>OY728157.1:518217524-518892792 GCA_963277665.1 Viscum album | reverse complement strand
TTGAAGATAGAGTTCACTTTTTGATTAAAAACTTCTATTAAAATCACTGAGATAGAAAAATTGATTTTAACCTTTCACTCTAATATAAATTTTTATCTTAACAAGGATAAATACACTAAGAAGGGGGATAATTAGGGTATGATAGATTAAAACAAATCCACCTTAAATATTGTTTCATCATTAAACAAAATAATCTTCTCTCCCTTTCACATAGAAAAGTATTGAAATAAATTAAAGCATGCACGAGACAAAAAAAATTACATGGATCACCCACACTGGGATACATTCAAGGATAATACATCGGCAGTGTGCCTATTTACCAAATTTAATAAATATCATAGCTATTATATTCTTCATATCAGACTCATTGTCCCCCCAAGTTTACAACCACTCACAATTTCAAATATCCCTTCTCTCTCAAATAATGTGTGATAACTATTTCTTAATATTTTTTCATTAAACTAAATAACCTAATAATTATTTCAAACCTAAGTGTTCCATGATTCTCCATTTTCACTTGAGAAATGAAATACACTTCACTGTGTGGTGGTTTCTTTGATGAGACAGATTTATTAAAATATTTTTATTCCACCGTTAATATTTATGAAAACTTTTCACTACGTAAATTGAGTGTTTTGTAAAACCATTTTCTATTATAAACTTTAATTACCGACAATACAATTCTATGAACTAATAATTCTTTGAAAATGTCCTTTTTTGTGAGACACCTCCTTCAAAAAACACTTCTTTTGTAGAATACCTCTTTCAAAAATCACATTCACACTTCATTGAATTATTCCAGTGAAAATCCTTTAAATAATATTTTCTATTACTAATGATGTCGTATTGGGATCTTTATATAAGAAAATAGATCTAAAAACCCCACTAATCATAATTACTGAAAACTCTATTGCAGACCATCCATCTCCAGGTATTGTTCTGCTAATACGATTAGTGTAGAACATTATACCTTTATGGAAGCCACTGAAACCTCTCCTTCATCGGAAAATGGAAACTCCATTAGTGGTTCACATCTATTACCCTCATTTTATAAAGAATTATGTGCCTCATTTTTTATCCACATAGAACATATGATTTTTTTAAATCCTTATTTTTCATTATGGTTATGAAAAATCTCTATGTGGTTCTCATAGAGAAACTATTGTGCAGTTCATTATACCGTGAAATCGATTAGGAAATTTGTGGTCCACCCATATATAATACATGAATCCTTCATTTTCCATAAAATAAATCCAAATATTGAGGCCCAAAAATTTTGTAAACACTTGGAAACTATACCTCATTCAAAATAACTACTCCAATGGCACCTATACTAGAATGTTGTTAACCTTATTTTTCGACGAAAAAAAAAACCCAAACAACCCTACAAAGTTACCTTGAGGTACTTGTTTCTGACATGTTCCACCTAAGTTATCATAAAAATTAATTATGTTGTGAATTTAGTTATATCTCTATATTATACATATGTAGTTAGATCATTTCTTCTTTGTTTTTCATCATATATTACATTCACCCAAAAATGAAAACTACACTAGATATAAAACATATACCATTTATATTTCCATCCCAATCTGTATTTTTTTCACAAAATATATTTTAATTTCTATTATTATCGTACCTAAAACCCAAGAAATTCATTCCTTTTAAATATATAAGAATCATATTTCCAGTAGCGATATGAGTCTACTTTGGGGAACATTAAAATATGGAAAGGAATTTAACACTATATACTTTTTAAACTCTTAAAGTTATCAAATATAGAAAACATCTAATTATATTGTTAAATTATATTAGGGTATCATAATTCCTTATTAAAAACTTTTCTATTTTTCTTCCCATAAAATAAAAGTACAAAATTCCTTTTAAAGCAACATTCAAAATGTTATTAGAAGATCATGAGAATATTTATCTTGGTAAAGAACAATTTGATCTTATTATTTGGAAATGTTTTATCCCAAGAAGTATCTTATCTCCCCAAGCATATAAATTTAAATAAACATATTCATCTCCAAGGAATATTTTAAATAATAACCGAATCATATATATAAAATATAATATCATATATATAAATATTGAAAATAATGTTTAACTTTTTAAATATTTCATGTAGATATTTTGTAATATCCCAGGTAAATAAAGAATAATACATTTTCATATTTAATAATATTTATGAATTTTACTTCTAAGGGGTTTCTATGTTCGATAGTGTACCCGAAATGCAACAAAAAGTTTCATTGAAATCTTACGTTGCACACTAGTAATATAATAATATTATTTTAAATGGTAGTTAACACATAGTCGTTGTATTGGAAGGAATGAATAGAAATAACTAAAATATGATTATATATGTTTGTTAAATGTTTTTATATTTATCCAATAATGGATAAAGGCTTAAAATAAGAAAAGAATTCGATTTTAGGCATAGATACTCTAATATTCACTAAAGGTCCACTTATCGCCTTTTGATGGAGAACCATCATTAAATATAGTTTTTTTCACTCTTATAAATTCTATTAGACCAAATAAAATTCTTCTTTAGAATCGGGACATCAAAATTTACTTTGTGTCAATTTTTGGTATTTTTCTGATAAAGTTCATTTTTTTAATGAACAGTGAAAAATGTTGTATTTTAATTCAAAACATCATTTTAATCTAATTTATTTATATGATTAGATTATATTTTTAATTAGTTTTAAAGTGAAATTAGAATATATTTTTACCATTTAATCCAATATTGGTCATTGGAATTAATTTCACTTTGAAATTGGACATAAACTATTGTCAATCTTTTGATATATATTGTTTCATAAAAACACGCTATTTGTTCTAACAGCGGGAATTAATTATTAAATTAATTAAAGTAACTTTTATGTTTTGAATTTTGTAAAATATACATCATTTTTTAACTCAGAATATCAAATATAGCTTATGGTGAAGTTTTGGTATTTTTCTGAAAAACTTCAATTTTTGATGAATAGTGAAACCACTAAGTGGTACTTAAAAAATTGATTTTTCATTTAAATGAAATTTTACCACCTCTATGTTTTTAATTTCAAAAATCTGACATACATGTTTGTAATTAGGAAGAAAAATGTTCTTCAATTAGATTAAAATAATTTTTTTGTGAATAGTAACTTTTAAGTTTTTAATCGCGATTAGAGGCAATTAGTGTAATTTAAGATAAAAATAATGTTTTAATAATATGAAATGCCTTGACACATGTCCTGCCCTTATTGGACGCATCATGGACGACCAAGAAAATCCATGGGTCAACTTTGGGACCCCATGAAGCCACATTGGTAGGAAAATGACATTAATAACTTTTTATTTAATGTTAAAATAAAAATGTCACAAACATGTGTTGTTTTACTAAAAAAAGTTTTACATGGGGTTATACAAGTCATATTTTTTACTATAAATATTCATTGGAACGATAAATAGATTTACTAAATCATGATATTTTTTTATAATTTTTAGACATTAAATAAATTAAATTATTTATGACACCATGATGATGCAGCGATTACTTCATTATTTAACGATTTAAATAAAATAAAAAGATAATGTAAACTCTAAGACCTACACATGTCAAAAACCTATTTTATGGTTGGATTTCGAAATATTATCACCTTATATTCTAAATATATAATTTTGGGACCTTTAAAATCCTAAAAGCATTTTATAATAAAGTATCCTTTTATAACTTTCCAAGAGTGCCCCTCCTCTCCCCTTATAAAAGGCCCCCACCTATACCACCATACACACACCTCTCAAGCCTTTGGCTTGGCCAAACCCTGCCCATCTTGTCTCTACACATCCCTATCGTACTCCTAGAAGCCTCAATTTGAGAATAAGTCTTTCCATGTAAGCCTTTGAGCTCAAATCAAAAAGATTTAACCAATTTAGAGGTAGTGTCTTCTCAGGTGTTCTTATGTTTTATTTTGCTTATCAACCACCTAAATTCTTTTTATTACTTTATTTTGTAACAACATCAGTATATAAAATATACTTGGATGTTTTTATGAGAAGGATTAGAGCTACACTTAAACACACCTTCTTCTAATGGTCAAAGAACATACTGTTTCTGTGGATGGTGAATTACTGCCTCAAAAAATGATGATTGTTCCATATTCTTTTAACACCTTTTAAGGTGGCCATTATGATGTCACTGTATTTTATATATGATTTATATTATGTTTATGTTTTCCTAATTCTTCTGTATTTTTTTTGTGGCATAATTTTATGGTTTCCATTGTGGGTAAACATGATAATTTCATTTTAGGAAGTGCGGACTACCTCCCCCTCAAAGTGATTTGATTCGTTAATGCCATATGTGGGATGTATAATGGATGGAGTTAATGTTATTATAAATGATATTATTCTAGAATTATAATATACCCATATATAATTATAATTTCACTCCATTAAATATGAAATATAAATGAAAGTAGCATTCATGCGTACGTACGGCTTACCATCTCCACGAACGGTGCATTTCATTTCTTACCTTTAAATGTTATGTACTATTATAAATACATGTATATGCTGGATATATATGATATATATTATATCCAAATCATGAATATCATTATGGATATAATGAAATTTTTACCACATAAACAACATGTAATTGTAAGAAGTCCATTTTTGGCTTAAGTACCAAATATCGACAAAACGAACTTTGTTAACTTAAATGATTACATATTTTCTATAACATGGAAATAAGTTGTATAAAAGGAATAATAAACTTTAAAAATGTTCTTAATCAAGTATAAATTAACACTAGTATATTATTCCTGAGATTAAATAGCAATCTAGTCATGTCAGAAATGAGGTAAGGGACTTCGTCCCAATCTCCTTTCATTGAGGCATATTTTGTTCTAATACAAGACTTTATTTTATACGGTGTATAAACCCCTTTGACTTTTAATTTTATAAAAAAGGAATATTTTTCTACAAATCGTTTTATAAAATGAAAAAAAGGAATGTTTCTTTTAACGTACGCGGTGACAACGACCTTTTCTACCACCGTCAGTATTATTTGGTCTTTGGATTCCTCAACAAGCCGTAATGTTTTTTAAAATGAAATAAATACCATATACTCATTTATGTATTTTGGTATTGGAAATGGTTTTTATAATGTATTTTTTATGTCAATATATTTAAGTGAAATTTTGTGATTGAAATGTGGAAATGTTTTCTTTCCGTTATTTTTGTTTTATGTCTTATGATTTTATAATGGTAATTGGACATTTGATGGGTGGTTACGTGTTAAACCATATGACAGGTGGTTTCGTGAATACTAGGATGGGTGGTTACTTTATAACCTCCAATGCATTGGGTATGTAAGTCAGTCGTATGGCTATTCTATTAAGTGATATGTGTGGAAGTCGACCGTATGGTTATTCCATTTAAGTATGTTTATGTCCCATGTTACCTTTATATGTTATGTGTTCATTATATGAGTTTTATGGTAATATTTTGGTTACAAAAGGGTAAGTAATGATCTTTTATTCAATGAAGAGTATATTCTTCTTTAGAAAGGTGAAAATTATTACTTTGATAAAGTATTTGTTGTTTACTTGTTGTTATGAAAAGCTAACAGTTTTCTTTCTTTGTGTATCCCTTACTGAGATTTTTATGCTCACCCTATGTTTTTGAAATGTTTTTCACAGGACATAATGTGGAATAGGGTCAAGGATGGGATTAAGGAAAAGTCATGCTATCTAAAACATGGAACTAGATATTTCTTTTTAATAGTTTTTATTTTATGGAAACTTAGTAGAAGTGTCTACTTTGTAATCTTTTGAGATGTAATAGTTATGTCCTAATTCTCTAAAACTCTAAACCTGAAAAAGATCCTCAATTCGAATTATTCATTTAATTCAATATTAAATAGTGTTTACGGCCGGGTCCTTATATTCGGTATCAGAGGTCGGTTTAGACAACTTTAGGAGTTAGAAAATTGTTAAATTATAAATTAATTTATGGTATGATTGAAATGATATAGCATTTAAAGATTACCATGTTGCTTCGCCTAAGATATTTCTGTGTTCATAATGGTTTTCTGCAGAGGAAACAAGGCAGCTATATTGGGACAACATCAAGATAAAGAAAACCTTCCAAATCAGCAACCTAATATGGTCAGAATTGGAACTGAACAGTTTGTTGCACTGATGGCACAATTGACTCAGGCTATAAATGGTGGTGGTATCCATGCACGAGATCAGCCAGATCAACCGCAGAGGAACATGTCAGTGGTGGAACATTTCATGAGGCAACATCCCCCATCATTTAGAGGATCATCTGACCCTGTGCTAGCTGAAGGGTGGATTAAAACACTGGAGAAGATTTTTGATGTCATGGGGTGTTCAGAACATCAAAAGGTTAGTCTTGTTGTTTACCGTTTTGAAGGTGAAGCTAATCAGTGGTGGTCGATGATGAAAAATATCAAGGATAGTGATGAGATTGATGATCTTTACTGGGACGAATTCAAAGGTCTGTTTCTTGAGAAATATTTTCCTAAGGTGGTTCTTCATAGGATGGAAAAAAAATTCCTAGAATTGAGGTAGGAGGATGACTCAGTGGCTGCTTATGAAGAAAAGTTCACTCGATTGGAAAGGTATTATCCAAACTTTATACGGGATCTTGATAGTAAAATCAACCATTTTTACTCAGGATTTATGCCAAAGTATCGAAGGTCTTTAGATTCTCGTGAGTTCAAAAGTTATTGAAAAACATGTTTGATGTGCGGAGAAGGTGGAAATGGAGTTTGCCGATGATCAGGTGTTCTTTGACAAACAACAGAATAAGAGTCCCAGTTGGAAGGCAAAGGGAAAGAATTCATCAAAGAAACAAGGAGTTAAGAAAACCAAATATCAATCCTGTGAGAAGTGTGGTAAAATGCATCCTGGATAATGTTTATCCAAGTCTGCAAAGTGCTTTTGGTGTGGTAAGTCTGGTCATATTTCTCATAACTGTAAAGAAGATGATCAGGCAGGCAATGAAAATTCAGCGGTAAGATGACTTAAGTGTAATGAAATGGGTAATTATGCAAATTAGTTTCTAATGAAGAACTCAACTGGGGGAAAACAGCCAGACTACAAGAAGAAATGGGTGGTGAAATCCTTTGCAACTACTTCAGCAAATGTTGGGCCATCGAATGAAGTAGTATCAGGTCCAGGGAGCTCGGTATTTTTCAATGATTGACTTGAGGTCGGGGTACCATCAGTTGAAAGTAAAAGAAGTAGACATTCTGAAGACTGCGTTTTTTACTAGATATGTCCATTATGAATTTGTAGTTATGCCTTTTGTATTAACCAATGCACCTGTTGTATTCATGTATCTTATGAATATAATTATCCATGAGTTCTTGGATAAGATTTTGGTTGTTTTCATTGATGATATTTTAGCGTTTTATAAAAGTAAAGTGGAGCATGAAATTAATTTAAGTGCAATCTTTCAAACCTTAAAAGAAAAGAAATTGTATGTAAAATTCAGCAAGTGTGAGTTTTGGTTACAAAAAATTTCCTTCCAGGAATGGTGAGTTTGTTATCTATAGTGATGCTTTGTTGAAGGGACTTGGTTGTGTCCATATGTAGAATGATTAGGTAATTGATTATGCTTCACGTCAGTTGAAAACTCATGAGGTAAATTACCCTACACATGATTTGGAGTTAGCAACTGTTGTTTTTGCTCTAAAAATTTGGAGGCATCATTTGTATGGAGTAAAGTGTGAAATATATTGTAAAACCCAGAGATTTTATGAAAAAAATATTCTTTTTAATTTCATTAATGTCTTGTGTTGTACGCTACACGAAAAGGATCTTGCGCAACACACATCCTTGACTTTCCTTGCATTACACGCAATCGCGACCTTCCTTGATAGCGTGTGTAGTACACAAAACCGAGTTTCAGTAAATGAGATATTATTATAATATTATTATGAACTAGCCGTTATGAATAGTAATATCCACTTTCTGAAATTTTGTAAATTTTATTTTTCAAAATAGACTTCATTTTTGGATTCGGAATATCGAAATTATCTTAGGGTGAAATTTTGGTACTTTTCGGATAACTTTCATATTCTGATGAATAGTGAAAATTACTAAATTTTAATTAAAAACAACTTTTTAATAAATATAATTAATAGTGATATTATTATTAATTTTAGTGGTTTAAAGTATATTTAGAATATCTTTTTAAATTTTAATACAATGTTGGTCATTGGATGTAATTTCACATTTAAACCAGACATAAAAAAGTGTCAATCTTTTGATAGTTTTTATCTCTTAAGAACACACTATTTGTTTTGACGACGGGAATTAAATTTTAAATTAACAAATGTAAGTAATATGTTTTGAATTTGGTAAAATAGATATTATTTTTGAGTTCATAATATCAAATATAGCTTAGGCCTAATTTTTGGTATTTTTCTGGAAACTTTCATTTTTTGATAAATAGTGAAACCACTAAGTGGTAGTTAACAAAAATGAATTTTTCATAAAACTTAATTTTACCGCTTCTGTGAGTGTAATTTCAAAAATCCGAGAGACGCGGTTTATGTTAGTAAGTAAAATTTGGTTCAATGAGATGAAAATAATTTTTTGTGAATAGTAACTTTTTACTTTTTTTTACCACGGTTAAAAGTAAATATGGTAATTAAGGGTAAAAATGATATTATTATTACCCTACCACATGTCCTAATTATATTGGATAAGTTTAATTCGACCAAAAACAACCTTAGTAATAAAATATGACCATTTAGGCCCACTTGGATTAGATTAGGACATTTATTATTATTTAATTCAAAGAAGTGTTAAAAGAGTTAAAATCAAAGTTTATTTACTTAAACATGTTTAATACAGGTTTATACAAGAAGATAAATTCGATTTTAAATATTCATTAGAAAGATAATAGAATTTCCTACATAATTATATTTTATTTATAATTTTTAGACATTAAATATGTTAATTTATTTATGACATAATGATGATGCAGTAATTACCATAATAGTGAAAAATTAGAATAATTGATATTATAAATACCCAAATAAATATAATTTGAGACTTTTTATGAATTCCACTAATTTGATAGGTTAATATGACATGTTATTATTGATTTAAGTAACTTTTTTCGAACTAATCATTATGTTATGAGTTTCACAAAAATCAATTACTAAATAGTTTCAAAAATGACATAAAATAGTTTTTAAAACAAATTTTATATTATTAATTGTTAGTTTATTCCTAAAAATCTAAGGTCCTGAAAAATGACTTAGATAAGGTAATATATATTAATAATAAACAACATGTGGTTCGTTTGGCTTGTTATATTATGTTTATTAACCTTATAGTGTAAGAACTCAAAAAGACACGGTAGAAGTAAATTTATCTAACATAAAGTTAAAACTAAATGATAAGGTTAAAATATTAAACTAAACTTGTCAAAATTCTATTGGATGAGAGTATTTCGACCCATCCCCAGCTTATCCTCGAAATAAATCAATTTTGAGCTTTTAAAAACCGAATATGACTTTATAATAAAATAATATTTTTAGTTATTCCAAAGGTGCCCCTCTCCTCCCTTATAAAAGGGCACCACCTTCCTCTCTTCCTCACACAACTTTGGGCCTTCCTGCTCGGCCAACCCCTGCAAATTTCACTTCCCCACTTCCCTAGAAACATCCAATAGGTCCTAGTTTTCTTCAAAGACCAACCCTAGTGCCCTAAGAGGAGGTTAAGAAGAGTCACGTCAAAGAAGAGGTAATATCCATTACGGATCCTTTCCAATTTCTTTCTTCTTAAACTTCTTATTCTTTAGTTGTTTCATTATGAGGTAATAACATCAGTATCCCTCATATACTGATATTTTATTATAAATATGAAACAACCCTATTTCACCATCTATCCATCCTACGGAAAACGAAATCATTGTGCGTGCGTACGTACGGAATACCGTCTCCACGCCGTGGTGTAATCTTTTTTTCTAATACCACCATACATGGATGGGTAAAATAGTGTAAAGAATAACTATACATAGTTATTATAACATCATACTGATTCTTATATATTGTATCATCCACTCCAATTCAATTCAATAATTATTGAAACGATATCATCACTCGTGCGTACGTACGGACTACCGTCTCCACGACGTGATGAGATTCATTTTCCATGTTAACCATTAAAGAATGATTATAAAGTATATATATGCTATAATAATGAAATATATGACATTATAAAGATACTATATTTATATACATATATATGTATGTCATCTACTTAATTCTATTATACTCAATAAGGAAACGAAACAGCGTTCATGCATACGTACGGCCTACCGTCTCCATGAACGGTGTATTTCTTTCCATTTATTGATCTATTATATATATGTATATTGTGAATATATATATTATATATAAATCATGTTTTATATTCTGGAATTAATTAATCATGATCTAAGTAATCATATGAATAATTACAAGTCAAATCACGGACCATAAATGAAACGATTTTACCCAAAACGCTCTTTAACATGGAATTTACAAAAGAACGGGTAATATAATGTCATAAGTGAACCATATATGATATCATAAAAATGAGTATGATTCTGGATTAAGTCAATGACATTATTTAAATCATTATACAGGAGGCTCAGACACTTACGAAGCAAATCGTACCTAAGGTAAGGGATAATTATTCCAATCTCATTCTTATCCGGGATTGTTTATTCGTAAGTATTTACTGGGGTTATGGTTATTATCCATGTCCATATGTTATCAAAAAAATTTCATAAAATGTTTAATTTCTTACATGTATTTTTAAATTCATTTTCACTCTTTTCTACTTTTACCACATCGTATGGAAGGAATCTTTCATTTACGAGGTACTTTTTGACTTTTCCGGCAAAAGTATGAGAAGAATGTTTTTTTAACATATACAACATGAAAGGATTTTTATGGTTTTATAAAGTCTTATTTTCATGAAGCTTACTCCAAAATATTTCATGACTATTTTCAACTAAATCTCTTTCTTTTAAAATTTCATGGAATTTTGTGAAAAGAAAATGATTTTCAAGAAGAAAAGATATTTTCCTCAAGAATTCATTTCCAGTGTTTTATCGAAACCATTTTCCATATAAGATGAAATTATTTTCATATGTGTATGTTTAAAGAATAATGTCTCTATGATTTACATGGATTCAATTTTCTTATTATGAAATGATATCCATTTCTTTTATATGGATTATGTGATGATGGGATGATATTTATGAAACCCATTTTATTTGTTGGGTTATTATGAATGATGTATGTTTATTTTGTGGCACAAGTAAGAATGATTTCATTATGAGATGGGTGGGACCTATATCTCCCTCCGATGAATAGGGTGTTGATTTATATCTCATGAGATAGACATGGATGGAACGGTATGTTAATCCGGTTCAGTGTTACAGGACTGAAACAAGGAGTTAACTTGATTCAGAATGGGACTTTGTCCACTAAGATGGTCTTGGCAGCAATGCCTTGGATACTATGGAAATCATGACATGTGCTGAATGGTTCCCAATTAGATGTTTTATTCCCATGTTATTTTATCATTCTTATTGTTTCTTTATGATATATGTCTTACGTACTTCCAAGATTCTTGTCTTTTCCAAGATTTTGATATTTAGATTTTATGTCCATGTTTTTGCATTCAACTTTTTATAGATTGTTTTATGTTCTCTATGTTTACCCATACTGGGAATTTGAGCTCACCCCTTTTATGTTTTCTTTTTCCTAGGATGTAAAGAAAGATTTTAGGTAAGAAAAAAATAAGGGAAGATCTTTATTGGGATATGTTGAAGATCTTTCACCACGATTAGAAGATTTTATTCCATGTTTCCAAAGACACTAAACTATTACAGTCCTTGTGTGTCTGTTTTTCTTATGTATTAAGTATTCCACAAAAGTAATGTAATGTCCATGTACGTTAATCTTTGGGTCTCTATAGTTGGTATCAGAGGAAAGGTTTAGTCAACTTTGGAAACTAGGATGCGAAAACGTTAGTGAGATCCCTAGAGATATTTATAAGGTTGTATAGGGATGTCGCTAAGGATAAGTATACATATAGGATAGTCCTAGAACTATGGTAACAATCTTATAATTTACCCTAAGATGTTAGATATTAATGGTACTCCCCCTTTATTATATTGTTTTTCCTAGCAAGATTTTTTCCTCTCACAGTATTCTTTTTGGGATTTAGACGATGGCTGGAACCCGATGGAACCATGTTGATCAATGTAATGGACAATGCAATGATTGTCCTCCTGAACAAACAAATGTTATGGGAGATAGAGTGAAAAATCTTATTGATATACTTACGCAAGATATGAATCATTATGGACTTCCAAATGAGAAGAGAAGGGAACAATATTCTATTTAGTCCTTCATGAGGCAACGTCAACCTTCTTTCAGTGGGTCTTCTGATCCACTTGTTGCTGAACAATGGATCAGTACTACTGAAAAGATATTTTCAGTTCTTCAATTTCCTGAACATGATAAATTCATCTTAGCAGTGTATCGTTTGGAAGGTGATGTTGATCAAAGGTGGAATCTTATCAAGAATACAAGGCCAAGAGATGAAATTGAGTCCATGGAATGGGACGAGTTCAAGAACTTATTTTTCAATAAGTACTTCCCTCGTATTCTCTGAACAAAGATGGAGAAAGAGTTTCTTGAACTAAATCAAAAGGATGATGAATCTGTTGCTACCTATGAAGAAAATTTTACAGGACTTTCAAGGTATGCTTCTGGTATTATTATCCAACCTGAGAGTAAGATCGATCAATTCTTTAGTGGCTTAAAACCAAGTCTTCGAAGGGCGTTAGCCATAAGGGACTTCAATAGCTACGAGGAAATCATTCAATGTGATCTCAAAGTTGAGATGGATATTTGAGTACCCCATCAGTAATATTGGTTTGATAAGAAGAGGAAAATGGAATTCAAAGGAAAATCTAAAGCACACTGAAAAGAATATGAGTTTCCCCTAATGCTCAAAGTGTGGAAAGAAACATGGAGGGAGTTGTCTTAAAGAGAAAAGTAAATGTTTCAAATGTGGAAAGGAAGGTCATCGGGCATTTGAATTCTGTAATGATGGGAAGAAGATGTATAGTGATGCGAACAATGAAAAGGCTATACAGAGTGCACCTCCTACACTTCAATGCTTCAAGTGTAATGAAATGGGGCATTATACTAATCAATACCCTAATCCAAGGGTTAATGATGATCGACATGAGAAACCACATAAGGAAAAGGACAAAGGGAAGTCACATGTGATCACTATTGGCGATGTTGAATAGGACAATGATGTGGTGGAATGATTAAGTGTTTATGTAATGAGATTCTAAAATAATGTTTTATATAGTATCGTGGAATATTGTAATATATATGTATTGATCTATTGTGGGTTTCAATAATTTTATGGTACCGGTAACCATGGAACGTGACTGAGATATTTTTGGTAAGAATATGATATGTGCATAATGAAGGGATTAGAAGATAATGAGATGTTTGATCGTATTCATGATCTCATCATTAGTATAAGGACTAAGTGATATCATGGTTTGAGTATAAATAATTTTGAGGATTTTAGTTTGTGGAAAGTGTTAACTTTTAACTGAATTCATGTTTTCACTAAGGTTTAATGGGTATTCATTTTTTCAAGAGAATACATGATTAAGGTATACACATGACTGGAATGTGACCAACAATATATATGTGGGATAAATGATGGTATTCACATTCTTGGTTGATGACATTTCAAGTAATCGTTTTCTTTATAATATGAGCTTGGACCGAAGTATTTTAGATAACCCTAAAGATTGGAATGGATTATGTTGGACATAAGTAAGTATTGTTTAAGGATAGAACTTTTTTCGATATTATTGATGGGATGTTATAGTAATATAGCTTTAGAAAATGGATAACCTGTAGGACGGGCGACAGCCCATCAGGTCGGACAAGGTTGTGGGAATCGAAACCATAACTGAAGTGCGACTGGCCTTTATCGCCTACCGCTGGCCTATAGGAAGTCCCTTGTTAGTAGAAACTAGTTTTATTTTATTACTTGGTATGATATATGAAGTATAAGTTCATTTCTGGAATTGTATACGATTATCCTCACCATAGATGGACTTATGTATATTTTATAACATTTTCTAACCTTTTCTTTGAAACAGATGGAATCACCCATCATTCTATCACATGATTTGTTAACACTTCACGAATGAAAAATTCAACTTCATTTCTTTAAGATATGAAGTGGAAATTGTCCAAATAACGACCAATGGTGAGACTATACCAAAATCACGAAAGTATTTCTTCTAATTCCAATTTCATCAACTTTAGGTAAATGATCTTGAAAACCAAAAATGTTGTCCTAGTGATCTTATATATGATGAATCAGATGGTACCCTAGACCATAAAAAATTTATGGCTTTGTGATTGTTGAATTTTTTATAGCCATGTTCTCTACCACTCTCCATCAGAACCTGATTGTTAGATTTCTCTTCCATATCCATATTTTCACCTATGTGGAAACCCAGTGATTAGTTTATTTGTGTAACCGTTACGTTTCAAACTTTTGTTTTTAAAGATTGGTTTTGGTATTCCTTTTTACAATATGGGTTTCTTTTAAAGAATATTTCAAGTAGTAAATCATTTATAACCCCGACGAATTTCGAGGGCGAAATTCATTTTAAGGGGGGTAGAATGTAACACCCGAAGATTTTATGAAAAAAATATTCTTTTTAATTTCATTAATGTCTTGTGTAGTACGCTACACCAAAAGGAGCTTGCACAACACGCATCCTTGACTTTCCTTGCATTACACGCAATCGCGACCTTCCTCGATAGCGTGTGTAGTACGCAATACTGAGTTTCACTAAATGAGATATTATTATAATATTATTATGAACTAGCCATTATGAATAGTAATACCCACTTTTTGAAATTTTGTAAATTTTATTTTTCAAAATGGACTTAATTTTTGGATTCGGAATATCTAAATTATCTTATGGTGAAATTTTGGTACTTTCCGGATAACTTTCATATTCTGATGAATAGTGAAAATTACTAAATTTTAATTAAAAACAACTTTTTAATCGAAATAATTAATAGTGATATTATTATTAATTTTAGTGGTTTAAAGTATATTTAGAATATCTTTTTTGAATTTAATACAATGTTGGCCATTGGATGTAATTTCACATTTAAACCAGACATAAACAAGTGTCAATCTTTTGATAGATTTATCTCTTAAGAACACGCTATTTTTTTGATGACGGGAAATAAATTTTAAATTAATTAACACAACTTATATGTTTTGAATTTGGTAAAATAGATATTATTTTTGAGTTCATAATATCAAATATAGATTAGGACTAATTCTTGGTATTTTTCTGGAAACATTCATTTATTGATGAATAGTGAAACCACTAAGTGGTAGTTAAAAAAAATGAATTTTTCGTAAAACTTAATTTTACCACTCCTATGAGTGTAATTTCAAAAATCCAAGAGACACAGTTGATGTCAGTAAGTAAAATGTGGTTCAATGAGATGAAAATAATTTTTTGTGAATAGTAACTTTTTACTTTTTTTTACCACGGTTAAAAGTGAATAAGGTAATTAAGGGTAAAAATGATTTTATTATTACCCTACCACATGTCCTAATTCTATTGGATAAGTTTAATTCGACCAAAAACAACCTTAGGAATAAAATATGACCATTTAGGCCCACTTGGATTAGATTAGGACATTTATTATTATTTAATTCAAAGATAAGTTAAAAGAGTTAAAATCAATGTTTATTTACTAAAACATTTTTAATATAGGGTTATACATAAGATAAATTCGATTTTAAATATTCATTAGAAAGATAATAAGATTTAATACATAATTATATTTTATTTATAATTTTTTGAAATTAAATAATTTAATTTATTTTTGACACAATGATGATGAAGTAATTACCCTAATAGTGAAAAATTAGAATAATTGATATTATAAATACCCAAATAAATATAATTTGAGACTTTTTATGAATTACTATAATTTTCCTAGGTTAATATAACATGTTAGTATTGCGTTAAGTAACTTTTTTCGAACTAATAATTCTGTTATGAATTTCACAAAAATCAATTAATAAATAGTGTCAAAAATGACATAAAATAGTTTTTAATACAAATATTATATTATTAATTGTTATTTTATTTGTAAAAATCTAAAGTCTGGCCAAATGACTTAGATAAGGTTATATATATTAATAATAAACAACTTGGGGTTGGTTTGTCTTGTTATATTAAGTTTATTAAACTTATAGTGTAAGAACTCAAAAAGACACGGTAGAAGTAAAATTATCTAACTTAAAGTTAAAACTAAATTATAAGGTTAAAATATTAAACTAAACTTGTAAAAATTATATTGGATGATATTATTTCGACCCATACCCATCGTAGCCTTGAAATAAATCAATTTGGAGCTATTAAAAACCGAATATGACTTTATAATAAAATAATATTTTTAGTTATTCCAAAGGTGCCCCTCTCCTCCCTTATAAAAGGGCACCACCTTCCTCTCATCCTCACACCACTTTGAGCCTTCTAGATCGGCAAACCCCTGACAATTTAACTTCCCCACTTCTCTAGAAACATCTTATAGGTCCTGGTTTTCTTCAATGACCAACCCTAGTGCCCTAAGAGGAGGTTAAGAAGAGGCACGTCAAAGAAGAGGTAATATCTATTACCGATCCTTTCCAATTTCTTTCTTCTTAAACTTCTTCTTCTTTAGTTGTTTAATTATGAGGTAATAACATCCATATCCCTCATATACTTATATTTTATTATAAATATGAAACAACCCTATTTCACCATCTATCCATCCTACGGAAAATTAAATCACCGCACGTGCGTACGTATGGAATACTGTCTCCACGTCATGGTGTGATCTATTTTTCCAATACCACCATACATGGATGGGTAAAATGGTGTAAATAATAACTATACATAGTTATTATAACATCATAATTATTCTGATATATTGTATCATCCACTCCAATTCAATTCAATAATTATGGAAACGATATCATCGCTCGTGCGTACGTACGGACTACCGTCTCCACGACGTGATGAGATTCATTTTCCATGTTACCCATTAAAGAATGATTATAAAGTATATATAAGATATAATAATAAAATATATGACATTATAAAGCTACTGGATTTATCTATATATATATATATATGTGTATGTCATCTACTTAATTCGATTATACTCAATAAGGAAACGAAAACAGCGTTCATGCGTACGTACGGCCTATTGTCTCCATGAACGGTGTATTTCTTTCCATTTATTGATCTATTATGTATATGTATATTCTAAATATATATATTATATATAAATCATGTTTTATATTCTGGAATTAATTAATCATTATCTAAGTAATCATATGAATAATTACAAGTCAAATCACGGACCATAAATGAAACGATTTTACCCAAAATGCTCTTTGACATGGAATTTACAAAAGAACTAGTAATATAAATTCATAAGTGAACCATATATGATATGATAACAATAAGTATGATTCTGGAATAAGTCAATGACCTTATTTAGATCATTATATAGGAGTTTTGGACACTTGCGAAGCAAATCAGACCTAAGGTAAGGGATAATTATTCCAATCTCATTCTTATCCGAGATTGTTTATTTGTAAGTATTTATTGGGGTTATGGTTATTATCGATGTCCATAAGTTCTAAAAATGTTTTCATAAAATTTTTACTTTCTTCCATGTATTTTTAAAGTCATTTTTACTTTTTTCTACTTTTCCCACATCGTATTGAAGGAATCTTTCTTTTACGAGGTACTTTTTGACTTTTCCGGCAAAAGTACGAGAAGAATGTTTTTTAACTTATACGGAATGATAGGATTTTGTGGTTTTATAAAGTCTTATTTTCATGAAGCTTACTCCAAAATATTTCATGACTATTTTCAACTAAATCTCTTTCTTTTAAAATTTCATGGAATTTTGTGAAAAGAAAATGATTTTCAAGAAGAAAAGATATTTTCCTCAAGAATTCATTTTGAGTGTTTTATCAAAACCATTTTCCATCTAAGATGAAATTATTTTCATATGTGTATGTTTCAAGTATAATGTCTCTATTATTTACATGTATTCACTTTTCTTATTATGAATTGATATCCATTTCTTTTATATGGATTATGTGATGATGGGATGATATTTATGAAACCCATTTTATTTGTTGGGTTATTATGAATAATGTATGTTTATATTGTGGGACAGGTAAGAATGATTTCATTATGAGATGGGTGGGACCTATATCTCTCTCCAATGGATTGGGTAATGATTTATATCTCATGATATAGACATGGCTGGAATGGTAAGTTAATTCGGTTCAGTGTTACAGGACTGAAACAAGAGTGAACTCGATTCAAAATGGGACTTTGTCCACTAAGATGGTCTTGGAATCAACGCCTTGGATACTATGAAAATCATGACATGTTCTGAATGGTTGCCACAATTACATGTTTTATTGCCATCCTATTTTATCATTCTTATTGTTTCTTTATGATATATGACTTAAGTACTTCCAAGATTCTTGTCTTTTCCAAGATTTTGATGTTTAGATTTTATGTTCATGTTTTTGCATTCAACTTTTTATGGATTGTTTTATGTTCCCTATGTTTACCCTTACTAGGCATTTGAGCTCACCCCTTTTATGTTTTCTTTTTCCCAGGATGTAAAGAAAGGTTTTAGGTAAGATAAAAAAGGGAAGATCTTTATTGAGAGATGTTGAAGATCTGTCACCATGATTAGAATATTTTATTATGAGTTTCCAAAGACACTAAACTATTACGATCCTTGTGTGTCTGTTTTTCTTATGTATTAAGTATTCTGCAAAAGTTATGTAATGTCCATGTACGTTAAGCTTCAGGTCTCTACATATATACTGATCACAAAATTTTAAAGTATATATTCACTCAGAAATAATTGAACATGAGACAGAGGAGATGGCTAGAATTAATCAAGGATTATGATTGTACAATTAATTACCATTCGGGAAAAGCAAATCAAGTGGATGATGCTTTGAGTCAAAAATGTAATGCTTAATTAACCATGATACATTCGGAACATGATCCTGTGGTTTTTGATTTGATGAATATTGGCATAGAAGTTGTTGATGCAGGATGTTCTTCTGTTTTGTTTTAGGTATCAGTGAGATCATCCCTATCAGAAAGAATTAAGAAAGTGCAGAGGAAAGACAGTGGGTTGCAGAAAAAAGTAGAGCTGGTTCAGAAGGGTAAGTTTCATGAATTTAAAATTTATAATGATTGTGTTTTGAGGTTTGGGAAGAGATTGTGTGTGCCTGGTGATTCATAGTTGAAGAATGAGTTATTATGTGAGGCTCATAGTTCCCCGTTTCCAGTTCATCCTAGCAGTACTAAGATGTACAGAGATCAACGAGAGTATTACTGGTGGGATCGAATGAAAAAAGATATTGCTTATTTTAATGTGATGTGTTTGACTTGTAAGTAGGTTAAAGCATAGTGGCAGTTACCAAAAGGGATGCTTCAGTCTTTACCAGTTTCATAGTGGAAATCGGAAAATATATCCATGGACTTTTTTGTGGGATTACCGGAGACATCTCAAGGTAATAATGCAATCTGGGTTATTATTGATCGCTTGAATAAATCTACTCATTTCCTTCCTATTTGAGATACTTTCTCTCTAGATCAACTTTCTCGATTGTATCTTAAAGAGATAGTCAAGTTGTATGGAGTTCCCCTATCCATTGTATCTGATTGTGATCCCAGGTTTACTTCTAACTTTTGGAAAGGCCTTCAGAAGTCGTTGGATGCTGAATTAAATTTCAGTACTACTTTTCATCCTCAATCAGATAGGCAGTCAGAACAAACAATTCAGACCTTGGAGGATATGCTACATGCTTGTCCAATGGATTATCAGGGAATTTTGGACCAACATCATTCTTTGGTTGAGTCTTATTATAATAACAGTTTTCATTTTAGTATACAGATGGCTCCATTTGAGGCATTATATGGGAAGCAGTGTTGAACTCCATCTTTTTAGGATGAAGTGGGTGAAAGGAAGATGATGGGACCAGAATTGGTAGAAGAGATGGCAGAAAAAGATCATTTGATTCAGAAACACATGAGAACAGCTCAGAGTAGACAAAAAAATTATGCAGACAACAGGAGGAAGGATCTATCTTTCGAGGTAGGTGATCATGTTTTTCTTAATGATTCACCATGGAAAAGTGTGATGTGATTTGGTAAGAAAGGAAAGCTGAGTCCAAGGTTCATTGGAACTTATTAAATTCTGGAGAGAGTTGGATCAGTTGCTTACCAAGTGGCTTTACCTCCAATTTAATCTCAGGTACACAATGTTTTTCATGTTTCGATGTTGAGAAAGTATATGCCAGATCCATTTCATGTTTTGAGGGCATAGGTATTTCTGTTGGAAGATAATCTCTCTTATGAAGAACAACCAGTCCAGATTCTTGACCGAAGAGAGTAAGTATTACGGAATAAGGTAATTAACTAGCTAATGATTTTTTGGAAAAACCATATGGTTGAAGAGGCAACATGGGAATCTGAAAATGCAATGAGGGATAAATACCCCCACTTATTTTGATAAGTGAATAAAATTGCAAGGATGCAATTCCCAAAAGGGGGGGGGGAGGATGTAACATACCAGGTAAATAAAGAATAATACATTTTCATATTTGATAATATTTATGAATTTTACTTTTAAAGAGTTTCTATGTTCGATAGTGTACCCGAAACGCAACAAAGAGTTTCTTTGAAATCTTATGTTGCACACTAGTAATATAATAATATTATTTTAAATGGTAGTTAACACATAGCCGTTGTATTGGAGGTAATGAATAGAAATAACTAAAATATGATTATATATGTTTGTTAAATGTTTTTACATTTATCCAATAAAGGATAAAGGCTTAAAATAAGAAAAGAATTCAATTTTAGGCATAGATACTCTAATATTCACTAAAGGTCCACTTATCACCTTTTGATGGAGAACCTTCATCAAATATAGTTTTGGTCACTCTAATAAATTCTATTGGACCAAATAAAATTCTACTTTATAATCAGGTCATCAAAATTTACTTTGTGTCAATTTTTGGTATTTTTCCGATAAAGTTCATTTTTTTAATAAAAAGTGAAAATGTTGTATTTTAATTCAAAACCTCTTTTTAATATAATTTATTTATATGATTAGATTATATTTTTAATTGGTTGTAAATTGAAATTAGAATATATTTCCACCATTTAATCCAATAGTGGTCATTGGAATTAATTTCACTTTGAAATTGGACTTATACTAGGGTCAATCTTTGGATATATGTTGTTTCATAAAAACAGGCTATTTGTTCTGACAGCAGGAATTAATTATTAAATTAATTAATGTAACTTATATGTTTTGAATTTTTTAAAATAGAAATCATTTTTGAATTCGGAATATCAAATATATCTTAGGGTGAAGTTTTGGTATTTTTCTGAAAAACTTCAATTTTTGATGAATAGTGAAACCACTAAGTGGTACTTAAAAAACTGATTTTTCATTTAAATGAAGTTTTACTACCTCTGTGTTTCGAATTTCAAAAATCCTACATACATGGTTTTCATTAGGAATTAAAATTTGGTTCAATGGGATTAAAATAATTTTTTGGTGAATAGTAACTTTTAAGTTTTTAATCGCGATCAGAGGTAATTAGTGTAATTTAAGGTAAAAATAATGGCTTAATAATATGAAATGACCTTAACACATGTCTTACCCTTGTTCTATGAGTCATGTACGACCAATAAAATCCATGGGTCAAATTTGGGACCCCATGTAGCCACATTGGTAGGAAAATTACATTAATAACTTTTTACTTAATGTTAAAATAAAAATGTCACAAACATGTGTTGTTTTACTAAAACAATTTTTACATGGGGTTATACAAGTCATATTTTTTACTATAAATATTCATTGGAAATATAAAAATATTTCCTACATCATTATATTTTTTTTATAATTTTTATACATTAAATAAATTAAATTATTTATGAAAACATGATGATGCAGTGATTACCACGTTAAATAATTATTTAAATAAAATGAAAAGATAATGTAAAATATAAGACCTAAACTTATCAAAAACCTATTGTATGGGTGTATTTTAAATTATTATCACCTTATCCTAGAAATATAAAATTTTGGGACATTTAAAATCTGAAAAGAATTTTATAATAAAGTATCCTATTATAACATTCCAAGAGTGCCTCTCCTCTCTCCTTATAAAAGGCCCCCACCTCTACCAGATTACCCACACCTCTCAAGACATTGGATCAGCCAAAACCTACCCATTTTGTCTCCCCAAATCCCTTTATTAATCCTAAAATCCTCACTTTGGAAATAATTCTTTCCAAGGAAGCCTTTGAGCTCAAATAAAAAAGAATTAACCAATTTAATGGTAGTGCCTTCTCTTGTGTTCTAATGTTTTATTTTGCTTCTCCAACCCCATAAACTCTTTTTATTACTTTATTTTGTAACAAAAACAGTATATAAAATATACTAGGATGTTTTTATGCGAATTATTAGAGCTAAACTTACACACACCTTCATCTAATGGTTAAAGAACATACTGTTTCTGTGGATGGTGAATTACTGCCTCACGAAACGATGATTGTTTAATATTCATTTAACACCTTTTAAGGTGGCCATTATGATGTCACTATATTTTATATATGATTTATATTATGTTTATGTTTTCCTAATTATTCTTTATATTTATTTTGTGTCATACCTTTATGGTTTCCATTGTGGGTAAACGCGATAATTTCATTTTAGGAAGTGCGGACTACTGCCCCCTCAAAGTGATTTGATTCGTTAATGCCATATGTGGGACATATAGAGGATGGAGTTAATGTTATTATATATGATATTATATTGTAATTATAATATACCCTTATATATTTATGATTTCACTCCATTAAATATGAAATAGTAATGAAAGTAGCGTTCATGCGTACGTACGGCTTACCGTCTCCATGAACTGTGTATTTCATTTCTTACCTCTAAATGTTATGTACTATTATAAATACATGTATATTCTGGATATATATGATATATATGATATAAAAATCATGAATATCATTCTGGATATAATGAACCTTTGACCACATAAACAACATGTAATTGTAAGAAGTCCATTTTTGACTTAAGTACCAAATATTGACAAAACGAACTTTGTTAACTTAAATGATTACATATTGTTTATAATATGGAAATAAGTTGTATAAAAGGAATAATAAACTTGAAAAAGGTTCTTAAGAAAGTAAAAATTAACACTAGTTTATTATTTAGGAGATTAAAGAGCAATCGAGTCACGTTAGACATGAGGTAAGGGACATTGTCTCAATCTCCATTCATTGAGGCATATTTTGTTCTAATACAAGACTTTCTTTTATACGGTGTATAAACCCCTTTGACTTTTAATTTTATACAAAAGGAATATTTTTCTATGAATCATTTTACAAAATGACAAAAAGGAATTTTTCTTTTAACATACGTGGGGACAATGAACTTTTCCACTACCGTGAGTATTATTTGGTCTTTGGCTTCCTCAACAATCCGTAATGTTTTTTAAAATGAAATAAATGCCATATACTCTTTTATGTATTTTTTTATTGGAAATTGTTTTTATAATGGATTTTATATGTCAATATATTTAAGTGATATATTGTGATTGAAATGTGGAAATGTTTTCTTTCCATTATTTTTGTTTTATGTCTTATGATTTTATAATGGTACTTGGATATTTGACGGGTGGTTACGTGATAAACCATATGACGGGTGGTGCCGTGAATACTAGGACAGGTGGTTACATTATAAACTCCAATGCATTGGGTATAGAAGTTGGTAGTATGGCTATTCCATTAATTGATATGTGTGGAAGTCAACTGTATGGTTATTCCATTTAAGTATGTTTATGTCCCAAGTTACCTTTATTTGTTACGTGTTCCTTATATGGGATTTATGGTAATCTTTTGGTTACAAAAGGGTAAGTAATGATCTTTTATTCAATGAAGAGTATTTTCTGATTCATAAAGGTGAATATTATTACTTTGATAAAGTATTCATGGTTTACTTGTTGTTTTGAAAAGCTAACAGTTTTCTTTTTTTGTGTATCCCTTACTGAGCTTTTTATGCTCACCGCATGATTTTGAAATGTTTTTCACGAGACTTAATGTGGAATAGGGTCAAGGATGGGATCAAGGAAAAGACATGATATCTAAAACATGGAACTACACATGTTTCTTTTTAAGAGTTTTTATTTTATGGAAACTTAGTAGAAGTGTATACTTTGTAATCTTTTGAGATGTAATAGTTATGTCCAAATTCTCTAAAACTCTAAACCTGAAAAGATCATCAATGCGAATTATTCATTAAATTAAATATTAAGTATTGTTTAAGGCTGAAGCCTTATATATTTGGTTCCAAACATCCTTTTATAGAATTAAACTTCTTAATATAGGTATTTAACTTGGAATACCAAGCTCTTAGGTCTTATTTTAAATCATATAGATCATTATTTAACATTGAAATATAGTTCTCATAATTAATAAAAAAAATAAACTTGGTTTCTACATTTAAACATCATATTCCAGTTCTGTATTGACAACTTAAGAGTTGAAATCAATTTGGAATATCATTGACTGCCTTGGTAATACAATAACAAGAAATGTTTTTATGGTCTCTAATCTAGAAATCGTTGAAAAGGACTCATCAAATTCAATTCCTTCAACCGAAGGATACCATTTGCAAGAAAGTCTTTCTTTATTTCTCAAAATATATCCCTTTTTAATAAAATTCTTTCAAAACATCCACTTTTTCATGATAACATTATCATATTGCATATTTGGTACCAAATCCCATGGATCATTAATTTATATATGTTCTAAATCTTTATTCATAGTATCAACCCACTCTTTCTTCTTCCATGATTATTTCACATGTCTTTGTTCAAATTGAGAAAATAGTGAGGTATGTGTTGTTAGATTCAATGTTATTTGAGTTTGGATATTATTTCCTTATTTTCTAATGTTATGTTAGATATTTACTTTAGTTCTCATCCATGGATCAATTGAACAAAGTTTTTCTTAATTTCTTGAATTGAATAAATTTTCATAGTTATCCTATATGATTCAACATCCTTATCACCCAGAGAAATATCATTCAAAATTTCAATAAAATAAACTCATCATCACATTAGGAATAAAATATTTCATATATATTTTCATTTCTTAAAAATTTAATAACTTTTACTTCAATAGTATAACAAATCTTCCTGGTCAATTTTTTGTAATAGATATATCCACTTCCATCTGGAGGACTACCTAGGAAGATAACCACAATACCTCCCTTCTCAAACATCCCAATATTTTAACCTTTCACTTCGATTACATAATTTTTGGAAAATACCCATAGTTATTTTAAATATTGTGAATTATTATAATATATATCATTTGGTGACATATCTAAATTTCTTATTTAAAAGAACCAATTTTGAATGTGAAATATTGTACTAGTATATTATATCTAGAAATACTAATATGTATCATACTCATTAAATATTGTCAAATATACCTCTAATAAGTTTGAATTATTCTATTTAGAAACACTATTTCATGGTGGTTTATATGGAACACTGAATTCCTAGAGAATAGAATTCTTCTCAAGATAAACATAAAATATTCCATTAGTATATTTTTCATCATTTTTTATCTAGATATTCATCAAGGAAAATCAATACACTTATTTAGTACTCTTTATTAAAATTTTAAACATATTTAGAGCCTATTAGTTATGTTTTATGAACATAATAAAAGTGATATAAGTAAATTCATAAATAAAGGAAATAAATTACTTATATCCATTTGTCAATTTCTTCCTCGTTAACCCACACATGTCTGAATAAATATTATCCAATAAAAGAAGTTTTTCAATCTCAACATTCATGTGTGAAAAAAAATTATCATCTATTTTTTTAATCTTGAGAACATCAATTTATTTATATTTTTACCTTTTTTATTTCATTGAAATTATATCCTCGGTTAAAATTTATTATATTTTTTTGGCCAAGATAACTCATCCTTATATTCTACATCTAATTTTCCTATTTCAAGTTTATGTATTAAGAATATTTAGCATCTCTACCCTGAAATTTGTTTTCGCTTTTTTCATTTTCCTCTTATTGATACACTTAAATATTTTTATGTCTTAACCCAGAACCCATATTTTTAAAATGTATCCTCATTGAGTTTATATCATAATTGAGACACATATAATCGATCATGTTTCAGCACATAAATATATAAAGTTTTCATAGACTTCTACTTCTCTATAACTGTAAATTCTTATCCAACACCATTAATTTTAATCATCCCATCATTTATAAAGGTAACTGATCCTTTTAATTTTAATCATTTTTCAATTTCTTCAAATGTCCTATCATGATTGATGAATATACACTATTAAAAATCTATGAAAATTACCATGTGGATGCTTTATGATAAAATTCATAAATAAAGTATTATTCCCATTTTCATTATTATTTTGAGACTTATATGTGTTGTAATTCATACACAAATGGGATGGTAGAATATTCAAATAATATTTTAAAATATGAACTGACTGGTCACATCATCAAAAAACATATTCTAATAACTAGAATCTATTTTCATACTTTTATCAAAAAAATTAAGTTGCTTCTAAATTTTTCACTTTTGAGCGAGATAAAATCTTCTAAAACAATACCTCACAAAAATTATATACTTATTATTATATGTGTAATTAATCTTATAAATTCTTCATATATTATTTAATACTCCAATGTTAAATCTTTATCCGCAAAAATGATTCTTACCTCTGAAAATGGTATGTTGTTAAGAAGATGACACATGTCTTTATTCCTTATTTGAGTAATAAGTAATAACTATATTTTGTGAACCAAAATTAATATATAATCACAATTATTTAAACTTTTATTTTGTAATATTGATAAAAAAAATTACTCATTAATGTTTTCAGTTTTTTATTTCATGTATGTGTTCTCATTATTTCCAAAATTCTTGGGAGTTGCTTTGTTTTACTACTAAATTGGTCTTGTTCAGCTGTGACTTAAATTAAACCTTTCTACAAGAACATAGAATATATTTTTCACCCTTTAAAATTGATATTTTCTAGTATACATGAGCTTCATCCTTATTTAAGATATTTCCATTTTATTGAATTAATATTTTTAAATTAGATTAAAATTTTTCAATTTTTTATCTATATTAACCAGTTTCTATTGAAAAAGTTGAAAATACTTCTCATTTAATCACCTTTTCATTCATCATGAATTTAAAACTGTTTTCATCAAAAATTAATTTATTTAAATAATTAATATAATTTAAATACATTGATCTTTCTTCTTTATAAATAAACTCTTTTCTACAAGAATATTATATTTCTCTTTTTTACTTTTGATCTTTTTATCCATCATTGAAATATTTAAAAGAAACCATGTTATGATATTTATCAAAAACAAAATATTATTTTCTTCTTAACTCTAATTATCACTACTTTTTTCCCAAGTGAATTAATCCTAAATCACGTTAGGAATAAGTATTTTTTCATCAACTTCAATGGAAGTATTAATTTCCTTATAAAAATAACTGATTTTATCATTATATAACTTAAAAAAATTATGTAGATAAATTATTAACCTTCTATTTTGAATAAATTATTTATTTATGAGATTTAGTAGCTTTCTGCTTTAAGAATCTCCTTTTCCATTCATATCATTCATCACTAGCTTGTTATTATTTCAAAAATTGGATAATTTTTTATAAAAGGTCTAATTCATCCAAAATTAAAAAAAATAGTAGAGGATTTACCTAAAAAATTTCAAATAATATTCTCACTCTTATAGGGATATGAGAAAAAAAATTAGACTTGAGATTAACATATTCTTCAAATTCTGAATTACCCACTTCATTTTCATCAACATTATTCTAAAATTTATTTTGGTTTTATGATTTAAAAGGGATATATTTATTTATTATACACTTTTTTGGTAAAAAAATCTTTTTTTATCTCTTATGAATTTACAATTCTATGCATATCATCAATAAAAGTGTACTAGGATCATAATCTTAACTTGTATTAAAATTAAATTCGAATAAGTCTAGAAAAATGTATATAATTTTAATGAAAACTATTAAATAAAATAACTTTTCACCATAACATCTAAACATTATAAAAATATCATTATATTTTATAAATATTTCATTTATAGTTTTATTATACTATGTCTTCAATCCTTCATACATCAATCTAGAAATTTTTAGTCCTTCATGCTTCACCATTTTATTTCCTTTGTAAATATTTTTTTTATTTTATTCTATATGTATTTTATAGAATTTATTCATTTTTTCTTTAGGAATTTGTTCTATAAAATATATAATAAAATGGAATTCAGATCATTTCCATCATTCTATAGGTTTTTTATATCATCGGTTGTATTGAATCAACTTCAACATAAAGAGTAAAACTATTTGTTACATAATATATTATATATAAAAATATTTATATTAGGTATGGAATAATTTTATCATTCTAAATAAAATGGGGTTTCCCATCAATGGTGGGAATCATCGTGGTGTTAAATTAATTGAGGTTCTTCATATTTAAAACATAAAATTCAACCAGTTAATATGTAACAGTTGAAAATTATTTTCTAAAAACTCCAATCATCCAATAAGTATTTAAAGGTAATAATGATCTAATACCACTTTAAAGTCACCAGAAAACAATGCAAATAATTGATAGGGTGGGTGAATCAATGATTTAAAAATAATTTTTTAGATTGTTTAGAATTTATTATTCCCACCTGTTAAATTGAATGATGAGTATTCTGTTTTTTCACACACACATGCACAAAACATAGTCACAATATATTTTCAAGCCTCACCTCAAAAAATAAGAAGGATAATCCTTACTATGATTCATATTCATCCAATATCATACAGTAAACAAGTATTAGTATGTAAATTACAAATGAGTAAGGTATATCCTTGAACTCGTATTAAACCAACCTCTTCAAATTGTGTATTTTCTTCTGGAATAGTTACAATCGTATAAAAATAATTTTTCAAATAAGAGAGTCTTTTACCAAATGATACTTCCTTTATGTTGTTCTATACTGTTTAATCATCCTATTTTTTAATACTTTAATAGTAGAAAGTATATTATTATTCATGTTCCTAATTTTATATATATATATTCTAAAAATATTTCTATTTAGTGAATATAGTTCTTGATAATAAAAATAATAATATTTTTAGAACACTATAAATATTATATTCTATTGAATCCATGATTTACCCCCTCGAAATTTGAATTTCAAATTCAAAATATAAGGAAATAAATCACTTGTAATTTCATTCAACTTATTTTACCTCCTTTACCACTTCTTTTCCCATTATTTATATTCATTATAGTTGATTAAAACACAATATTATTTACTCTAGCATAACTAAGAAATTATTTCATAACTTATTTTATACATCATGTGGTAACCTATTCCTACATACAAAGAACCACTGTTTATATAATTTTGAGTCAAAAAATAAATTTTTAATGTTTTATTACATTAAATATTATTTTAATAACCATATAATTTGTTTAGAGTAATCCAAATTATACAACTAAAGTTTCTATGTTATTATTTTAAAAAAAATTAATTCCCATGAAACTCTGAAATTTATCATTATTCTATAACCTTACAAAGTATACATGAACCTTATGAAGTTTGAAAATGTACCTTAAGAAATCTCTCAACCTTAAAAGTTTCTAAAATAATGATATTAAATTCATAAATGAACCATATTATGATATTACTTTGTAATTTTTCATGTTTTCTACTCTATTTGTGTTTTTTAAAATAATTGGATGACATTATATATTACAGTGGGTGACTATAAAAAGTCCCATTATATTTAAAATAATAATTATGAAGGTTTAAATTAACCTTAAATTATATATTTATCCATAAAAAGTCACAAAAAATATTTATTATCTTTTTATACAAACTTTATAATTATAGAGTATAGCTAAAAACTTTTAAGTAACCTTACAAAGATTAAAAAATAAAAAAAAAATTACTTTACATATCTATGCATATGGGTGAACATTATTATCTATGTGTAAACATTTAAAACATTTTATAGAACTATATATAAACTTCAATCTTATCAGTTATTTTTTAATTTCATGAACCATAGGATGTTTTGGAGAAACCATACAAAGTCTAGAAAATACCATATAAAGATCCCATGGGAATTTTTCAAATCCAATTCTATTTAAATCCAAAGGCATACAGATTAATTCAAAAGATCTCCAAACTTATTAAATCATTCTATAAACTTCTAGAAAGTCATCAAATCACATAATGAACATTATATCATTTGAGTTTTAATTTTATTAGTCATTTAAAAAAATCCCACAATAAAAACATTTCCCTTTAAAACTTTAAATCTGTCTCATCTTGAAAAAATACCAAATATAGTGGAATCTTTATCAATTTCAAATTAAAAAAAAACTCCCCATTGGATATCAATAATACACCAAAATTATAAAATTATTATAAAACAATAATTTGGATCATCAAAATAGTAATTACAACTAATTAATTGTTTTAATAGCTATATTGAAATTAGTATTCATAATATCCTTAATTCTTTCCTTCAACTGATGATATATAGTTCTTAATTTAGTATTAGAGAATAGTGAAGCACCATAAATTAAATTAAATATATAATCAATTCCTAGATTGGGATATTTAATTTTAAATTTAATACAATTTATTTCTCTAAAAATAAATACATAATCAAATTGATCTACCCATCTTATTTACAAATAAAACAAGATCACCCCAATGAGACATGCTAGAATGGATAAACCCCTTTTCCAATAGATCTTACAAATACTTCTTTAAAATTTATAGCTTAATTAGATCAATTATATAAGTATGATTTGATTAAATAACATATCCATTAGAAAATATCAATATAACAATATCTTTTTTAGTTTGTGGGAGTTAAGGAAATTCTTCTGAGAAGATATCCATAAATTTCTAAAAAATAGATATATCATCTATCATTATTACATTCTTATGATACATTATTTGGGAAAAAAAATACATAACCATCCATTTATAAATTCATATCTATGTCACAATAAAATTTCATATCACTAGTTTTATTCCCCTTACTGATATTGAATATGAAGATAATTTGGCCCAAGAGATTTATGTTAATTAATTTTTCGAAAAAAAATTATGATAGCTCTGTATGTTAAGATATCGTCGATATTTAGGATAATATTGAATTCAAATAAGGTAATATGTTCAATATTCATAGTTAATTATTCCCCAAAAATCCTAATAGGGTGATCTCTTAATATCTAGGAATAAATAAATACACTATTTAGTGATACCATACATAATTCAAACTCTATCCATTGATTTGATGAATTCGTATGCAATTAAAATTTGCATGATATGAATGAATGAGTTAACACAGAATAAAATTGTACAAAATATATTTTTATAAAATGGATATAGTATCTATGATAACTTCATTGGTTTGTTCCAACTCTACTATTATGATACAAAATTGATGATCTTTACTACGAGGTTTTTGAGGTTGATTATATTGATTACCTTAATTTATAAAAAAACATTGTATATGTACTTTAATAAAACCCCATATCTCTAAAAATGAATCAACAAAACATAGGTTGATATTTTTTAAAAACCATTATTTCTTCTTCATGACTAACAAAAACATGAAATTATTTTCCCTTGACTTATTCCTTTTCTGAATTAATGGGTGTGTTTTCAACCCATCCCTTACTTAAAGAATTTAACTATAGTTTTTATACAATTTCATAAGTTCTTAAATTCATATTTATGGAATATAGGAGGTTAAAACATCTTATTTATCTCCATTTATTAGATGGATAACTAAAATTATATTCTTATTTCCATTTTTTATTAAATACCCTATGAAACCATTGACTATTTATGGGATCAATTAAAACCATTTTAGTTGAAAAAATAATTTATTTATAATTTCAGACTCTTAGATTTATGAAGATTTATGAATAATTGGATTAATTATACTATAAAATCTATCAATCATAAATTCAGAAAAAAAAATTTAAATCTAGAATCATATCATGCTAACTGAGAAATATTATCTTTTTATGTCACAATGGATTCATTATCATTCCTCTTTAGCTGAATTAATTTTCACATATTCTTTATTCATATAGTCTCAGGGATGTATTTATTAAGAAGTAACTATTTTAGATAACCTGATAACATATATTATATATTCTATTCATTATCAGTATCTATTATTCATGTCTAATATTGATCAAATTCTTCTTCAATATGATCAAAAAAATAGAATAACTTTATGATAATTAATGTATTCCACTATAATAAAATATTCTGTAATGTTGGAATCCATAATTTAGATACAAGTTGATCTCTGGACCCACTAGATCATATAGGTCATTAAATTATTAAATAATTAATTTATTGTGTTCTATTCTATAGTTATATAAGCTTCTCTATATAGTTATATTTATTAAAAATATCTTGAGTCATTTGTGTTAATATAGATATGGTGTTTTCAACATTAGCACTGATGATGTTTGGTGGAAATTGGGAAAATCATCATAATGAAAAATGTAACACCCCAATATTTTATGATATATAAATATTTAATAATGATTTATTACTTTGATACCTTCTCTAATACCAAACACAGAGTTTAAATGAACCTTGATGTACTACTAACATATTATTATTTAATTTCACCATTATATCTTAGCTGTTAAATTTTAAGATATGAATAATAATAAATAAATTATGAAAAGGTATCATTCACATAAGAATTAAATGAATTAATTATTTTATAATTGGTTGAAAATTATAATAAAATCATTTTAAGGGGAAAATATAGGTTTATATGTTTTTTACGCACAAAGTTTGTTTTAAAATTTAAAAATTAATTCAACCTCTATTAATAAATTATTTTAATGAAAAACATTGTTCATAGATTAAATAAAATATTTTATCAATCATCTAATATTTTTTAGATGAGATGTAATAATTTTAAACTCAATTTTTTATTTACATATTATTTTATCTTAAAACAATTCTATTTTATTTTTTGAAGTTATTTTAAAATGTATTTCTACAACTTATTGAAATAGAATTTTTAAAAATAAGTTATTTTTTAAATTTTTTTATTTAAAATAATTTTATAAGTTTATCTTAATTTTTATTCATACTAAATATTAAAAAATGTAAAATTATATTACCACTGCTAGGGTTAAGAAGGGTTTATCAGGGTGGGGGATTAAACTAGGAGATAAGTTTATAATATCATAAAACACCTGATTAAAATTTATTGGGATTTTTATTGATACCTTATCCTTGTTATCATGGAATATTTGTAATTTTGGAGAAACATGACCATAGTTAAACATTATTATGATTTAATCTTTTAAAAATTATATGTGTTCCCTCTTTGACCCTTATAAAAGGATACTACCTCTTAACTTTTCATCACACTTCATGAGACTTATATATCATAAAATCCCAACATTATTACATTATTAACATCACTCCTCACATAATATAGGTCTATACATGATGATTTTATCATCTTTTGAAGTAAAAAGTGGTAATCCAATGGATGTTTCTTAATAAAAAGGTATAACTCTTAACCGAGTAGTTTAATTGTATTTACTCTTATACATAATATAAATATGTGGAATAAATTATAAAAAAAATAATTAATTATATTAAATATAATAAATTGTTATTATGGTGATGACTCAACCATTTTTGATATCCTTTAGTATCATTCATGTGTATGTGCGGAATACAACTTGCATGCAATGATGTGACTCATTTTTCATCATCACTTTATATGAATAGTTATAAGTGTATTGATGAATAAATATGATAATTATTTCATGATTAATATTATAGATATGATTAAACTATGAAAAATGTGAATTTACTGGATCTATTAAACCAAAATATGAATGGAAAACATACAATTTTTCACCCGAATGTTCATTTTAATGAAAACATTTTAATAATAGGGTAATTTTAAATGATAAAAAAATGATACATAGTAATTTATATATTTATATGGTTATAGAATATATTTATAATAAATATTTAATTATTATAAAATATATTTTAATGAATATTAAATAAGAAATAACTTCAAGTAAGGTTTTATGCTATAATCTCAATTATTTTCTGGATTTTCATTACTAAATTTCCATTAAAGGAAATTGTTTCGATATTAATCCTTAAAACCTATATATTTTATTACTCTCATTATATTTTTGAATTTTTATTTGTTTTTAACAATTCTATCTCTTTGGTACTTAAAATGATTCGTAAAATGTTTTTAAGAAAAATAGACATTATTTCATATTAGGTCTTCAAACATTTTATTCCATGTCCATAATATTCATTTCTTATGAAAGTTATTAAATAAAATTGAAATTAATTAAAAAGGAAATTTTCACTACCATTGAATTTATTTTGAATGTTTTATTAAATTTTTTTCTAACATGTTTCCGAACAATCTCTTTTTGACTTTTTACAAAAGTGTGGAATGAATTTTTTCTTTTAAGATAAACGTCATGAACATATTATCTCGCTATCCTGAATGTTATTTTATTTGAAGTTAACTTCAAAATTTAGCTTTATTATTTTCAAATAATATTTAGTTCTCAATATTTTTATAATTTTTAGATAAAATGTAATTAAAAATGGAAATTTTCACAAGTTTTCAAAGAAAGGTTCAAATAATATTTAAAGTAATATTTCATCTTTGTGAACATTCTTTAAGAATTATTATACTTCACTAGGGATATAATATTATTATATCATCCACTTTATTTATCTTTATATCATATAATGATGATGATTTTAGGATGAAATAATTAAACCAATTTCATTACCATTAGTTAATTATGTTATTATTAAAACTTTATGAAACCCATTTTTTTCCATGGGTTATGGTATCATTAAATAATGAAATATTTATGAAACTAATTAAAATTACAAGGGTTTTGATATGATTATATGATGATTGTTTAATAATCTTATGGAACACTTATTTATGTCTTTCATTATGTGATGGGTAGGCCCAAAATTATATCTCTCTCTAATGCATTGGAGAAATATGTATATCTCATGAGATATTATGGAATAGAATGGGGAGTAAACCTAGTTTTGTAAGGGAATCTATCCACTATGATAGTATTATAAGTGAACCTTGACTAGGTAAATGATGGAATGAGAAGTGAAAAAATTCCTCTATCATAGACTTTCAAATGATCCTAGACTAAGGAAATGATTTTATATTCTTATATGTATTCCACAAGTTATGTTTTATTCTTATGATATGTACTCGTGGATGAGGATTGATTATGTATGTTTCCATATAAATATGAATTATGTTTGTTGTTATGAAAAATACTTATACCATGATTTATGATTTATGTTCTTTGATAGGTTGGATGTGTTGATTTTATGTTATTATCTTATTATTATATCCATATTCCCATATTTTTCTTACTTATGATCATCAACTGATGTCTATTATGATTACCTATACTAATAATCTAATATAAATCTTTCTTATATTTTCTTTCCTCAAGTGATGAATAATGTTTTTGAGTACAGTATGTCTATTAAGTGTACAATAGAAGAAGATCATTTTTGGAGATGTTTAATATCATTCATGAAATTAGATGATTATATATCTAGTGAGAAAATTCTCTAAGACTTTATGGTTATTTAGATTTTATTTTAATGATATATGTTGAATATTATTCTAACATTACATAATATATATGTATTAAAGGCATGGGTTTCCTCAGTTGGTGTCAGAGCATGGTTTAGTTAATAATTATAGATTACTGTAATTTTTTTTAAAAATATATAAGGTTGTGACTATATATATTATTTCATCATGAAGGTTGTGTAATGTAGAGATCAACTAGTTTTCTAATAAATTTTATACTTGTCTAGACACTGTAAAGTGGATGTGGCAGTGGAAAAGATTCAAAAAGGGTAATAACCTTAAAAGGGGAAGATTTAAAGTTTACTTGATCATCACCATGGCTAAATTAATAGTATTAAGACTTCACAAGTATATAGACACTCTCAACGAAAATAATTATGTTAATTCACATTTCTTTTATGAATCATTATTAAGTGTTTGAATAGATTATGGCCATGTATGACCTTGGTTACACCTAAGAAATCATTAATTGATAACAATGTGTCATGATTTAAAAAACTGTGAATGATTTTTCATTATTTCATTATTAATCAATATGATTATTGTTTCAAAAAATATGATTTCAAGTATTAGTCAATGGATAGAACAAATAGAAATCATTTTTATTTTGAATGTGATGATAAATTCAATGACGATTCTCTTGAGAAACCAAATGAAATTGGAGTAGGGATTTGAAATCATGTAGTTGTCCAAAATCAACTCTATCAATATTTAAAATATAATATGAATCATGTTAATATTCTAAATTCCCAAATAATTGTATAAATAACTATTGATTATTTTATGTTGCAACTTCCTCCATCATTAAGTGGTTCCTCTAATCCAATAATTGTGGGAAAATGGATCAGTACTAATTAAAATGTATTTTCTCTTCTCTAGTACAAATAACATGAACATGTTTTCCAAAAAATATATAATTTTGAAGTGGAATTTGATCAATATTGTAATCTTATCAATAATACAAGGATAGAGAAAAAATTTACTCGATAACATGGGATGTGTCCAAAAAGATAGTTTTCTATAATTATTTTCCCTAAACACTTAACAAAAAAATGGAAATGGATGTTATATAACAAAATTATAAGGAATATAAATCTGTTATTTCCTATGAGGAAAATTTCAGAAGACTTGAAAGTTATTTATTTTTTGGTTTTATCATCGATCCTAAAAAAAAATTTAACCAATTCATTATTTCATTGATGCCAAGACTTGAAATGAAATTTGTTACAATAAAATTTGTTAGCCAAGAATAAATCATTTCATATTCTCTCAAGATAGAATTGAAATTGGGGACTCTAAGTATTCTTGTGGGTTTGTAGACAAAAAGTGAAATATGGAATATTGAATAAATTATAATAATAAAACCCATGAAGGAAGGAAAATTAATTTTACTTCATGTCATAAGTGTGGAAATAATCATCGAGAAAAAATGAATCTTGGTGTATTAAAATTTTTAACTATGGAAGAGAAGTCCATTGATATGAATAATTAAAAATTTATGTGAATAAGGCAGTCAATGAATGGAATTGTAAAAATTCTCATTTGAATTTTAAACCCATACTCAAATTCCATTGTTTCATAGAGTACGTAAATTATGCCAATCAGTGAAAAAATTAAAGGGATAATGATAACAATCAATATCAGTAACCTCTTTAGACCAATGATGGTGGTAAATCTCATGTGGTTGTAATTTCTAAAGTGACACATGAAAACTAAGTGGTCAAAGGTATGATAATTATCCACTCAATAATTGAGAATTCCTTATTTTAATATTCCTCTATACACCCTTTTATATCTGAAAATTTTTATAATGGTATAATGACTCCACACCAATGATTGGATGTTGAGTTAGTAGTAAAAACTCCAAATGTTAAAAAGATTTCATCTCAAGTCAATAACTCATATTTGATTTATGTTTATGGGAAAATATTTTCTCTAAGTCTTGTGATTCTCAATTTTGATAAATTTGTAATGATTTTGGAATCTATTATATCTCTCTGTATATATCCCATTTAAATTTCTAGGGAATAAAATTCATGTTTTATATTCTGAATCAACCTATGACCAACATTCGATGTGAGGAGTAATATGAAATTTCAATGGAATTTAATTCTATTTTATATGTATTTATACTTATTTTGGAGGGTAATTTTTCTAAAATTGTTGGATAGAAACTCAACATAAAATATATTAATATTATTCATAGTTATGTTGATTTATTTCTTGGATACATTCATATTCTTCGCCTAAATCATGTAGATGAGTTTTCAACAGACCTCATAAATGGAACTACACTAATTACAAAGACACCATATAGATTTTCCGTGATTAAGTTGTCAGAATTAATGAATAAACCCTATAAGAATATTGTTAAGGTATTTACATTCCCTGGTGCATCACCATGGGGTGGACCTATTTATTTTTTTATATAAAATATGGATCAATGAAAATTTTCATTTATTATTGAGAACATAACAAGGTCAATATAGAGAAAACAAATCTTATACACTGTGTTGATGATTTTTCTGATAAAAAACATTGATGTCAATACTTTTCTAAGATTTACCACTATTTTGGATGTCATCAATTAAGGGTCAAGAAAAAAGATATATCTATGTCAATTGAAAATATGAGTTATGGTCATTATGAATTATAGTGATTCTATTTGGACTTATCAATGACCCTCCTATCTTCATTAATATATTGAATATATTCCTTAAAGGTTACCTCACTATATTTTTTGTAGTCTTTATTGATGATATTCTTATAAAATATAACATAAAATAGGAGCATGAAGATCAATTCAAGATTTTGTTAAAATCCATAAGAAAATTAAAACTCTTTATTGTATTAATTAGCTGTGAATGTTGGCTAAAAAATATACATTAATTATTAATATAATATCATTGGAGGGTATATCAGTGGATCCTTTATAAATAAAGTTACTGAATAATGACTTAGGATAACTGTAATATCCTAGATGTGTAGTTTTCTTATATAAGAAGGATATTATTGATCCATTGTGAGATATTTATCATTTTTATCTAATCCAATTAAAAATTTTAATCAAAGGAGATCCAATTTCCTTTATAAAGATGAATTTGAATAAAATTCCAAAGATATAAAAAAGATATTTGGTTTTCAAACATGTAATAACACTACCTTACACTAGAGAAGGGTTTTTTACCATTAGTGATTCATCAAATAATGTATTGGTATGTGTCATTATTTATAATGAAAATATGATATCATATTCCTCTGACCAATTATATTTATGTTACAAAAATTAATAAATTATTTATTTAGAGCTGGAAAAGGTGATTTTTTTATTAAACATATGGAGGTATTATAATTATAGAGAAAAATGCGATATATATAATGTTAATAAAATATTGAACTATATATTAAAATATAAATAGATGAATATATACCAAAGAATGATTAGAATTGATTAATTATTAGGATTTATTAGTATACTTCCATCTTGGTAAGGCAAACAAGGTGGATGATGCTCTAATTCGGAAGGACCATGCTTTTTTCCCTCGTAAGGATTTATATAGATCAAATATTTATGGATTTTTATTTGATGGACCTAGAAACATAAGGAAAGGGGTGATATAATTTGTTCTGTTAAAGATGTTCAACCATACACCCATGTGAGAATTAAAGAGACCTGAAAGGAGGATATGTAACTATATTATAAGGGATGAAATGTTCCTGAGTTCAACCATGATTATGATGGAATGATAAGGTTCATAAACTAATTATGCGTCCCTTTAATTCCAAAAATTAAAAATGAGTTATTGGATGGAGCTCATAGATCATAATTTATTATTCAACAAGGAAGTGTGAATATGTAAATAGATATAAAAGTATATTTCTATAGGGGAAACAAGAAAAAGGATATTAATGATTATGTATCTCAGTTCTTGGTTTGACAGTAAGTTAAGTGTGAGAAAAAATAAGTATAAAGGGATGTTAAAACCATTACTCATACCATAATGGAAATTTAAAATTATTACCATGGATTTCATCTTCAGACTCTCCAAATCATCTAAAAGTAATAATCATATTTTGTATTTAGTTGATTGACATTAAAAATACACACATTACAATACCATCAGTAAATATTTATCACTTGATCATATTTTTAAGAATACATTAAATAAGCGGTAAGTTTTCTTATAGTACCACAATCTATTTTATCTGATCTAGATCTATGGTTTACCTCAAAGTTCTAAAGAATTCCTAATCATGGTTTTAATTTGGAGTTGATCTTTAGTATTGCATATCATCCTCAAAAGCAGGGTCACTATAAGAGTACCATTCAAAACCTAGATTTTATGTTGAGATCCTTTATATAGATTTCAATAGTTATTGGGGTCAACACCTTCCTCTATTAAAATTCTATTATAATAGAATATTCGACTCGAGCATTTGAGTGGATATTTATAAATACCTATATAATTGGAATTTAAAAAAATCTATTTTTTGGGATGAATTTTGTTAAATAAAGATATTGGGACCTAAACTAACAAAGGAAATTATATATAAGGTTGGGTCCAATCTGTAACACATCAATGCATCTCAAAGTTTAAAGAAGTGTGATGTTGGTTTTCATCGATTATATCCATAATTAGATGTTGGTAAGAAGGTATTCTTGTTTTTATATCCTTGGAGGAAGGTTATTAGATTTGGAAAAAAGATAAATTTGAGGTGTAATATCTTTATTTTTTACATGTAAATAATTCAAATATATATAATAATATTTTCTAATCCATACACTGAGATGGTGTGAGATTCTGAGGATCTGCGAGCTCCGAATTGATATTCTAAAAATATAAATTATATTAATATCATGCATGTGTAGTTTCCCTTAAAAAGTGGAATAAATACCAAATATAATCATAGATCATAAATCTAAGGCCACCATTGACTTTAGAGTTTGGTTTTACCCTAGGTATGAAATAATATTTTTCCATATCATGAGAATGTGGAAAAGATGTTGCTGGTGAAAATAATAACTAAATAATTAAATTTATTTATTTGATTTCAATGATTAAATGACATAATGAAAACCCTATATGAACCCAATTATTAGAAAAAATTAGGGTTATCCCCATAACCATTTAATTTTAAAGAGAATATGGTGGAGGATATTTCATGTAAGATCATCTATGGATTGTGCTTTGGTGATCAGTGAGCCAATGAAACCTATGGATCTCATTAATGAAAAAGGATTATAATAATTCTTCATCAATGGTCAATCCAGGATTAAAGTAAGAAGTTTATTTTTTTTATAAGGATTTATCCATGTTTTATTATCCTACTAAAAATTCAAATCAATCAACTAAATGTTTAATTAATGGATCGAGCATATTAGTGGTATGGTATTATTCATTGGGAATATTTGGATCTCTCTTATTGTTCAATTAATATCTCTTCATTCATCATTTTACCATAAATGAACTGAGGCCAAAATAAAAAATGGCATAGATTTATTGCTTTTGTTGTTTTGTTAATTTCTTCTTTTTTCTTTGTTCATTCATTTTGGATGGAGGTTCAGAAAAACACCTGGTAATCAATCATTTCACACTCATTTCTTGGTATAATAGAATGATATAGAAAATACAGTTTTGTGGTAATAATAGGATTGAGCTGTGATAATAATGACGACGGATTTAAAACTGGTAATATTTCTTTTTGTGGGATTTGATGTTTGGAAATGATATTTCATGATCGATTGGTTTCCCATGTTAATCAGGCTATCATTTTCAGAAAAGTGGTGAAAAAATTCTTGGCCAGACCAAATCCATGATTTCTAGCAAAGACCATTTCTAGATCGGATGCCAGAGGTGTGGGAAATGATGTTTGAAGAAGATCTGAAGATTCTAAAAAAATTTAATAAACATGGTGTGTAATCCCAAGATAGATTTCATGTAGTTTCTTAGCTATGGTGCTAGTGTTTTTCAAAGATAAGAAAATGTCACGCATCATGTAACATGAAATATAGGCCCTAAATATACCCAGAGAGATTCATAGGCATCGACACTGTTAGGTAAAAGACATTCCCATAGTATACGAGGAGATCCATATACTCAGACATGGTATGGTACAAGGAAATGGCTTGGTACATAGGCACATCCTATTTTACATAGAAACATACAGAGGTACATGAGAATGGTAAAGTGTAGGTTTTGGGTTACAGGTACAAGTTTGGTATCCTATATACATGTTTTATACTTTTTCAAAGATATATTGGATCCCTTCGACTATTTAGCATGGACCAATCTACATAGTTTATATTCCCTCGATCCTCTAACATGAGGGATTAATGTGGAATTACATCTTAATAATTAGATTCTGATCCCCTCTATGAGAAACATTTTAGATAATGTGTTTATATCACCGTATTAGACATGTAGTGGGATCTTCTTTCATCTTCTACCCTATGGGGATTCCTAGTATTGACGTTACCACCACTACTCTGGTGTAGATCCCCTATATATAGGGTTAATCAATATTGATTTAGTTGGTATTACCCCATGGACATGGGTTTGATCCCCATCGATATGGTTTTAATTCCCATATTTTTAATTATCTATGTGGTCTTCTATCACGTATCTTACTCATAGAGAAACCTAATTACCAAGACATATAATATGGATTATATTATTTTTATCAGACTCACGAAGTGAGTTCTCCTGAGAGAGCATTGTTGTTAACTCTTGAGAAGAATCCTTCAAGGTAATGTGGTTGATAATTTACCATGAAACTGAGGTTCTATTATGTGTATGTCTAGATGATATCATTTGATGTCTTGTATTCTGTTGACATTACCTTGTGATGATATAAGTATTATCTTGATGCTTTATTCTTATAGATTTCATAGTTTCCTACTAAGTATTTTTATACTCTCCCAATATGGGATCTTCCCACACATTCCATATATTATTTAGGAAACAGACTGTTCGATGGGGTTCATGGTGGTCCAGGAGTATATGGTTATTAGTTTTGGGCTAGAAAGATTATTGTGTGTACCAAGTGTCGCATTTGACTATAATCATATTTTCTAGTAGGTTTCACTTCATTATTATTTTTAGGGAACTCTTATTTGGCCCTTTTGTCATTTTCAAAAAAAAATCATACTCTGTTATGGTATTTATATGTATTCATGCATAAGTATTAGTTTTTTTACATTTAAACATTTTATGGGGTTGGATATGTGTGTGTGAGTAAGTAACATCGGATAAGGACTCCCATGTGAGTGTCACTTTATCTCGGTTCTATTCTCCAAACCTAGTCTTATTTGATAAAGTATTGAGGTATTTGTACTCATCTTACCATCATCTAGGTAGGCTTTGGTTGGTGGGTTCCTGATAGAGTGGTATTAGAGTGGTTTGTATTAAGACTATATTTTGGAGTTTATATTTTTCTAGCACTGAGTTTTGTAATGGTTTAATGAAAATATTGTTAAGTTTGTCGAGTTCAACTATATGGAAGGGTGCCCAGTGTTGGCTCAGTGGATAACATATCTATCCACCGTGACTCTAATAACCTTATTGTTTACTAGGTAAATGTATCCACTAGTTGTAGGGAATAACATTTGAATGTGTATCATATAGGAATGATCTTTCATTATAATGTCATTATTGAGTTATCCCTCCTAACATACTCATTGATCATGGTCAATATTATTTATTTCAAGATGTCCCCATGATGATTTCCATCTAATATTTAGAATTAGGATCATGAGGAAAATCCCTTTAGTGATGAGTCTTCGATACAAGTACATTTTCAAGAGATATTACCTTCAAGTGGTGCACCCTTCTTACAACCACCTATCGATAGGTCAATGGTACGATCAATACCACCATATGAGGTGTGTAAGATGATGAAACTTCATGAGTTTATATGGTATTAAACCCTCATGTTTTAGGGATAACTCGACCCCCATGTAGCTGAGTACTAGCTTAAGTCAATGACATGAGTTTTCCATCCTGTTAGGGCACCTGTAGACTCGATGGTAGTCCTAGAAGTGAGTATTCTCTATTGATCTATAGGATGATGGTGGGGATTAGTGACATAGTTGTACGATGAGGATAATATTTCCTAGATAGTGTATGAGAACCTTTTTAAAGAGGAATTTTCTCTATCTATTTTACAGGATATGATGTTTTAAGATTTTCTATAGTTTTAGAAGGGAAATATAACTATTTCCAAGTATTCATTGAGGTTCAACAACCTCTCATGATACTGGACGGATATGGTATGTGATCAGTTTATCTAGGAATTGACCATAGATCAGTGTCTGCCCAGAGATATATATCCCAGTGCGATACCCCTATTCATTTATAAATATTCTATATATCTTAAGTGAGACTTGGTGATAGGAATATTTCTTGCTGAGAAGACGTAGACAGTTGGTTTCAGCTATGGGATCATAGGGTCTGAGTCCATGAAAATAGTTTGTTGATGGAAGATATAGGGATCTAGAAGTGTAAGACATTTCAATATTAAATCCTAGGACATATGTTCTATAGTTTATGGATCACAATATGGCTCTAGTCATCCTTTCGATAGGCTATGTTACTCATCTAATGGGAGGGGAATTCTTGAATGAGATTATTTAAACTACCATACGGTTGACAAGGAGATAGTGTATGGGCTTCCTAAAAATATGTGTTGGTAGGATAAGGTAGTTCAGTAGGTTGGATGACATAGAAGAGGTTTATAGAGAGTCGTTGGAGGTGGTATATTGTTTTACATGTTTCCACAACCACCCCACCCCAGATGGTCCCCTCCATCCTTAGAAATATTGTGGTTAGGGGTTAGGAATGCTACATCTAGTCAATTATTATGACTCAAAATCTCCAAATATTATAGGAGGTAAAAACTATGTCTTTTATACCTTATATATAGTAATGATAGGAATAGGTGTGATTCATTCTTTTTTTTCTTCTCTATTTTGATACATAGAGATTCCATTTCTACCAATAGCTTGTCCCTTATGATTAGGGAATAATATTGGAGGTGAATCAATGATCATACTCTTCTTCCAGTAGTGTGATATGACTCTTGGAGGATATAGTTTACTATTAGATCAATTTTTAGTAGTGATGTTGCCTTATGACATCATCTTAGGCATGCACTAGATATCCACAGTTTATGCCCAAATTTACTATTTTATGTGAAGGATGTGGTGAATCTGTAGTGATATGATAAGTTATTTATATTTGGCTGAAAAGGAAACCCATATAGAGAAGTATGGACTCATATATATGAGGTTGTATTTTATTAGTCACCATTTGGATAGCATGAATCTTGTATAAGTAGATGTTATGGGTTACTAGTCTCCTATATTTGTGGAGGAGTACAATGTTGTTAGGACTGAAAGGGGATTAAATACCCTAGGATGGGGGGTGAATTAGTTCATGAATATTCTTTTCAAAAATATTCATGCCCCACTAGATCTTGACCTCTTTATTATATGTTTCACTTTATTTTTTCTTAATAGTTTATGATGGTGGTATTCTTTATTTCTTTACTTGATGATGATGAATTTAAAGTAAATTATAAGAGGAAGACCAAGGACGCACATATTTTTACTTGTTTCACCCTCACTGGGATATACGCAAGAAGCATACAAAAAAAATGTGTCGATGTACCAAATACACTAAGGATCACTTCCAAATTTTAGGTTTTTTCTAGATAATTTATATTCTCAAGATCACTAGATTTACAATGTTTGGGGAATGTTCATTTCTTCCCAATGGTCACTCTCTCAATATTTCCTTTTATAGATCATTGCTGGTGGAGTGGATCACGTTCTTCCTCTTCCTTTACTCCCTTCTCTGAAAATGATTCATACATGGTTTATGGAAATTTAGGTCACTTCATTAGAAATAATTTTTCCATCCTCAACATTTGGTAGATTCTCTATTGAAGTTATACTTTCATACACTTGATGAATATCACTATAAAATAGTTCTAATGGGAAATACCTTTCCAATACTTTCATACATCCTTTGAATGTATTGCACACAACTTTACCACTATTCATGCAACATTTATGTTTAGTTGCGGTACCCCTATCTTTTGTGCAAATTTTGGTTTCTCATAGAACTTCATCTTGAGTGAAAATTCAACACTTTTCATGTAACTTCCTTGTTCATAAAGAAAAAAGTACTTTTATATGTGTAACTAATAAATTATTTATCGTTTCATCCCACTCTTTTTCCATGAAAATTTTATTTTTTTCTCACAAATATTATGTGATTTCTAGATTTGATTTTCTCTAAGGGTAGAGCTACTCAACTGATGGGGGTAACCACCTATTTATAGAATTGGATGACCCTTTGCACAAAATCCTTGAATTCATTCCATTATTTCTACAAATTTTATGTGATCATGTAACTTCTCATATTGACATCATATTTTTATAATAACTCTCTTTGGTAGGAATGAACAACTCTATAAATTGGTCTACACAAAACCATCATTTTTACACTTTTAAAACTTGCACAAAATATCGTAATTTTTCATATTTTGATTCATCAGTTCTAAAACATTAAATTCACACAAATTTTTGAGCCACCTTCACCATTTTGGACAATATTTTACATTTACATTAAATTTATTCTTTCTTCAAAAACATCTTTTTCTATCCTTCAAATATTAGACACAAAAAATTTGGAAAATACTAGGAAATGATTCTGCCTTGTATATGAAATTTTTGTGTTTCCTTTTGAGGATATATTCCTTTATCTTGGACCTTTTTCAATATATCCTATTAAAAATATCTCTATAACTCTACAATTGACCATGGAAACATTCTTTTCAAAAAAATATAATCAACTAAAAATAACTATTATAATGCCTTGATGGATTTTTTTTCCAACAAAGGATGGCTTTCCTAATGTTATACAAGGTTTAAAATCCCACTAAGAGATATATTTCTACATTGACTTTTAACCAGGTATGGACATGATATATGTTTCATCATATTCGATAAATTCTATAAATCTTCACAAACTGAGGGTGTATTTGGTATACAAACAGAGGAAGGGATTTTTTAGACCTATTAAATCACCCTTGGAAGGCCGAATATTGTTTTCCAACAAAGAAGACTGGATCTTGAGGTTGTAGGTGAATTAACATCACCTGAACAAGGTGACATAAAATAATAAATATCTACTACTATGTAATTATGACCTCTTTAATTAGTTGAGAGGGGAATGATGGTTCTCAATTATTGGCCTCAGATTAGGCTATCATTATCATTGAGTATTGGGTGTGGATATATGGAAGAATAATTTCCAATGTCTCTATGGTCACTATCAGTACTTATAGATTCCTTAAGCATGATTAATTTCCCAGAAGTCTTCATAGAAGTCGTGAAATTGTTATTTCATTCAATTTTAGACTGGTTTTGGTGTTCTTCATCAATGATATCACATTGTACTCAGCATCTAAGGAGGATCATGTGAGACACTTGTGGATAGTTATGGATATAATCTAGGGGAACCATCTATATGGGAATCTATTTAATTTTAAATTCTATATTTAAGAGGTCCAATTTTTTGGATACAATATCTTTTGGATGTTGTAGCAGTGGAATATCCAACTGCCCATACAGTTTTAGCTTGGGATCCACCCAAGAGCATCATGAAGTTGTATAGCTTCCTTGGGTTGGGAGGTTATATAATATATTAATGAGTAATTTCTCTATAGTATTTTCTCCCTTTACTTCTTTTACTTAAAAGTGTAAGTCTTTCATATGGACGAATAGGTTAAAAAAGTATTTTGAGGTTCTTACATAGATAATAATGAGATTCCCCATCTTGTGACTTGCATAGGTGGGTGTCGATTATATAGTGTTGTGCAGTTATTTAGGAGAAAAACATGGTTGTATTATTATAAAAATACATGTAGTGATTTCCTATAGCTCACGTTAGTTGATAACACACTAGAATAACTATGTGATACACAATCTTGTGTTGGAAATGGAACTCTTCACACTAAATATGTAGTGACAATACATTATGTGTGAGTTTTTTATCATCTATTATAAGAAAAAGAGTATCAAGTAAATATTATCTTTGAAGTATTTTAACATGATAGAGAGATGATATTTATAGTTCACCTAGGATTAAAACTTTTAGATAGTCTATACTCAAGGTAATGGGAACCTGGTGGAAGATTCTCTTAGAAGGAGATCATGCCCTCAGTTGTTGGTTGAGGTTTTAGAGTAGTTATCCCCATTGCAGTAGTCCTTTATAAACAAGGATAGTTTATATTATCTCCAGTTTATGGTTATTACACAACCTATTATACAGCATGTCGGGTTGGATCAATAGGGAGATACTGACTATGAGACCTTACATGAACAGATATTCACTTGAAATGTTGTTGATTAATTTTCCAACAATGGGGAGCACGTCATCCTTTTCATAGGACATAAAATTTTACCAGTATCAGTGTTGGAGGATTTTATGAGGTATTTTCATATATCCCCTTTAGAAGTACATCATGGTGTGAAAAATATGTATCAGGACCTCTAACATCAGTTTCGGTGTCCTAGTATGAAGAGGACAGTAGCATAGTTTGTCACTCCTTGCCTCACTTGTTGGTTGGTGAAGGATAAGCACCATGTTCTAGTGGGTTTGACTTAAACCCTTGAGGTTATATAGTGGATTTGGGATATTATTTCTATGTAATTGATTATGGTGATTCCGTAGAAATATATAGGACATGATTCCATATGTGTGATCATAGGACCACTCTCCAAGTTGTCCCACTTCCAAGCTATTAGATGTCAGAGTCCAGTAGATATCAGGGGATGCCTTTACATGTAAGAGGTAATCTGGCTCCAAGGAGTTACCTCGATGATCATTTCAAACCATGATGCTTGATCCACATCTCAATTATGTATTAGATAACAAGAGGACATTGGGAATTAGTGGGGATTAAGTATGTCATTTAACCATCATACTAAAGTCCAGAACGAGCGAACCATTCCAGTTCTAGAGTACATATTGTGGGATTACATGTAGGATTTTTGATATTGTTGGGAGGGTCACCTCCATTATTGGTTTTTTCATAAAATAATAGCTTCAAATCCACCATCTATATGGAACCATTAGAGTATTTGTATGGTAAAACCTACAGGTCACAACTAATTGGACACCCCAAATAGAGTTTGTACTCATGGACCTATAGTTTATGAATACTACTAAAAATAAGTTTTAGATTATCTAGGACTGGATGGGGACAGCACAAAGCCATCATAAGTCCTATAAAACCCATTTATGGAGGCCTTTAGAGTTTCACTATGGAGACCATGTATTTATAAAGGTATCACCATGATATGGACTGAGAATATTTGGATTGTTCAGAAATATATCTCTATGATCAATTGGACCTTTCCAGATACTATGTAGAGTTGGTGAGGTGACTTACTTCATATATATGCCAATAATGTTAGACTTCATACATGATTTCTTCCATGCATCATACCTAAAGAGGTTTGCACATGAACCATAAATTTTTATTGACTGGGGTGAGTTGGACATCAAATATAGATCTAGATTTTTGGCGTACCTAGTGTAGATTGATGATTTTCTAGAGAAGATCCTATATGGGTGACTAAATTCCATAGTTCATGTACTACAGAAACATAGGAATATTTAAGAGAGTATCTGCGAGTGAGAGACCAATATGTGAGCTTTGTACCCACAACTTGTTTATAATTATTTGTTAATTTTTGGAACATATATTCCTAATTTATGGAGAATTTAACATCTCTATTTCTATCATATAAAGCTTTAGAATATATCTAATAATATTTGGAGATCTAGGTTCTAAGATGGCATGATATTACAAGGCTCGATGAGAAATAAATTGATATTCTAAGAATATTAAATTTATTTTTACTACATGAAAATATTTTCCATGGAGAAGTTAAATAACAGCTAAATGTTGTCTTGGGTTGGATATTTGAGACCATCATTCAGTTCAAAGAATGGTTTTTACCCTAGTAACGTTATAATATTTTTTATCCTTTGTAATATGTGGAAAAGTTATCACGGGCATAAATAATTAATAAATCAATTCTTTTTTCATTGATATAGTTACATAATTAAAACCCTATATAGACATGGTTATAACCAAATTTCAAGGTTTCATTCAAAACATTATAATTTATGATAATATCTAGTGGAGGATCTTCTATGGAAGATCATCGATGGATCATTATTTAGCGATTGGTGCACCAATGGAACCTATGGATCTCATCGACAATGGCCCATAATCATTATTTGTCAATGATCAATCCAATCTTGAAGAAGAATGTTTATTTTATTTTCTTAAATTTATCATCATTTTTTATACTATGATGAACATGAATGAATCAACTAACAGATTTATACACATATTGATTGTATTGTGGGTATGGGATTATTTTCTGAGAATTTGGGGATCTCACTTGTTTTTTAATTTATATCTCATTGTTTATCAATATATTTTAAAAAATTGAGCTAAACATGAACATTTTCGAAGGTTTGTTACTCATGTTTCTAATTTCTATATTTCATTCACTATTCTCCATTTTCATATTACCAGTGTTCATTGTGTCTAGTGTTTTGAAAAATACCATGTAATAAATCATTATGAACCCATTTTTTGGTGCAACAGATTGATAATGCAGATCAAGGTTTGTTGTGATGGTGGGATCAAGCTAGGATGGAGGTGATGAATGATATGAACTAGAACATATTTATTTATGTGGTATTGGACATGTTGTTATGGGATGGAATTATATATTGGTTTCCCATGTAAATTAAGCTACCATATTCAAGAGAGTGATGACAACAAGTCTTGGATAGATAAGATCCATGATTTTTTGTGAGAATTGTGGTTGGATCGGAGGCTGGAGGTGCATCCAAAGACACATAAAGAATATCCATATATTCTTTATGAACCAAATATACACAGTGTGTAATCCAGAGATATGTATATTGTGGGACCCAGGCTTTAGAGATGGTATTTCCAAAGAGAATAAATTAATGAACATTGTGTGACATGTGTCACATGTTGTGTGACATGACTTGGGAGCTCAGCATGTACCTGAAGAGGTACATAGGAAAAACACAGTTATGTAAAAGACATAATGAGAGTACATGGGCTGATCTATTTACTCATACACAACCTGGTACAAAAAAATAGATTGGTACATGAGCATGGTCAGGTGTACATGAGAACACGAAGTGGTATAGAGGTATTTACATTGAATGTTCTGGGCCTAAACATACATGACATATAATTTTTCATAGAAGTCTTAGATCCCTTTGATAATATAATATAGAATATTTTACTAAGTTTATATTCCACTAGTCCACTTCCATGAGGGTATAGTGTGGAATTACAAACTAAACACCATATTTTGATCACCACTATGAGAAACATTTCAAATAGAGTTTTAGTATCCCTAAATAAGGACCATAGTGGGATCCCCTATCATCCTCTACCCTAGGTGGGGTTCCTGTTATCTATGGGACCAACATTATAAGGGAATTGATCCCCTACATAGTAGATCAATCCAGATTGTGTTAGTAAACATTACCCCATGGCCCTGGGTGTGATCCCCAGTGGTATATCAATTTATTCATTTCATATATTCCTCATAGAGATACCCAATGATCCCAAAATCTTTTATGGATTCCATTAGTGTTATCTGACTCGTAGATTGAGTTATCTTAGGTGAGTGTTTCAATGAAATATCAAGCAGAATCCAAGGTAGGAAATATCATTGTGACCTTACCTTGAGAATGAGCGTCTACTATGAGTATATCTGGATGTTATAATGGTATGCATCATATTATATTATCATTCCCTTATGATGAGCTGACAATTATCAGGATAATTTTCGCTTAGTGATTTCATGGTGTCCTACATGGTATTTTGGTACTCCATCCTGCCAAGGATCTTCCCACAGATATTATTTATTATGCAAAATACATGATATTAAATGGTTTTCCTGGTGGGCCAAGAGTTGATATAGCTTATTTTGGGCTATATAGATCATGGTGTGAACCATCAGTCACATTTGACTATAATCACATATTTCTAGCAGGTTGGACTTCTTTATAGTTTTAGTGGGCTTTTATTTGGACCTTTTCTTATTTAAAAATTTATTGTCATACTCTTTAATGGTATTTAAATGTATGCATGAATTGGTATCATTTTTTACATTTATGAATTTTATGGGATTCCATAAATGTTCATGTGTGTACATGTACCTTAGTCGAATGCCTCCCATGTGAGTTTTTTTTCTACTCTGTGCTAGTTGATATCCCTTGGCCTATTGGAGGCAGACTTGGGGTACTCACGCTTGACTTACCACCATCTAGGAAGACCCTATTAGATGGGATCAGGAAATGAACCATATGTATTGTTCCATTTGATATTCTTTATCTAATCTAGATATTTTCCTATCACTTAGAACATCCACCAAATATCTCTCAAGTATATGATGTGTTCCTTGTATCTCTCTAGAGGAATTGCATACTTGTTGCATCACATGTTCTGAAAAAATTGGTTGTAACACTAGATCATAATCAATATTATGAACAATAACCATAATAAATTCTAGATCAATGATATAAATTATTATAAAATAAGAAAACTCACCTTTTTAACATTTTTTGGTGAAACCATAAATTTAATGAAGATTTGTGGGAACTAAAAGAGGTGATGATGAAACATTATCCTTAGTAGTTTGTATCTATGTAATGGAATTTTCAGGGTTAAATTCTTATAATGAGAGTGTAATGTAACACCCTAGGATTTTAGGATATATTTCTCTTTAAATATTTGTTTATTGCTTTATTTGCACACAATATCGAGTTCAAATGAACTGAGATATACTATTAAAATATTTTTATTTAATATGATAGTTATCACATAGTCCTTGGATTGTAGGGTATGAATAGGAATGAAAAAATAATGAAAAATTATTTATTACAAAATTTATAAAATTTATTCATCAGTTTTTAGGTGGCTATATATTTAAATAAAAACTTCTGAATGTAAAAAATAAATATTTTTTTTGGACACAATGTGTTATTATCATAAAAAGTAAAATGAACTTCTAAATGATTTTAATTAAATTTTTAATTATTGTATTCATTCAATTTTTTTAAAATTCATCTAATTTTTCTACATGGAAAGGAATGATGGAAAACTCAATTTTATGCTTCAATATTCATTTTGCTAAAAGCTAGTTTATTGTGTTTTGTGAACATATTTTTTAATTAATTTATAACACTGATAAAAATTGAATCATATATAATAGAATCCATACGTTTAATCTTAGTAATTAATATAATTTAACAATATTAAAATAATTTTTTTATTATAATGAATAGTAAAATAGTATAATTTTATTAGCACGCTTATGGTGAAAAAGGATTTATCGTGGGTTTACCTAAGAGAAAAGAATTAAAATATCACAAAAATGAAGATTTAATTTGATTGGATGATGTAATTTGGAACTTATTTTTCCAATATTAAATTTTTTTTAATTTTTTATCCTCATGAAATAAGAAAAACATTATTATATTTTAATCTTTTAAAAAATTGCATGTATGTCCACTCCATCCTTTACAAAAGGACACCACTTACTATAGCTTACTAAAAATTCATGAAAATTATATATTTGATATAAAAAAAATAATACATTAATAAAATCCCTTTTAATGTCCTATATTTTCTAGTTGGATCTATATAAAATCCATTTTGGGCTTAAGGTGTATACCAAATGATGATTTTTAAAGAAGAGGTATAACTATTAACTGAGTACCCCCAATTTTTGTTTTTATCTACCTAATATAAAAATATGGGATCCATTATAAAATAATAAATTTAATATATTAAATATAATTAATTTTTATTAGAGTTAAAGATCAACCATTTCCACCCACTTTTAATTAAATGTGAAATAAAACTATTGCTTGTGTGTATATTTGGAAAACCATATTGACACGGCGATGTGATTCGTTTTTCATCACTGATTTATAATAATAATTGTAGAAGATTATATGATTAATAATATATATATAAATATGAATAATATTTATATGATGAAATAATTAAAAAAAATTAAGCACTGAAACTATTGAATCGAAACTTACATGGAAAATAGACCAGTTTCCACCCAATTGGTCATTTTAGTGATGAAATTAATAACATATGGATAATTGGTACTAATAATGGAATGATTCATTGTATATTATATATGAATATTTTTTAAGTTATATTAATAATAATTATATAGTTATTATATTGTGTATTTTAATTTGTATGATGCAATATATAACTTAAGGTAACAGTTTATGTTACGATCTCAATTCTTTTCAGTATTGTCAATGCTAAATTTATTTTGACGGATATTATATTTATCATTACCTTTTAACAAAATATATTTTTTTCTATTTTTTAATTTTTTGGGTTTTAGGTATTAAAATCATTTCCCACTCTTTGGTAATAAAAATGATATAGAAAATTTTTTTAAGGAAAAGTTGACCTTATTTCATATTTGGTCAAAGAAATTTTTCTTCCACATACTTACAATTCAAAATTGTTTTATGAAATTTATTAAATTTAAATTTAATATTTTAGAAAGTTAATTTTAACTATATTTTAAATTATTTTCAAAGGATTAAAATAAAACATTTCTAAAAGTTTTCCGAAAAAAGTACCTTTTGAATTTTTAAAAAAGTGTGAAAGGAATGTTTTATTTTAGAATATATGAAAAAGAATAGATTTTCCCATATCTGTGAACAATCATTTATTTGAATATTAATTTAAAAAAAAAGTCTTTTTTATTTTAAAATAAATTGGTTTTGTCAATATTCTATGATTTATTTGTTAAAAAGTTATCAAAATAAATGGATATCATCTAATATTTTCTAAGCAAGAATAAAATAATCTATGAAGGGTATATTTCATCTATCTAAACTTATGTTATGTATTGTTATGATTCACTAGGGATATGATATTATGATACCATCTATATTATTTCTTTATGTGTCTTTGTACTGTTATTTTTATGGAATGTTGTATGATACCCATTTCTTTCCCATGGTTTAATTATTTTATAATGATACCTTTATAAATCTCATTTTTTTACTGGGTTACACTATAATAAAATGATAAAAATATTATGAATCCCATTTACTTTACAAGGGATTGATATAATGATTTAAAATATCTTTTATAGTCATTTTTCACACATATTTATGATTTTAATTATGTGACGAGAGGACTCAGGATTATATAAACCTCTAATGCATTGGGTAAATATTGATATCTTAATAAATAATAAATAATGTAATGAGGAGTAAACCCATTTTGTTATGGGACCATGCCCACTAAGATAGTATTAAGAGTGAATCGTGAAAATGGAAAATATATAATGTAAACTGAACCCAAACCACTATAGTAGCCTTGATAGTGACCCTTGACTAAAGAAGTGATCTTCCTTGCTTACGTATATTCCATGAACTTATTTCATATGATTTTTATATGTTATCATGGATCATGATTGATTATTAATGATTTCATATACTTAATACTTTTGTTTGTTTTTATGGAAAATGCTTATTCCATGATTTATGAATAATTATCATTAACTGATTGGGTATGATTATTACAATTTATGATCATGTTCGAATACCCTTATACATGCCTTCTACTCACTTATGATCATTGATTAATATCTCTTATGTTTACCCTTATTTAGCATCATATTTCACCCTTTATTATGTTTCCTTTACATAGGTAATGAATTAAGGTTTTATGTATGATATGTATAATAAGTTTACAATGTGTGAAGATCATTATGGTAGTTTTTGATGATATTTATTGAAATAAAATGATTATGTATCTATTCTCTAAAGACTCTAAAACTTTATGGTTTTAGGGTGTGTATTTCTATTATATGTATTAAATATTCATATAAAATGAGTATATATATATATGATATGATCAGGTATCCATAACCATTCTCACTACATTGGTCATTCATGTTAGTTAAACTTCTTCCTCCATCCATTTAGAAATTAAACAAAAAATAATTCTTTTAAAATGAATAGAGTAAATTTGAGTATTAACTTCAAAACCTATATTCATAAAATAAATAACTATAACTACATTTTTTCCCTAAATATTATCATCATAATTTCCAAAATCTATAAATTTTTTCTAATAATCATTAACATTACCCATACCCACACTCTTAGATCCGGTTCTATAAATACATACATTTATTACATAATATGAAATTTATTATATCTATACACTTCCTAGAATATCTATTCTTAGTGTATTTTGGGACTAATACATAATACATGAATAATAGAATATATATATTAATATTAAAAAACATTTGGATTTATCCTCAAGGTTATAGTCCATATATCTTGTTATGTATATATACTTCCTTGGGAACATGGAAAACATAAGGAATTGTGCGATATAATTTTTGGTATGGGAATAAATAAGAATTCCAATGTATCAAATAAGATAAAAATTTTAAAAAAATTAATAAACACAATACATGAAAAATAAAATTTTACATATATAAAACAAGATATATAAGTAATGAAAGTAATAGGAATATCATAAACATGTGTTCATATACATCCTAGGACAAGGTTACCCACCAATATCTTAGGAATATAATGTCCCTAAAGAAAAGTATAGACACTTTGAATTTACATTTTATCTCAAAAGACTAAATTACAAGGATCACCCCCAAGTCATTGTGACATAATTTGTCCATTTATATAATATATTATGAGATAAAACACTACCTAACGCATTGGAGGTATCTTTAACTGAGCCTACCCATTAGATAATATATCCAGTATACAATGCATAATATAATATATATATATATATATACATGATAGAATTAACATAAACATGCATAATTTTTATCCACATTTAATAACATATCAACAATATGTAATATCAATCTAGTAAATACCCAATAATGGGGTAATAATTTCTTAGCTGAATACAGATCCATCAAAACATTAGAGTATCAGATATTCATCAAATAAATTATATGATAATGGTAACTTCTACATCATGGTTCTCAAAATGGTTATGTGAATGGAAAAACATTTTAGTGTATCACCATAGAAAAAGAAGCTAAAAATATGATTACATCAAGGCCTTAGTGGATAATTTTCAAAACATGTGATATTATGATATGATTCCAAATTGGTCAAGTGACCCCTTACCAACATGAAATTACTTATTCCAACAATATGACCGGAACATCCCCCCTTACAGACACATAAATATTATGATGATAAGGAATTTCATTATGATGTAATAACATGGGAAGGTGTTTTTAAAAAAAAATTAATCATAAATGGTTGATAATAAGTCAATAAAAAGAAATTCGATATAAATCCCTTTAAAGTGATTTCATTTCTCTGACATAACATGAAATATTCTAGAATTTAGGATCTATTTTAATTCCTTAAATTTTATGTCAATAATTATAAATTCTATTTTTCTATACTTGTAAAAAAATTAAAATTGATTTTGAATTTATTTATATAATATATGAATAAAACTAATAGTGTAATAACTCATTTTCTTATAATAGGTAAAAACTACATCCCTTGACTATTTCCCAATGCACATCTTATTATTTTATCATTATAAAAATATTGTTTATGGTTATATTTAAAAGTAAAATGTATAAATTTTTGATATTTAATTAGATAAATTTGATATTATTTTTGAGTTTGTAAGGTAAAATTTAGCTGATGGTGATTATTTTGGATTTTAAATAAACAGTTGATTTTTTGGTGAATAGTGAAAAAAGATGATTTTTGAAAAGAAGTCATTTATTTTCATTAAAACATTTAATTTAAATAACATGATATTTTTTAAATTTTTATAGTAATATAAGATCCATTTGATTATACATAATCAAATTAATTCCATATGAATCATTATTATATTTAGTTTTGGAATAAGATTATTTTTATGCATAAATACACAATTTTCTAGAAAACAACATTTTATATTATTTTTAGACGTATATTAAAATTAATTCATGAAAATTATAAAAATTTAATATTTAAAATTGGATCTCAAAATTGGAATCATGATTTTTAAATTTTATTAATGATATCAATTTCATTTTTGGTTCTTATGAATATTAACATTAGTAAAAATATTGTCATAATGATAAAGCGTTGAAATAAGTTAATTAAGGTTAAATAATTATGATAAGAACATAATATATCATCTTAATTTTTATTAGATGAGGTTATTTCAAACCTTATCACCTTAAATTTGAAATGTTACTATTTAATGTCCACTTTTCCTTTAGCAGCAGACATAAAATAATTATTTCAAGTGTGTCACTCACCTCACATATAATGTGTCACCCCTCTCTTCTCTTCATCACACCACATGTAACTACCCAGATTTTTAAATGATAGTTTTTCCTGAATAAATGTTTGTTGCATATTAAATAATATTATACATAGACAAAATAAATAGAGACTAATTTTTTCCTCATTTATAATGATCATTACATTATTCTACTATAAAACCAATTAAAATGACAAAAATTTTAACTAAACAAAAAATATAAAATATAATAGCTAAAATAGGAAAGTATGGATCACCACAGTCTTCTAGAATCATCGAACCGAAAAAAAAATTATATATAAACTAAAAAAATATTAGTAAAAAAATATAAATTTTTTAAAATTAAAATAAAACCTTAGGGGAAAATTATATTTAATTTTTATTAAAGGAAGGAAGTAGTATTTATAGTATAAAAGGGAAATGTGATCATTGGGATTCAATTGTTATATGAGCATTGGTCAAATATGTCCATTGGTTAATATAATAATTGAGCAATTTGACTACTGGAAAATATATCCATGGGTAATAATTTTAACATTATAATTATTTTTTATAATTATTAATAGAAAATTATAATTGATATATAAAATAGAATTGATCGAATCAACCAGTAGTGTCATGTAGTTTGAAGCGTATTTTTCAAGACATGGGAGGGAGGTAATGTCCTTATGGTTTTTCTTTGACCAATCCCAATATATGATTTAGTAACTGATGCTTTAATAAAATTTCCTATGGGAAAATTTCAAGTTAGTGTATATTTCCACTCAGTCGATGTAATATGAGCCACCCCACAAAACTACCACTATCGCAAAACTTACCCTTAGGGAATATGCAAGTGTAATAAGGGGTTTTGTGTCTAGAACATAGTTAATTAAATTGGAAATTTATTTTTTATAAATGAAATGTTCTTTTTATCAATTATTCTTAATAATAGATTTTATTAAAAAAATTGAGATGAATTTGATAATTTTATTTTTCGATGCAAATAAAACATAATTGTATTTTTCTAGAAAATATATTCACATTTATAATAAAATTATATAAAATGAATAATATTTTTTTAATAAAATATTATTTTAAATATCAAATTTTAAATTCTAAATTATAACATAATTTTATAATGGCCTGGGAAATTTTTTATAAGTGTCGGAAATTTGATTGTTCCTTAAAAACTGTTAATTGAAAATAAATAAGGATTTTTATATTTAAATGTTAAAATTATCATATTTAGAGAATTATTCCTAAAAAATAATTATTATATTTTAAATAAACCTCTTAAAATTAGGTTAGGATGAATTTATGATAATTCTCTAAAATATTATATTTTTTCATGAATAGTAAAAACTACAGATTTGGGTTTTCATTATATTTTATGACTTCATATTTATGTCATAATTATGTAACAATTATTTAAATAAAATTCACAGGATAAAAATTATATTTTATTAATATTAATTATTTTAATATATTTTAATCAATTTCCAAAACTATAAGTGACTTCCCAAAGTTTGAAAAGGAAATTTTGATTTTTAAAAACATTACCTTGTGGAATCATTAATCTTCCATGAAAAAGAAGTATTAAAATTGATTTTTAGATTTGGTGGATTAAGATATGATAAAATTTTACCCAAATGTCAAAAAACATTGTATAAAATCATTTTTAATACAATGGTTTTTCATTTTACACAACCTATATTTCCATGACCTAAATTTGAAAATTATTAAACAAATCCTCCATTTTTATATAAATATCCACCCATTTCACCATTCCCCTTTACTATCAATCCACTATAAATTAATTTATGGTGATTTTTTCTACCAATTAATCCCCCAAGGTTTCCTCAAGACCTCAAGGTTCTATCCTCATGTTTTAGGAGAAACTCTTCAGGGTAAGAGAAATATCCAATTCCATTTTCCATTCAAGTTCCCTTTTCATGTGGTATGTCTTGTAATTTAAAAAATAAGTTCTTTTTTCAACTTTTTTTGTCCCATTACTATAATAATATTATTTAATTAATGGTAAACCCTTTACCCTATCATTTTACTCTTCTCTAAAACCAGGTTTTATTTATGTCATACGACCAAATTTACTTCATAAATTTTCCTCTTCTATATGAGACATTTTATTTTCCTCTTTATTAAAATATCCAAACATATTTTATTTTCATTTTGTATTCGTCTATATTTAAAAACTACATTTTTATTCAGGTATTTACATATATTAATCCCATATTTCATTTAATGGGTTAAAAATGAAAAAATGATCATGTATTTAAGATCATTGTTTTGACAATATTTTTTACAAGAAACCCATTCTTTATTCTCTATGAGTTATTAATAAAGTGATTTATTATGATATGTATGGATTAAATAAAATTAAAAATTATTAACATTTATCCTTGATAGAACTCCAATGTATTGGGTAAATAATTTAATCTCTAGATATGACATGTTTTATAATACTTTGGTGAATAACATTTATACTTTTCATTTATGAAACCTTGGTGATAAACCATTGTGATATAATTTTTAATGTCTCATTTAAATGTTTTAGCAAAATTTCATTATGATTCATTTACATATTATTATTATATTCCTCTTATTCATGCCTTATTGTTGTGACTCATGTTCTTTCTTGATATGTTCCATGATCACATGTATATGTCTCACTTTATTTTTCCATTATTGGGATTCATTCTCACCCATTCCATTTTATGTATATCCTAATGATATGAGATGTAGTAAAAGTAACATAGTTTGAACCCATATAGATATATTTCAATTAGATTTTAGAATAATTTTTTATTTTTTTATATATTATGTATCTTATTTTGATGAAACTAAAAATTAAAAGATCCTTTATTTATACCATGTAATGAAAATTTATTTAATAAAAAGGTAGAATTATATAGTTGGTATCAATTGACATTTTAATTATTTTTGGAAATTAGGACTTGAAAAGTCTAGGAATAACCCATGGTAAAGGTATAGATATAGGAAAAAATATTGGTATTTTGGTAAGTATTAAGTAAGTGGTTTCCAAAAAATTACATCTCTATCTAAATACTACAAGTGGATGTGGACCTAGAAAAAATTTACCTAGGGGTAACACCTGAAAACACTGAATTGATCTAGACTCAGTTAGGAACTGGTGCATGAAAAATGACCTTACTACATGCCTGGTTTGACACTCCCAAAGAATATATTTGGTTAATCACATCATTTTTATAAACCATTATGAAGGATACATATAAAATTGAATTGTTATTAGAGAATATAATAACATATTTAGGCACGATGTTTTAAGAAATGAAATCCATTAAGAATTATATAATTTTTAAAAGTAACATATTTATCACTAAGGTTTTTGTATTTTATAAAAATAAAAAAAAATAGGAGGAACCTCATAAATGATGAGTGCCATGGATGATGCACTAACATTGCTATGATGGAATATGGAATGGAAAACTTTATGAGGATGGTGAATCATCTAATTAGAGTTATGAACAATAACTTGAATCATGTTAACAAAATGGATTCACCTCAAAGGAAACAACTTTCCTTTAAGTCCTTCATGTGTTAAAGACCACCTTATTTCAGTGGATCCATCAAACCATTTATTTCTAAACAAATGATAAGATCTATATGAAATATATTTAATGTGGTCTATTGTTTATATCTAGAGAAAGTTTACATTGGTGTATACCACTTAGAAGGAGAATTTTATCAATGGTTTAGACTAATTAAAATCATTAATCCAGTAATGGAGATCAATTATATAGAGTTGGAAGAGTTTAGGGGAATATTTTTCAAAAAATATTTTCTCCGTTAAATGAAAACAAAAATGGGCATGTAATTTCTAGAGCTCAAACATAAAGACAATGAATCATTGGGAAGATATGATTTGAAATTTACAATACTTTATCTATAAATATATATCTTTATTATGTATCCTAGGAGTAGGATTGATAGATTATTCAGTGTACTGAGACCCCATATTGAGAGGAATATAGAAAATAGATACTATGAAAGCTATAATGTCATTGTGTGTAGTTCTATGGAGAAATAATGTAATGAAACATAATTTATAAATGATATATGTTTCCTGCATAAATTTTTATTACATATTATATGATATTATACACAAAAAAAATAAAGATAAACTAAAAAAATATCTCATTAACAATTACCATTAAATTAGTCATCTATAAAACCAATTAAAAATCCAAACATTGAAACAGAGAAACAATATAAATTAGTATAGCTAAAATGGGAAACCATGGATCACCCCAGTCTTCAAGAAACATCACCCCCATAGAAAATGGTATATAAATGAAAAAAATATTAGTAAACCAAACATAAATTTAATAAATTAAAATATTACCTTTTGGGGAAATTGTGATGATTTTTTATTGATGGAGTGAAGTGGTATTTATAGAGTAAAAAGATAAATGTGACCATTGGGATTTGACTATTAAATGATTTTTGGTAAAATATGACCATTTTTTCAATATAACCCTTGGTCAATTTAACCATTGGAAAATATACCCATGGGTGATACTTTTTCCATTATAATTAGTGTCGATAAGAATTATTGAAAAAGGATGATTAATATAGAAAGGATAATCAACAGCCTCAACAAGTAGAGTCATGTTGATTGAAGCCCATTTTTTCAAAACTTGTGAGGGAGTTATCATCACTGAGGTATTCCCTTGACCAATACCAAGCTGAGATTCTAAAATATAATATTGAATGAAATTTCTTGTGAGATATTTTTTTGCTAGACGATATTTCCACTTCGTCATTGTTAGCTGAGCCACCCAATGAAACTACCACTATCTCACACCTTCTGCTTAAGGCATATTCTAGAGTAATAATGGGTTGTGTGTCTAAACTGTAGTTACAAAAGGTGTAAATTAATTTGAATAAATAAAATTTTTATTCCATAAATTCTTCTTAAGAATATTTTTCTGTATAAAATATATGTTTAATTTAGATGAACTTCAGAATCTGATTTCGGGATGAAAATAAAACATAATTTTCTTTTTAGAAAATATATTCAATTTTATAATAAACTTAGGTATTCTGAATAATAATTATTTTAATAGAATATTATTTTAAAATACATTTATAAAAATATAAATGATAAAATATTTTTATAATGGCCTAAGAAATTACTTATAAGTGTCATAAGTTTGACCATACCATAAAAACTATTATTTTTAAATAGGAATGTATTTTTATATTTAAATGTTAAAATTATAATATTTAGAGAATTATTATAGAAAAATAAAAAAAATATTTTAAATTTTCATGTTAAAATTAGGAAATGGTTAATTTATGAGAATTTTCTATTATACTTTATTTTTTCATTAATAGTGAAAATTACATTTTTGGGGTTTCAGTATATTTTCTGATTTCATATTTATTTCATAATAATGTATCAAATAAATAAAATCAATCCATGGAATAAATTTTTTTATTTTATTAATATTAATTTCTTAAAATATTTTAATCAATTTCTAAAACTATAAGTGACTTTGCAAAGTCTAAAAAAGAAAAACTGATTTTAAAAAACATTACATTTTTTAATATTTATTTTCCAAGACAAGAGAGGTTTTAAAAAATGGTGATTGGTTCTGGTAGATTAAAATAACATAAAATGTGACCAAAATTAACAAACCCCTATGGTTATTCCAATGGTCTTTTATTTTCCACAACTTCAATTTCCATGATGAATATTTGGAAAATATTTAACAATTCCTCCACTTTTTTGATAAATACCCACCTGTTTCTCCAATTCCCTTCACTCAAATCCATCCTCTATTAATTTATAGTGATTGTTTCTACCATAGATTCCCCCCAATGCATTATAAATTCTCCATGGTTCTATCTTCATGTATTAGGAACAAATATTCAAACAAAGGGAAATCCCCACTTCTTTTTTCCATTCAAGTTCCCTTTTCATATGGTATGTAATTTAATTTCCAAACCTATTTATTTTTTCACAATCTATTATACCATTAAAATGAACATATTTTTTTTAATGGGAGACCCTTTTACCTATAAAATTTTATAATTTTCTATATCCATGTTTTATACTCATCATGTTGCTAAATTTACTTCCCAAATTTCCCTCTTTTACATGAGAAATTATCTTTTCCTTTTTATTTCAATGCCCAAAACTCTTTTTTCAGTGGTTATTTAAATAGATTTAAAACTAACATTTTGATTCTGGGATTTACATATATAAAAAACAAATTTAATTTCATGGGTTAAAAATGATGAAAATATCATGTCTTTAAGCTCTTGTGTATGCCATGATTTTGGATAAAAACTTATTGTTTATTCTCCATGGTTTATTACTGAAATAATTTATTATGATCTATATAGATCACATAAAATTAATACATATTTATATTGTTCCCTGTTAGAAATCCAATGCATTGGGTAGAGAATTTAATCTTTAGAGATGGCATGTTTTACAATACCTTGGTGAAAAACCTTGTTAATTTTGATTTATGACACATTAGGGATAAACCTTGGTGATATGCTTTTGAATGTATCTTTTAAATGTTGTAAACACATTTCCATGTTATTATTTATGTTATTATTGTTAATATATTCATATATTTCTGGTATTATTTTTATTCCTCATGTTCTTTTTTATATGTCCCATGATCGCATGTTATCTGTCTCTCTTTCTTGTTCCCTTACTAGGATTCATGCTCACCCTTTTTCTTTGATGTATGTCTTTAGGATATGAGATACTGTGAAATTAATTTAGGGTGAACCAATGAATACATATTTCAAGTGGATTTAATAAGAATGATTTATTTTTTCTTCAATTATGTACCTTATTTCTAAGAAACTAAACTTTATAAGATCCACTATTTGTACCGTATAATGAAAAGTTATGTAATAAAAAGTTAGTATTACATACCACATAATCCATTAACAATGACCAAGATCTACCAAAATACATTCATAAAAATTCTATTAATTTCATAGATTTCTGATCCTCACCAAAATACCAATCTCAGATTTCTTCTAGGCTAATCATGATGAGATTTCTGAAATAAGATGTATAATTATTAACTTAGTGTCTTCATGTTTACATATTAACTATTTGATCCTCTATGATGAGATCTATAATATCTTATTAAATTATAATAAGATAACTAATGGATCTAGGTTACTATATTTGGGGTGTCAATTTTTGTATCATATTAAGTTTAGTATAAATATTAGGAACTATATTTAGGAAAACATATATTATATAACACAACCCTATGAGAGAATATTGGGATAATACAAATTATATGATAGTATTATATTGTTTTGTTAAGGTAGATAATGTGTTGTTTCATGGAAATAAAATCTCATTATGGGTAATATAAAGTGTATGTGGTTGTGGAATACATTAACTAAGGGGTAAATACTTTCACATAGGTTAGTTGAGTATCAACTTGGTCTTCACTTAGTGCATGATTAGTGGAACTAATGTTTTAAAATTAGATAGAGACTCCTAGGGGATGTGAAGTATTTGATTACAGGATCTATATGAACCATTTTAAAATAATTGAAAATATTTTTAGGATTTAAACATATTCCCAAAGATACTAAGGTTATGATTTTATGATTTTATAATCATAAATATTCAATTTATTTAAAGTGTTATAAAAAAAAATTGGAATTACAAACAATGATTAAAAATTAAAAATTTCATGAGATAATTTATTATATACAGTTGTTTAAAAATGATTCATAGAGGAAAGAATGAATAATATACCAATGAACATAATCTATATAGGGATTTAACTCATGGGTAAAATAATAAAACTGGAGTTGAATCCAAAAAATTTATAAGTTTATTAGGGAATTTGACTCATTTCATTCAAACAAGATCACCCATATATAGAATTAAATTTATCCCCAAAATGGTTTAACAAATTTGAAACAAATAATATGAAAAAAAACCTTTATCTTTAAATGGTATTTTTAATCCATTAGTAGATGAAAAATGGATAAAGCCTCTAGAGAATATATTTATCACTCTAGGAAGTAGTGAAAGATAGAAATTTATCACGATTTATTATCATCTTAAATGAGACACTTTTAAATTGTAGTCATTAATCCACAAAACTAAAGATTCCTATGAAATATATAGTATGGTACAGATGACTTTTATAGAGATATTCATTGAAAAATAATGTTCTTATGAGAAAAGAGGTTATATAGATAGACAATTCTTTAATTTATGGAAAATTTAAGGAGAAAATATTTTCAAATATAACTTAACATTATAGTGTTAACAATTCATGTTGTGGATTATATACATAATGAAATAAGTAAGATTGATATATTCTTTTCCTGGTTTTGATTATGATTCCATCCCCGGTCCATCTTCATTACTCTCTGTGGTTTTGTTTGTTTTCTATTGGTAGTTTTTTTTGGTTCTATTAACCTAGTGAAAGTTTGATGTTGGTTTGCTTGGTAATGTGATGATGGCTTGAGATGATTTTTTAGTGAACCAAGGGTGATTGCGGAGAAGGTGAAGTAATAATTGGATGGAGTCTAACTAAATTTTTACTCGATCTGGAATCTTCAATGGATCTGTTTTCTAGAATGTGTTCTTTATGGAGGAGTTTTGAGAGTTTATCTCAAAGTGTTGGAGGTTTCAGAGGGATTCTGATTGGAGTGTACCGACAAGTCTGCGGTTTGGGGTTGGTGACAATGGTCATATCAGCAAGTCTATTTGAGGAGGTCATTTTCGGGGTTTTAATTGTCCAAATTTTTTATTCTGGTGTTCGTGTATCCCTATTTCATGATTTTATCAGTCATCGATAGTGTTGTTTTTTCTTCAGTGATGTCTATTACATTGTTTTTCCTTCTTGGTGATGTTGTTATTGTGGTTATGAGTGGTAGGTGGGGATGGGATGATTATTCGATTCCAGAGACGTCGAAGTGAAATCTATGGTTGTTGTTGTGAGAATTATTATAATTAAGGTGACCAGTTGGTAGTGATGATGATGCATCAATGTGTAGGCTATGATGGTGATGAGTTGATAAGGTTAGTGACAGTGACATGGCATATCTCATTTTGGGTTCTCAGGCAGCTTTTTCCCAACAGTTTGTATTGAAATTTTTGAATTGGAATATTCAATTTTGAATGTGGCTTCTTATAATGTTGTAATTTGTGTAATTGTTTTTAATTTTGAGGTGCTTTGTAAGGCTTACACTCACCCAAAAAGTGGTTTATTTTTGAAAATGAAAAAAATGGATTTGTAGGAGGAAGGTAAATTTTCCCAAAAAAAGGAAAAGGACAAATGCTAGAATTATGTGATCACTATAATTGAGGTTGATGTTCCTAAATATGTGGTGGTGGGTACTTTAAATATAGCCTAAATTTTATCTAATTATTTATTTGATTATAGATCATCACACTCTTTTATATCATCCATATTTTTCTTGAAAAATAAATATTTCACTAGCCCCATAAGAAGGTTGTTTCAAATCAAAACTCATTGTTGAAATCTTATTTCAACCAAGATATGACAATAAATTACCATTATGACACATGGATATAAACTATTTTAAAACATTATTATTATAACTATAATGGAATTTGATATAATCCTTGGTATGTATTGGCTCTCAAATTATAGTGTAAAATTTTACTTCTATGAGGAAGAGATTATGATTCATGATGGATATGTTAAATTACATGTCTTTAGAGAGGAGACTATATCATTTAAATCATGTGTATATCCACCTCTAGAATAATTATTTAATGAAATTATTTGATAGAAAGATAATACACATACTTTTAATGGTAAATATATCTTTATAATAGACGATATACATGTTATAAAGGAATATATTTAATTTTTTTATTAAATTAATACCTATAAGCTACCTAAGTTTGAAGTAATGTTCTTAATTTATCATATCCTTGATCCAAAACCTATATCTAAGAATCCCTATAGGATTAAAATAGTGTAATTAGTGGAACTAGATAAATAATGGAAGGAGTTGTGTGATAAGGGATTTATATGACTTAGTGTTTCGCCATAGGGAGCCCCTATTCTTTTTCAAATAAAAATATGAGTTTATGAGTTCATACATTAATTAGAGGGAAATAAATTCTAATAATATACTAAAAAATTATCATATTCCCCACATTGACGACATATTCAATTAACTTCAAGGGTATCAATATTTTTAAAAAAGGTACATCATTCTAGGTATCATCAACTATATGTAACAAAGGAAGATATTCTAAATAATATATTTCATATGTGGTAAAGAGATTATGAATTTACAGTAACACCTTTTGATTGAATAATATACCCTCTGTTTTTATGGATCTGATGAACAACATATTCAAGGATAATCTTCATAATTTAATTTTGCTGGTTATTGATTATGTCTTACTATAATCTAAAAATATGATGAGTATAAGAGTCATTTTTGAATAATTTATGAGACTCGTATAGAATAGAAGTTATATGGAAATTTTGGAAAATATAAATTTTATCTTTTGGAAGTTTATTTTCTATACCATATTGACTCCAAGGATGAAATATAATTTTATCATTCAAAATAAAACGTAGTGATGGAATGGAAAATTCCAATGAATATAACTGAGTTATGTGTTTTCCATGGATTAGTTGGTTACTATTGATCATTTAAAAAATCTCAATTATAAAACTCATTATCCAAGAAGACATGTAAAGTTTTTATGGTTATATTCTCAAAATAATTTAAATAATTTTTTCAATAATTAAAGAGAATATTGGTTAATATAATCATATTGAGAAATTAACATTAGGAAAAGATGATTTTTTTATATATAGTGATGAATTAAATAAGGGACATAGATGTGTCCTTAAAAAGAATGATAGAGTTTTTTCATATGAATAAAGATAGTTAATGATAATGAATACAATTTTCCAACTCATGATCATGATTTGGAGGGCATAATTATTACATTGGTGATATAGATGCAATATAATTATGGTCAAAAATGTAAAATATATAAGGGTCCCAAATGATTGAAATATATATTCTCATACAAATAGATCAACATGAGGCCAATGTGATTGATATAAATACTCAAGGATTGTGACTTCTCAATACACTGCCATCCTAGGATAGAAAATAAGGGGATAAATATGTCAAATAGGAAATACAATGGGGTTTTCACTAAAATGTGGATTGAAAAAGATTCTATATTCATAGATTTAGTATCATTGGAAATAGGAATCATTAAAGAAGGGTAATATCATATCTATTCCAACTTATTTTTAGATCATCCTTATTAGATAAAATTAATAGTTACCATATTAATGATAAGAACATTCAAAATAAAATCAATGTTTTGAATGAGGAAATGTTATTAGACATCATATATGAGTATGGTATATTAAAATTTAGAAATATGATATGTGTTTCATCCCTTCTGGAGATGAATAGATAAGTTTTAGATGAAGATAAATGCTTAAATGTCTCTATGAACCCTAGTAGCACCAAAATATATAATTATTTGAATGAACACATTTGTGGGATAATATGAATAGGAAATTGTAGAATATGTATCCAAAATATTCGTTTTTCTAAATGAAAATGGAAAGGAACAAAATCCAAAAAGATTCATAAAACCTCTAAATATTATTTTGATGAAATTGGATGATATTACTATGGAATTTATCACTATATTTCAAGAGACTCGAAGAATTAATGATACCATATGGTTATTGTTTATCACCTTACCATGTCCATATATTTCCTATAAATATTGGATGATCTACCCCTTGTGCAGCTCATTTTTTCTCTATATTTATGAAGTTTATCTAATTCATGTTTTACCAATTTATATTGTATCTGATTATGATTTTTGGATTACATTAAATGTTTATAATAGTATTGAGAAGGATCTCGACATCAAGGTATATTTAAGCACCACCTATCATCCTAAAACTAATAGATAGTTATAAAGGACTATTCATAAATTAGAATATATTTTGAGTTGATTCTATATTAACATTCAAGGAATGTGGGATTAATATTACCATCAATGAAATTTTCATATAATAGTTTCTTACAATCAATATTTTAATTGGAACCATATAAATAACTATATGGAAAAGGGATTCATAATCCAACTTGTTGGGTTTTAGTTGGTAAAAGGAAGATCATATTCCCATATCTCATTAAAGATAAATGGTGAAATTGAATACCATTCAAAATTATATTAAATAATCTCAAAGTAGATAATAACTCTATATCGATAAATTAAGGAAGTATTTTGAATTTCAAGTGGGAGATCATTTTTTCATAATGTTTTCTCCATGGAGGTGTGTTATAAGGTTCTTTAATAAATCAAAACTAAGTCCAACATAAATTAGGAATTCTGAAATTCTAGAAATAATTTACTTGTGTCTTACCATTTTTAAATTCCACCTTTCCTCTCTAAAGTTCATGATGTGTTTTATATCTCATTAATGAATAATACATGCATGACACAATGAATGTGCTCACCTATGAGGAAATTAAATTTTAACAAGATTTGTATAACTATGAAAGTAATATACATATTATTTTACATGTTATATAATGTGTTGTGGATTAAGATAACTCAGTTAGTGTAGGTTCTATGGAGAAATCACAAACTAGAACAAGAAAAATGGGTGTTAGAGAAACCCATGATGAAGGATGACCCGCATTTCTTAATAATTTAATTCTATTAAAAATCAAGGATAAAATTATTTGGGGGGATTTAATACTAGATATCATCCTATAATAAGTAAACATTACACGCATTCACTATTTCTCAATAAACATCCTACTATTTTATCATTATAATAGTAATTGTACATGGTTACGTTTAAAAGAAAAATGACAAAGTTTTAGAAATTAAATAATTTAAAATTTATATAATTTTTTAGTTTATAAGTTCAAATTTATTTTAGGGTTAATTTTTTTTCTGAAATAATTAATGTTTGGATAAATAGTAAAAAATATTGATTTTTTCACAACTAACTTTTATTTTGTTAAAAATTTAATTTAAAAGTTTCATTATGTGTTCTATTTTGTTTTAATGTAATATAATATTTCTTGTATAAAACATAATACAATTAATTTTTTATTAATCAATATTATATATTCTTTTGGTATAAGATTATTTTTTCTTAACAAATGCAATATTCTAAAAAAATAAGTTTTCATTACATTTTGTGCACTTATATTAAAATTATATTTTCCCACATAAAAAATTGAATCTTGAAAATATATATTATATTTTTACTCAGGATGTTAAAATATATTAATGAGGTTAATTTCAATTTTGTTCATTATGAATAGTTACATCATGAGAAATGGTGTAACCACTATAAAGGGATAAACCCAGTTAATTAAGGTTAAAACATTATGGTGAGGTCATGAAATCTCATATTAATATTTATTAGACATAGTTATATATACCATTATCAAATTATCTTAAAATTTTAGTTTTTAAGTGACACGTATCCATGAGTAATAATATTATAATATGTAATAGTTAAGAATAATTACAATTGTGTCACTCACCTCAGTTATAAAAGGGAACCCCATATTCTCTGTTATTTTAAAAAATTACGACATTTAGTTAAACTAATATATACCCAAATACCACACCAACTTCAATTTCCATGTTCTTAATGTCATGGTCTCACTAAAAGACCAATCCTCAAAGCCTTAAACGGTAATCCAAATGAGGTTTGTCAAACAATATGAATAACTATTAACAGAGTGTTTTTATGTTTATTTATTCTCCTACATCCTTAAAATATTCTATAACCATTGTGATATGATGAGATTTGTATCTTATATATACTAAAATATTATTATATTGATATAAAACCCCTTTATAATCTCCCTTTTTATTCTATGAAAAATGAAAACATCACTCATGTGTACGTACAACCTGTCATCTTCATGTAGTGGTGTAATTCATTTTTCATAACCACTATACAAGGATGTCTATAAATATACAACTAATTTATATATATAATAATTATAAAATAATTAATATTCCTTAAATATAATATATCATACAACTTCACACCCTTACACCGATAAAAAATGATAATGTCTCATGTGCGTATGTGGGGTCTACCACCTCCACAAAATGATGTAATTTAGTGTAGTTTCTCAAGTTTTGGAATTGGTTGAAAATTATAAATAATTTGATCTTTTCATTTTATGAGAGGGTTGAATTTTAAAATTATCCTTGAGGTGGAAATATAAGAATGGTAACACTAAATTAAGATATTTTTAGATGGTTTTAAGGCCCGAGGGGTGTTTTGGGTTTTCAATTGAGTTTTTTGAAGTATTGGGATTAGAAATATGAGTATTTATAAGGTAAAGGGTGGAATTTTTTTTACATGATTAGTAAAAACTATTAACCCAAAATTTGATTCCCTATGGGGGTGTCACACAGTTCTTAAAATTGTGCACCTACGTTCATAGGACAATGTGAGGTGTTGATAGAAAATTACAATGGAGAATCACATGGGAAGTGCATGGTTTGTCTTACCATTCACTATTCTTGTGAGAATGGTACCACCTTGTGCATAAGTACCTCATAGTTTGAAAACAGTTTACCTAACCATGTTAAAAAAACTATTTGGATTATAAAAGGTGTTGAAATGAATAGTTTTTCTCTACCACCTTTAACATTTCTTCCCCCTTTCTCTCCCTCATTTCCCACACCAAGCAGTCGCTCAAGATCTCCCTTGTTTCTCATCAATGGATCAGATCATTCTGCTCCATACAACCTATAATTCAAGAACTATTGGGTTCATTGGAAGAGTAATAGTTAGTATTTTATTCCAAATCCTTTTTTTATTTTTTTTATATTATTGTATTTATTTCTATTTTATTGCATGCATGAATGCCCAATTTTAAGGGTGTTTTCCAATTCCTTTAATTTATATAGTTCATTCCAAAATATAATATTGATAATGGGTTAGTAAATAATCCAAACCATGAGGTAGGTGGTTTTCATGCTCCCCTTAAAATATTAATCATTTATAACATGCGTTGTTATGTAACATGCCAAAATATCCCTGAGTTTCTTATTAAACATAAAATTAATTAAATTAAATTCTTAGACCGATGACTAGAAACATGTTATATGTTTAGAGTATGATGACCTCAACTAGAACCACCACTTAAGATGAGTTCTAATAAATGTTATTAATGAACAATATTTTTTTATTCTAAAAAACCACCCCTTTGGGTGAGTTGTTCTTTACAAATTCTTTTGGAACGAATTAAAGGAATCAAATGAATCATTAGTGATACAGTTACACAGTTGGCCCATAATTATATTGTTAAACATGATGAATAATTCATTTTAATTATAATAAAAATTTGTAAATTAAATGAAATGAACTGATAGGAGGGTTGAATAAAACCACATGGTCATTGATCCTTTTACATTGAGATTAATGATTGTGATGGACTAGCCTATATGAGTAATTTTAATATATTGGCCTGGATGTGTCTCATGACCTTCTTACTTTCTATAAATGAAATATTCCAATCGAATTTATTTAATTGAGAAATTGAATGATCATGATGAATTTTATATATTTTGGTATTCATAATTTTCATGGCCTATGAAATACCGTTTAGTATATATGGTCCCAAGTATTATGGATAGTTAAATAGAACCCTTAGAATTCCTTACATTACGGTTTGGTTATCCTTTATAAATGATGTGACTAATAAGAGTAATATGAATTATTTCACCCTGAGAAAACCTTATATCACCAAGTAGGAATTTCTTAAATGAGATCACAGTTAAAATGAAGTTACACTGTGACTTGAGTTATACCAAGTCCATTTTTACCGAACTCATTACTTAATGTATCATAGAGAAAGTAGTATTATCTTATACATCAATATACTAAGAGGCCCTGATTAGGGTTATTTTACTTGGCATTTCACACCCCCTTAGTCTAGGATGTTGGACTGGGTGCTTTACATCATTCTAGGTTATTTGGGAATGAAACTACATACCCATGAATAGGATGTTGGACATGATGCTTCACATCATTGATTGGGAGTGTCATGCATGGCTCTCAATATCCCTTATACATATTCTTGGGTTCGTACCCATATTTAAATAATGATACTCATGTTATTATTATATATAGATAGCTTGGTCTTGCACCTTGGGTCCTTGTTGATTCATATATATCTATGCATATATATATATATAAATATATGTGTGTGTGTGTGTTTGTTCAAATATATTCATATATATACATGATTGAATTTATAGATACATTTCAATTTATGCTGAAGCATGTAGGGTTGGTTAGGCAGCCTTGAGGAACCTGAGCCCAACATGATTACATTTATTTATTCAATGCCTTATTGTTATACATGCACACTAATTTATTTTATACTCACATACTAGATTTCATTAGAAAACATTGGTGGTGGCCTAATGAGTTTAACCCACACCCTATTTGGGCCATCGTTTGGTACCCTGATTGATCTTATGATTATACATTAGGATCTGGACTATGCTCTATGATATTTTTTTATTATGAACTAGGATTGGACATGGGATATTGGGATTATAGTCTAAGAATGTACTTAGGATACTTACAGGAGTTAGAGTATTTTATTTATTTATACTATTTAGTATATTCATGTTTATGCATTATCTACTATATGTCTGTTTCTTGTACAATGTTGCATGTTTATGCATTTTTATTTATTCATTTAATTTTTTTTATTAGTTATTATCATTTTACTTATCCATCTTATATTTATTTAAATGTACTATTGGTTATCATTTATATTTTTATGCTACTTTAATTAAGATGGTATAGTCTTTCCATTATAACACCTTTAGACCCTTGTTTCTAGTCAGTAGGATTTGGTGTACTGGGAGGCAAACTTGAAGCCATGTGGAAAACCAGATCGTGGTACTGTTTTAGTAGCTCATGATTCAAAACATTAGAAAGTAGCATTAAAGGATTATTTTTCCTTGGTGTTACTATTTTAGGATGGTATATAGAAGAAAATTAATGTTTCATCACTTAGTTAATAACTTGTTTAAGGGTTAGTCCAACCCACACATAGGGGGGAAGATCACATTTATAGAGATTGGATTATTTTTCATTATGTTATTATTACAGTTGGTTTTTACTTTACCTTAATTATTTGATGTACTTCCATTGATTATTGATTTATGGGATTTACAGTATTTTACCCTTAGCTAAGTATAGAAATGGAGTACTATTGTATTCATTATCATAGGCTCTGAGGGATTCACATTCCATGACATATTTATTTCATTCCTTGAGTTATTAATACTTTCTAGATATTCCCTATGAAATTATTAATTATTCTTACATATATACCATTCTTATGTTATTTCCCATTTATATTCATGTTTTATTTTCTCTGTGATAGCATTCCTGGCAATAGTTATGATATATGATTGGTTATTACTATATCTATATTAAACTAAATGTCATTTTCCCATATATCTTGATGGTTTAACCTTAATTAACCAATTATAACATGTTTGAGCCATGGAACATTTGTTGAACGGGGTGAAACATTAGTGGTTGTGATTAAATGGGTGCCAAATCCCTAATTTAAAATTTTTAAGAGCCTTTGTAATTTGATAATGGTAAACCACATAATCAAACCACCATATATGATTTTGTTATATTCTGAGACTGAAAGTGGAATCCTGGTTGTAGTTACATGAGATGAAATTTTATCTTATAAAGGAAAGTTTCATTTTAATTCTGGAATGGTGACTCATCTAACTAGATGATTTTATAAATATACAATTTTATAAATTATTACTCATAAATGATGTGATTAATTATGTTTTATACATGAATCGACTTAAATAGGTCAGTCTTTCTATGAGATTATTATGTGATAAACCCATTAAGGGTGTATGTAATCGTTATTAAATTTAATGCTATAGGGTTTCACTTATATGGACCCAGGTTGGTATGTCGTGAACTATATAGGTCACATATATCATTATATTCCTTAGTACCTAACCCTATGGTGATGGGCTTGTGATAAATATGGGATTATTATTTTAGGGTTCAAAAGCCACTTATATAATTTTACGTCCAAATTTATGATGGAAAATTGTTAAACAAATTCTCCTAAAATGACGAAAGACCTTTTATCATCTTTTTAGATTTATTCTTATTATGATTCTATTAATTAAATTTATAATTAAAACCTAACATTTATTTTCATGTATTTCTTTAAATTTTAAATTTTCATTAACTAATCCAATTTTATTGAATTATAGATGATTTAAATGGTTAAACATCAAATTATACCATAATTTCCTTTTTATGATAAGTGGAATCAACTAAATAAAGTGCTAACTATTGTTGGAAAAAAATCCTTTATAACTATAAGTAATCCTTTTGATATTTCTAATCCCTTTAAAAAGTTATAATAAATTTGAAATAATTTATTGGCTTAAATAAAACCATATTGGGGTGTTATTATCGTCACCCCTTGATTAAGGGATTGATTTAAATGTTTCCTTGGATGGGAATGTGGATGTCACCCAATGGTCTCTGTTGAAATTTTAATTTTATAGTGAGATTAATGGTTAGTCTGGAAATCCTAGTGACTTCTTTAGTGAGATATAGTTATAGATTCAATGCCTTATGCCTTATTAAGAAATGGATAACCTGTTATGGTAGTACCTCATAGATGAGAAGCATCGATGGATGTTTCCTTGGGTTTTCATATGACATATGTTGTTCATATATTGTTTGATTTGAGTGGGAATCCTATTTTATTGAACAAATCCCAGGTAAGGTGGTTAATTGTGCACTAGTTGATCTTTTCTAGAATCATTAGTATCTTTTAATGCTCTAGTTTAGCAGTTTTAACATTCTTCAAGCATGGTGATCCATATTTTGGTCATGTGACCTTTCACTTTTTTTGATTGTTCGTGGCTCAAGAGTCATCATCCTATTAATAGTCATATGGTATAATATGACTTTATCATATGTAGTGATGATGGAATGGTAAATTAAAAGTGTTGAAAGTTCCTATTATGTTATTTTTCTATCATGGTATCATGATTTTTACATGTTTATACCACCAAGTTAAGATTATTTTTGTTAAATCGCATATAATTTGACATTCAAGGTATCATACTACTATAAAACATGTTGTTTCATTATTATGTAGAAACATTCTTGAGTACATGAAGTTTATATTCATAGATCATCTTTGGAGTAGGGTGACCTTATAATTAGAGAAATTAATTTATCCCACTGCTGGGGGATGATGTTGGATAAATGAGTAGGCTCTATTACACTAGCAAGATGAGTTGGGTTTGGATTTTATGTGTATTCTAGTGTGCTTTTAAGTGGATGGGTTTTCTTGTCTCTTTGTTTGGTTATTTATATAAATGTGTTTGCCAAATTTATAATATGTGTTTCTAGTGTATAAAGGTTTTATAGTGGGATGATGACCCATTCTTGGAAAATGATGACTAGAATATTCCCATGGTGGGGAGAATCATGTCGAATGTGTTTAATTGTGTCCTTCAAAGTAGAAGGAGAATTAACATAAAGGAAAAGTTTAAAATGGTTAGAATGAATTTTGGATGTCATGAGGCTAATGAGTTAAATTCTTCTAGTCCTAGTGATGATTATTAATATAAAACCAAATTATTGGTTGGGATGGTGTTTGAATTCTAGATTCAATATGAGGATGAATACGTGATCCAGGATTTAATGGGTCGGTAATATGTATATACTTGCAAGGCATCACAATGACTAGATAGTTTGTTGAGTACCTAACCCTTTATGAATAGTGAGATTTGGGATGAGACTTCAGTAGTTTCTTAGAGAAGTCACAAGTACCTTTTTATTTAAGGTTAATTAATCAAGCCTTTAATTGTAAGGTTGGCTATTAAGCTAGATATTTCACAAAAGATAATTCTGTAGTGGTTTAACTAATGATATGGTAATAAATATTGAAGTTAAATTCAGATGATCATTTTTGAATCATGTTAAATGAAAGGGTTGTGCTCAAGGAGAATAAACCCAGTTTTTATAGGTCATGGATTAGGAGAACTATACACTCCTATCAATAATGTTCTCTACGAATATCAAGATATACATATCTATGGATTATGAATAGGTAATGTGTAACACCTTGTTATAATAATATTATAGAGGATATCATTCCCAATATATTTACATCATCTAGAGTACACTGAGAGAGATTTGGTTATACATCGAGCTAAATAAATAAAAAATATCATTTTCTAGATGATTGATGGACTTTATGGGAGCTTCACACATAGAGGGGTACAAAGAATGTTATATAGTGTTAATAGAATAGTAAGATATTGGGGTTAACCCAAGTGTAGGTCTTATAATTATATGGTTATTTTGGAATTTATAATTTTACAAAAAAAATGGAAACATGTATGGTTACATTATTTAGTGAATACCAATTATAGGATCTCATAAGAACTTTGATGATCATGCTTAAAATGATCTTGGAGTTCCTCAGTTAAAGGCATTAGAATCTGGTTTTTATAATGCATTATCTCTTGAATTCAATCTTTTAAATGATAGTCATCCAAAATTGAATCTACACTTTTTCTCATGTTTTATGAGTGTGGTTAAGTGAGAAACTATGTTGGACACATCATAAGAGGAGACGAGTGTTGTACAAAATTTGGTTGGGGCTTTTCAAGGAAAATATGTCCAGTCAACCTTAGTTGATTGAAATTAAAAAAAATTGAGAAAAAAAGACCAAGATTTGATTTTACTTGTGATACCAGGTGTTTAAAGTTGATAATAGTGCTATAATCATCTTTAAGACTCTTATTCCATGTTTTAATAGGTAATTATGATGGTAGGAGTATCATGGCTCAGAATAGCCCATGGAAACTTGATCATGTGGTGGGTAGTTCTATAGGCTGGATGAGTAAAGGCATGAATACATGATTATTACATGTGTTAAATGGGATCAAGTAATAATTATATAGATGTTTCAATTTTTTAATATGAGTGTTGGATTTAGTTTTGAATGTTTATGTGTCATGTGATAAAAGTGGTTCTTAGAGGTGTGTTGGGAGTTTGAAATACAATGCATTGTTTTCAATACAAATTTCTCAAATCAATTAGGTTAGTTGATTTTTTCATTAATCACTAAGAATTTTTGGGGATGGGAATTTCTAGGGTGGTGATATTTCTACATCAATTTTTTTTGAACAATTTGGAAATTCCAATATAATTTTAACTTTTCATTTATGGATTGGCATAATATTAAACAGATCCTCAGAATGTAAATGTAATCATGATAACAGTTAAATATAATGTTTTTAGGAATGGATTAATTTCTGATAGGTGTATCGGCTGTTTGTATGAATTTTGGAGGCATTAGTATTCAAAATTTTGGTTTTTTAGGGGAAAAGGGGGAATATGGTTTTCACATGGTTAGTGAAAAGTGTGCACCCATACCATGAGACTCTATGGTAGTGTAACATAGTTTGTTAAAATGTTCACCTAATACTTCACAACCATGTGGGGTTTCTTTAATAAAATTGAGAGGATAACTATAGACGTAGTGGATGGTTTCTTAAATTAAATTCCAGTAATTTCAGGTGTTTACCACCTTAGGCAGCAACATCACACAGTTTGAAAAGGTTTTCCTAACCATGAGAAAACTTTTGTGACTCATTAAAGGGGTTGAAATTATTTTTTTCCTACCTCCATTAACTTTTCTTCCCTTATTCTTCTCTCTTATTTCCCATGGCCAGTAAGAGCTCGAGTTATCCCTTAGTTCTCCCCCAGGGCTTGGATAGTTCTCCTTTATCAAGTATCTTATTTAAGTGGCGTTGGGTTTGTAGTAAGTATAATTATTAGTATTCTATCTGACTTCCTTTATTCCATCATTTATCTTTTATTTAATTTTACTTCAATTGTTCTCATATTACTTTTTTTAGGGTGTTTATCTATTCATCTGATCCCTCTCTTTACATTTCAAATGAAAGCCTAATAACATAATATTAAGTCATCCTAAGCATAAGGCAGGTGGTATATATTATTTCCTTTAATTAATTCAGAATTTATAACATGAGACATTGTGTTGTGCATAAGAATTTACATGGTCCACTTCTTAAAATTTAAATTAATTAAATTAAATTCTTATACCATGATTTAGAACCCTTTTATATGGTTAGAGATTGATGTCCTTAACTGAAACCACTACTTAAGGTGAGTTTAATGTAATTTTCTTAATGAATGTTGTTTTCCTACTCTACCAAACCACCCCATTGGGAGAGTTTTCTTTTTTACTTTCTAGTGTAATACCTTGAAGGAATTAAATGAATTTTTTGGGATATATATACACACATAGCCTATAATTATATTATTAAATACAATGATTGACTTATTTTAATTCTAAGAAAAAATTATAAATTAAATGAAATGAACTGATATGAGGGTTGGATAAAACCCCTCGGTCCATTATTCTTTTAACTTAATCTCAATGATTGAGATAGACTGAACTAAATGAGGAATTAGATTGTATTGGGATGGATACTTCCCATGATCTTCTTACTTGTCATAAATGAAATTATTTAATTCAAAAAATTGAAATTATATATAGAATGACTGTGATGAATTGTATCTATTTAAATGGATAATTCTAATGGCATGTGATATAAAATTTATCATGTATTGTGTCAAGTAAATTGGATATTCCACCTGGACCCTTACAATTCCTAACATTATGCACGGTTTATCCTTTAAAAATGATTCTACCAATAAGGGTAAAATTAAATATTACACCCTATACTGACCTTGGATTATGAATTATGAATTCCATTGATGGGATCATGTGTCAAATAAAGTTACAATGTTCCTTAATTGATACCATGTTCCTCTTTATGGAACACCTTATATAAGGTCTCATAGGAAAATTAAGATTACCATATACATGATTATACTTAGAGCCCTTGGATTGGGTTGTTAGATATGAAGTTTCACACCATCTATCATATAATGTGGAACATCACAATTCACATCATTTTAGGTTGTAGGACGTGACTCTTAAAACTTCTGATTAGGATGTTATACATACTCTTTAAATCATTTATTGGGATTATTAGGTATTGTTGTTTATATCCCCTATACAGATTATTGTCCTCAAATCCAAAATATAAGAATCTAGTATTATTATAACTATATATGGACTACTTTCTATTACACCTTGTTTCCTCAATAGTACATGTATATCTATGAATATATGTGTATATATGTGTGTGTGTTTGTGTGTTTGTGTGAATGTTCACATATATTCATATATATACAAGATGACATGTCTAGATAAATATTTTCATAGACTAAAGAAGGTATGGTCATCCAGGTGTGCTTGAGGAACATAATCCTTATTTGAATATATTTATTTATTCATTTCATTATTGTTATTCTTTCACACTGCATAATTTTGTACCTACAGACTGAATTGCATTAGAAACTGTTGGTGGAGAACAGTAGAGTTTATCTCACACATTTTTTTGGCCACTGTTTCCTACCCAGATAGATCTCCAGATTACAGGTTAGGATCTGGACATTGCTTTGTGGCATTTTTTATTATGGGCCAAGACAATTCATGGGATATTGGGAGTAGTGGATGAGAATTTACTCATTGTAACTTCTATATTTGGAGTCTTTTGTTTATCTATTCTTGTATTTCAATTATTTTTTATGTATTTCTTTTTTTATGTTTCATTCTTGTACATTATATCTTGTTCATGCATGTTTATGCATTCATTTATTTTTTATTGTTTTTTATTATCATTATACTAATTCTCCTTATAAAAAAATTTTCTGTTATTTATTATATTTCATACCACTATGCTACTCAGATCATGAGGGTATAGTCCCCCCATAGTACCACCTTTAGAACCTAGCTTACAATCTGTAGCCTCTGGCATATGTGGAGGTTCACTTGAGGCCACGATTTAGTAGCTCTCATGTCGGCATATTACTTTCATTTTTCATGTAATCCATTCGTTGATGATTAAAAAAATTATTTAATGTATAGTCATAATAATAATTTCTTGATTAATATTCTATGTATAATATAACCATGACCAATTTGACAATGGTCAGCACATCGATGTTATTTTGATTTTGTAATGTGAATGACATAAAAATTTCCAATGTGAACTTAAACAATTTAACAAATGTATTGTACATGATAATAAATGAAATAAAACTGATTATGAAAATAGAATGTACCTAAAAAAATTTATTAACAATGAATAAAATTAAATTTAATTTATTATTCATGAGGATATTACTCATCTTACCAAGAAAAAATCTGAGGTAAGGATTTATTTTAAAATAACATTTTTATTCATGATTGTTTATGTTTAAATTTTAATGGATGTAAATTATATAATATTTACCTTTAAAATCCATTTATATTTTTCTCCTCTTGTTATATATGGATTTTACATGTTTTCCTTTCATTTTTCTATCTTTGGTTCTTAAAATGATGAACAAAATGTTTTTATTGAAAACCAACCTTATTTTTCCTTTTAATTTATAATCATTATCATCTGTATCCATGTTCTCTATAAGGTTTTAAATGTTATTTTAAAAATTCTATAATTATTGTTTAAATTAAGTTAAAACTTTATTTTTCATTCTTTAAATTTTTTCCAAATGATTCTTCTAGACGTTTTCCAAACAAATCACTTTTAAATTTTATGAAAAGTTTGAATGGAATATTTTTTTTACGTTTACCTACTGAACGTCTTTTAAAACCATAAAAATATTCATTTATTTGAATGATTAATTATAGTTTTACATGTTTATTTTTAAAGAAAGTTAATTTCTCAATATTTTAGAATTTTTTATTTTAAATTTTATCTAAATATAATGATATTTTTCTCATATTTTCAAATAAAGACTATAATATTCAATTAAAGGTATTTAAATATATATAATAATAGTTTTATATTTATTTTATATTACTCAGGATATACTCTTATAATACCATTAACCTTATTTGATTATATGTATTAAGATCATGTTTTTTTATTTTTCGAGTGGGGAACATGTTTACATTTCATATTGTATATTTTAGTATAAATTTTTATGTTTTTTATGTATTTAATAGTTAGTAATTTATTTTAAATGACGAATATATTAGACTTATTAAGTATGGGAAGGACCCATTATAACCCCTCAATGCATTGGAACCTATCATGAGAAAATATAATTTGGATATTTATTGAACATATTACATATATCAGTATGATGTGTTGGCATAAGGCCTTGATAGAAATATTATGATGTCGGACATTAGGAATTGTATCATTATAAAACTAGTTATAATTATCAATATGATTATTTATGTTGTTTTTTCAACCATGGATACTCTCACATTTAATGGTATTACTTATATATAATATTTTATTATTTTTATTCATGCTTTATTTATTCTATACTAGATTCTGTTTTACCCTTTCCATTATTGGGAATCTAATCTCAGTCTTTATTTCATTTTATTTTATCCAAGATACCATGAAGGGATCTATTAATGATTTATGGGAAATAATAGAAAAATAATAATCTTCTCACTATAATTCTATGTTTTATTTCATGTTGCATATACTAATTTAAGAATGGTTTATTTATCTATTCTATTAATATTTTTAAATTGTTCGATCCTTCGATATGAGATCTCTTGTATCTTGTACGAATTTAGTAATTTACCCATCAAATCTAGGTTACGAGAGTTGGGGTGTTACAAAAAAACATTATTCTATTATATTTTAGGACTATAATTAAGTAATATGAAACAATTAATCACAATGGATTGAAAAGTGCATAAATTAAAATGGGATAATACATAAAAGGTAATAATATCATTAAAACTAGAAGATCCCCAAAATAATCTTCAACATTGAGGATCATTACTAGTAGAACTAAATCTAAAATGATAAATAAAAAGTAAAAAAGCATTATCATGAAATTTAAAATGAAAATTAAGTGAAATAAATGTTTTATTTAAGAGGTGAGAAGAGAATGAATTTATATAGAGTAATGTTTGTAATATAGCAGTTATAAAGGAAAATAAGGTCTTTGGAAGAATTTTATTTATATATACCTATATCCTATAGGTATATTGATGTTGTTAATTATTGGTAACAAATTTAAAATAATATTATCCAAAAATAATAATGAATTATCAAATAATATAATATTTAATGGAAATTTTATTTATAAATATTTTTTTGAAATATATATTATTATTATTAAATTATGATATAATTTATTTATAAAATTAATAGAAATATTATAATATTAATGGGTTGATAAAATTAATTTTTTAAAATAAAAATATATAATTTTAATGGTACTTTATTAAGATTATTTATAATTTATGTGATTCAATGAACTATTTTTTATAATCACTGTATAATTTTTATCCAAGGAAATTATAATGATCTATTTTTAATTATGAATCTAATATGATATTAAAATGTATCAAAAATATGTTAACACTCACTTTATTTATAATTGTTATGAAATAGGAATAAGAACATCAAAAATCTTAAAGGTTATTTTTCTATAAAAACTTTTCTTCAATATAACGAATATTTTAATTAGAAATTTAAATTTCTCATATTAAAATGTTTAATTTGAGTAAATAGTGTTCGCATTTATAATTTTTAATAATTATTATCTTAAATTTTTGGTAAAATTCAATTCCCATGATAAATAATTCAATAAGTTAACAAAGATTAAAAATACGTAATCTGACATGGCTAAAAATTTACTAAATTAACATGATATATATACCCTTAAGAAGAACATATTTATGTAGGAAATTAAATCCCACATATTTCACTAACATTTCTTAACATAAATCTACAAATCTCAAAATATTCCATCCTTACCCATATCCTAGCATTAGTTTCAATGAAAATGTCTCTCTTTTTTACCTATAAGAGGACCTCACTTCCACTCACGTCAAGCCACACATATCATTCAAAATTTCATTAACCTCTTCCCATTTTATGACATTAGTTTACTCATCAACATTTTTAAGCCCCTAGATACAATAAAATGTCTCATTTCCTTGATTTACAATAATTATTCAAAGTGAATATTTATGACCACATTTAGTTTTTAGAGTGTATTCCCACGTAGGAATCTGATGTAAGGGTATTCCCCCTAAAATTAACTTCATTTATAAATTTTTATTATTATGAAATTTTTTATATGATTAATATATATCCCCATTTATTTACTTCACAATAAATATATTTTTATACGTAATAACTAAATTTATATCTCAACTTTTCTTTTCCAAAAGGTTTTGATTAAAAGGTATCTGAATTCATAAGATATATTGGTATTAATTTTAATTCCATGATACATTCTTCTTATTATGAATAAATTTACATTTATATGGTGTAAATAATTTCCTATTCAATTATTATGTGTTAAATAATTATTTAGTCTTGGGAGTTTAATTTTTATGCTATCCTTATTCCCTAGCCTTTGATTCCAACATTACTAATTTCATAAAGGTTCTTGTTAACTTTATTTATTTTAATTTTGTCATAATATTTATTCTTGTACTTCATCCTATTATGTTTGGTTTGTTCCACACTATTATTTTATTATATTATATTCCCCATTATTTTCTAGGGTTTTATATTTCTTTCAATAAAATACATTCTGAAAGACTGTAATTCAAAAATTATGATATTCATAAGGTTTTTTATTATCAAAACCATATTTAATTGAGTTATAATTTTTATTTTATAATATATTTCTTATAAGTTTATAATATTTCATCCATTTCCTTATTTAATATTTAATTACTACTTTCGTTCTATCAAAATTACCTTTTTTTAAAACATCTTCTTTAACATATTTGATTCTTTATTAAAGTTAGTTTTGGTTAATAATAAATCACATTTTCTCTAATAAGAACTTTCTCTATCACCTACAGATTATTTATCTTCAAAAATATTTTATTTCTTTGCTATAAAACAAAAATATTTATTATCTCATGTTAACTTTATTTTTTCTTCAACACTTTAAAAAGGATTTTTTACTATTTTTTTACAATGTTGGTTTCAATAATGTTATTTCAAATGAACAAAAATTCACTTACTTTCATTTTAATACCTTTATTCTATAACTCCACATTTCATGAATTATCCTATATTAAATAAAAAGGTTCTATTATTGATAATTAATTATAAATAATCATTAAAATGTTTTAATTTTTAATTTTTAGAAAATTACATTTAAAATTTAAAAGTGGATTCATCTTTTTATGACAGTGCTAAATTGTATTATGAAATATTTTTTTATGATTTAACTTTTAGTTTCCTCTAAATATATAAAATATTTATCTCATTTGGAGTTATCTTCCATGTATTTCCCTCTAAATTATCTTATTAATTTTTAGTTTATACCTCCATCATGTTCATAAAGGTTATGTTCTATATCACACGTCATCACTCATTTGAACTTATATTTCTCCTTTATGTCTATATTATTTAATCTCATAGACATATGATATATAATTTCCAATATATACTTAATAATATATTTATACTATATATGATGTGAGTGTCATACAATTTTAAGGTTGTTTAACATGAATTCTATTGCCTTTATTGAATGGTGGAATGTTTACTCTAGAAAGGGGTATGAACTCGTTTTCTTAAGGTTCAAACATTCCAATCAGTTTCTAACGGGTTTTTTCGTAGAACCGGAAATATCCAATGATTCTATATCCATTTGGACCTACCTTCCAAAGGTAGGTGCTCATTAGTTGTGGACCAATGAGGCATAATAATTTTCATTGGTTGAGAGGATGGGAGGTCGGACTCATCACACCATTTTTGGGGGGGATTATTCTCTACTCCGGGAATCTCTATATGGATTTAAGTTATGTTTGTGAATACTTATTACATTACCAAGTACGAAAATGAGCTTTCCTTTAGATTTAACAATCAATGATTAATATATATGAGATTTAGAGAATGTTTTATATGTATTTGAGGTTCTTCATCAATATAGAATCATATTTATTTGTTAGAGATTCTTAGTCAATGTTATCCTTCAACACATTATATAAATATCTCTTGGTCATTATGATAACCATACTGGTTTTAAAGTCACTCAGTGGGGCACTTAAAGTTTATTGTCGTTCAGAAGGACATGGATTATTTTAGTGTTGGGATCGTACCCGCAGATGGGCTACCTACGTATCATTGTTAGAAAAGGAATTAGAACCCACATAATTAGAGAATTAAGATATAGTTTAACATCATATGGGATGGATGAGAATTAATGGGTGATAGGCTTGAACCTTAGAAAGGCTTCCTACGTACTCTACTTTTAAGGTAGAGATCAAAGTCCACTAAGCTCGAGTAAAGAAGTATGAGGTTTATACATGGTTGATGGCTCAAAGAAAGATGTCATAATTACTTTTATGCTCTAAGCTCAAATGATTCATGCTCGGTGTGAGAAACAAGAGGTATTGGTAAAACCTGACAATTTTTCCATGAGAGATGAAATCATAATAAAAATGTGGGGCTAATGTATGTATGACTGCCCAAGATAGATGGGGATTGATATTACTTTAGGGAAGAAACCCAGGGATTGGTTCCATAAAGGTATATGTGCTTTTATGGAGATTTGGATACTCTAACTTGGGGATTAATCCTAAGGAAGATGCCCAAATTAGGAGGGGAATTGGGGCTTACTCTTAATGAGGATGCCCAAATCAAAAGAAATTAAAACTGGTTAAGAGAAATTATGACTGGGGCTTACTCCTAAAAAGGAGGCCCAGGTTAAAGGGACTTGAGAACTAGGGCTTATTCCTGAGAAGGAGGCCCAATTTGAGGGAAATTATGAGTGGGGCTTACTCTTAAGGAGTACGCCCAGGTTAATGGAAATTATAATTTTGGGAAATTGGACTGGGGATTACTCCTGAAAAGGAGGCCCAGGTTAAGGAGACTTGAGACTTAGGGCCTATTTTTGAGAAGGAGGCCTAAGTTAATGGATATTATGACTGGGGATTACTTCTGAAAAGTAGGCCCAGGTTGAGGAACTTCTCATCTTAAAGTATAAGGTTGAATGAATGAAATCTCTCACCATAGTGATATAAAGATATATAAATCACTATGTTTTGAGAGATGTTCCACATAATTCCTTTCAGATAAGGAAACCAACAAATTAATAATTCCATAAAAGCTTTTGAATATGGTTCTGAAAACTAAATCTTGAAGAGGAGAGGTGTATTTGAAGAAAAAAAAGTGAATAGGCAGGAGGGGCACCCTAAAAGAGAGGCATGCAAGTCCTGCGTGGGCGCGCAAGTCCTAGTCATGCAAGTATACTTGCGTGACACATGGGTTCTTGCGCGACGGTCAACCCTTAGGGTAATACTTGGGTGAGGCTTGGCTCAAGCCCTTAGTATTATCCCTAAAGACTTTTAAATGAGTGGCGCGCAAGTTCTATTGAAGGGATAAGGCGGCGTGTAAGTGTGCCCATTTCCCTTAAGGGCTGGCCACTTAGGCGCACAGGTGTTTATTAATTTCAACACTTAGGCCTTGTTTCTCCTATTTAGATATTCCGTTATAGGTAATAAATTACCATAAAAGTGTTCAAAAGGGTTTAAGAAAAGACTAGGACACCAGGAGCTCAAATATGAGATTCTTGATTTTTTCCTCCTCAAATGGGGGGCCCACAAGGGGTATTTATGGGCCAGGGAAGATCCTGGGTGAAAATCAAAGAGGGTTCACAAGTCACCTCCATGACCAATCTGTGGCGCGCAAGCATACTTGCGTGCCCATGATGAAACTTTCGAGACCCAAGTGTGAAGGAATCCTTGTTCATGCCATTGTCAATTTTTTAGTTTTTCTTCAAAGGATGAATCATTTTGTGTTAAGGTATTTCCCTTTTTTAGTCGTTAGATTCTATGATGGAAAGGAGCATCAACAAAATTCCCCCCTCAGATTTGGATTCGAAAGAAATGAGGATGTGACTCTGAGGTAAAGAAGAAGACCAAGGAACTGCAGCACGCAAGTGTTGAGCGTGTAGATGGTGTCGCACAGGTGCAAGTTGCACAGGCTTCAGTGTGCAGGGGTGTAGCCTTGACTATATATATGTGGTCATTCTTGGGTAAACCAACCGGATTTAAAACATTCGAGATCTTGCTGAGAAGTTTCCTTCATCGTGCAAGTTTCTTATTTTCCACGGTTTCATTTATTCTGTTCGTGTCGTGCTGCTACAGATGTAGTTTGACCTGCGCAGTGATACCTAGGCTCCCAAAATTTGCACGAAACAACTATACTTGCGCACCAAAATTGGACTTGTAAGCCTTAATGCATTATCTATTTTTTCGAATTTCTTCACAAATTTTATAAAAAATCAACTCACTTAAGAGTTAATTATTTGACCTTTGCGCAGATTCAATGGCTCCTAGAATAATTGGAACGGATGATGAAATGACTAGCAAGCAGATTTATGAGATGATAAGAATATTTGGCCATGATTACTACAATATATGCGATAGCACTCGCCCAGATTTGGCCAAGTACTTGAAGAAGTATCATCATAATTTTTCACAGAGCATCTATGTGCCTCTGTATGGCCATGATCTTCTACATGGAGTCAACATTCCAGATGAAAAGAACTATATGTCTGAGATGCAGTTGCACTGCTACTCCTCTATTTTGGTTATGTTGTGCATTAGGAGTAGCAACAATGAGGTGAAATTTCAAATTTTTCCTCAATGCCATTTCCTTGCAGATATGAAAATGGAAAACCATGGGCTGATATGTTTTCTGCTGCCGGTTGATGGAGAGAAGACTATCATGACATTAGAAATAATATCTGAAAAGAGTACTCTCTCCAAATGGCTCTTTACTTCCAATGCCCCATTCTCAAATCCATGTATCCATCTTCCAAGTCTCTTGGATGGAAATATAGTCACTGTTTGATCAGAAAAAATTTTTCTCAACCCGCACTCAAGAACATTCTTTTAGAATTGTTCCAAGAAGAGCTGGTATCACTACATCTCTTATTGTATCCAGTTGAATGAATGAATTATAGGTGGTTGCTGATGAAGTTCGGGATGTCATAAATCAAATTAATAGTTATGTTGAAAGCCTTTTGTAATTCCTAAAAAAGGGAAGAGACTCCAGCCTTTGGATTTCCTTCTAACTCTTATGCATCAAATGAAAAACACTTTCATCTTCAATCATTTTCGCATGCCTTCTTTTGCTACCTACTTTAAAATTTTACCTAAGCCAATGGGCCTAGTAATCATAGTTTTATTTTTTCTAGGATTATTATGGTTATCCCTACAAACTTTGAATATTTTTATTTTTTCAATATTACCTAAATAATACAAAGTATATGTTTATTGAACTGGAACATTGACTTTTTTTTGTTCAGAGTTCCCTTGTCTTTTATGGGTAGTTTAAAGTCATGCACGTTGGACATAAAAAGGGTACTGTTTAAGGTTGAAATAGCTTTGACCAAATGGATTAAAATTGACTTAATTCTTTGATAATTTATCTGAAAACATATTACCATATTCATGTATGGGGGAAAATGTAAACTATGACTTAACAAATTTTGAATCTGAGGAATGATATGAAAAAGGGGCTAAAAGGCCTTAGAAGAAGTATTTCCCGATAATGAAGATACCACTATTTTGACAAACCTATTAGGGGGTTGAATTATGTAGGGCCGCTTAAGGGAATTGGCTGCATAGTCAAATAATAGCATCTTTTTGGTTGACAGGTCCATTATATAGACTGCTTATGCAAAGCCGCCTAATAGCACATTCTGCATAGTCAGGCAAAAGAACTCTCAGAAAATTACTTTTCTATTGCTAAAAATCTAGTGGAAGTTTATGGAGATTCAAATTTTCCAAAGCACGGAGTCTGCTGTTTAGAGAGAGGTACTTAAATATGGAAAATATATTTCCAATGAAGATTGTCTAAGAATTGGATGAATATTACTCATGCAAAGGTCTGACCCAAATGTAGGGAAGGGAAATATAAACCATAGACTTGAATACTTTCAGATCATTAAAAAAAGAGTTTGGGGAAAATATGTTAAGGATGACTATTTTTGTGGATCCCTACATATTGTTATTAAGATGAATAAGGACAAAAGTGGTTTTCTTCCCAAGAATAAAGTTACCACTATTTGACAAAACCCATTAAGGGGTTGAATTATGCAGGGCTGCCTAAGAGCATTGGCTGCAGAGTCAAATAATAGTATCTTTTGGATGGAAAGTCCATTATGTAGATTGTTTATGCAAGGCCGCCTAAGGGAACGTGCTGCATAGTCAGGCAAAAGAACTCTCGGACATCATACATTTTGTGACCAGAAGTGAAGAAAAGGGTTATGGAGATCTGTAAGTATCTAAGGTTAGGATTATGACACATGAAAAATGGGCATTGTTCAATGCATATTGAGATACACAGACCAATGCTAACCATAATCATGTTATGGCTAGGTCTTGAATTGAGGTGTTGGACTTCACTACATATCTCATTAGAATGAGAATCAAGCCAAATGTAGTTTTTTGAAATACAGTTTAACGTCATGTGGGATGAGAGTGTAGGAGATCTTAGTTTAGGGTTATAGATCTCAGACCATAATTAGGAACACAGGTTGTGTGTTTTATAAACCTGATGTGAATGAAGACCAGGGTTTTCATACCACATTCATGTTTTCACAGGGGGACTTTTCAGCCAAAGGACTGAAAGTTGAATTTGGGGTTCGACCCAAAGACTTAGGGCTGGATTTGAGTGATGATCGAACGTTCCTACATATCCCATAAGGATGGGAATCAATCCGCATGTAGTTCTTGAAATACCCTCTATACATATTCGGTTTGTACAAGTGTAGGGTGAAAGGAGACTTTAGTGAAATGATGGTTTGACCCAAGATAAAAGGTTTGAGCATTGCCACGTATGCACGTAGTTTTTGGAATATAACATGATTGGAGATCAATGTAAATAATGATTCCCTCTTAGGTGAGGGTGTTAATGAACATTGTTTTTTATTGTCGTACAGGACAAAAGTGTGAATAGTTTAACATCATATATCAAGGATGATCATAAACCAATGTAAAATATATTGGTTCTAGGGGCGGTTTCATGAATCAACGTCGTATGAGATGGAGGTGAACCGATGTGAAGAGATTGATTTTGGGCTTGAACCTCAAGAGGTTGCATACGTACCTAGCCTAGAAGGCAAGGATCAACGTCCACATAGTTCAATTAAAGAACGAATTGGTGATCAAGTTATAATTGAGGACAACCCAAAGATGGTGTTGGTACTTACATGTGGTTAGCAGTCTAGAGAGGTTTTTATGGTTTAATTTTACTCTAATCTCACGTGATTCATACTCGGTGTGAGAAAAAAGAGGTAGAAACAACATTAATGATGCATAGTTTAATGTCATGTAGGACATATGAAGGGACTATGCAGTTTAAAGTCTTGCAGTGAGGACTATTTGTGCTGCACAGATTAGTGTCATTTAGCTGGGACAAAATACATTTTAACATCATGTAGGACATATTAAAGGACATATTTTAACTTCATGTTGGACATGAATATAGTTTTAGTGACCTAGAGCTAAGACGATGGGGAAAATATATTTTAACTTCATGTTGGACGAAAGAGGGGCTATGTAGTTTAATGTCATGCAGTAAGGACAAAAGAGGACACAGTTTAACATCATGCTAGACGTATTAGGGATTTTTTCACAGTTTAACGTCATGTTGGATGATGGAACAGTTTAACGTCATGTTGGACGATGGTACGAATAGTTTAAGGTCATATGTGTGGACCGGTGATTATACAGTTTAACGTCTTGCTGGACTTAAGGGAAAATAGTTTAAGGTCATATGCATAGACCATCGATGATTTAGGTTAATGTATTGTTGGAAAAAAGTGACTTCTGTACAGTTTAGTTTCATGTAGCGAGGATGTCGAAGTTTAACGTCATGTTGGACATGTGTTACTATGCAGTTTAAAGTCTTGCAGTAAGGAAAACATAGTTTAACATTATGTTGGATGTTGTATTTGTGTTACACAAAATAATTCTTCAGAAATCTAGCATTGGATCGAGTTGTGATGAGTTCTCCATCCATTGAGATTAAAGAATAAGCTTCACTGGAGTAGACCTTATATATTGAGTAAGGTCCTTCCCATTTTGGCTCCAGCTTGGGAGGCTTCTTTCCTGGTATCATCGGAGTTTTGAGAACCAATACCAATTCTCCCTGAATGAATGAACAAAGACGAAATGTTTTGTTGAAATCTCGTGCTATTTGATTCTGATAGACTTCCAAGTGGTGCAAGGTGCACAATCTTTTCTCGTCTAATTGTTACAATTCATCCAATCGCTTTTGAGATTGTTCATCCATAAATGATTGATCACAAATTGCTACCCTGAGTGAGGGTAACTGAACCTCAATGGGAAAGACTACTTCTGTTCCATATACCAATGAATATGGATTTGACCGTGTTGTAGTGCGGGTGGAGGTTCAATAAGCCCATAAAGCTTGAAAATTTTTATCAGGCCATGACTTCTTATCTTTGTCCACCATCTTTTGTAGTATGTTTGAAAGAGTCTTGTAGAAGGATTATATTTGTCCATTGGCCGCTGCATGATACCGAGAGGAATGGTTGGATTTGATGATGTATTCTTGATACAACTTCCTTACCTCAGATGAACAGAAGATGGTGCCATTGTCCATCAATATGGTATGAGGGACACCAAACCTGGTAATGATGTTAGACTTGATTAAGCTAAAAATTCTTTAAAAACTAACTTCCTTGAGAGGTATTTCCTCTTCCCATTTGAAAAAGAAGTCATTAGTAGTAATAATGTACTTAAACTGCTTGGATGTAGCTGAAGGATAAGGTCCTACTACATCCATTCCCCATGTGGAAAATGGCCACGAGTTTTTAGTTGTATGAAGCAACTATGGGGGTTGATGAATGAAGTTGGAATGTACTTGGAAAGAATGACACCTCTTTATTAAATCAACACAGGCTTGTATCATTGAAGGCCAAAAGTATCCAAGCCTTCTAATTTGATCAGATAGTCTATGTCCGGACTGATGGGGACCACAGACTCCTATATGTACTTCTTTCATGACAGCCATTGTCTCTTCACCGTCAATGCATCTGAATAAAATTCCATCAAAACCTCTTTTGTAGAGATTTTTCTCTAGGTGATCTAGGATATCATAAAGAGTAAAATTTACCACACGTCTCCAGATATGTTTTTTCTCGACTCTATCAGGTAGAAGTGTTCCATTTTGAAGTTATTCCCTGATATGTGTCATCCGTCCTGTAGTATGACCATATGATTCAAGAATGGGACTAATTTCATTGATTTCTTCTATTCTGATTTGAACATAAGGTGAATTTGTACGATGGTGGGAAATATTGTTGACTGTCTCATCCCGATTTGGATCTGCAAGAGCTATATCTATATTAGCCATTGCATCAGCTTGGGCATTTTTTGATCACGAGACACATGAAAATGACGGTTCTGTAGGAAATTCCTCCATTAACTCTCTAACATAATCATAAAAAGAGATTAACTGTTCTTTTTTTATGGAATAATCCCCATTGAATTGTTTGATTACGAGATCTGAATCACCTTTCACCTTTAAGTGATTTACTTGTTCCTCAAGCGCCAACTCTAATCATGTGATAAGAGCTTGATATTCTGCTTCATTATTTGTATCGCCTCCCAAAAATGAGAAGGAATAGGGTAACACTACCTTTTCATAAGAAATGAGCACAATTCTTAACCCAAATTTTTTGAATTTAGGATCTTCCATTTTCCTCCCTGTTGGACTTCTAGAAGAACCATCAAAGTACATTTTCCATGTTTGAAGACTATCTTGAATAGATAATTCTTCTACATCAGGAAGTTCAATATCTGAAGATGTATCTTCTACTGAAGGGTGTTCAGTAAGAAATCAGACAAATCTAGGCCCTTTATTTCCTTTTGAGACACGCAGTAGATATCAAATTGCTGCAAAATAATTGCCCAACTTTCTAGACGTCTTGTAAGCATTGGAAGACTAAGAATGAATTTGAGCATGTTATTGCAAGATACCAAGTGGACCTCATGATGTTTCAGATAGTGTCTCAACTTCTGAAGTGCAAAGATTAATGCTAACCATCACTTTTCAATACTTGAATATCGGGTTTCTGCTTCAAGCATAGTCTGACTGAGATAGTAAAGGCTGTTTTTATTCCCAGCATCATTCTTTTGGGCAAGAAAGGCACCCAATGATCGCTCTAAGGATGTTACATAGAGAATTAGTGGTATTCCATCAACAGGTGGCATTAATACTGGTGGACTCAAGAGATGTTTCTTGAGAATATCGAATGCTTCTTGACATTATTCAGTCCAATGGTAAGTGACTCCCTTTTTTATCAATTTAGTGAAGGGAAAACTTTTGCCTGCCAAATTGGTGATGAAACACCGAATATAGGATAAGTGTCCTTGAAGTCCTATCAATTATTTAAAATTTCAGGGAGGTTAAATACCAAGGATTGAATTTTTCTTCTTGGGATTGACTTTGATACCACGATAGCGTACAACAGAGCCGCGAAATTTTCCTGAGGTTACCCCAAAAGCACATTTTAAGCGGTTCATCTTCAAATTATGTTGTCAAAGTTTGTAGAATATAACTTCCAAATCAGCCAAGTTATTAGAACATTGTTTGGATTTAACCACCAAATCATCAATATAACATTAAACAAACTTCCCTAAAAAGGGTTTGAAGATACGATGCATGGCATGTTGATTTGTTGCACCTGCATTCTTCAGGATAAAGGGCATTACCTGATAGAAAAACACACCATGAGGGGCTCTGAAAGCTGTAGATTCTTCATCTTCTATAGCCATTCGGATTTTATTATATCTATAATATCAATCCATGATGAAAAGTGCTTCATATCCATCTTTTGCATCAATTAATAGTTCTGTAATCGGAACTGGAAAATCAGCCTTAGGACAATGCTGATTAAGATCTCTGAAATCAATAAAAACTCTAATTTGTCCATTTTTCTTTTTCATAGGGATAATATTATCCAACCATTTGGGATATTGAACTTCTCTAATGAAGTTAGCTTTGATAAGCTTATCCAATTTTTCTTCAATTTTGGAAGTATAAGTTAGGTGTGTTGTTCTTGCGGCTTGTTTTAATCCTCGATGTTCTTCTGGAAAACCCAAATGATGAGTGACAACATCAGGTACAAGCCTAGAAATTTCTGTATAGTTCCAAGCAAATATATCTATATTTTTCTTTAAAATTTAAATATACATTTCTTTCTCTTCAAGAGTCATGGCCACACTAATTAAAGTTGGGCGTGGATCTTCTTTCGTACCCATATTTATTTCTCTGAGTTCATCCACAGTGGTAGAGATACCCTCTTCAAAAGCGGGAGGATAATCCCTAAGATCTTCCTCTTCTTCTTCAACATGTGTTACATATTCTTTTTCTACTGGCATAGAAGATGATGAAGCAGAATTTCCATGATCAAGAGAGATGTTAAAATTTGAACATATTGAAGAAGAGGCTTCCATTTCTGACCCTATTGATGATGAAGGGTCTTCTTTGAGTAATAAAGATGAGATGATGGATTAAGAATTGAAATCTTCATTAACATCTGATATTGCTATAACTTCGTCTAGCCTGGTTGGCGAAGTATAGACTTGCTGGATTTCAGTAGATGAAATGAAGACAATTCTATTTGAGCTTTCATCATTTCTTGGTGAATCACCCCTTTCTCTCTTGTTGTCTAGCTTGATTTCCATAATTGACATTATGGAAGTTTCCATAACAGTACATGGATTTGGGTCTATCCTATCAATTTGACTGATAGGCAACACATAATCTTTACTCACATGTGTGAATGGGTTTCCTGTAATCTTTTCCCAAACATATGGAGCATTAACCTTGGTAACCTCACTTATTGTGGATTTCTCCTTACCCTTCATGTGATAGAATTCCACCTCAATGTATTGAGATTCACATGTTTTTAAGGGGTCCTTATCACCATAAATTGTCCCAACTTGACCATCAAAACAATATTTGAGTCATTGATGGTATGATGAAGGGATAGCTACATGTTGATGTAGCCAAGGTCTTCCAAGCAATAAATTGAAGGCTGTATCATGATCAACAACCATGAAATCTGATTTGGATACAAGATCTCTAAACTGATTTCTGAGTGTAATCTTGCTCAATGGTTCTTGTTAGTTTTTATCATATCCTTGTAACATTAAAGTAGAAGGAGATAAATTAGATTTTGTGAGGCCTAATTGATGAAGTGTGTGAATGGGGATGAGGTTGACTCCTGAACCATTATCAATGAAATATATTCAAACGTCTACACCATTGACCTTGCTAGATAAATACAAAGGTCTAATATGTCTATGCATGACATCATCTTCATCTTCATCTGTGAAAGATATTACTGCATGGCATTCTACAGGACCATTCTCTACATGATAGACATCAGCCGTAGCAATTTAAATTTCGAACTTTTGTAGACTTGGAAAAGCCTTAATGAGTGCCTCTCGAAGATCCTTTGATAAATTCAATGCATCCAGGATTGATAACATGGCTGGTACTTGGGACAAATGTTTCAAGAAATCATACTTTTGGTCCAAAGGTCTGCATTTCCCAACAAGAATATGTGGTTTCACAGGTGCCTTAGATGTTGATGCTTTGGAAGTAGATGCCTCCTGTATCGAGGTAGGAGTTAGAAATACTCCTGGATTTGGAAGATTAGACCGAATAGGTCTATTTACTTGTTTAGAGGAAGAAGATGGAACCTCTAACCGATCCTCCAGAATAACTGTACTGGGACTGAATCCGCCTTGCGTGGAAGAATTTTCTTGTTCTTGTTGATCCCGCTGAAGGGATCTGCCATGATTTTCTACTGCATACATAGTTCTAGTAGGGGTAGAATTGGAATAGTGGTTTTTGGGAAATACACGTCTTCCTTTGTATCCCAGACCTCTGGAACTCCCTCTAATTCCTCTGTTTGATACAGGGAACTCAGGCTCATCAATATCGAAGTTGTGACTGGCATAATGATAAGTTAAATGATTCATTTTAACAGAACCAAAGATCAACTCTTCATCTAATGAAGACTCTGCCTGTTTAGCCAATTTAGGTGGTTCCATTTGGTGGGGTGGTGCCTGTTTAGGCTTTGAAGTAGATGTCATAAAATTTTCTAGATTCAAAGACAACTTGGTCTTTGACACGATCTCAGCTTCTTCTGATTGTTCCTCTTTCTTTGAATTATGTCGTTTCTTTGAGGATTTTCCCTCTGGTGAGGAGTGTTTTGTTGTGGCATTCATAGCAGAAGACACAATTGGTTTCTTCAATTTTGTTCGAAAAATGGCATGAGTTCGGTTTATTGTTTTTCTGACCATCCAATCATCATATTTCTTCACATTTTTTTATTCGACTTCTTTCCACTCACCTTCTTCCTCTGGATTTGTAGCAGTAACACATGCTACCTGAGCTGAAAAACCTTTCAATTTGACCTGTCCTGAGTCCACCATATTTTTCAAGAGGTCTTTGAAGACAAAACACTCCTGAATAGGATGCCCCAACATCTAATTAAATGGTCAATAATTAGGACGGTCTTCAACTCCTTCCTTGTTTGGTCTTTTGGGCATTGGCAATTGAACAAAATTATTTTCCAGAGCCGAAATATAGTAACCAGGAACTTGTTCATTTCAAAAAGAGTAAATTTTTCTCTTTAAATCCTCAAATTGTTTTTGTCTTTGATCTATTGGATAATATTGGTGAAATGGCCTCTGTTTTTGATTCTCATAAGGTAAATCCCTTCAAGAAGATGAAGGCATTGAAGTAGAAGAAGGTACATGTGCTTGTTTAAACATAACTATAGTAGTCTTTACTTTACCCATTCTCCTTCTTGGAGCTGATGGAATTACACTAGATTTATCCTTAGTCTTCATAAGAGAGTCTTCAATCTACTGAGCAATCGAAGTAAGGTCTCGTAACCCTCCTGTGTATTTCACAGGGATCAATGGTGTGCGTAATTCATCATACAGATTTGCCACATAGATTGTAAAAAACTCTTTTTTGGGATTTCTAAGCTCAGAGAATATGTTAATCCCTTCCGGTGAGTAATGAAATCTGACACCATTTCATTCTCCCTTTGATTACAATTTGTAAGATCAAAAACTATTGTTTTTGGAAAATTTGTGCTGAATTGAAGAAGGAATCATTGACAAAGATCCTCTGTAAAAATAATTGACTGGGATTGCAAACTTGTATACCAGACAAAAGCTAGACCTTGTAATGACTGTACAAAACACCTGATCTTAACTACTTTTTGTTGATGAGGGGTTCCCATCATAGGATCGCAATGAGAAACAAAATGTGTTAAGTGTTTCTCTCGGCCTCCCGAACCATTAAAGATTGGGAATGTGATACTTTCAAAATTTTATGGGGGAGGAATTGCGTCTACCCATTCAAGGTAAGCTCTCTTCTCCGGTTGTACCAGTGCACTCTTTCCTTTCATAGCTTCCAACCAAGATTTTAATGACTCAATGGAAGTCATTAATTTATGAGAAACATCCGGTTGAGCTTGGACATGAGAAGGTGCAATAACTGGAGCTTGGATAGATGTGGTGGCTGGTACTGCAACTGATGATAACACCACCGGTTGTTGTTGCACTTGAGGTATAGGATTAGACCTATGATGGTGTACTGGTAAAGGAGGATACTCTTGATCCATCTCAGTAGCCGCAAAAAATTCCCATATCTGGCTGATTCCTGCATGCTTAAGAGGAAGAATACCTTGAAGTAGTTCTGTGTTAAACCTTATTAATTCCTTCATCTATTCCTCTTATTGTGCAAATCTTCACTTTAGTGAGAGTGATTGGCCTTCTCTAAAGTAAGGGTATGTAACCTAATTCTTTCCTTTCCCTTTGTTGGATGCCTTTCGGAGAGGGGTAAGTGGGTTACTTGAAGGATTACCTATATTCTGGGTAATCCTTGGATTTCATGTACGCACACCTTCTTCATTTGTGTATGTGTGTACAACCTATTGAGCTGGAGTTTCCACATCTTATTTCTCTGAGTGAGCCTCATTTTTTGGATCATCAATAATGGCATTGATGACATTAATTGATGCATAACACATTTCATCCCTTCGATAAGCATTTCTACGATATTGTCTTATTCCATGTCCTTGATAAGACATTGCCTTTTATTGATTTGATCCCTCAGGAACTTCTTGAAGAACCGTAATTTGGAGGGAATTTCCTGATAACTCGGCTCTTCGTTCCTCTTGGGGATTCTTCCCTAATTGATAGAAGACTGACTTTCTCTGAGGAAGATACTGGGGATTTGAAAAAGTCCCCGGTCCTATGGACTAGAGCTGTTCCTACTATTTCTATTAAACTCCTTGAATCCAATTTGTTGATTCTGAGGGTTGGGTGAAAAGAGTCCCCAGTCTGGCAAGCTAGAGTGGCTCTTGAGTTGCGATATCTGAGACTTTCTTGAAATCTCTCCTGATCTTGCGGACTTTAGTCTGGAAATTAGCTAGATGCATTAACCTACATCCACTCTTATCACCCGGTTCAAATGAACATTGGATGAATTCTGAGACTTCTGTCACTTGATGATGTGAACGATCCAAACAAGAATCATGTTCAATATTCTCGTTAACTTGATGTAGGATTAATTCAACAACTTGTTCTCTGTATTCTTGATTTTGAGAGGAACTAGTTGAGGCATGTTCTTGAGCGAGCCTTTGATTACAAACAAATCCAATTGGTTGTTGCCGGCCATGGGAAATAACATTGCATGAAACCATTTTCGGCAGGATTTGCTGACTAGATAGTACAATGAAATGTAGTGTTCCATGGACACCTCACCCCATGATATGAATACCAATTGGGAAATTGGCGATTAACTGGTGCAATCTTCTTAGTGCGGCAAGGCATGAACGCTGAAGGTCTCTCTACTGCTTTTCAGCCTTCGGATATCGTAAAACTGAGAGAGATGCCAAGTCAATTTGGCGTTGTAACCCTTATATTATCTTGACATGATTTTCATATTCATTGTAAGATAGTATTTTCCTTTTCAATTTACAAATAGTTTTCCACATGTTGAGATGAATATCTTGAATACATTCTTCTATCAACATTTCTGGAATGTCATACTGAGAGTCATCCAAAGGCCAAAACATGATTGGCACTTCACCTTTTGCTATTTGTTTTCTCATATTCAACACTTCCTCTTTATCATTCAATGAAGATTATTCTACCAGATTAGACTAGAGCTGGTGCTTCCTTGTTACTTCATCAAATTCAACAAGATTGATAGAGAATTCATTCACCAAATTAGAAGATGCATGACTCAGGGCTGGTTCGGAGAATGACCTACACCCCAGGCTATCTTATGGTTGAGAAAGTATTTCACCTACTATTGGTAAATCCTCAAACATGACTAGATTTACCTTTGAAAGTGCCTAAAGATAAGAGGGATTTCTCATTACTATATTTTCCATTGGAGAATTTTTTGGGCAATGTGAATTACTACGGCGGAGAGGACTTTCGTAGCTAGATTCATCATCATGGGGAGTACCACCATGGTGGGTTATAGAAAAAGATGAAATCTTTTGCACCTTAGTCTTTTGGCCACACAGAAGGTTCTTATGGCTCTCATCTGAATATGAAACTTCAGGATCGACCGAATTTTAATGAAACAAGCCTTAATGAGGAAGTGTCTGATGAAGATCTTTAGAATTCATGTTCCACTATTGTGAAATGAGAGAGTGGAATCTTAAGTTGCAACAGATAATTGTCTGAGTGCATCAAGAACTCCAGCATCGCATAAGGCCTTACTACAAATTGGCCCTTGATTTCTTGACTGTGTTGGCTGGGTATTCTTCTTAGACTCCTTATTACTCACGTTGCGAACCATTTGTTGACGAAAGTGGTTATTATGGGAAGGTATATGTTCTTGCTTAGGATAAATAGTCAGGTTAGGCTGATTATCTCCGTACAAATCAGGCATATGTTCCTGACTTGGTTTTCCGTATGATATGGGAGAGTATGACCTACAATGCTCTTGGAATGGAACAGAGGTGTGTGTCTGTTCTGGAGTGAACTGTTGATGTGTCACTCCATTGGTAGGGATATATTTTCATTTCATTCCCTGTGATGCTGCTGAAGCTGTTATAATATCCTGGCAGGCATCCAAAATATGAGCCGGGATTTTCTTCTGCTCTTTCACCATTGAAAGAATATTCTTAGTGACTTTAGCTACCGGAATGGGAATATATGTTTATTCCATGATTGGAGTAGGTGTGTATTCTTGCTCCTGTCCTCCTTTTCCTGTCAGTGAATCCTGACAGTACTCATGTGTGGGGGCAGAGAGTTGATTCTGCCTCCTGTTTGTCATTGGGGCTTTTCAGTTGACTTCTCCAGGTGCTACCAAATGAGACTGTTGGTAGGCTTTATCAATACTAGCAGGTGTATGTTCCTTCTGATTGCACTCCACCGAATGGGGTTGATGAACTTCCTTCAATACTGGCAGATGAGGCTGCTGGCAGGATTGATGAGTGTAAGCAGGTGTATGTGCCTGTTTACAAATTTTCAACACATTGGGTTGGAAGGCTTCATCGTATCTAGTCAAATGAGCCTGCTGAATAGCTGATGATTTATAAACACGTGTATATTCCTGTCTATAGTACTCTATCGGAATTTCCTAGCGGGATTGGCGTGTTGCTACCAGACGAGTCTGTTGGACAGCGGTATTAATACGGATGGGTGTGTGTGCCCGCTTGTTTCTTTCCACCATGTTAGGTTGGTGGACTTATCCGGAGATGGATGTGATAATAATCTGCTCACTATTGATCATTCGTCGCCTCTGGTGGTTTGTCTTTCTTGCTCAGGTTCGAGGAACCTGAACTGAACACCTGGAGACGACACCCTCATCATGTTGAGGGTGCGCTGCCACACGAGTCTGGCGGCGATTATTGTTGGGAGCCCTTGTTAAGGACTCATGTTTCATTGAATTAAGGCCTTTAGTGACCTTATTATTCACCTACCTAGAATATCGGAGGGAATGGTGATTTCATTATGGGGATAACGGCCTGAAACATTTGGAAACGGTGCTTGGCACCACCTGCTTCTTAATTGCTGGTCGTCGTTGTCCGGCTGACCAGTGTGAGTTGTTCACTTGGAGGTCTTGTCGAGCACCCTCCAAAGTTGGAATGGTACCATGTTGATGGTACTTCTTAACTGGTGCATTTGATACCCAGCGTTAAAGATGCTGAGTAGGTGATGTCGTCCTCAGAGCAGACAACAATCCAGTAAGAGTAGCAGTAGAGGTATTTACAGCAGAGTCATTTACAAGGATGAAATTAAGAGAATCCATTTCTGTAATGCATAAGATCTTGGAAAAGAGTGCATGTTTGATATAATAGACATAATCAAGATAAGTTTGGCCACTACATCTTTTGGATAAGGACATATGTTATTGATTGTTTTGTTGTCCCTCTCATTGAGTTTAAATAGGGTCCTGACAAATAAGTCAAACATCTTTTTAACTTGGTTAAGGATTCACTTTGGGTTCACCATTTTTTTTCCTCTTGAAATGGTGATGACCTCATTTTCATAAGGTTCAAACATTCCAATCGGTTTCTAACGGGTTTGTTCGTAGAACTAGAAACATCCAATGATTCTATATCCATTTGGACCTACTTTCCAAATTTAGGTGCTCATTAGTTATGGGATAATGATGCTTAAGAATTTGCATTGGTCAAGAGGATGGGAGGTCGAACTCATCACACATTTTTTGGGGGAATTATTTTCTACTCTCAGAGTCTCTTTATAGATTTAAATTATGTTCGTGAATCCTTATTACATTACCAAGTATGAAAATGATCTTTCCTTTAAATTTGAGAATCAGTGATTAATATGTATGAGATTTAGAGAATCTTTTATATGTATTTGAGGTTCTTCATCGATATAGAATCATCTTTATTTGTTAGATATTCTTATTCAATGGTATCCTTCAACACAATATATAAAGATCTCTTGGTCATTATGATAACCATACTGGTTTTAAAGCCACTCAGTGGGGCGCTTGATGTTTGTTGTCGTTCAGAAGGACATGGATTATTTCAGAGTTAGGATCATACCTGTAGATGGGATACCTATTTATCCTTTTTAGAGAAGGAATCAGAACCCACATAGTTCGGGAATTATGCTATAGTTTAACATCATATGGGACGGATGAGAATTAATGGTTGATAGGCTTGAAAATTAGAAAGGCATCCTAAGTACTCTATTTCTAAGGCAGAGATCAGAGTCCACGTAGTTCAAGTAAAGAAGTATGAGGTTTATGAGAGGTAGATGGCTCAAAAAAATATTTCATAATTACTTTTACACTCTAAGCTCAAGTGAGTCATGCTCGGTGTGAGAAACAAGAGGTATTGGTAAAACCTGATAATTATGCCATGAGAGATTGAATCATAAGAAATAATGTGGGGCTTAGGTATGTATGACTGCCCAAGATAGATGAGGATTGAGATTTAATTCAGGGAAGAAAACCAGGGACATGATCGATAAAGGTATATGGTCTTTTATGGAGATTTGGATACTCTAACTTGGGGCTTACTCCTAAGGAAGATGCCTAAATTTTGAGGGGACTTGGGGCTTACTCATAAAGAGGATGCCCAAATCAAAAGAAATTAAAACTGGTTAAGAGAAATTATGACTGGGGATTACTCCTAGAAAGGAGGCCCAAGTTAAAGGGACTTGGGAACTAGGGCTTATTCCTAAGAAGGAGGCCCAGGTTGTAGGAAATTATGACTGGGGATTACTCCTAAAGAGGATGCCCAGGTTAAGGGAAATTCAAATTTGGGGAACTTGGAATGGGGTTTACTCTTGAAAAGCAGGCCCAGGTTAAGGAGACTTGAGACTTAGGGCCTATTCCTATGAAGGAAGCCTAAGTTAATGAAGACTATGACTGGGGATTACTCCTAAGAAGGAAGCCCAGGTTAAGGAAATTCTCATCTTAAAGGATGAGGTTGAATGAATGAAATATCTCACCTTGGTGATATAAAGATATATAAATCACTATGTTTTGAGAGATGTTCCATATAATTCCTTTTAGATAAGGAAAACAACAAAAGAACCACGCCATAAATAGTTTTGAAGATGGTTCTGAAGGCTAAATCTTGAAAAAGAGAGGTGTATTTGAAGAAAAACAATTGAGTAGGTGGGAGTGGCACCCAAAAAGAGAGAGGCACGCAAGTCCTGTGTGGGCGCACATGTCCTGGTCGCGCAAGTATACTTGAGCGACACATGGGTACTTGCGCGACGATCAACCCTTAGGGTAATACTTGGGAGAGGCTTGGCTCAAAACCAAAGTAGTATCCCTAAAGACTTTTAAATGTGTGGCATGCAAGTTCTGTTGAACAGATAAGGTGGCGTGCAAGTGTGGCCATTTACCTTAAGGTCTGGCCACTTAGGCGTGCAGGTGTTGATGAATTTCAACACTTAGGCCTTGTTTCTCCTCTTTAGATCTTCTGGTATAGGTAAGAAATTACCTTAGAAGTTTTTGGAAGGGTTTGAGAAGAGACTAGGGCATCGGGAGCTCAAATCTGTGTTTCTGGATTTTTTCCTCCTCAAATGGGGGCCCAAAAGGGGTATTTATAGGCCAAGGAAAACCCTGGGAAAAAATCATAGAGGGCGCACAAGTCACCTGCATGACCAATCTATGGTGCGCAAGTACACTTGTGTGCCCATGATGAAACTTGCGTGACCCAAGTGTGAAATAATCCTTGTTCATGTCTTTGCCAATTTGTTAATGTTTCTTAAATGGATGAATCATTTTGTGTTAAGGTATTTCCCTTTTTCAGTTGTTAGATTCTGTGACAGAAAGGAGCGTCAACATGGAAATATTAACAATCTAAATCCTTGATATTTCAATAAGGATAACAATTTATTTCTTATTAATGTTGATTATTATTTTATATCCATTCCATTGATATGATTAATTCATTAGAATTATTTAGCGATTGGTTGGTGATATATTTATATATCCCCTTCATCTAGTGGTTAGTCTCATAAGGCTAACTAGCTTAGGTAATTGTTGTAAACATTACCTATTTATGTATGATTTCTTGGAATGAGGCTATGATGTTATGCTTATATCTCCAATATTTTGAACTCAATCACTTTGAAATAAATTATTGTCATATATGTGATATTTTACATTGTTATTTAATTCATAGATATATTATGTGGTCATGTTATCAGTTATATGATATTGTTTGATTATTATTCATTCTTTACATATTATTTATTTCATATTTATTCTATGATATATATTTTTTATGTGCTAAAACATACTGATTGTTTAAGACCACCTTTATTATGATTTAATTTCCCATTATAAAGAAAGTATTAAGTATGGTATTTATATATGAGTATCATATGTGGTGAATTTTGTGTGATATGTTGAATAGTTATTATCAAATAAGGAATCCTTGATTTATTTTAAAATTAAAATTTTATGGCAATGACAAAGGTTTTTTTGTTTAATGGTTTATTTAACTCACTAAAACTTTAAACCAAAACATTTATGGGTGTGTAAGTGTCTCAATATTTATTGATGGAGTTATAATGTGGAATAGTTTTGTTTGGTTAATATTAGTTGGTTTAAAATATAGTATTTAGAGAATTTGATTAATATTCCTGGATCTGTAAGTGCAGGTTTAGGTCATCACATCACAGATGTAAAGTGACTTGGGAAATAAAACATGATTCATGAGGTATTTTTGACTTGGTAATGAATTATGATAAACGAAATATCATAATAAATTGAGTAGTTTACATAAGTAATATAACCAAAAGATGATAATATAATATATATATATATTATAAAATTCATAGAAAATTATGATTAAAAAGTTTCATATAAAATAATCACAAATTCAATTGATAGAGAAATGAATAGAAATATTTTAAATTGAAATAGATGATCTTTTAAAAAGGTTATAAAAATAGGGATAAGAAGATATATCATGGGTAAAATATAAAAGGGATGATAATACCATATAATAGTAATAATTTAAGTATATAAAGAGGCCTTTTAAAATATTTTTAAACCAAAAAATTCTATTTGGAAAATGAATTCAGTGGATTAGATTTGTTTTTCTTCACCATGGTAATGACTTGTGAAAAAGGATTAATTAATATGAATTAATATCATTTATTGATTAATTCATTAAATGGATACCATTATAATATATAGTTATTTACATTATCATTCAAAATTAAATTTAAAATGTGATTACCAAGAGAGAATTGGAATTTTGAAAAAAATATAGGAGCATTGAAACCCTTGCCTTATGTGAACTTCTTGGCTTAGAACCAGCTCTTTAGACCAAAAAAACGTTAATATTATAGAGATAATTGTGTAATAAACTATTTTAGAGATTTAATAAGACAGACTATTGACCCTGATTTATGAGAAATGACAATAGGGGGTGGGTTTTTATAGGTTTGGTGGGTATAATTCCATTGAATTAATTATTAAATATTTAATTATTCAATTATATCAAGTTCTCTACTACTCCCATAGCTCCCCATAATCTCCATTAATTATTTATTATAATATTTATATCCAAAACTATACCCAAAACATTAATTGTTTGACTTGGAAATGATTAAAAATTTATGAATCTATATTCATCACAGCTTACCACATTTCGTTATTTTTAACCATATTTTTTCATTTTTTCAAAACAAATTAAAACATTACCCCTAACTTAAGTTTGAAATACTTATTCCAAATATGTAATTTAATTTAACTAATTTTTCTTCAAAATTAATATAACGGTGTTATATTTTACATAAATTATATACTGATATAAAATAAATTTTATTACTAAAATAATTTACACAATCATAACATGTTAATACTAAGATACATCATACCTTATTACACTACTATAATAAATAATGGTATCATATTAAATTATGGTACTTTCATGGGGTGGTTTAGGAAACATTGACCGGGTGGCATTTTATACTAATTTGAACTTCTCCCAGATATGATTCTAGTCAAACAACAATTATTAAAGTTTAACATGACTTGATCTAGGGAAAACCCTAGTGATTATACCTCCTTCCAAAAAATTGTTAAATGTGCCTCATACATGATGTTACAACTAGTTGGAGACATTATTTCTCTTTTTTTAACAATTATATTATTTTGTTACCTTATAATATACACCAATCCTAACAATAAAATTATAACTAATATATTACAAAAAATTATGATATATAAAAATCATAAAACTATTAGTTAAATTTTGGAACACAAAATAAAAAACTGTAAAGAGATATGACACTAAGATTTACATGATTTTATTATAAAATATTTTATCAATGTTGGAAAAATGGAGAATTTCACATTTGGAGGTGTTTTAAAATCACATAAATTACTTCTTCTCTCTCCAATCGACACCCAGATTATTTTACAAATAAATGAATTTATTAACTAGAGGAATTTATCACGCTGATCTATTTTTACCCATATAAATTTTCACCAAAATTACTTTCATCGTTAATGGTGAAACAAAATAATTCTTTCTACATGGAATCATCATCTCTTCATACACCATCACTGATGATTTTCCACTATTGATTTATCATCATAGAGAATACCACTTGGTTGAAACACCATTCCTACTCTTTTATCTTATGTGGTTACATATTTTCCTTCACCTCTCTTGATAAATACTTTAAATCTCTATTTATAATAGTTATTTACCCTTATCTCAAATCAATATGAAAAATATAATCATTCTTGGAATTTAAAATGGATCCCCAATAAGTTTCACACAGAATTTATCTCACTATTACATGTTAAAAGTTTGTATTTTACATCAAAATCACACCAATATTCTCATTGACATAATGTATGAATTCCCCATGAACATTGACACCACCTTCATTGGTTATCCCATAACAAACTCCCTCATCTAGTATTTTTTCCAGCACCCAAACAAGTCACCTAATTTTCATAGTATTAATAAGAATTTATAGATAAGAAACTATGGATCCAAATGCTCTTACATTATCATTTTAGGGTATTATATTGGATATTTTATTCACCACTTTATCTCTAATATCAATCGATTTTCACTTTTCCTTCATCTGTCATCATTTTTTACAAAATATATTCAACCCTAGAACCCCAATGAGGCTCTATTAGTAAATGATGAGGAAATTAGGAAAAAACTAAAAGTGAAAAGATATAAAACAATGGTATTCATGTGGTTTATTCAAAAAAAAACCTAATATATAGGAAGATAAAATTGGGATATTTCACTATTAGAAGAGTTTTATAATCTCACAAAAAACTCAATCTCTTTATAAAAATGCCTAACATATTTTACAACTGAATTAATTTATCACTCAAAATAATTTATCACCCAGATAAATTTGTAATGGTTTTATTTTTTATTCAAAGGATTTTTCTCTTAGAGGATACAATAGAAAATTTTTCTTTTGAAAAATGATCATCTCTATATATACCATCATAAATTTGTTATTTAAACTGTAAAAACATCATATAATATTCCACATAGGATACTCCCACTTATTCCTCCTATATATTTTGAGGATACATCCCCACCTCCACTAATATTGATGTATCCTAGGAATCTCTACTTATAAGAGACATGTAACCTTCTCTCTAATCAATCAAGTCAAGGTATTCATTCTTCCAATTTAAGGTTATACACTATTAATGTAACACCCAAGCCTAAATTATTGAATGTGAAATTTATGTTTTAATATAACTATATAATGATGAAAATTTTAATATTTAAGTTCAAACAAATCCTAATTATAGATGATTAATTTTTATTTTGAGATTACTTGGTCAAAATAATCCTCGACTGAAATTCTAAAATTTTACAATATAAATAACCATTTATGAATAAAAGAAAATGTATTATCTAACTATTTAGAACTTTATAAATAATAATATATAATAAAAAATTTATTTAAATATTATAAACTAACAATTTTATATAAATAAATATAATATCATTTAGAAGTAAATAGAAAAATGGTATTGTTTAAAAAGGTGTGATATCAATCCATTATAACGAAGTAAAATAATAATTAATGATGATTTTTTAAGGATTTTTTTATTCTATATTTATATATAATAATTTAAATCCAAATTATGGTTATTACTACTCAAATAGGTAATATAATATCATCTTATACTTGAAAAATTCATTTCTTGAAAAAAAAAAATTGAACACGATTTACATGTTTGTTTTTTAAACTAAATTCTGAAACTTATGTGAGTTAATTTTAATATAATGGATTACATATTTTTAATTATAATAGTTAATAATATTTACTAATTACAACTTAATTTTTGGTCATAATGATAAGTAAAGACATTACAAATTAATTATCACGGTTAAGGTTAAAAATGGGTTTGCATGTTACAGGCACTTGTATTAAAATCAATTTTCAGCACACATAGATTTTTTATTTTATAAATTTTATTTAATATTTATAATAATTTTTTTGATATAATCTAAAAATAATAATTTTATTTTAGTCTTATATTATTAATTACCTTGGTTAAAAACAAGTTACAATGGTGAAAACTAAAATATTAAAAGTTAGTAAACTTAGTGGATAAGGGAATGAAATGTTTAAAACATGTTTGGTTTTATGTGTTTTATGTGTTTTTAGTCCTTATAATACATAAAATACGTTATTTTTTATTTTTTTAGGTACTTGGGGTGAACTTGAATTCCCATTATTAAATAGTGTTGGGTATTTACAAAAATTTCACTCATTCTCATTTATAAAACGGCACTCCCTCCCCTCACTTATTCACACCTTCCAATCCATTTTTCTCAAAAAAACCAAGAAACTGTTTCTCCCCAAAATCCTTATACATATTCTATAGATACTTTTCTTCCCAAAGTACCAACCCCAGGATCCTTAAGAAGATATCCAAAGGAGGTTTCTCTAAAAGAAGGTAATTGTCTTAATGAAACTCTTTATTTTTCTTTCTTATTTTACCACACTCAATTATATATTTACAATTATAATATAATAAAACATGTATCCAACATATAATGATATTTTATTATATTTTTTGGATAATATTTTTTTATATCCATTTTTTTAAATTGGTAACAAATTCATTGCTCATGTCTACATCGAACTACAACCTCACGAACCGATATATTTTTTTCTAGGACTGAATCATAATGATAGTTCTAATGATGTAAATAGTGAATATATATGATATATATGACTTGATATAAATTCTATAAAATTAATATATCAATCACTTACTAAAATTTTCACCCATTAATGGAATGATATCGTCGCTCGAGCGTATATACGACATACCATCACCATGAAGCGATGCAATTCATTTTCCATTTATATCATCCTAGAATGGTTATAAAAACATATATAATTAATAAATAAGATATCTATATCATTAATATAACTATGTTGATGCTTTATGGAAATCTTATGTACAACAACCATAATTTCCATTACAAAACATGCATGATAAAATATGTAAATTAGCACATGAAATAATAGTAAAATTGAAATATTATTAATGAATAGGTGGTTAGATGTTATAAGAGTATAATATATGAAATTATATATATTAATATGGTTATATTATAAATTAATAAAAATACTAAAACCATAATATAAGATGTTAAAGTGCACACAACTAAAGAGAAGCATGAGGTATAATATTTCGTCTCAATTTCCATTCCATTGGGAAATATTTTTTAATATCCATCTATTTTCTTTTATGTGTTGTATATGATGCCCTAATGATGAATTTAACATTAATAAAAATTTATTAATGGGTATTAATGTTTCATTTAAATTTTATTCTTTCATTTGGTTATAATTTAAATGTTATAAAAGAGGTTAAAATATAGTTTCAATATCACTTAATATTAAGATATATTTTACTTTTGTTGAAGGAATGTTATCATTTATCCTTCATCAGATCCAATAATTTTTCATCCATTAAATATTTTAATGAGTTTACTTATTTTCTTCAAAATATTCTACTCTTTGGGACTTCAATCCTAGAAATAATTGTTTAAAATACAAACTGATTTTATTTATATTTAAATCAAATATATTTTCCCTCCATGTCATGGTTTTAAAAAAATTATAAATGTCTGTTAATTTAATAAAATTATTTATTAATTGAATTTTTTGTTATGCTTGAATTTTAAAAAATGGTTTGAAATGAATATTTCAACTATTTTTCAAAAGGAAAATTTTTGACAAAAAATCAAAAATAATGTTTTTTAATGTATACAATGATTAGAGAATTCCCCATCGCCAAAACCATTTTAAAAAATGTAGCTTCTTATACACATATTAAATGGTTTTAAAATAAGTTATTTTATGAAATATTATTTTAAAAATACACTTCCATTTCATTCATTCTTACAAACTACATGATTATATTGGAAAACCTATATTCCTTATGAATCATTGGCCACCTATCATATCTTGATTAATCTTGTGATTTTTAACTTTCTATTGAGAAAATAAATTTATTGTGATCATATATAATTTGATGTTATATTTGTATTAAATATACATATTCTTTGTATCATGCATATGATTATGAGCTAACTCTGATACCATTTTTACACATGGTGTTTATTTTAAATGTTATTAAATTAATTGATGACATATTAATAAATCTATATCCATTAATCAATATGAATATTTTTGATAAGTAATATTGTTCATGAATTAAAATGATAATTCAATATATAAGGAGTGTTTTGGAAATGTAGTGATGGTTGGTCCCAAAAGTATATATCCCCTTGATACATCGATAGGCCTAATGAAGAAAAATTAATTTTCCATAATAAATGGGTTTTACCTAATGTTTTTAATTATCATGGAATATGATATTAATAGTATAAATATCATGATTTTTAAGATCATGAAATAAAATATTAATAAAATTAATCATTCAGAATTCAATTATTATTATCTATTAAATTATTGAATTAATGTTATCCATGGATTCATTTTTTGCTCAATTTGTTGATTAAATGGAATATGTGATTAGTTATTTAGCTTAAAGTATTAATTATGACTTCTCTAATCATGATAGTGAAGTTATTGATTACAAGTATTGTGTGTTTAGTTATTTACCTGTGCATATTTGTTATTACTTATGTAATCATGATATTCTATTAATTTATTAAATGACATGTGGGTTCAGTTATTTCCCTTACCATATTTATTATACCATGTTTACTCATGATAGCTTATAACTTATATAACCCTTACTAATCATTTTAAATCACCATTATTTTTTTCATTTATCCAGTATATTAAGTTGAATCTATGGAATGAGTTTTATCGATGTCGATAATTGTTTATGTAATGTTTTATATTATATTTCCAACGTAAAATGGATATCATGCATATTTCCGTTTTCGCAAAACTAATAAATTTTAAGTTCATTTAGGATTTGGTTCCTCGTATCTATGTCGATCTAATTAATTTATCATCGACACTCAGTTATTGGAGCCATGTTTGTTACTTTTTATATTAAAGGATATTTAGTATAATCCATAGAAAATATATTAAGGAGAACGTAGATTAGGGAACATAACTATTGTAGGATCGAAATATAATATGAGATGCTCAATATACAAGAGGGGGGTGAATTGTATACTTTAAAAATTCCTTTGGAATCTTTAAAGTTAGTTAAGAATAACTATGTTTTCCTTAAGCAAAGGAAAGGGCTAAGTTTAACAAAGTTAAACTTAGTAGATTCACAACACCTCTAATTCCAAAAGCAATCTTGGAGATAGATTCCGAACATAGGTTCCGGATATATGGTTCCGGAAGTTGAATCTTAACAAAATATTACAATATGAGATTCTACCTTAAAGCATATATAATTTAAATGAATCAGAGTAAGTAAAGAAGTATAAGAAAGTTATACTTTCCTTAAGATACAAATTGCAGTGGAATAAAAACAAGTAGTAAAACTACTAGTAACAAGATATAAGTCTTTTAACCCAAAGAGAAGGGTATCCAACAACCTTGGATAAAGGTCCCTTGATTTATACTTTCAAGCAAGTATGTCTTACCCACACCAGGGTAAGCCCTCGATACGAAGATCGGTGTCTCTGTCTCGCTATCCCCGCAAGCCCTCAACTTCAAGGTAGTTGGAAACCTCTGTCTTTCTCAGCAAGAAAGCCCTCGATCTTTAAGGTAGTCGGCACCTCTGTCTTCCTATCCCCGGAATCCCTCGAATGTAATCACCAACATTTGGAGTCGCACGAAGCTTTTAGAGTTAATAAGAGCCTCTCTCTCTCTAGAAAACACTTCAACAGCATGTATGCACAAAACCAAATTGTTCATCCATCCATTGCGAGATTTTTCAAATGAGCTCCTATTTATAGGTAAGGTCGGCTCCTTCTCCAACGGTCATATTTTCCTTAAAGATCGGAGGGACCTATACACGTGTCACTTAGACAACGGTTAGTTTATAACCAAATGGACGACATCGTTTTATAATAAAACAAGTGTAACAGAATGTACGACATCGTTTTAAACTATAACATAAAAGTTCGGAATGAAAACTTCGGAGTGAAGGTTCGGAGTGAATAAATTCAGAGTGTATAAAACAAAGATAATCAGATTCTGTTTAATAGGTGAATTCGGAATGAGAATTCGGAATAGGAATTCGTCATCAGAAATCGTAATGAGAATTCATCATCAGAATTCGTAATGAGAATTTGCCATCAGAATTCGTAATGAGAATTCTTCATCAGAATTCGTAATGGGAATTCGGAATGATATTTCTTCATTAGAGTTCGTAATGGTAATTCTTCATTGGAATTCGTAATAAGAATTCGGAATGGGATTTCTTCATTAGAATTCGTAATGAGAATTCTTCTTCAGAATTCCTAATGAGAATTCGGAATGGGATTTCTTCATTAGAATTCATAATGAGAATTCTTCTTCAGAATTCGTAATGAGAATTCGGAATGGGATTTCTTCATTAGAATTCGTAATGATAATTCTTCTTCAGAATTCGTAATGAGAATTCAGAATGGGATTTCTTCATTAGAATTCGTAATGAGAATTCTTCTTTAGAATTCGTATCCTGAATCTGGAATAGAACTTAGTCAATGTTCATATCCGGATTTCGGAATGAAACTTTCTTATAGTTCTTGTCCAGAATCTGAATCCTAAAACAGAATGCTTTATATCAAAGTTTCAATGATTCCGAGAAAATGAATCTGAATCTCATACTTAAGAAAAATATGGATGAAAATATGATAAGGGCAATTCTTCTTATAAAAGAGATTTTCCTTAAGAAAGCATTTTTCCTTATAAAAGCAATTTTCCTTATAAAAGCAATTTTCCTTATAAAAGCAATTTTCCTTAAGATAAGATGTTTGTGATTTTCAAAACAAGAAGGAATGGAAAAGTCATAAGGAAAACCTTATTGACTCAACAATCTCCCCCTTTTTGGAAAGCACAAACATCCTTACGAAAAACAAAAATTCTAAGAAGAAAGAAACATATTAATGCTTATCTCCCTTGTTTTAAGGATATAGATGAATACGACTAAATCCCCCTTAGACTTTGAAACTCTAAGGATCGTATTCATATTTCCGGAGTGATATTTCATAAGAAGGTCTTCTTTAAGAAAAACTCCCCCTTAAACAAACTCTTATTAGAGTTCTTTTTCCTTGGGTATTTTTTCTTTCTCCCCCTTTGATAAACTCTTATTAGAGTTCCTCTTTTTCTTAAGGATCTTTTTCTTCTCCCCCTTTGTGATTTTCAAAAAGAATTGGAGGGAATGGAAAAAAAATAACTAAGTACCTGAAAGATTAGTAATGACAACAATAGAAACAACAAGTACAACTTTCATTAAATTTGAAATCTCGACAACAAAGAAAAAAAATCACAACAAAAAGATCGGATTAGATTATTTCGGATCTTTCTCCTTCGACATGAGCCCCTTAAGAATCGTCTTGATCTTCTTTAAGTCTTTGTGATCTTCTTCTTCTTGCTTCTCTAAGACGACTATTCTTGCGGACTGAGCTTCAATTTTTTCTTCCTGAGCCTTCAGTTTTTCTTCCTGAGCTTGGATCTTTTCTTCCTGAGCCTTCATCCTTACTTCAAAATCGATCCGATGATCCCTTTCAAATTTCCAATTCTGAGAAACAGAATTCAACTTCCCATTCAGATCCCTGACTTCTTGGATCCAGAAGTTCTTTTCTTCAGTCAGCTTTTCTTCAAAGGAGGAAGTCATCTCGTTAATTTTCTTTTCCTCGGTCTCAAAGGCATCTTTAACATTTTCTTGAAACTCATCAAGAAACCTCATTTCTTCTACATTATTCTTCGACCATCTTGTCATCCTCTTTCAAGATCTTTTATGAGCTTTGTAACCAACAAAGAAGGTTTTGAATTGAGCTTCAATCTCAACGCACTTATCCATAACCATAGATACGGATTCGGTTTTCTGATTCAACGCATGTTGGAGCATCTGGAATCTTGAGTCAATACTAGAGAAGGTTGGAATGGTTCCCACCAACTTCTTTAGGGACTGAACAACAAAGTCATGCCCCAATGAGGATGACTCCGAATCTGAAATCTTGCATGGAGAGTTTTCTTCCTCAACAAGTTGAAGCTTTCTCTTTGAAGAGATACCAACTTCCTTTCTCTTCCTTACTTCTGAGCTCGGGGTATCAGTAAGAATTTTCTTTCCCTTGTCTTTTTCCGGAATAGAATCATGTTCCGGAGTTCTCTTCTCACTGTCAGAAATTTGAACGACAATATCTTCCTCATCAGCAACTTCCTGAACACCAACCTCTATGTTTTTCATCTGAGCAATATCATGTAAAAGTTTTTCTTCTTCTCCATGATAGGCAACTTCTTCTTCTCCTTTCTCTTCTTCCATTGCAGGAGTAACTAGCTTCGAAGATTCAGCTTCTGAAGTCCGGAGTGATAAGTGTTCTGAAGGAGTTCCCTTTTACTCATCTACTTGTTTTAGCACATCTCCTGTCTCACCACTTCCTTCAGAAGCCTCTTCAACTTGTTCCACTTGCTCTACTTCCTCAGTATTAGTAGCAACAGCTTGTTCCGGAGCAACGATATTTCTTCTTGGAGTCTCAGGTAGAGATTCCAGGGAGAAAGATCTCGGAACTGGAATTGTTGCTGAAACCATTTCATTGAACTTTAACAACGCTTGAACAGCCTCGGCTTCTGACATCTTCTTCTTAAGCTTCTTCTCCTTTTCTTTCTTTTCAAGCTCATCAGCCGTTTTCTCCTTCAAAGCTTTAGCTTCCGCAGGGTCCAATCCGAACTGCGGATCCCCTTCTTTCCTCTTCTCTTTGTCAGCTCTCCACTTTGTAACAACCTCATCAGGATAGTCTTTCTTCTTCTTAGGCTTTGGAGGTGTGGAATGGACTTCCTTAGACTTAGGATTTTCTGCTTGTTCTTCCACTTCTCTCAGCTTTATCTTTCTTACTGGCTTAGATGATTCCGGATCAGCAACTTTCGGAGCCACTTCTTCTTGAGGAGGTAGATCAATAAACTTTCCAGACTTCTTGTCAAAAGCTATATTCATTCTTTTAAGAGTGCCATCACTGAGCAGCATGATCTTGCAAACTCTCGGCTTAGATTTTCAAGCCTCCTTGAAAGACTCAAAGCATCGAACAATCAACTTGGAGAGGATTGCTGGATACATAATAATCTGAGCTCTCAGATTCCCCTTCTTCAAATTTTCAATATTAAGAAGAATATTCTTCATCAAGTTAAACTTCCTTAGATTTATCAAGAAATCTAAGATATAGATCTCACTCTTCTTCAAGATATCTTTATCACCTTTTCTTGGTACGATAAGTCCTTGCACCCATAACTCCAGAATCCGGAAGTTTGTAGATAGAGTTACAATCTTCGGAGCCTTGTCATCAGCCAATTCGAGAGTTTCTAAGGCCTTTTCCTTGTTGAAACTACCCATAGAGTCTGGCAACACGTGCGAAATAAACTCGGCTTCTCCTTCATAAGATAATCCTACCAAGCTTGCAGCCTTGGTGTAAGAAAGTTTATATGTCTTGCCATACGATTTGAAAGAAAACTTCTCTCTGTCATCTTCCTTAAAGAAAGAAACTGATTCATAAAATTCGACAAGTAAATCAGAAAATACTTCATCTTGATTCCCGGTTTTAGATACCGCAATATCCTCCCAGCCATTCAACTTGATGTTCTTTGAGATGATAGAATCGTAGTTGTTGAAGAAAACCGGATGGACTAACCTTTCTCTGTAAACTAACCACTGAGAAATAGGCTTGGTTGAAGACATTTCTTGAGATGCTAACTCTGCAGACATTCGGATCTGAAATTCTCTGAGAAGTTCGGAATGAAGAAGACTGAAGTTCGGAACGGCCTTAAAATAGAGAGACAGAGATTCGGGACGCGAGAGCTTTGAAATCGATGTGGGACAAGTAATTGGGTTCCCTTTATATAGGCAACAGGATGACGGTCCACCTTCCACAGTTGATCTAACGGTTTAGAATAAGCTGAGATCAGATCTGATGGTTGAAAACTTGAATCCGATCTTTTTGAGGTTTTTATAAAAAAAAACCGAAATCCGAAAACATAATACAAGAAACTACCAGCAAGTAAAATATGAATACGATAACTTGAGTAAGGAAATCATACCTTTCGGATTGGCTTAGGGGATTATTCGTAATGGCAGATTTCGCAAAAAAAAATTAAAAAAAACTTAGTACGAAAAACTCAATACGAAAACCAATTTAAGAAACTTTCATTACGGAAAACTCAGTATGAAAAATAAATATAAAAAATCAATACGAAAAACTTAGTACGAGAAATATATTTCAAAATTTGAAAACGAAAAACTTATTATGGAAGATTTAGTGTGAAAGTTCCGTTATGAAAATACCAGTACGAAAGTTTTCCATTCCGGAAATTTTCAATACGAATACTTCCATTCCAGAAGTATTCTGTGCGAAAATATCCATTCTAGAAAATTGTAGTTCCGGAAGTTCCATTCCGGAAGTCTTCGTTCCGAAAAGTTTGAAAACGAATTTTGAAAAACTTTGTTAACCAAACAATTAAATGTACTCCCCCTATGAAAAGGAGTTCATTACTATAAGGACATTTTTTCAATAGAAAGTTAATTAAGGAAGATTACCTTACGGTTATCATTCCTAACTTCTGTTTAATATATTCAAATCTATCAGAAGGCAAAGATTTTGTGAAAATATCAGCAAGTTGATCTTGCGTTCCAATAAACTGAAGAATAATATCTCCTTTATGTGTGTGATCCCTAAGAAAGTGATGCCTAATATCTATGTGTTTTGCACGAGAGTGATGTGCAGGGTTTTTACTTAGGGCAATGGCACTTGTGTTATCACACAAAATTTGAGTTTTAGTAAAACTCAGGCCATAGTCTATGAGTGTGTGTTGCATCCACAACACTTGTGCACAACAACTTCCAGCTGCTACATATTTAGCTTCAGCAGTGGAGAGTGCAACAGAATGTTGCTTCTTGCAGGACCAAGAAACTAATGAATCTCCTAAGAAATGACAAGTTCCGGATGTACTTTTTCTATCCATTCTACATCCACCAAAGTCAGTATCAGAAAAGCTTTTTAGAACAAAATCATTTCCAGAAGTATAAAATAATCCTAGATCCATGGTTCCATTAATGTAGCGAAAAAATCTTTTTACTGCCTTTAAGTGAGATTCATTAGGATTGGATTGATATCTTGAACATAAGCATACTGAAAACATTAAGTCTGGTCGACTAGCTGTTAAGTAAAGTAGAATTCCTATCATACCTCTAAAAGATGTTTGATCTACCGGTTTCCCAGCTTCATCAAGATCTAAAGAGTTTGAGGTACCAATGGGAGTACTTATACTCTTAGTGTTGTCATAACCATACTTTTTAAGAAGATCTTTAATATACTTATGTTGAGATATGTAGGTTCCTTCTGGTTTTTGAGAAAATTGAAAACCAAGGAAAAATGTTAACTCACCCATCATACTCATTTCAAACTCAGATTTCATTAGACTAGCAAAAGAGTCAGTCAAAGATTGCTGAGTTGAACCAAATATAATGTCATCAACATAAATTTGAACAATCAAAACATTTTTCTTATCTTTCTTTATAAAAAGGGTTGGATCTGCATTTCCCTTAACATAGTTATTTTGAAGCAAAAATCCAGTGAGTCTATCATACCATGCTCGTGGGGCTTGTTTAAGGCCATACAAAGCTTTGGTAAGTCTAAAAACATGATCCGGATGTTTTGTATCTTCAAAGCCAGGAGGTTGTTCAACAAAGACTTCCTCTTGAACATAACCGTTAAGAAAAGCACATTTCACATCCATTTGATAAAGTTTGAAATTAAAGAATGCTACAAAAGAAAGTAGAATACGGATAGATTCAAGTCTAGCTACTGGAGCATAGGTTTCTTCATAGTCTATTCCTTCTTGCTGATTATAGCCTTTAGCAACAAGTCTAGCTTTATTTCTAACAATGACTCCATTTTCATCACATTTATTTCTAAAAACCCATTTTACTCCAATAAAAGAAGTTTCCTTAGGTCTTTCAACCAAGGTCCAGACTTTATTCCTTTCGAATTCATTTAGTTCATCTTTCATTGCTTTGATCCAATCATCATCACCTAAAGCTTCATCAGTGCTTTTAGGTTCTAATTGGGAAAGAAATGCTAGATGTTCTACTTCATTTCTTAAGGAACTTCTAGTCCTTACCGGTTGGTTTACATCACCAATGATACTATCACTGAGATGATTCTTAAGAAACACCTGATTTGGGTTTTGTAAAACCTATTCATCAACATAGGGTAGAAAGTCTTCTCGGGTAAATGTTTCAGAAGTATCTTCTAGAACAATTTCCTTATCAGAAGGTTCTTCTATCAAAGGTTGAAAATCAGTTTTTGAAAATACATCCGAGGATGTAAGTTGAGATGGTTTAAAAACAAAAGGATCTGATTCATCAAATTTTACATGTACTGTTTCCTCAATAGTACAAGTATTTTTATTAAAAACTCTATAAGCCTTAGATGTTGTGGAATAACCTAAGAAAATTCCTTCATCAGACTTTGGTGCGAATTTATGTAAGTTATCTTTAGTATTCAAAATGATTACTTTGCAACCAAAAACTTTGAAGTAGGAAAGTATTGGTTTTCTACCATTCCATAACTCATAAGGAGTTTTATTAAGAAAAAAGGTCTAATCAAAACTCGATTTATAGTATAACAAGCAGTACTTACAGCTTCAGCCCAGAAATGTCTAGCAATAGAATATTCACTCAACATGGTTCTAGTTATCTCTTGAGGAATTCTATTTCTTCTTTCAACTACACCATTCTGTTGAGGAGTTCTAGGTGCTGAAAAATTGTGAGTAATGCCTTTCTTACTACAAAAAGTTTCAAAATCAGAATTTTGAAATTATCCTCCATGATAACTATGAATAGTTTTCAATTGAAGGTTTTTCTCATTTTTAACTTGAGCTCTAAAACTTTTGAAATAAGAAAAAGCTTCAGATTTCTTTGCTAGAAAATAGACCCAAGTAAATCTAGTGTAATCATCAACTAGAACAAACACATAGTATTTGCCTCCAATACTTCCAGTTTGTGTTGGACCAAAAAGATCCATGTGCACCAAATGTAATGCATCAGTTGTTGAGACTTCACCGATTGACTTAAAACTAGATTTATGTTACTTTCCATATTGACAAGGATCACAAACTTTAGAAGAATCAAATCTAAGCTCCGGTAGATCCTTAACAAGTTTCTTCTTAGAGAGTTTACATAGGTTTCTAATATTACAGTGTCCTAGTCTTCTATGCCATAACCAAGAATAATATTCCACTGCACTTAGGCAAGGTAAATCTTGGCTTCTAAGATCATCTAAATTCAAAGTGTAAACATTATCTTGCCTGTTGGCTGAGAGAATAAATTCTTCCTTGGAATTGTGAACTAAACACTTATCATTCCTAAAATTCACAAGGTAACCTTCATCAAATAACTGACTTATGCTAATGAGGTTGTGCTTAAGACCTTTAACAAAAAGAACATTTTAAATCAAGGTTTTACCTAAAATAACAATATTACCAATACCAACAATCTCTCCCTTAGCATTGTCTCCGAAAGTTACCTTTCCTCCTTTTGTTTTGATAATCTTTTCAAAAAAGCTTTTGTTACCAGTCATGTTCCGGGAACATCCACTATCCATGTACCATGTATTGTTGCTGGTACTTTCTTTATTATCCTGAAATCAAGAAGAAAATTAGACTTTCGGAATCCAAACTTGTTTGGATCCGAGATTTCCAGACAATAAAATTTTAGGTACCCACATTTTCTTAGAAAAGTAAGCTTTGTGAAATCCTAGAGATTGGGTTTTGTTTAAGGAACAACTTTTTTCCCAGTGACCTCCACATTGACATTTAGTACAAAATGGGGCACTTTGAGGAACAAAATAATTGTTACTGAAAACTGGTTTTGCATGGGTATAACCAAATCCGGATTTATTTCTTAAAGGTCGTATTTGAGAATACATTTTATCAAAATTTTCCTTACCATGGGTAAAGTTTGATAAACACTTATTTAAGGAAAAAATTTCGGACTTGAGTTTTACAACCAAGTTTTTATCTTCAAAATCATTAGTTTTTGAACTAGAGTTAGGCTCGAAAACATTTTTATTAGAAATTACTTTTTCTAACTCTTTAGAAAGTTTATTCTTCTCAGAACTTACTTCCTCAAGATTTTTTGAAATATTTTCAAAATCAGCATTTTTCTTATCAAGATCTTTAGAAAGATCTGATATCTCTTTTGTAAGAATAGAATTCCTAGAATTTGCCTTATCAAGTTTCTTGTTGAGTTTGGAATTCTCAATCTCAAGAAGTTCAGCAAACCTAGAGACTTCTTCATAAGTAGGTAAAGTATTTTCCTCATCAGAAGATGATTCTTCATCAGAAGAGTTATAATACTTACTATCATTAGGATTTAAAGAAACATTGGTCAGAGATTCAGCATTTCGTACCTTAGCCATAAAACAATGATTATCAATAAGTAATATGGCTATAAGACCAAGATTCTTCTGTCCTGAAGATTCATAATCAGAAGATTCATCTGAAGAGTCACCACCACTGGCACTCCAGGTGTCATTAGCTTTCAGAACTTTCTTAGCTTTGGCTTTATAAAACTTCTTTATGTTCCTGTCTGAATGTCTTTCCTTCCTTTCTTTCTTTCTGAGCATAGGGAAATCTTGTCTAATATGTCCAGCTCTTTTACATTCATAACAAGTAACTTCTCCATCTTTCTTATCTTTCCTATCCTTTTTCTTATACTTAGATTGAAAGTTTCTCTGTCCAGCTATCTTGTTCATCCTTCGAGCAAGATTGGATAATTCATTTTCTGAAACTTCACTCTCACTAGATTCGGATTGGAAAATGACTTTCTTAGACTTGGATTTGGTTACTCTCTCAGGAGTCTTAGCTTTCATCTGATTTGAAGTTGTAGTAAAAGCAACAGTACCATTTCCATTCTTTTTCTTGATGTTGTCAGCATCTCTCTTCATTCTTATTTCATGTTGTAGAAGAGTTCCAAATAATTCATCAAGAGTAATTTGTGTGACCTTCCTGTTTTCATCTATAGCTGTTATCTTGGATTCCCACTCATTGGGAATAATATCAATTATCTTGTCCACAAGAGCTTCATCATTTAAACCTTTCTCTCCCATAGATTGTAGACTGTTGACAATAGTCATAAATCTTTGTTGAACTTTACAGATAGGTTCTCCATAATGAAAATTGACTCCATGATATTCATCTCTAAGCATAGCTCTTCTAGTCTCAATCACTTTAGAAGTCCCAAAGTGTGTAACCTCTAACTTCTTCCATATACAATTAGCTTCTTCACAAAAAGAAATTTGGCTATATATATTTCTAGTCATTGAACATAGTAAAGTATTGCGTACCTTATAGTTGAGTTGATATTCTTGCTTTTCCTAGTTAGTAAAAGATCTGACTTCCTTGTCAGGAATTTTATAATCACCAGTAAGCATGACAAAGTTGTCTACTCCAGTATTTATAACAAATGTCTTCATACGATCTCTCCAGTATTCATAATCATTACCATCAAAGATTGGTGGTCTTGTAGGATTTAGATTGTCAATAGATCCAACATTAATTCCTGCCATACTTAATATAAATTTTTACACAAACTTGTTAGTAGAAAAAGATTCGTAATAACAAAGTTCGGAATGAGAAAAGTTCGGAATGGAAAAGTGAGCAAGAAAAACTTATTCGTGAGTATAAGTATTTCAGAGACCTGCTCTGATACCAAATGTAAGAATGGTATAGAGTAAGAGGTTTCCAACCTTTGATACCAATTGTAGGATCGAAATATAATATGAGATGCTCGATATACAAGAGGGGGGGTGAATTGTATAATTTAAAAATTCCTTTGGAATCTTTAATGTTAGTTAAGAATAACTATGTTTTCCTTAAGCAAAGGAAAGGGATAAGCTTAACAAAGTTAAACTTAGTAGATTCACAACACCTCTAATTCCAAAAGCAATCTTGGAGATAGATTCCGAACGTAGGTTCCGGATATATGGTTCCGGATGTTGAATCTTAACAAAAGATTACAATATGAGATTCTACCTTAAAGCGTATAGAATCTAAATGAATCAGAGTAAGTAAGGAAGTATAAGAAAGTTATACTTTCCTTAAGATACAAATTGCAGCGGAATAAAAACAAGTAGTAAAACTACTAGTAACAAGATATAAGTCTTTTAACCCAAAGAGAAGGGTATCCAACAACCTTGGATAAAGGTCCCTTGATTTATACTTTCAAGCAAGTCTGTCTTACCCACACCAGGGTAAGCCCTCGATACGAAGATCGGTGTCTCTGTCTCGCTATCCCCGCAAGCCCTCAACTTCAAGGTAGTTGTCAACCTCTGTCTTTCTCAGCAAGAAATCCCTCGATATTTAAGGTAGTCGGCACCTCTGTCTTCTTATCCCCGGAAGCCCTCGAATGTAATCACCAACATTCGGAGTCACACGAAGATTTGAGAGTTAATAAGAGCCTCTCTCTCTAGAAAACACTTCAACAGCATGTATGCACAAAACCAAATTGTTCATCCATCCGTTGCGAGCTTTTTCAAATGAGCTTCTATTTATAGGTAAGTTCGGCTCCTTCTCCAACGGTCATATTTTACTTAAAGATCGGAGGGACCTATACACGTGTCACTTAGACAACGGTTAGTTTATAACAAAATGGACGACATCGTTTTATAACAAAACAAGTGTAACAGAATGTACGACATCGTTTTAAACTCTAACATAAAAGTTCGGAATGAAAACATCGGAGTGAAGGTTCGGAGTGAATAAATTCAGAGTGTATAAAACAAAGATAATCAGATTCTGTTTAATAGTTGAATTCGGAATGAGAATTCGGAATAGGAATTCGTCATCAGAAATCGTAATGAGAATCCATCATCAGAATTCGTAATGAGAATTTGTCATCAGAATTCGTAATGAGAATTCGTCATCAGAATTCGTAATGGGAATTCGGAATGAGATTTCTTCATTAGAGTTCGTAATGGGAATTCTTCAATGGAATTCGTAATAAGAATTCGGAATGGGATTTCTTCATTAGAATTCGTAATGAGAATTATTCTTCAGAATTCGTAATGAGAATTCGGAATGGGATTTCTTCATTAGAATTCGTAATGAGAATTCTTCTTCAGAATTCGTAATGACAATTCGGAATGGGATTTCTTCATTAGAATTCGTAATGAGAATTCTTCTTCAGAATTCGTAATGAGATTTCGGAATGGGATTTCTTCATTGTAATTCGTAATGAGAATTATTCTTTAGACTTCGTATCCTGAATCTGGAATAGAACTTAGTCAAAGTTCATATCCGGATTTCGGAATGAAACTTTCTTATAGTTCTTGTCCAGAATCTGAATCCTAAAACAGAATTCTTTATATCAAAGTTTCAATGATTCCGAGAAAATGAATCTGAATCTCATACTTAAGAAAAATATGGATGAAAATATGATAAGGGTAATTCTTTTTATAAAAGCGATTTTCCTTAAGAAAGCATTTTTCCTTATAAAAGCAATTTTCCTTATAAAAGAAATTTTCCTTATAAAAGCAATTTTCCTTAAGATAAGATGTTTGTGATTTTCAAAACAAGAAGGAATGGAAAAGTCATAAGGAAAACCTTATTGACTCAACAAACCCTATGGTAGATTTTGAGTATTAGTATATAGGACAAGCCTAATGATTTGATAATGAATAGATTATGAGGTTTTCTCTAAAAAATACATCCATGTCTCAATACTATAAGGTGACATGGTTATGGATAGTTGTACCTTGGGTTAATAACTTCAAAAAAGGTGCATTGGTATTTCACATGAATGTCACCTAGTCCACAACAATGGGCATTATTTTCCAACTAGTTTGACAATCCAATCGTATATTATTAAGATGATTCAACTTTTATTTATAAACCATTATGAATGATTTGAAAATAATTATATCCCCAAATAATGAAATTTTTTGATTCTATGATTAAAAATTCATAGATTTTCAATTTATGTTATTTATTATAGTAGATTTATAATTATGCATTATGAATTTAAATTCATGTTTTAATGATCTAATCCAATATATTCAATTGTTTAAAAATGGATCCTAGAATAAATAATGGCATCAACACTCATTTTCAATGTATAAATTTCATTGTTTAGCAAGAGAATAAATTATGTACCAAAACTGAGAAGATCCTGTCTATTTTAATAAGGCTTACTTAGGTTATGATGAATAACCTTACTAAAATAGAGAAATATATCATTCCCCATCATTATTCTCCTATAATGTATCACTTCATGTGTTAGAATCCCTTATCATTTAGTGGTACTACTAATCCAATTGTATCTAAGTAATGGATAAATTCCCTTGAAAATTTATTTCTGGCCATGGTATGTAATGAAAAGGAAAAGGCTACCATGGAATTATACTATCTCAAAGAAGATATTTATAAATGGTGGTTATTGATCCAAAATACTTGGGAGGTAGAATAAATAAAATAAATGGAATGTTTATCTTTTAACAATACATTCATTGAAAAATATTTCACTCATTAGTAATGAACTAAAATGAAGATAAAGTTCCTTATCATAAATCAAAAAGAAGAAGAAAATGTTTTGGGGTATTAGGTTAACTTCATAAGATTATACACCTATTCTACGAATTATATATATATAAAATTAAATATCAAACATTTTGTTTAAGGGATTAAACTAAGTAACTAGTGGGAACTATTCTCCCAAATATTTTCATTATATGATTAAATAGTTATGTATGACATCAAAAATAGAGGAGTAATTATCTAGATCCTATATATTCAAGGGGAATAAAAAGAATAAGATGACATATAAACACTAATAAAAAAGGAATTCATCAAAAAATAATAATAAAATTAATCCATTTCCATGATGTGAAAATTGTGGGAAGAATCATCCTGGGAAATTTTCAAAGGGCATGGGTGTTCATTACTATTTTAATGATAGGGGTCATATGGATAATGTATACAGTGAGGAGAATAAAATTAATGATGTTTATTACATCAGTTATAACAACATGGGAAACTATTCACACCAATACCCCAAGAATCAAGGTAACATGTCATAAAAGATGTTGAGGGGAGAAGTTCAAGCTTGTGTGATCACAAAAAACTATGGTATAAGTACCCACTAATGTGGTTGTTGGTACTTTATTCATAGACTCAAACATATCCAATTCATCACTTTATTATATATCTTCACACTTATTTATATCTTCAATATTATATAAGGCAATTAAATATTTTCCTTGAACCATAAGAAGGTACTTTTCAGTTAAATATCCATGTAGAAGCCTCACTATAATTTGTATTTGTTAGGACTTCACCATTATGACACATAAACATGCCTTATTTATGGACTTAAATATTATAACAACTGTTTACTTTTATATAATCCATGTTGTGGACTAACATTCAAATATTTTTGAATAAGTTTATTTCAAGGTCATAAAAATTATGATTCCTGATTAATATGAATAATTCCTAATCATTAAAGTGGAGAATTTATCATCTAATTAATGTTAATATCCACCTCCAATAGGTCTTCTAATTTTAGATTATAGGGGAAGAATATCAAAAATAATTTATGGATGGAAATGGTAATCATAAAATTAAGTAGTTATCTTTTGTACAAGAGTGCATTGATATATTTACTAAGTAATTACCAAGATATCCATTTGAGAGTGGAGTAGAGTTCTATAATGATTTTATCCTTGATGAAAGAGTTATATCCAAAACCCCTTGTTGAATGGACACTATAGATTTAGTAGAGTTATAGAAAAAACTAGAGGAGTTATGTTATAAGGGGTTTATATGATCTAGTGTTTCACATTTGGTATCGCCTATTATCTTAATTAATATGAAATATGGATCCATGAGTATATTCATTTATTATAATGAAATAAATGATATTATGATAAAGAAAAATAATCATTTTCCTCACATTGATGACTTATTCAATCAATTCCATAAATCTAAAAAAATTCAAAGATTGAACATCATCCAATGTATCATTAATTTTGAGTAAATAAGTATGATTTTATGAAGATAGTGTTTTTAATGAGGTATTGAAATTATGAGTTTACAATAATTCCATTTAGATTGATTATTTCACCATCTATTTTTATGCATATAACGAAATGAGAATTCAAGGAATATATAGATGATTGTGTTATGGTATTCATTAATGATGTTTTGGGGTATTCTAAGAGCTATGAGGACCATGATAATCACATGATGATTATACTTGATACTCTTAGAATCCAATATATGTATGAAAATTTTAGTAAGGTTAAAATATATCTTTGTGAAGTTTCTTTTCTTGGCCAATTTATTTCCAATGATAGAATCTCATTTGATATTAAAAAGACATAGGCAAACAGAGAATAGTCTACAACAAAAAACATAACTTAGGTATATAGTCTCAATGTTTTGGTAGGTTACTATTAGAAACTCATTTGTTATTTTCCAAATTGGATAACCCATTGTTTTATTTTATATGTAAAGTGGTTAAGTTCATATGAAAAAACGAATGTGAGTATTTTTTTGAAGGATTGAAGAAGATATTGGACAATGCTCAAATTTTGACTCCACTGTCAGGAAATAATGGTTTAGTGGTATAGTATTATGCTCATAGGAATTTAATTGGTTGTTTACTTATAAAAATTGATAAATTTATTTCATATGAATCAAGTTTGTTAAATACTAATGTGGAAAACAATGCATACTATGATCTTGAGTTAACAGACGTAATATTTTCATTTAATATATATATATATATATTATCTCTAGGGTGAAGGATGTGAGATATATATAGACCACAAGATCCTAAAGTATATATTTTCATGGAGAATTATCAACATGAGGAAATACTGATGGCTTGAGTTACTCTAATATTATGATTGGTTAATACATTTCCACCTAGGGAAAGAAAATAAGTTTGAAGATTCATTAAGTAGGAAGGATCATGATGTTTTGACCCAAATGATGATTGGGTGTGATACTATGTTCATAGATATTATAAATATGTATATGGGAATTATTATGGAAGGAGAGACACAACTCCACTTTCAAATGACTAGGAAACCATATTTCTAGGAATAGATAAAATGTTAAAAATTTAATGATGCTAATTTTTTGAAGATAATTAAACCTATGAATGATGGGAAGTTTGTAGAGTTTTTTTGTGAATATGGTGTCTAAAAATTATATAATTGGTTATGTGTTCCATCTATACCTAATCTAAAAATGGAATTTTTAGATGATGTTCATAGCATAAATTTTTCTATAAACTCTAGTAGCACTAATATGTATAGGGATTTGAGCAAACATTTTTTGTCAGATAATATGAAGTGTGAAATTTCAAATTATGTATCAAGATACATAGTTTTAAACAAAAGTAAATCCTAAGAGATAAAATTATAGTGTATTCATGTAACCTGTTCTTATTTATGTATGTAAATGGGATGAAAATACTATGGATGTTGTCACAAGAATATCGAAGACCCTTAAAATGAATGATTTAATATGGGTTATTAATGATTGCCATACCAAATATGCTTATTTCCTCACCATAAGATAAGATTTACCTATTTATCACCTCACAAGGATCTATATTAATGAATTTTAAAGACTTCATGGAAAACATATCTTGATTATGTCTTATCATGATCTCCATTTTACTTTGAAATTATGGAAGAGTCTTCAGAAGGCTCTTCATACTGAACTTTATTTGAGCACTGCCTACCATCCTCAAATTGATGAATATCCAAAAATAACAATTCAAACATTTTTAGACATGTTGAAATATTTCTCATTTTACTTTCAAGTTATGTGGGATTATTATTTACCTTTATTTATATTTTTCCTATAATTATTTTTTTCCATTATAAAATTAAAATGGAAACATACAAAGAATTTTATAGAAAGAGATTTTATACTCCAACTTATTGGGATGAAGTCAGTGAAAGGTAAATTTTAGGCCTAGAACTTGTTGAAGAGTTAGTGAAAAAATGTAGATACAATTAAATCTCATATTAAATTTGTTCAAATTAGGAAAAAAAATTATGTTGACTATCTGAGGAAATATTTTTAAATTCATGCGGGTGATTATATTTTCCTAAAATTATCTCTATGGCAGGGAATCACAAGGTTCGGTAAAAAGGGGAAAGTGAGTCCCAAGTATATAGAATCCTTTAAATTTTTTGGAAAGTATTGTATTTGTGGATTACCAATTAAAAAATCCACCAAGCCTCTCTAAATTGTAGGATGTGTTCTATATATCATTTTTAAGGAATTAAATTCCATACCAAATGCATGTTCTCAACTCTCAACAAATTGAATTGGAACCTAACATATCTTATTATGAAGAGACTATATATATTCTTAATATTAGAGTGAATTTATTAAGGAATCAGATAACTCGATTAGTATAGTTACTTTGGGTAAATAATAAAATAGAGGAAGAAACTCAGTGTGCCATCCCATCTCCCTGTATATATATGTGGAAGCCACCTTTCGATTAGATTGGGATCATGGTGGGGGGTGAGTTTTGGCTTAAGAAATTAGTAAAATTTGAGACATTGGATGACTATGGATATTCATTCTAATGTTTAGGGAAATTATCATCTTTTTTTAATTTCATCCACTTATCCCATCATGGGGATGATGTTCTATTTTCTTAGATCGAGTCTATATAACCTATAAGTATGTCTATTGGTAATTTGGTCGTGGAGAAAGTTTGTATCGACCATCCTCTTTATAAAAAAATAAATGACTAGGGAATTTTTAACCATGGGTTTATGATGTTTATTAAAATTTTATGTGTGATGTGGGTGATGACAAGACATCAGTGTAGGTTCCTATGGGTACCGATTGACCCATTTGATGGCTTCTTCTTCTTTTTTAGATTCCATGAGGTTTGTAGATATTCACAATGTATAGGAATTTTTCCCTGGTGATGGTTCCAAGATTTGTGATAAAATGACTTTGGTTTCTATCTCACAACACTCACTTTTGGTATCTCATGTCCAAAATATAACTATTTTCCAAGAATGGGGAACGTATGCGAAGTAGGATGTACCAAGTTTGATACTGATTCAAAATTGATTTCCATCCTTAATTGAAAATGAGAAAGAAGTAGTGGACTATGTAGGATGATAGATAAGTATACCAAGACATAAAAAGAAACATTTCAGGTTAATGTCCAATAAATACACAAAGATAAGTGATAAAGTTACTGACTCACAACAAACAATGGATTTTGAGCAGGACTCTCATGGGAACATAAATGTAAAAGATGGATCAAGAAATGGGAAAAAAGGAAATAGGTTATCCAGAAAAATTACATTTTTAAAGGGGGGATAAATACCCTATAAATACTATTATAAATTACCAGGGATGATTTTAACTAGATCCTTAAATAAAAGAAATAATTGTGATATATGAATAAGGTCAGCCGAAACCACAAGTTTTGAAGTTGTTAATCCGGAGCATGGAGAGGTGGGGGATAAAACTTCAAGTGAGGTCAATTGTGTTCTTAAATGTTAAATTACTAGAATTTTCTATAAATTAGGTACTAATAGAGATTATAATGGAATAATAGTGGAAATAGAAGTAAAAAGGAGAAAAATTTTGAGCTTACTCTAAACTCTGAGGGAGAAATCATCAAAGGAGTCTTCTGGATCAATGTGAGGAAACAAAAAAATATAATTTTTGATAGAATTATTTGAGATGAAACAAATGAGGATAAAAGGGTTTGTATTAATAATAAATGAAATATTTTGGATTGAGGAATTAATAAATGTAAGATCAGTTTGGATGAATATATATAGACATGGTACTAGATGACTAGTCACTTTCAATATATTATCAATGATGATCCAGATATCCCTGTAAATAGTCTTCATTGGAAGTTATATAGGGTGTCTCATACCAACAATATGATTCTTGTCATTAACAATTTTGTGAGCTCTTTCTATATAACACACCGACTCCAGTTACCCAGAGTCAGTGCGTTATTACGTATCATTGGGATGATCACAAAATATCAAGTCTCAAAATACCGATTAGTTTAGTAGTCTTGGAATCACTAGATACATTCATAAATGTTACATTACATCATAAAGTGAAAAACTACAATAATATAGTCTCCATGTTCCACACTCATATCCCCTTTAGATTATCCCTATAGGTTAGTCATAAAATATTTCTTCACATCCTTGGAAAAATAAAACATAGAAAGGGGTGAGCTCATATGCTCAGTAAGGATAACAATATAGTGGAAACTTTCATAAATAACCATAAAAATTTAAGAAAATGTATAACTAAAACAAAAGACTTTTAAACATGAATTTCAGAATAATATGGAAAAAATAAAATGAAATAATGCCATTTACTTATTCACATGGATGTTCTACTAGTCTAATAATCACATGCAATATCAATAACCACTTTCATAATAATGGAATGCATAATGCCAGACTATCATAACTACGTAGCCAAGGCCTCATGCCATGATTACAAATAATATTTTGTCAATGCCTCGTACCACGACAGTAGTTTGTCTCATGAGACCTACCGATGCATCAAGGAGCTATAGCGGGCTCCAACCGTCACTTACTAAGTCCAATGCATTCCTCATATGAACAGGTTTAAACATAACATAAACATTCGTATTAAAACTAGCATACGAAATGTAAATAATTTCTCCATAAAAAATGAATGGTATAAAAATAACACATCCACAATCAAACATACCACAAAACCTTTAATACAATATGGATGTTTTGTATCATAATAAATCAACTTCAAATAATCTTAAAATCCATCAAAGGATGTTGACATTGATAAAATAAAAACTATTTGAGAGAAATATATCTTTTTTTGAAATTATTTAAAAGTAACATAATTATAAAATAAAACATTTACTTTGAAAATATTATTATAATATTTTAAGGGAAGCTTCTAATATTTTACAATGGTGGAAAATAGCCTCACCCGCCATATAAGTTAAAAAAAGACATTCTTACATTAATTTTGTCGAAAAGGTTAAAAAGGACATTGTTTGGAAAATGATGTAAAGATTCGTTTATAAACTTCTTAAAAAAAGTCAAACAAGGGTATAAATGACTTTAAACTATATTCTGTAAAATTGTATGAATGTTTTGAAATACATTTTTAAGAAACATGGATGTGGATGATAGAGAGGTCCCAGTAGATAATTACGTATAAACGACCGCGGATAATGAAGAGATTGTGAAATAAACTCTTACCTTGTACTTTTCCTTGGTTGAGGGTAGGTTAAACTCCTATATAGAGGTTAAATAAATGTTATTAAATTATACAATAATCATATACATTAATATGATATCATATATGATCTTTTAACATTGATTTGTTAAAAATATCTTAGTTTTTATCGTCGTTCTGGGTGTTAACGGATTCGTTTTTCTTTATATTATTTGTTATGTTAGCCATATTTTCTATGGATAGGATTTATATTATTCATATCCAAAATGATATCATGTCTCTAAAAATTATTTTCAATCATCAAATAAAATTTATTCTTGAATGGATATGATGGGGAATGAATCTCATCGCGTTCGTGGAGACGGTAATCCGTACGTACGCACGAGCGAAAATATCATTATTTTGATATTAAAATAATATATAATTGGATGGTATATCATATATAAAGGATCATTATCATGTTATATTTATTATTTACATGAATTACACATCATTATAATACCCATCAAAATAATAATGTACTGAATAACTGTTACACCATGACGTAGAGATTGTAGGCCGTACGTACGCACGTATGGTGACATGTCATTCAAAGGATGGATAGAATACTGAATATGGATATACCATATTTATAATAACATCAAAGTATATATAATATACTGGATTTATTATTTTATAATGTAAATAACAAAGAAAGAAGAAGTGGAAGAAGAAAGGAACTTGAAAGAGGGTGGTGAAAACATTATCTCTTCATCGGGTTCTTCCTTTTGATTTGATCAAAATGGATACTTAGGCTGGCTTTATGTCTAATGTAAGGACTCTAGGATTAATGGAGGATATCTGATAGGGTATTTGGGTAGAGTTTGGATTAATGAAAAGGCTTTTAAGGTCTGAACAATTGGTTATAAGTGGTGTCCTTTTATAAGGGGGAGGCGGGGCTCTATAGGAAAAACTTAAAGTATTAATTTATAATAAATTTATATTAGATTTATAATGGATCAAAAATGGATTATTCAAAGTATAAGGTGGTTATGGGTCGAAAAACACTCAACCAATAGATTTTAAATACGTTTGGGTCACTATAGTAACCTTATCATTTTTATTTAACTCTTAGTTAAATAGTTTGACATTTACCATGTCTATTTGTATTTTTATATTACATAGTTAATAAACTTATTATATAATTCCAAGAGACCTTCAAGTGGTCCATTAATGATACATATATCATTATATAAGTCCTTTGGACGAACCTTATATTTTTAGGAATATTATACCAATTAATAATATAATATTTGTTTTAAAAACTCTTTTATGTCAATTTTGACACTATTGGGTATTTTGTTTTTGATAAATCTATAACATCATTATTACTTAGATTAAAATTCATATAAACCATAATAATATTTCATATTAACCTAAAAATATATTTTAATTCCTAAAAAGTCTCAAATTACATTTATTTGGATATTTATAATATCAATTATTTTAATATTTCACTAATTAAGTAATTACTGTATCACCATTATGTCATAAACAAATTAAATTATTTAATGTCTAAAAATTATAAATAAAATAAAATTATGTAGGAAATATTTTTATATTTCTGATAAATATTTATAATAGAATTTATCTTATGTATACCCCTATATTAAAAATGTTTTAGTTATTAAACTTTGATTTTAACTCTTTTAACTCTTCATTGAATTAAATAATAATAAATGTCCTAATATAATCAAAGTGGAACAAAGAGGTTCATATTTTATTCCTAATGTTGTTTTTGGTATAATAATACTTATCCAATAGAATTAGTACATGTGCTAGGGTAATAATAATATCATTTTTACCCTTAATTACCCTATTTACTTTTTACCGTGGTAAATAAAAGTAAAAAAGTTACTATTCACAAAAAAATATTTTTATCTTATTGAACTACATTTTACTCCTTGATATTAACCGTTTCTCTCTTAATTTATAAATTTCACTCATAGAACTGGTAAAATTATGTTTTATGTGAATTTGAAAATTCTCCTAAGAGGTGGGTAAAAGACGGTGAAAAGATTAATAAAATTTTCATATGTCTAAAATTATTATAAACTGAATCCAATGAATTACATTGAAATTATATATGTATTACTTATCTATTTTTACCGAAAATAAATTTAAATAAAATAAATAATTATTTAAATAAAAAGTCGGTTTTAACCAACAACTGAGTGTTTTTCACTATTCATCAAAAATTGAAAGTTTTCAGAAAAATACCAAAATTTCACCTTAGGCTAATTTTGATATTCTGAATCCAAAAATGAAGTCCATTTTGAAAGATAAAATTTCAAAAAGTGGGTATTACTATTTATAATGGCTAGTTTGATTGTTCATGGTGTGTTAGAATCTCAAAATTGCGTACAATGCAAGCTATTACATTATTCAAAGGGAAATGTAGCATGGAAGCTTGGGGTGTTACATTCTCACCTCCTTAAAATAACATTGCCCTCAAAATTTATATAATATTACTTCATGAAAAGGCTTGGGTGGTTCTTCATCATAAGTTCCTCAGGTTTCCACGTTACCTCTTCCTTCTTATTGTTTCACCCTAGAACTTTTACCAGACGAGTTGTTCGGTTTCTCAACACTTGTTCTCTTGTATCAAGAATCTTGACGGGCTCTTCTCAATAAGACAGATCAGGTTCCAGTTCTAATTCCTTGTAAGTGAGTACATGCGTTGGGTCAGGCATGTATTTTCTCACCAGTGATACGTGGAACACATCGTGAAATTTGTAGAGACTTAGCGGCATTACCAAACGGTAAGCTACATCCCCAATTCATTTTAGAATTTCGAAATGTCTGATGTACCTGGGACTCAATTTAACCTTCTCACTGAAACATATAACTCCTTTCCATGGAGATACCTTCAAGAAAAAATGAACTCCTACCTGATATTCCAAATCCTTCCTTCGGTTATCGGCACAGCTCTTCTTCCTACTTTGAGTTTCTTTGATGTGGTTTTGGATTACCTTTACCTTTTTCATCGTTTCCTCCACCAGTTCTAGGCCTACAAGTTTTCTTTCACTAGCGTCATCCCAGCAGGTTGGTGTGAGACATCTATTTCTGTATAACACATCATATGGTGCCATCTGAATACTTTAATTGAGGCAATTGTTATAGGAAAATTCCACCATAGGTAAATCTTGATCCCACATACCCTAAAAGTCTAGTGAGAAAGATCTGAATTTTTCTTCTAAGGTTTTAATTGTCCGTTATGATTTTTCATCTATTTGAGGGTGGTAGGCAGTGCTCAAATGAAGTTCAGTATCCAAGGCCTTATGAAGACTCTTCTATAATCTTCAAGTAAAATGGGGATCATGATCAGAAACAATCGATAGGGGTACTCCATGAAGTCTCACAACTTAATAAATATATATTCTTGCTAGACGTTCAAGTGGTAGATCCTCCCTTATAGTAAGAAAATGTTCTGACTTGGTAAGATGATCAATAATGACCCATATTGCATCATTCCTTCTAGGAGTCTTTGGTAGTCCCATGACAAAGTCCATCGTGATATTATACCATTTCCACACAGGTATGGGAAGAGGTTTCAATACTCCACCAGTTTGTTGCCTTCCAGCTTTCACTTGTTGACAAACCATACATATTGACATAAAATCATCAATCTCCATCTTTATGTTGTCCCACCAAAACTACTCCTTCAAATCCCTGTACATTTTGGTGCTCCCAGAGTGTATATAGAAATTGTAACTATGAGCATCATCCAACAATTCTCTTTTTAGATCAGGTATATTGGGAACACAAAGTCTCTTCCCAAACTTCAAAATTCCATTTTCATTCACAGAGTCACTCAATTTTCCTTCATTCATAGCTTTAATCTTCTTTTGAAACTCTTCATTACCAGACTGAGAACTTTTTATCCATTCTAGTAAAGATGGTTTGGAAACCATTTGAAAAATCATTAATGTTTCACCTTCCATGGTGATTCCCATATCCATCTTTACTAGATCCATGTATATAAGATCCTTTTCAACTCTTATCTTGTTCAAAACTCCATGATCCTTTCTACTCGAAGCATCTTCGACCTTATTTTCCTTCCCCGATTGGTATTGTATCATGCAATCATAATCCCTAATTAATTCAAGCCATCTTCTTTGCCTCATGTTGAGTTCTTTTTGTGAGAAAATATACTTCAAACTCTTGTGATCAGTATAAATCTCACATTTCTCACTATATAGATCGTGTCTCCAAATTTTCAAAGAAAAGATTACAGTAGCTAACTCAATATCATGAGTAGGATAGTTTTTCTCATGAATTTTTAGTTGTCATAATGCATAGGCAATAACCCTATCATTATGCATAAGGACACAACCAATTCCTTTCTCTGAAGCATCACTATAAATAACCAACCTATCATTCCCCGATGGTAGAGTCAATATAGGATCATTGACTAATCTTCTCTTATGTTCTTTAAAGAATTCTTCACACTCTTTTGTCCAAATAAATTTAACCCCTTAACGTGTGAGCTTTGTTAATGGGTTATCCAATCAGGTGAAATTCTGGAAAAAATGTTGATAATAACCTGCTAGACCAATAAAACTGCATAGCTTGGTTATACTCGTTGGTTCTGGCCATTCTTGGATTGCTCTTGTCTTAGCAGTATCAATAGAGATTCAATCCTTAGAGACAATATGGCCAAGAAAAGAAATCTCTTGAACCCAGAATTCACACTTTCTAAACTTCCCAAATAATTCATGTCTTCTCAGAGTCTTCAGGATAATGCACAGGTTATTTTCATGATCTTCATAGCTTTTGGAGTATACCAAGATATCACCAATAAATACCACTACAAAATCATCGAGATATTCCTTGAAAACTCTGTTCATTAGATCCATGAAAACAAAGGGTCCATTAGTCAGCCCAAAAGGCATTACAGTAAACTCGTAATGCCCGTACCTAGTTTGAAATACTATCTTCGGAATGTCTTCCTTCTTCACACACAAATGATGATATCCAGATAGAAGTTCAATCTATGAAAATTATTGAGCTCCATGCATTTGGTCAAATAAATCATCAACGCAAGGTAGGGGATACTTGTTCTTTATTATTATAGCATTGATCTCCCTGTAGTCGATGCATAACCTCATATATCCATCTTTCTTCTTAAAAAAATGATAGGGCCTCCCCATGGAGAAACACAAGGGAGAATAAATGCTTTTTTACTAAATTCCTTTAGTTGTTTCTTCAGTTCAACTAATTCCACAGTGTCCATTCTATAAGGGGTCTTCGATATAAGCCTTGATCCAGGAATTAAATCCATGGAAAACTCAATTTCTCGTTCTATAGGATGTCAATGTAAATCTTCCAAAAACACATCTACATATTCTTTCACAATCGGTACATCCTCTATTTGAACATTTCTTTCCTCACCCACAGTCATTTTATTCTCTTCCTCCCCAATAATTGAATTTAGTTGAGCTACTGGGGGTGAATCAAGACAAGAATTTGGTTGCATGATTCTGCTCTAAAGATATGGTGTTCTTTATCATCATTATCAAAAACCGTAACCTCATTCTTCTTAAAATAAATCTTTGCATCATGGTCCAAAATCCAATCTATACCGAGTATTATATCAAACTCAATCATAGGTATGATGATGAGATCAGCAGATAAAGAACATTTATATGCTCTAATGGGAACTGATTCATAGAACTTTATTGAAATGATACATCCCTTAGGAGTTTAAATTGACAACTCCCTTGTTAAATCAAATTGTAAATATCTAATTTTCTTAGCAAACTGGTATGATATGAAACAATGAGATGATCCAGAATCAAATAAAGAATTTTCTAAACTTGAGAAAACTATTAAATTACCTGCCACCACGTCTTTTGGAGCTTCAACATCAGTAGTAGTGATAACATAAGCTTGTCCTAGATCCTTTGGCCTTTTCTAAGGTAATTTCCCCTGATGCATAGGAAATTCATTTTCACAATTCCCCATTTATCTACAATTATAGCATTCCATGTTGACCGCAATTCTCTTTCCCTTGAAATCATGAGCTTGGTGGCCTTTTTCACCACATTTGTAACAAACTCCCATTCCCTTCATGAAAGTACCGGGGTGTTTCTTCCCACATTTACTGTAGGATGGATAATCAACTTTTCCCTTCTTCCATTTATTTCCATTTCCAGAGTGGTCAGCAGAGCTCTTCTTCTCTTGCTTTGATTTAAAGTCATAAGACTTAGAGAATTCCTTTTCTGTCTTGATAGCACACGAGACAATATCTTTGTATGATGAGAAGGATTGTGATACTAATGCTCGACAAAGAAATGGTTTAAACCCATCAAAGAAACGATCAATCTTACTTCTTGGGTTACATATATAATATGCCACATGCCTCGCTAACCTTGTAAATTTATCCTCATACTTTGCAACATTCTCATCCTTCTTTTTCCTCAGACTGAGAAATTTCCTTTCCATATCTGCTTGATGGTCATGTGGAAAGTATTTTTCTTAGAAAATTTATTTGAACTCCCTCCATTCCATATTTGATACTTCATCATCCCCCTTTGTGTTTTGAATCAATGAACACCATTGATCAGCATCTCCAGTAAGGCGGTAAACTGCCATGACAACTTTTTCCCTTTTGCTACTCCCCATAGCGTGGAATATTTTCTCTAAGGAATTTATCCATTACTAAGCTACTAATGGATTTTTACTTCCAATGAATGTTGGTGGTTGTTTCCTCATGAAGCAATCTAACATTGACCCTCTACGTTGTGGATCAGGGTGCTCCATACGGGTAAGGTTATTATTCATAACCTGAGTGAGTTGTCCCAGTACAGTGATAAGTTGATCAGCACCAGTTGTATCACCATCTCCACTATAATTATCTTGAGTGGGATTTAAATCCCTACATGGAGTGCACACATTGATACGGTTTCCATTCCTTCTACTAGGCACCATTTCTAAACAATGGCATAAACTAGATCAGTTTACGAATCAAAATACATAATTCCATACTTGTAAAACACTTAACATAAATTGAACAGTTTATGAATATAATCCATAATCAAAAAAATGTTTTCTTGGAGAAAGTATATAATCATAATACCTTCATAATGGTTTGTAATTAAAATGAGAATTATCCAAAGCATATCCCCCAGGAGTGTTGTAACCAAGGGTGCAGCAAGGCCCGTTGTCGTGCACTCGTTCCCATTCCAGTCTAGCTCAGAGTGGTGTTTTTAGGTTTTACCCCTAGGTACATCTGTTCCAGAGCCGCCTCTACCTACTCGTATCTAGACAGGCATGTATTGCTCAGTAAACTCAAAAAATATCTATAATACTAATATTCTTGTAAGTTATTCTATACTAATCCTCAAAGTCTATCTTAGGGTCGTGTGCTCTAATCAGAGTTTATCCTAATCTAGTTTCCAAGGTTTGTACTAAGCATCCTCTAATACCAACTGTAATACCCTGACCCCAGTTACCCAGAGTCAGTGCATTATTACATATCATTGGCATGATCACAAAAGATCAAGTCTTGACATACTGATTAGTTTACTAGTCTTGGAATCACTAGATACATTCATAAATGTTACATTACGTCATAAACTGAAAAACTACAATAATATAGTCTCCATGGTCTACAATCATATCCCCTTAATACTATCCCTACAGGTTAGTCATAAAATATTTATTCACATTCTGGGATAAATAAAACATAGAAAGGGTTGAGCTCAGATGCTCAGTAAGGATAACAATATGAAGGAATCTTTCATAAATAAGCATAAACATTAAGGCAATGTATAACTAAAACAAAAGCCTTTTAAACTTGAAATTCAGCATAATATGGAAAAAAATAAAAAGAAATAATGTCATTCCTTTATTCACATGGATATTCTACTAGTCGAATAATCACATGCAATATCAATAACCACTTTCATAATGATGGAATACATAATTCCAAACTATCATAAACATGTAGCCAATGCCTCATGCCAAGACTACAAATAATATTTTTCAAAGGCCTCATTCCATGACACTAGTTTGTCTCATGATACCTATTGATGAATCGAGGAGCTATAGCATGGTCCACTCATCAATTACTAAGTCCAATGCATTCTTCATATGAACAGGTTTAAACATAACATAAACATTTGTATTAAAACTAGCATACGAAATGTAAATACATTATCCATAAACCATGAATGTTATAAAAATAACACATCCACATTCAAACATATCACAAAACCTTAAGTACAATATGGATTTTTTGTATCATAATAAATCAACTTTAAATAAGCTTGAAATCCATCAAAGGATGTTGACATAGATGAAATAAAAACTATTTGAGAGAAATACCTCTTTTTTTGAAATCATTTAAAAGTCACATAATTATAAAATAATGCATTTACTTTAAAATATTCTTATAATATTTTAAGGGAAGCTTCTAATATTTTACAATGGTGGAAAATAGATGCATCCTCCGTATAAGTTAAAAAAAGACATCCTTAACTTAATTTTGTCGAAAAGGTTAAAAAGGACCTTGTTTGGAAAATGACGTATTGATTCCTTAATAAACTTCTTATAAAAAGTAAAACAAGGTTAATAATGACTTTAACCCATATTCTGTAAAATAGTAAGAATTTTTTGAAATACATTTTTAAGAAACATGGATGTGGATGATAGAGGGGTCCCAGTAGATAATTACATATAAACAACCTCGGATAATGAAGAGATTGTAAAATAAACCCTTACCTTGTACTTCTCCTTGGTTGAGGGTAGGTTAACATACTTTATAATGGTGAAATAATTTTCATTAAATTATAAAATAATAATATACATTAATATGATATCATATATGATCTTTTAACATTGATTTGTTGATAATATCTTAGTATTATCATCGTTTCGGGTGTTAACTGATTCTTTTTTCTTTATATTATTTGTTATGTGAGCCATATTTTCTATGGATGGGATGTATATTATTCATATCCATAATGATATAAAGTCTCCAAAAATTATTTTTACTCATCAAATAAAATTTATTCTTGAATGGATACGATGGGGAATGAATCTCATCGCATCCGTGGAGACGGTAATCCGTACGTACGCACAAGCGACAATATCATTCTTTTGATATTAAAATAATATATAATTAGATGGTATATCATATATACATAATCCTTATCATGTTATATTTTTTATTTACATGAATTAAACATCATTATTATACCCATCCAAATAATAATGTATTGAATAACAATTACACCAGGACGTGGAGACGGTAGGCCGTACGTACGCACTTATGGTGACACATCATTCAAAGGATGGATAGAATACTGAATATGGTTATACAATATTTATAATAACATCACAGTATATATAATATACTGGATTTATTATTTTATAATGGAAATAACAAAGAAAGAATAAGTGGAAGAAGAAAGGAACTTGAAAGAGGGTGGTGAAAACATTACCTCTTCTTCGGGTTCTTCCTTTTCATTTGGTCAAAAGATCTACTTAGGTTGGATTTATAACTAAAGTAAGGCCTCTATAATTAATGGATGATAGTTGAGATGGTATTTGGGTAGTGTTTGGATGAACCAAATGGCTTTGAAGGTATGAAGAATTGGTTAGAAGTGGTGTCTTGTTATAAGTGGGAGGATGGGCTCTTTAGGAGAAACTTAAAGTATTAATTTATAATAAATTTATATTCGGTTTATAATGGCTCAAAAGTGGATTATTCAAAGTCTAATGTGGTTATGGGTAAAAAACAACTCAACCAAAAGATTTTAGACATGTTTGGTTCACTATAGAAACCTTATCCTTTAGATTTAACTCTTAGTTAAATAGTTTCACATTTACCAGGTCTCTTTTTATTTTTATATTATATAGTTAATAAACTTACTATATACATATGAGAGGCCCCCAAGAGGTCCATTAATTATACAACTATCATTATATAAATTCTTTTTTCTGAACATTATATTTTTAGAAACATAATATCAATTAATAATATAATATTTGTTTTAAAAACTCTATTATGTCAATTTTGACACCATTGGGTATTTTGTTTTTGATAAATTTATAAAAGCATTATTACTTCGAGTAAAATTCATATAACCAATAATAATATGTCATATTAATATTTAAAATTATTTTAATTCATAAAAAGTCTAAAATTACATTTATTTGGTTATTTATAATATCAATTATTTTAATATTTCACTAATTAGGAAATTACTACATCGCCATTGGGTCATAAATAAATTAAATTATTTAGTGTCTAAAAATTATAAATAAAATACCATTATGTATTTAATATTATATATTTCTAATGAATATTTATAATCGAATTTATCTTATGTATAACGCTATATTAAAAATGTTTTAGTTATTAAAATTTGATTTTAACTCTTTTAACTCTTCTTTCAATTAAATAATAATAAATGTCCTAATCTAATCCATGTGGACCAAAGAGGTTCATATTTTATTCCTATGGTTATTTTTGGTCGAATTATACTTATAAAATAGAATTAGGACATTTTTTTGGTAATAATAATATCATTTTTACCCTTAATTACCCTATTTACTTTTTACCATGGTAAATAAAAGTTAAAAGTTACGATTCACCAAAAATTATTTTTATCTTATTGAACCAAATTTTACTCATTGATATTAACCATGTCTTTTGGATTGTCAAAATTCCTCTTACAGAAGCAGTAAAATCAAGTTTTATGTGAATTTTAAAATTCTTTTAAGAGGTGGGTAAAAGACATTGAAAAGTTTAATAAAATTTTTATATGTCTAAAATTATTAAAAACTAACTGAAATGAATTACATTGAACTTATATAGGTATTAGGTATCTATTTTTACCTAAAATAAATTTAAATAAAATAAATAATTATTTAAATAAAAAGTCGGTTTTAACCAATAACTCGATGTTTTTCACTATTTATCAAAAATTGAATGTTTTCAGAAAAATACCGAAAATTCACCCTAGGATAATTTCGATATTCCGAATCCAAAAATCAAGTCCATTTTGAATGATAAAATTTATAAAATTTTAAAAAGTGGGTATTACTATTCATAACGGCTAGTTTTATTGGTTACGGTGTGTTAGAATCTTGAAATTGCATACAATGCAAGCTATTGCATTATTCAAATGGAAACATACTATTGAAGCTTGGGGTGTTACTTTCTTGGTGTAATTACACTTTTTTAACTGGAATGGTTTCCCCATTTTTCCAGAAAAGTGTTTCATAAATAAAAAATTTTACTTGTGGGGAAAAATGTGCCCATTTTAATATTTCATGGAAAAAATCCTAACTTGATAGGATAAATATCCATTTTTAACATACTTGGTAAAAATAATCCAATAATTATATTTTTAAATTTTTTCATAAAAATGAGAGTTTATTAATAATCAATAATATAGTATTTAACTATACCACCTGTTATTCATAATAATTTATAATAATATATATAATTAAAAATTTAACAAAAAAAACTTGACATAAATAAAGATATGATCATTGTGAATCCCATTTATCAATGATTTATAGGGATATATCATCACTGATATTTTACCTTAATGTAGCCCATGATGAGATTTAATAACTAAATCACAGGAAAAACTATTTGTGGGAGAAGTTCTAGCCCACCCAGGTCATGGATCAAACCATGTATGCCAAACAGCCCTAGGAAAATCTCACTATCACACACCTTACCCATAAATAATTCATTGTGGTAATAAATGAATTTTTATCTTGATCCTAACAGTTTCAATTTATATATATTTATTTTAATAAAATAATGATATATTTAACATTTAATATTTCTTTATAATGATAAAATAATAATTCTAATAAAAATTATATTTTGATGTGATGAAGCTCATATTGTATTATTGGGAAATATATAGTTCCAATCAAGAAACTATTTTTTTGAATTAAATGTTTTTTTAATAAATAATATTTTAGTAAAATATTATTATTAAATAATATTAAAAAATTATTAAAAAAATAATTTTTAAAAGTGAAAAAAAAATTATAAGGGTCAATAAAATGATATTTTTAAAGAAAAAAAAGTGTTTTTAATAAATTGGTATTTTTATTTAGAAGTTTAAATTATCATATTAATAGAATTATTTTGATAAAATAAGTATTCTTTTGGAAATTAGCACATTGAAATTATACAATAGTAAATTTTTCAAAAAAAATCAATGGATAAATTTTTGGGTAAAACTTAAATATGGTATAAACATAAGGTATGTATTATAACATCCTAAAATACCAAAATTTATGTAATAAACACTATAAATAGTATCCATGATCAAAATAGTGCTTTAAATTTAAAATAATGTGTTTTTAGGTTATTTAATTACCTTTATAAACCATTAAAGAATCCCCCAAAACCTATATTTCATATTTATGTTTAATAATAAATTATTTATAAACATGACTCAATTACACAACATCAAGGGTAGTATTTTAAGTATTTGGGTTCTTAACCTAATAAAATGATTAAATACACTGCTCTTTAGAAGAAACCATTGGAAAAAACAATTGGATTGTGTATGGTTTTGATTAATTTATTATATAGATCCCAAAATATATTTAATAATGAATTCACCTATCTTTTTCTATAAATACCCACTCAAACCAATTAATCTCCACTAAAAATCCATAAGACTTGGAATTAATGTTATTTTATATCCCAAATAGTCTCTCCAAGGTTTCATTAAGTCTTAAAGGTTCCATCCTCATGTTTTGTGAAGAAAAACTTCAAGGTAATAGAATTATCCACTTCTTCTTTTATATTTAAGTACCTATTTTGTAGAATTTGTTATATAATTTGTGTTAACATCTGTTTATACCCTCACTTATTATCCCATTACTATCAAAATATTTTTTTATCAATTGGACACCTCCATCCCCTCCCATTATTCCATTATCTTAATCCAAATTTATATCATCATTCTACCAAATTCATTTCATGAATTTATCTCTTTTACATGAGCTCATTTTATATTATGAATACCTAGAAAATTTCATTATCCATGGGTATACACATATATGTAAGTATAATTTATTGATTCTAATGTTTACATGTGTAAAAACCTCACTCCCTTTGCATGGGTTAAAAATAGTTTAATTTTCAATTATTTAAGCACTTATGTACTCATTTGTTTTAGATGAAACATATTTTTTACTCACCTTAGGTTGTTGATGAAATGGGTTACTTTGATCGATGTGGTTCACATGAGTTAATAAATATGAAGTTTGATCCTTGATATCTATCAAATTCATTAGGTAAATAATTAATCTCTATAAATGAATTTTTTTAAGATACCATGGTGAATAAGCCTGATAATTATGATTTATAAAACCTTGGTGATATAACATGGTAATATGATGTATCCACAATTCTATGTTATTATTCATGATTTCTATTTTACAATATTTCTCAGGTTCTTATGAACATTTCCTACTAATATTCCTCACAGTCACATACTATATATCTCATTTTTTATTCCCTTATTAGGATTTATTTTCACCCATTTCTTTTGATGTATGTCCCCATGGTATGAGATGAAAAAAAACATAAGATAAACATATGATGAAACCGTTCGATAGTATTAAAATAATGTTTATATTTATTTTTGTGAATTATGTTCCTAATTTCAGAGATATTATACCTTAAAATATCCTCTATATTGTTAAATTTTTTACTATGTAATTAATTTTATTTTTATTAAAATAGAACTATGTCGTAATACCATTTTGTATGTGATCTATAAAGTTTTCCTATACATGGATAAGATAATTAGATATATTGTGTGTATCTGAACTAGTGCTTCTTTAAGATGTGGCATGGTCGAGGTTGTTTCTTTATGACCAATAAATATATTTTATGGAATTATGAATGAAATAATTTAAGGATTATCATGTATGGGAACTATATTAAGAGGATCTGGGATAAGTAGGTACTATTTGAAGACTTGTACCTTAGTATGTACTTAGATGAAGTTTTAACTACATTTGAAATGGTTTTTAATGTTTTTATGAAGTTTAAATAAGCTAAGAATGTTCATTATTAATAGTTTTGTTATTTTTATGATGATTATTAATTGATCTCTTTAGAATAACAATGGGGGGAAATAAATATGACAAACTAGTTGTGATGGTAACTTACCCAAATGGCCCGAAGGCCTTCTTTTAATTGATTTTTGATAACCCCCCTTTCACGGGATGAGGGGGAACCCTTTGAAGGCCCATAGTCTTAGAGATTACATGACTTGTATGTCTTAGAAGAAACATCTAGAATATAACAACATGGAACTACTCCCCTCCAGCATCTACATTGTTAAATAATCTCTCCACCATCACATGGTTGTTTGACTAGGCTTTATGTGCACGTACAGGCTAGTTCTGATGGAAACACCGTACCCTCTCTTTCTTCCACATCCATTATCTTATGCTCGGGTGAATAAATTTACTCCAAATTCTCATATGGATTCTACTTCTTATAGAGTCTTTTTGATCCATTAATCACAATTTTATGGTGGCTCAAAAGCCTTGAGGTGTCCCTAAGTCCTTGAGGTGGACCGAAGGCCTTAAGGTGGCCTGAAAGCCTTATTGGACGAAGTCCTTCAGTGGGTCGAAGGTCTTGAAGAACTCTAGGATCAAACTGGTGGCCAGAAAGCCAAAACATATGAATATTTTTGGATACTAAAGTAAAAAACTGTACCTATAACAGTGCCTTCTATAGTTCCTACTGTAGTATTGTTACAGTAACCCAGAAATAAGTTTCCACCTAGTTTTGAACTCGAGTCTCCTAATAAAGTTGTGAAAGTAACTTGATGAAGTTGAATCAATGTGGTATATGGATAAGGATCTTTTTTTATTTTAGGTTACATGGTTGATGTCTTTCTAATAATGGTATGAATCCTGAAATATTTCATTTGATTGAAAATAAATTATATGTATGGTGTTATTTAAACCAGTGTGATAATGAATTCATAAATACCTCTACTTTGGTTTCCACTATTTTGGTATAATCATATGTTAATACTTTTCTATTCCAATTTTTAAATGGTTCAAAATTATTTCACCTCATTTGTAAACTATAACATAAATTTTCACTAATAAAAATATTCAGTTTTAGAGAGAGTGGAGAGTATTTAACCTATAAATAAGAAAAAAAATTATTAAAATGAAACAAATTGTTAAAAGAAAGATAAACATTAATCTATATAAGCATAATAGATTTAGAATATTAATAAAAACATGTGTGGTATGTGATCATGATAGTCATACTGTTAAATTATTACTCATTATACTTAAAATTCAATTGAAGTATGAAATTATTGTAAAACTCTAAAAATAAAAAGATGATCTAGATAACATAATGTTGTGGAGGTGTCACTTTATAAAAAAAATTAAGTATAGTTCATAGATCTCTAAGATAAGTACTTCTTCTTATATCACTAGAGACACAAAGATCATGAAGATATTAAATAGTAATAATAGAAGATATATGACATTGGGTAATGGAATGACCATGAGGATTAAATTTGTTGGTTATATAATGGTTGATGCTTAAAAAATTAAATCCAAAGAAGAAATATTTTTTTCATGGATAAATAATAATTTTATTTCTATAGTTAAAAAATGAGATGATGTTAAGGATGTATTTTTTGACAAAAAAACATCTATCAACAATTTAAAATTTCATATTATGAGAGTATTTGAAAATTTTAAACATAATAGATAAATAAATTGTAAAATATTAATTAAATAAATATTAATTTTTTAATGATTATTTTGATAGATATATTAATGAAAGAAAGTTAATTTTATAATTTTGTTTTTTTATTTTGAAAAAAATGGATACAGTCATGTAAAATTTGTTGGTTTTGTCCCTAATAGTGATATTTTCTCTAATTATAGTTTAATTGTATATTTATAGTTATTAATTATTATATTTTAATAATTATGTGTGTGTATTGGTTAAGATTCCAATAGATATTTTGATATTTTTAATGGATTTTCATTTATATAGGTCTAATGTAAAAAAAATTTATACACATACCTTTATCATTACACTTTGTAGCTACTACCCATTTTTATTTATTATTTGATTTATATTTTTATTAACCCATTACCCAAAATTTTCTATGTATTATTTTGCTGATTAATATATGTGTGTGTGTCAAGATTATTATTGTTTTTATTATTATTATTATTATTATTATTATTATTATTATTACTACTACTACTATTGTTATATCAGTATCCTAATGGTACTAAATGGGTCACGAATAGATAAGAACCCTAGGTTTTAAATCCTTGGTCAGTTGAATTTTTTAATGTACTATAATTATTATTATAGTGACACTATAGTAGGTAGTGTCATGGTACTCTATAGGAATAAATATAATAGATGAACATATAGAAAATGAATTAAAATTTTTTTCTAGGGGGGTTTATTATAAGGCTTATATTCCCTATATAAAAGGCCTATGGGTATATTTTTAAGTAATTTGGACCCAGTTTGGATGGGTGGGTGGGTGTGTGTATTTTGGATTGTTTTTTTATTATTGTTAATTCTTTATAGGTTAAATCCTACTAGAACATGTCATCTAATTAATCTATGTTTGAGGGTAACTATCTGAGGTTGAGTCTCACCAGATAAAATTACCTTGATAAGGGGAGGCCCTTTGCATTTAGTAGGTCCAAAATGGGTGTAACCAACATTATTGTTTTGGTCACATGTGGTGTGGGTGAACCCTTTGGACGGGGCTCTATCCTGAACTGATTTATCACTTAGGTGGGTGTGTGTAGTTTCATTTTACTATTTAATGGGGTTATGGCTTGTCCTTATAGGCACAGGGTGTGTGAGTGTGTTTCTTCATTTTTTTTCAACCTCCACGACCTCAAGTAATCTTTTAGTATTATTTTAATTATTTAATATATATTAACAAGAGAAGGGGTGTAGCTGAATGGACTCCCTTATATTTGATGGTTTGGGGTAGGGGAAACCCTATATTAGATAAAAAATAAAAGAAATAAAAATATCTAGAGTTTTCCATTGTAAAATGGATAAATAAAACAATAAAAACATATTTTTCAATATTTTTGCCCTACCCAATGGAGTTAACCCCCACACCCATTAACACTCCAAATAGTTACTTCCCTCATTTCCTTTTTCTATATATCTATTCCTATAAAAATTATCTACAAATTTTCTCTCTCATTGGAAACTACATTAATGATTTACTTATGGTTTTGTGACTGTGGTGAATAAATGATTATATTATGTAACTTGGTTTTTCATATTTTCCACTTTCGATTTGATGTTTGGGTGAAAGTCCCTATTTTTTAGTTTTCGGAAGGATATAATAATATCAATTGATGAAACCCATTCCAATAGATAATAATCAAAGTAGATAGTTTAGTTAATAATAATGTGGGTGATTCCAAATCAATAGATATGATTTTTTATATACAATCGATTGTCGTTGTGTGAATCAAATTGGAACCATGTATAATCAACTACATTGTGAACCCAGTTCACCTAAAATTAAAAGAATAATTAATAGTAGGTTAAATAAAAAATATTATAATATATTTCATGTTGAAAAATTATTTTAGATGGTATAGTATTAATACCTTATAATTAATAACTAAGGTAAAAATTATGATTGAGTGTTTACTTAATTTAGTAGAATTTATATGTCAATACTAATAATCATGGATCATAATTAAATTTGGTAGATTTTGAAAAACTCATAGTAATTAATGACTATATAATGATTTGTGAATGAATTATTTATATAATTTAGTATTGAAATTATTTATTAAATGCTTGCTTTAATATCCAATGATGAATTGGAATGCAAAAATCTAATTTTGTGTTAAAATTATTAATTGGTAATACTAAGAATGATATATTCATGAATTTTTTAAAGTGATAGAAATTTGTTTATTCCATCATATATTTATATTATTTTTTTAATAATTACTTTAAATGTGTTACTTTTACTAAAAAAATTAAGAATATATATTATTCTAAGTATTATTGGTTTATGATTAAAAATAAATTATTCTAGAACATAGAGAAATTATTTCAATGAAAAGTGATATGGCATATTTGTTTAGTGGAATGATGAATTTCTTGATATGATATACTACATATGATTATTTTCATAAATTCAATTTTATACGATGTTTATTGAACCATGATCATTTAGATCCAATGATGACTTACATTGCAATGGAAATTGGCTCTTGGGTCTTTTACCATCAACGCTTCAGGTGTGAATTGGTTGACAGAATAGTAGGTCAAGATCACATCACTATTTTAAGGTGTATTATTACCTACATTGTGACTCTCTTAAATGTTTATGACATGATCATGAATCTTTCACAAATCCATGTTTGATACATGTTTCCACTATTCTGGTTATCTATCGAACTTATGTGTTGATTTTGAAATCTATATATATCAAAGGTCCCATATCTTATTCTTATTTTTTGATTATTCTATGGTTGAGAGCCTTTAAATTGGGGTTCTATGAATATTATCTCCATCTATAAAGTCATTATGTGTTTTTGATTTTTGATCGGGCTGATGAGAGGGGATTCTTATGTATCCCTATAAAGGGAATTTGAATTATCATTGTTTTATTCCACTTAATGAGAGATTTTATAGCATTTAAGGTCATAAGATAAGGAAATATTTGGATCATTTTAAGGTCATGAAACATTTAAAAAGTTAAATTCCTTTTAATTTCTTATGTGTAGGACCAATGGGGTATTGGGATAGACCCACAAAGGGCATCCTATATATCTTAGTTAATATGAATTAAAACCCACATAGTTTAGGTTGGAGATTTTAATATCATATAATAGGATTGGCCTATATAGTTTAACATTATACTATAAATAAATTATTATATGATGTTTAAAGTCATGAAATAAGGACATCTAGGAAAAAGGGGGATTGGAAACATTTAGTGTGGGACTTTTATATATATGGACCTTTATGGTTCATCCTATTTATTGGTAATAAAAAATATATGGATTAATTCAGCTCATAGGGAATATATCCCTCTGAGGAAGGATGTCTCATAATGAATATGGAACTTTGAAAATGGTTCCGAAATAAGTAATGTGGCCCATTTAGAAAGGATGACTCATCATGAATATGGATTATTGAGGATTCAATTCATATGCGATGTGGCTCAATAAGTATGGGTTGGGGCTTACACAGAGGATTCTCATATGTGGATTGGTTGGGTAATAAACTAAGTAATAGGGACCAAATATGCATCTAATTATTATTTATTGATGGTTATATAAGTAAGGTTACCTTGAATCATGGGCAATATGGATTAATGAGGAGGAAGTTGGGGCATATGCATAGGATTCCCAACCAATACCTAAGAGTAACATACAAGGATGCAATCTAGGGATACCTGACTCGATAAGTGAGTCAAGTGAAGAATGTATTTCAATGACAACACCAAGTAAAAGTATCTCATATTATCCCTTTCTCATTGAGTGGAACAATGGTGTACACTAATTGTCTAAGATAATCTGATGTTGGATATAATTCATCCAAGTGGGAAGAATTAGCTGAGGTAGGTCATGTAACTTTATATTACTTTATTTCGGGTATTCATTGACCCTATTTTAACCTCTATTTAGATTTGAGTACTTTTGGTATAGTTTTGAGATAATTTGGAAAATTTTGAAATCCTGAGAGGCTTTTCATGGTTGGTGCATAGTTAGGGAAAACCATGTGGTTTGTCCCAACAAAAACTATGCTCCCTGATGTGAGACACTAGAAGGGGGAACATGGTTTATCCGAAAAATGAGGTAAACCCATATAAACCACGAAACCTCAAATTTTGAGGGTTTAAATTGTTGGTGCATGGTTTTATAATAAGTGTTCCCACCTAGGAGAAACTATACACCCAACTAGCAGGGGCGTGCTATTAGGGCGCACAGTATTTCTAACCATGTGGCCCTACCCATAAAATCGTGTTTGTGGGTTTTAATTACATATAAAATTTTATTAAAAATATTGGAACCTCTATTTAATATTATAAACACCCTATTTACCCTGAACATAAATTGCTTGGTTGTAAAGGCTCTTAAGAGGTGATTCTGACTCCTCCAAACCCTTTTCATTCCAAATTAATGCATCATTGATCTAATTTGATATCCTATGAGAATGTGGATCTCATATTGTGTGGTTTCTTCAGATCTATCTTTCTCTTATCCTTTGATAGTGTTGGATCATCATGTTATTTATGGATCTGAACTCTATTTTTTGGATCTGGATTCTATGTTAGGTTTCTTGATCTCATTTTCCTCATTATTTATTGGATATCCCATTGTGGGTGTTATCTTTGAATATATGATTAATGGTAGGTGGATCCATGGTACTTTTCGCTATAATTGAAACTTTAAATTACTTGATTAAATTGAAATAGGTTTTTAATTTATTTAAAAACACTAATTTTAATTGATTTTGTGTGGGATTTGAAATGGAATGGAAATTGGATAAAACTCTAAAATTCAATGGACTTTTAATTGTTGGGTGGATTTCAAAAAAATGATGGCTTGATTATAAAATATATTTGATCAATTGATTCAATGTTGAATTTTTAGAAAAAATATCTAAATTGAAATATGGTTTGAAGTGGAGTGAATTGATGAAAACCAGTGTTTTATTTTTAAAATGAGAAAGTCATTTTCAATCTAAAAACTAGGTAACTATAATTTTAATTGATTTGAAATATTTTATTTCCCCATTTATTATTTATTCATTATTGAATCACAAGTTATCTTGGGTTGTTAGTGGTAACTTTAAAAAAAATTCTAAGACATTGACTCCCTAGAAATGTACTGTCAATGAAAACTATTACTATAAAATTGAAAAATGAATTCTCATAAAGAGATCCCCTATCACGGTGTAGACTACCTGTAATGGGTTCCCCTATTGGGGTAAAGATTGATTGTGTTCACAAATATAACCTGAACTGAGATCATTATTGAGATGTGGGAGGATCATATTACCCAAATTAAAGTAACGTGGGGATTTTATACATAGTAATATTATTTTTTGACTTTATTATACATGAAAATAATTATAATTTTTTTTTATTCATGCTACTTTTTTAATATATATGTTTAATATAAAATACTCATTTAATCCTATTTGAAAGTAGTTTGATATGCCTACCATATTTTTTATTATGAAATAATATTTTGGTTTAAAATATTAAAATGTAATTATATTTCTTGTTTTATTTTAACTGATAGAATAAATGATAAATTGTTATGGTATTGATTGTGGATAACAAGGGGAGACCATATTAAAATTTATATCTCACACCCATCCTTTTCCTTTGATCATTTGTAAAAATTATTATTCTTGGTTTGAAAAAAGGGAAAGTGACACAAAGAGGTAGTGGATGTTCATAATCCTTGGGACCATGGTGTGATAATGGTGACTGGTGGAGATTTTATACAATTGTTATACTAGAGATATTGAGACTTTTCTCTTTTTGATTTTTTTTCTAGTGAGATGTTTATATATATGCATGGGTATTGCTTTACCTATTTGTTTATAGTACTTATCCTTTCCGAGTGTTCAGTATACTGAATTCTATGATTTATCTTAATATATTTTCATGGAAAATTCATTCTCTTCTTGATCTTGTATGATGTCAGGTTATAATTTTTAACCCATGGGGATTAAGAATGCCCTTTAGGCTATGTCAGGGTCAGGTCAGGTGTTAGGGTATCAGTTTATTAGTGCTGGTTCTTGAAAAAAATTTATTAGAGGTTCATTATAATCATTATTAATTTATGTCAGTATATAGTTTGGGATGTCTTGATGGGACTTAAGAAGATATTTTTGAGCGAGTGTCTAGATATCTCTCACCATAACAAGCCTATGTCACCTTGGGTGTTTTGGAAAATTTTATTTGAGGAATATTCTGAAATGATTCTAGTATTTTATCACCTTTAATCTAAGTAGGTTGAAATCCCAATCTTAAATTTCTATTTGATGGAATTGATAGTCCAATATATTGATTCGGTTTATCCTTTATGATGTATTCAGTGTTTTATGTTGATGTTTTTATCATCATGACAATGAAAAGACATGTGAATATGATCCAGGAAGAATATACTTGTGATCCACATTAATAAAATCGTCTTGTTGAGCAAAAACATATCGAGATGGTGGTGGAGTCTATCCAAGCTCTAGGAAAAGTACCTACACTCATTCATGATCAACCTACAATTGTGGAACCTCAGAGGTATGAATCATGGAGTAATTTGATTGAGTTCCTTTTTCGTAAGACAAATGTTTTACAAGTCTCTAATAATACTCAAGGGGTTGAGTATAGGTTGATAAATATAGAACTTCTCATTGAGTTATTGGAAATTAATAATTCGTTTAAGGAAAAATATGCCACCATTAAGTTGGAAGGTCCTAGAAGAAGATAGTGGGATTATATAGGGATTATTAAAAATAATGAAGGCTAGTAATTGAGAGGATTTTTAACTATTTTAATTAATCAGTTCTTTTTAGAATCTATGTTCTTTACAAAATCCGTATATTTTCTCAAACTCTAGTAAGGTGACATGATCATGACTCAGTATACAAATTACTATGTTGAGATTGTTATGTTTTCTTTTAAGTTGGTGATTAGTGAGAATATTAAGAAATAAAGATTTGAGATGGATCTTCAGTCTGACATATGATATCTAGTTTTCCTGTAGAATATAGCTTCTTATACTAGTGTTCTCGATAGGGCATTGATGGTGGATCTTGACCTGGTTGGTAATTCAGGTATGATTAGTGTTCCTTTTTATATAATTGGATTTTCTATGTGTTCATTTAAGTGAAAGAGGATGCGTGATGAGCCTCATGGTTGTTCTGTACAACAATCATCTTCTAGACCTCAAAAAATTCCTGGAAGAGACCTATTGACTTGTTTTCAGTGTAGTAAGGTTGGGAATTCAAGGTGTTTTTGTACTGAGCCACCAATGATCTATAGTTTATAGGGTTGCTTAGGACACCTAAAAATGTTCTACAATTTATTTTCATCTCTTCATAGTGGTAAGAAATCATCATATCCAAAAAATTACTATGGTGAAATTAGATACTTTGATATCTAAGGGGTTTCTTCCACAATAATCTAGAATGAAGCATCTTTATGTAGTGGAAAGTATCCAGAAGAAGCTAATACAGGTCCAACTACTATGAGACGTACCATCAGTATATATTCATCTTTAGTGGCTTTCTTATTTGATACGGGTGCATCTGAATCATTTATATTAACTCGTGTTCTGATCCTTATAAATCTTACTATGGATATTTTTACTTATGTGATGAATATTATTACCCCCCCCCCCTCAGGATAAAGACAGAGTATGGGACTCTATTATAATGATTGTGTTTTCTCTATATTATAAATTGAGCTTACCTGTATTTTTCTGGTTCTTAACATGAAAACCCATGATTTAATTTTTCATGATGGATTAGTTGATCTATAATAAGGACTGGATTGTTTTTTCTCTTAAATGGGTCTTTTTTACTACACCAAATGGGTTGTTCTATGTCTTTTAAATATAATGGGACCTGAGGTCGAGTAGATGAAGACCATATTTTCAATATTTGGGTAGTGTAATATCATTGTTTTCATATGAATTAGATCGAGAATATTTGAGTGATGATCTCCCTCTATTCATCATTATATATCTCGACATGTCTTCTTCTGATTTCTCTTATTTTCCACTGATAATAGAGGTAGAGTTCTATATTTTATAGTATCGGGTACTCTTCTATTTTCTATTCCTTCTTATCAAATGAAATTAGAAGATTTGAAAGAGTTAATGTCTTGGTTGGATGATCTGTTATAGAAATTATTCACACTCCGGAGTGTTTAACCATGGGTATCAATATTTATATTTTCAAATAAATATAATTTGACACTTCGCCTCTTTTTTTATTACTGAAAAATAAATCAATTTATGGTACAAAAGAAGTATCTATTCCCACAAATTGGTTATTTTTTTTATAATTTAAAAGGGGAAATGTGGCTTTGGGAGATTGATATTCTATCTGGTTACCACCAATTAAGAATAAAAGGATATAAAATTTAGAATATCTCATTTAGGTGTTGGTATGGACATTATTATTATCTTTTCATGCCATTTAGACTAACCAATTCCCCTGTAGTTTTCATGGCTTTAATGAATATGATTTTCTGCAAGTACCAATACTCATTCATAGTAGTATTTTTGGAAGATGTATTGCTTTACTCTAAATCTAATTAGGATCATATGTCTAATTCTAATATTAGTTCAAGAAATATTGATAAGTCGTAGAATTTATGAAAATACCTCAAAATGTAATTTATAGATTCAGGAAGTGAGATTCTTGGGAAATGAGGTGTCGGAACATTGTATATCAGTTGATCCTAAGAAGGTGAAGGCTTTTATAAAATGGGGAAACTACGTAATGCTTTCATTATATATAGATTCTTGGGATTTTTGGGGTATAACCAAGTGTTTGTTAAATATTTGGTGAAATTTAGGTTCTCTGATGACTACTCTCACTCAGAAGGGAGTGAAGTTAGTTTGTTTTAGAAAATTTCAGAGTTTTTATCTTGAGTTGAAATGTATTTTGACTTCTATTCTAGAGTTAATTCTTCCAAAGGTTGTATAGGGCTATGTGGTCTTCTATGATGCATTTGGTTCAGGTTTGTGTTGTGTTCTTATGCAAGGTGATCATGTGGTAGCCTATGTCTATATATAGTTTAGGCCACACAAGAAAAAATATCCAACCCATGATCTCATAATAATAGATTTTATTCATTATCATAAGATTTTATGGAATTAAAATATCATATAAATGTTTACTATTTATTCAAACCATAAAATCTTGAGTTATATCTTCCCCAAAAAGATTTGATCATTTGGAAAAGGCATTAGGTGGAGTACCTAGAGTATTCTGACTTCAAAATTAACTATACCCTAGGGAAGGGAAATTTCATTGTTGACTCAGTAAATAGTAAACATCAAACCAGGGGCATGAAAGAATCATAAAAAGAGTGGAACTTGATGGATCTTTTTTAGTGTAATTTAGGGTTCTAGGAAGAAGGGATGTGGGTTGTCTTGAAAAGTATTCAATTGAACACTTCTCTTCTTGAGATGATTCTTCAAGAGATACACCTTGGTGATGAATTCCATATCATTAGGGATTATCTTTATAGTGGGAATACCATCGATGAGTGGTATTTCCCTTTTGGGGGAATCCTATGTTTTCAGAGATGGATTTTTTGTCAATGTCCATAAGGAAGGTTGTCATGAGGGATTTTCATAATTCCCAGTGGGAGGTTTACCCTAGAACCCTGATAATGTGTTATGTTATATGGTGATGATAATGGTGGCTAGGTATAATACGAGACATTACTTCCTCTATTTCTCATTATTAAACCTATTAATATGTCAAAGTTGAGGACTAAGGACCTTATGATTTTATTCAGCCACTTCCAGTGATGACTTGGAAGTGGGATGAGATCTTTATAGACTCTATGGTTGGGTTTCTGTATACCCCTTAGGCAATGAATGTGATATGGTTTATGATTGATCAAGTATCCAAATCCTATCACTTTTTACCCATTAATGATAAACCCCAAGTTGAGCACTTGGAAAATATATATTTGTAGGATATTGTAAGATTACATAGAGTCCATTCTTCTATAGTATCTAATAGGTATCCTTATTTTACTTCTCGCTTCTGGAGAGGCCATCAAGAGGAACTAGGATCTTAGTCACATTTGGTCATGGCATATCATCTAAATATGGATGGATAGATAGAATGAACATTACAAATTCTTGATGACATGTCACATTATTTTGTACTAGATTTTGGTAGAGCATAGGATATAAATTTGGGAGTGGTTGAATTTACATATAATAATAGTTACCAGTGTATAACTCATATGGCTCCTTTTGAGGACTTATATGGATGGACTTGTAAATATCAGTTATGTTGGTCATAGATTGGTGAAATTTGTTTGGTTTGAGGAAGTTTGGTCAAAAAATAATATCAATAAATCAGTTGATTTAATAGATAATGTTGGTGGAATGGATACAATACAAATATTATTCTGACTTTTATATGTGGAATTTCGATTTTTCAATTAGTAAACATGTGTTTTTGAGATTTTTACCCCATTTGGGTTTTCTAAAGCTTGTGAAACTGGGGAATCTTAAACCTTGGTTTGTGGAACATTTTGAGGTTGTTGAGAAAATTAAAAAAGTTTCTTACATTTATCACTTCCACTTACACCATAGTTGAAATCGATACATAGTGTTTTCCATATATCTAATATTAATAAGTATATTTATAACTCTTCTAATGTATTTAGTAGAGAGGATCTTGATGTTGAGATTTATTTATCCACGACTGAGCTTCCAGTAATGATTTTTTATTCTAAGATAAAGGTAATTTATAGAAGTATGATACCTTTTGTCCATGTGTTATGGGGAAATGGTTCTAATTTTAATGATACTTAAGAGAATGAGGAATTGATGAGAGATTTGTGGCCTCATCTCTTTAACATTGAATATTCTTGATAATCTTTTGAGGATAGAAAGTGTTTATGGTGGGTAGTTTGTAACATATTGTTTCCTTCTTTCAATTATTCATTGGCCCTTTTTTATCTCACATAATTCTTGTCATATTTTTGGGTCTTTTAGTATAAATTGGAAAATTTTGGAATCCCAAGGGACTATGTACAGTTGTTTCATGGTTACTGAAAACTATACGGTGTGGCCTAGAAAAATGTATTCCCTAATTTTATCCTCTAGAAGGGGGTTCATAGTTATCCAAACCATATGTCCAGTGCCTTAGAACCATAAAATCACAACCAATGATGGTTTTCATGGTTAGAACATGGTTTGAAAAACTATGAACCCTCCAATTAGAAACCATGCACCCTTCTAGTAGGGTTTCATGGTTAGGTTTCATATTTTTTCTAACCATGTGGCCCTACCCAACAAAATATGTGTGAATATTTTAATTCCCCTAAAATTATTATTAAAAATCACTAATCATACCCTATTTAATATTTCTTGTCACTCTATTCAACATTAATATAAGTTCCTTTGTGGTGAAATCTGCAAAGTGGTGATTTTAAATCCTCTAAATCCTTTTCTTGGTGGATCGAAGCATCGCTGATCTCATTCAATCTTTTCAAGGTAAGTAGATATCCTGTCATGTGGTTTCTTATGATTTCTCTTTCTATTATCCTTAGATATTTTTGGATCAGAATTTTATTAATGGATATAATCATTGTTTTGTTGAATCTTTATTCTAGACTGTGTTTCTTGATCTCATTTTCCTTGTTCTTTTTTGGTGATCCCTTTGAGAGTGTTTTCTTTGACCATGTGATTAAAGGTAGGTGATCATATAATTTATTTCCCTATGATTGAAACCTTTAATTGATTAATTAAATTGAAATTATTTTTTAATCTATTTAAAACCCCTGATTTAAAAGGATGTGATGTGTGATTTTAAATGGCATGAAAACTGCGTAATACCCCCAAATTACATGGAACTAGAATTGTAGGGAAGATTTAAAAAATGAGGGATTTATTTTAAAATATATTTGATAAATTTATTTGATGTTGAATTTTTATAAAAAATTCTATAAAGTTATAGATGATTTAAAATTGTTTGAATTGATGAAAACCTCTAATATGGTTTTGAAATGATAAAGGCATGTTGAAAACAAAAAACTGGTTCATTATAATTTAAATTGATTTGAAATGTCTGATTTCTACATGTTTTATTGTTTTTTTATTGAATCACATGTCGTCCTGGGTAGTTATTGGTAACTGGGATGAGCATTATAGGTCCTTGGCTCCCTAGAAATAGATTAACGATGATAATTGTTACTAATAAATTATTGCATGATTTTTTTTAATGGGTTCCCCTATTAAATTATAGACTTTCCATAATTTTTTCCTTTATTAGAGGGAAGATTTTCTATGTGTACACACATATCTTGATCTGATATCATTATTAAGATATGTGAGGATTCTATTACCAGAATTAACATACCATAGGTATTTTGTACATGATTCTATGATTTTTTCCTTGATTATACAATCCAATGAGTGTTAAAATGTCTTATTAGTGTCAATTGTTTTATATAAATGTTTATATAAAATGTTCATTTGATCCATTGTGAAATTTTTTGGATATTAATGTCCTATTTTTTATTATAAAATCATATTTTAGTTTAAAATATTATAATTTAATTACATGCCCTCTTTTATTTTAAATGATGTCATAAATCTTAAACTATTATGGGATTAATTATGGAACACTCAGTGAGACCCTAATAGGCTTTATAGATAACACACTACCTTTTCCTTCGATTTTTTGAAGACTTTCTTATTCTAGGTTTAAGAAAATTGAAATCACCACTTAGAGGTGGTGGATGTTATTGATCCATGGTACTTTGGAGTGATAATGGTGACTAATGAAGCTATTTTCCACTTGTTACATAGGATATTTTGTGATATTTTCTAGTTGTTGTTTTTTTTATTTGTGGGGTTTATCAATATACCTTTTTATTTTTTTTACTAGTTTCTTTTTTGTAGTTATCCTTTTGTATTTTTTATCATGTTGGCTTGTATCTTTTATTTTCCAATTTTATCATGGAATGTTTTCCCCTATTTGATATTTTATGATTTCAAGGGCTAGTATCCAACCCATGGGGATCTATAACACCCAATAGGCTATGTTAGAGATGGATTAGGATTCAAGGTACCAAGGTATCTAGACTGGTTCATGAAAATTTTCACTAGTATCCTCTAGATAAAGACCATCATTTTCTATTGAATAAATGATCTTTATTACCTATATATTCTTATTAGTTGGGAAGTATTTCCATGAATAATCCTTTTATTAAGATAATACATGATTTATAGGGTGTATTTTGATGTACATATCTTAGTAATTTATTTCAAGAGGTTGTGGAGGAGACCAAAGTAAGTGGGTGTCTAGGATGAATTCTTGAGAAAAGGTGGAACCTATGTAAATGTCATGGGTTAAGGTGAATCCTAGGTAGTAGACCTAGGAACAACGGGTTCCCATGTATGGGAAACAAAAAATACTAGAACCCTGGTGGGGTATATGGAAAAATTGGAACCATAGTTGAATACTTGAGTTAATTGGAAACCTTTTGGGGTACCTAGGTGAATTGGAACCCTAGGGTGGATAGGATAGAAACATTTCTCCATAGTTTGGATACCTAGGATAATTATAACCCTAGTTATAGGAATGAGTAGTGGATATCCCTAGTAAAGAGGCCATAGAACAATTTTATCCCGACATATGATCTAGTAAAGTTGTCTTCAAAATGAGAATACTTTGAAAAAATATTATTTAACTGGCGAGACATGGGTGAAGTGCCTCAAAAATAAAAATACTTGGGTGAAGTTTTGTTCATATGATGATACTTGGGTGAATTGTTTCCCAATTAGAGATTAAATTGGTTGGGGTCCTTCTTCATAGTCCTTAAGTGCCCTAAGTGGAGTTTTATTTTGAGAAATTTTGTGTGTTAACTTCTTTAGAAGAAACAATTACCCTTAATTTTAATTAAATTCTCTTATTTTTCATCTTAATAAGCTTCTTAAAGAGGGTCTAATACTTGAGTGTGTGCAAGTCTTCTTTCTCCCTAGAAAGGGAATCTTCATCTCCCTCCACATGTGTCAAAATGAGGACCAAATGGGTCTATTTAGTATAAAATAAGGGGAGTAGATTACAAAAATTTTGGGTATGTAACGTTGCTCAAGTAATTGGTAAGAATTAATGAGATGTGTATTCTGAGACCAATTGCACATGTAACACCAAGAGATTTTAATATATATTACTTCAAATAAATATCCTATTATATAGAATGTATCACGTGAAACACCAAACTAAATTAGGCTATAGAATATTTCAATTACCCAAAGAATAAATCCTATATTAAATAAAAAGATAGTAATTACTTAAAAATTATTAAATTTAGAGGATAAATAATCAATATGATTTAATGATAAAAAATGACTGTATTTAAAATAAATAGTTTTAAAGTGTTGTGTTTTTTATTCTAATTGATCACATTTAAATAAATAATATTATAATATGTAATATTATAATGTATGAACTAATATATTAATATTTTTTTAATTAATAATTAAAAAAAATATTTAAAAAACCCTAAAAATTTAAAATGTATTTTTTTCTATAAAAAAGGTTTTTATTTATATTTGGTATTTTAATTTAAAATATAAATTTATGAATTATATAATTTTAATATAAATAAATTTACTCTTTTTTTAATTGATCATTTAAAAAATACCTTAGAATTAATTTTTTATATTTTTCTAAAAAGAGTTATTTTTTGGTTTATAATTAAATATGCTAATTTTATAAATACTATCATTTCTATGATATTATAATGATATAATAATGTATTTAATGTTTATAAAACCTTTTTATTTACCAAATATATAATTTATATGTTATATAATTCATTTAAAAAAATTAACATTGATATATGTCTTGGATATTTTGTAAATCAAAGTAATGTTTTTATTCAAATATAAACTATTCTTTGTTCTTCTATTTTAATCAAGTTTTCACAACATTACAATCAGTTTTGTTTGGTTTTAAAAGTAAGATATGTTTCTTTCGTTTTAGCCAAATACAATTAATTCTAGGGGAATAAATATTATTCATTATTTTGTAGTAAAGTCATTTTTATGATAAAAAATGAATTTTCTAAAATTTATTTTTCATTGAATTTTGTAAACTTATATTAAATAAAATTTATAACACTTATGGAAATCGAATATTAAGATGGATTACATATTTAGAATAATATTTTTAAAATTTTTTAAGATTCCATTTTGTATTTAAGTTATAATAAATAGTTTCAATAGTAATATTTTTTTATCTTGGTAAGGGTTAAGAAGGTTAAAGAGGGGGATTAAAATAAGATATATGAATAAAAATATCTATAAAAAATGTCTAAATTTGATTTTATGATAGATTTTTAAACATAACTTATCCTATATTTAATATTGTACTAAACTGGGTCCACTTTACATGATAATTATATTAATTATATTTTAATTTTCTTAATATTTACAAGGGTGTCACTCCCCTCATTTATAAAAGGGTACCTCCTTTACTTAATTATACACACCACCTGAGCACATTAGATTGACCAATATATACCCAAATAGATTCATAATTATCCTCCAAATTTCTTATAGTTCTTGGACTTACCAAAATACTAATCCAATAAGACTTAATGGGTAATCCATAGGAAGATATCCAATGGAGGTATAAGTCTTTACTTAATTCTTTCAAGATAATTTCATCTCATACCTCTTTAAAATATACTATAAACATCCTAATATAATGGAATAAATTTAATTAATATATATATTTATATGTTATTATTTTACTTGAAAAAATATTTTATACATCTTTCCATCTAATGGAAAATAAAAATGTCACTTGTACATATGTATGGAATACTGCCTCCACGAAGTGATGTGTCTCATTTTTTATCACCACCATAAAAAATGTTTATAAATATTGATTTAATGGATATATATGATTTATAGGAAATATTTAAGATACTTTAAAGATAAAATATTATCTACATTATTTCTCTCCCATTCATTGTAAAATTGAAATGTTGGTTTTGCGTATGTGCAGAATAACGCCTCTATGAACCGATGTAATTCATTTTTCATCACCATCTAAAATGGTCAGTTATAAGGATATATTTAATGAATAAATATGATATTTATAACATAATTATTATTTTATATTTATAAATTAATATTTATCTTCCTTTCTTTTCATCCATTAATAAATGAAAACAACTTCTGTGTGTGCGTACAGACAACAACAACCACAAAGTAATGGGATTCATTTTTCCTCTCTGCAGAACATGAATGATTTTTAATGTGTATATAATTAGTAAATAGGATAATTATTACAATATTAATATTTTTTATAATATTAAACAATGAAAAAGGTTCATGGATTGGGATCACTAAACCAAAACATGCATGGAAAATAGAATAGTTCACACCCAAATATTAACTTAAATGAAAAATTGTTAATAAATTTGTAATAAGACATTATGATGTACTGATATAATTTAAGATAATTATGAATATTTTATATATATATATATATATATTTATTATAAGTATAAATTTATTATATAGTTTTTTAGGGTGTGTATGAATAAATTCTTGACTTTAGGTAAGGGTTTTTTCATCTCAATTTCACTTCATTGAGATATTAATATATTTACCACCTTCTTTATCTTTTATGAAGTATATACTAAACATGAAAGTATTTCACGATTATTTTCATCAATGTTATTTTTATTTACTAATCCATCTATGTTTCTTTATATCATGATTTTTTAATTTAAAATTTGAAAATGATATAAGGATTTATGTTACAATATCACTTTTTATCAGTATTATATATCTTTCAATATTAAAATAATGGAAATTATATGATTAAATATCTTATAAACACCACATATTTATCATCCTATGATTATTTAAAGGTTTTTAAATTATTCTTTCAATTTCCTTATAATTGTTTCTTAGAAATACCAAATAATTTTAGTAAGAAAAGTCATACTTATTTCTCCTTTTAGTTGTGAATCCTTTTCTCCCAAATCCATGTTCTTAAAAATTTATTTATGAAAGTTATAAAATATTTCTAAATTATTTATGAATGTATTTTTTAATATATTTTACTTTCCATAAAAAAATTTGTAGGAATATGATTATCATTTTTTAAGAGTTCATTTTGACTTTCTTTACAGGTGTAAAAATAATTTCATTCTATAACATCTATGGAGTTAAAGGATTTTTCCACCTTCATGTCCTTTCTTCATCTTGTGTATACCATTAAAATCTTAAATTTTTTTACAAAGAAACATTAATTCCCATTTTTACTAAAAAAATTTGATTTAAAAGAATCAAAAAATAGTATATATATTCTTATTTTTTAAAGAATCTTTATATTCCTTTTATAAATTAATTTTTAATCTATGTCAACATCATTCAAGGATTGTTATTATTCACTAGGTATATGATATTATTATACCATCCTATTCCTTTCTTGGGATATCTTATTGTTATGATGTTTTGATGATTTTTTTCATGAAATTAATATATTTCTAATTAGTTGATTAAGATATGATTAAATGAAGAAATTGTTTTTGATATTGTGTCATAAATATGTATGGTATTAATTATGTGACTAGTGGGTCTAAAATTATAATTCCCCTTAATTAATTATTTATAATTTTTTATCTCATGATATATTAAAGTTTTTTGTGTGGACATGATTTTGGTTACCTATGTTCATATTTTTTGTGTGGACATGATTGTGGTTAGTTATGTTTCCATGTTAGTGTATGGACATGATAGAAGGTATCTATTTTCACAATTTTTTAGCTGTAAATGATTTCTATTGTCTAGTTTTATAAATTCTTGATTGACTAAGTTTGTATTTATTCCAAAAACATATTAATTATTCTTATGATATGATCTCATACCTCATTATTTATTTTTGATGGTTTTGTACTCTTAAGACTCATTTCTTTTTTAATGAGAAAACTATATTCTCTGACTCATGATTTATTTTTTATAAATTATTGGGTATGTTTTCATAAGTTATTATTATGATCTCATTCCCTTTTGTTGATTTTATTTTTACTTATGATCATCAATTATATCTCCCATGTTTATCCTTATAGTGAATTGCTACTCACCCTTTCTTATGTGTCTATTTGCTAGGGTATTAAATGATGGTATTAATTAGGATATAGGTAAGAAGGGTATAATTTTTGAAGAATTTTAGGTATATTTTTATACTTATTATGAAATATGGTTTCTTTGGTATAATGGGAAAATTTAGATTTGATGGGAAAAACATGAGTTTTATAATGTAAATGGTTTTTCCCCAATTCATTAAAAATATAAACCAAAAAAGATATTGGGTTTTTAAGTGACTCTTTATTTGTTATTTAAATTTAAAATATGGAATTTTATGGTTTGTTCACTTAATTTTCTATAAATTTCAATATGTAAAGAGTGGGTTTTTAGCACCAGATCTGGGTGTAAGGGTCATGGCATTATATTATGTATCAGGGAAAGGGTTGAGATAAATTGATAGGTTAGGATATAATAAAATGGTCATGTTTTAAGAGATTTAGATTCTATAATGTGTAAATAATATTAAGGATGATTATAATTTCAAAGTTATAGATGCTATTTTAAATACTTATGTGACTAGATTTTAAGGGATTAGAGGTAATTTTGGAAACATTTATAGGGTTTTACAATATCTACATGACTGTTTTTATATGCCCCTCGAGTCTATAATGTGATTTAATTTAAATTTTATTAGTGAATAATTTCATTAAATTTTGGGTGCATAAAATGAAATGTATAGATAACCTTTAGGAATGATACATTCTTTTATGTTAAAGTTAATTCTAGAGAAAGCATTATCATTTTTTGGAGAATATGTGATTAGGTTATATGGACTATTTATGATTTATTTCTTCTATTCTCATAGTTTTACTTTGATAAGTATTCACATATCTAACTTTACATTATTTTAGTAAAAAAATGGAACTAGTAGAAACCAAGTTAACAATTGGTCAGATGTTTAGTGAGGTTATTCTTCCCATGATTAACCATATGGGATGAATTTTAGAACAAAAAACTTAGTGGAAATTCCCTATAAACTATCTAAAAATGAATAATAATAGTAATTATATTGATCTTATAAATATAATAAGGAGAGGGAAATATGATATAGAGTCCTTCATTTGTAAACTTTCACTTTTTTAATTAGATCATTAAATCCATTAGTTTTAGATAAATAGATCATTTTAATGGAAATGTATATTTTCTATTATCTAATGATTGTATTATGAGAAAGTTTTTATATCTATCAATTTCTTAGAGCATCAGTATGAGTAATGGTGGATACTTATTAATAACATAACACCAAAATAAGAAATTGAATCCCTGAAATGAGAGGATTTTATAATGGTATTTTTCAAAAAATGTTTTTTCGGGACACATTACATGAAAATGAAGTGATATTTTTAGAGATAAAACAAACGAAGGATGAATCCATTAAAAATTACATGCAAAAGATCATAAGACTCAAAAATTATGCCTCCAATTTTATTATTAAATCTGAATAAAATATAAATTAGATCTTTAATGGATTAAAAACCAGACTTTAAATAGATTTGGATAAAAGAAACATTGATATCTATAATGGAATTATTCGATATGCACTTAATGTAGAAATTAAAATTAGAGACTCTCATCATACTCATGGATTTAGAGAAATAGTATGGAAAATGGATTTCATGAAAAATAAAATGATATGTCACATGAATGAAAGAAAAATCAATTACTTATTTTTCCTAAATATGGGATGAAGCAACTTGGTAATTGTTAGAAAGGAACATAAAAATGTTTCAATTGTTAAAGTATTAGCCTTTGAGATCATAATTATAAGTCATTAAAAATGAGGTTAGAGAATGTAATAGACAGTATAGTGGCCCCAAATAAAGAATAAAACACACATAAATGCTTCAATTACAAGGATTTTTTACATTATAAAAATATATTCCCTAATAATAGGTATGATAGAGACAACGGACATTAGAAACTCCCAAAGATAGGGAATAAAGGGAAGGAATATGTGATCACAACCATTGAACTAGGTCACAAAATCAATGTACTATAAGGCTCACTCATCATCAACTTTATAACTCCAAATAACCTATGTGATTATGGTTTTACCCACTCTATTTTATCTAGATGTTTTTAGAATTTAATCAAAACCCCAAAAAGTGAGTAGATAATAAACTATTGGTGAAAAATTTTAGTGGTATGATGATTTCATCTTATGTTTATATATCTTTTCTAATTAAATATTATGGCAATATACCTCCTACAAATATTATTCTTCATTTATTGAAATTTTATATAATTTTGGTCATGAGATGGATCTATCTATAAAAGGACCATATTAATAATTTATTGATAATTCATATTTCATATTTCAAATCAACCCATTTTCATCAATAAATTTTAGGTATACAATGAACTTCCTATGAGAATTAGTTCCATTATATGATTCATAATACCTAATCATGAGTGAGAAGATGAGTTTACCTTGTCTTAACTAAGTTGATTAGATTGGTATATCATTAGAAATTATATCTCGATTCATATACATTATATATATTCTCACATATTTCTGTTTGTGATTATTAATAAAAATTTCTAAAATAAATTTTATTTATGAAGGGATATAACACCCTGATATTTTAAGTATGTATTACATTAAATAAATGTCATTTTGAAATGATTTTATCACATGAAAAACCAAACAAAAATTATTCATGAAATATTAAAATTAGTAAAAGAATAAAACCCCTATTAAGTAAAATTATATTAACCAATTAACAATTCTTATATTTAGAGTATAAATAATCAATATGATTTAATGTCAAAAAAGGATTATTTCTCATTAAATTGGTTTTAAATTGATGTTTTTTTATCCTAATTGATTGATATTAAATGATTATTATGATAATTTTTAAAAATTCAATGTATGAACTAATATATTAACATTCATTTAATTAGTAATTGATATAAAATATTGTTAAAAAAACTCAATGTTTAAAAGGTATTTTCACCATAAAATAAGTTTCTATTCATATTTTTTAGTTTCATTTAAAAGAAAAATTTTAGGATTTTATAATTTTAATTTCAATGAGTGATCTTTATTTTTTAATTTATAATTTCAAAATTATCTTAGGGTGGAATGTTAATATTTTTATGAAAAAATGGATTTTTAGGGAATAATGAAACGTACATTTTTTATGAATATTATCATTTTCATGATATTATCATGACATAATAATAAATTAAAAGTTTATAAAACATTTTTCCTATAAATATATATATATATATATATATAGTAAGTAATATTATTTATTGGAAAATATAATTTTGAAATTATAGATCTATGTTTGACATTTTGGAAATCTAAGTAAGGTTTTTATTCAATTAAAAACTATTTTTTGGTCCTCTATTTTAATAATATTTTCAAAATGTTCTTATTGGTTTTTATTTTATTTTAAATTAAAATAAGTATCTATTTATTTAACCTAATCAAAATAATCCCATGGGAATGAACATTATACTTGATATTGGTGTAAATCCATTTTAATTTTTAAAAAAGGTAGTTTTTTGAGAATAATTTATCATTGAGTTTTCTGTACATATATTAAAATTTATTTTAAAAAATATGGGGATTGAATAAAATAAAATGGATACCATATTTGGAATTAAAATTTTAAATTGTTTTTATTTTTCCTAATTTTATTTTTAGTCAAAATGAATAGTTACTCTGGTAAAAAGTTTTATCAACATATGAGTTGAAAGGGTTAAAGAAGAGGGTTAAACTAAGAGATAAGACTTAAAATATCTCTAAAAATTGTTTTAGTTATATTTTTACATAAATTATATTTTTTTTGAAATTGGAATAAATTTTATCCAATTTCCATGGGATAGATGTTTATTAAACTTTCAATTTCATAATATATACAAGGGTGACACTCCCATCACTTAAAAAAGAGAACCTTATATCCTTCTATATCCATAAAACATGAGAAAATTATTATAACCAATATATTTCCAAATACCTCCCCTAGTATGCACAACAATTATTATAGTTCTTGGTCTCACTTAAAGACCAATCCGTGAAGGATTGTTGTGTATGTCAAAGGGAGATATCCAAAGAGGTGATATAAGTCTAAACCAAATTATTTAATGTTTATTTCTTTTTATGAATCCTAAAAAATATATTATAACCATCCAAATATATTTAAATTTGTATAATTAATATAATATAATGTTATCACTATTATGGTAGAACTATTTTCTACGACTTTTTCATCCAATCGAAAAATAAAATGATGCTCACACATACGTGCGGAATACCACCTTAATAAAGTGATGTGTTTCATTCTTCATAAAGGCCACACACATGTGGTTATAAAAAATTATCTAAGGGATATCTATGATTTTTATGATTATTGTATGATTATTTTTATATTGTATATTATCTAACTTCTTACCCGCCCATATTTTAGAAAATGGAAACATTTATTGTGTGAATGTATGGAATATCACGTCCACGGAGAGATGTAATTAATTTATCATCACCATCTAAAATGGATGTTTATAAGGATGAATTTAATTAATATATATCATATTTATAACATATTTTATTTTTTATAAATATACGTTATAATTTAACTTCCTTTCCTTCGATCTATAGAAAAATGAAAACATCAATCAAACGTATCTACAGACTACTACCACCATGAAGTGATTTGATTAATTACACATAAATTCCTTAAATTGATGGTTATAAAAGTGAATATAATAATTAGATATTATAATTATTAATTTAATGAAATTTTGATTTTATTAAACCATGAACATGTTGTATGTATGAAAATATGTGAACCGAAACATGCATGGAAAATGAAACAGTTGACAACTAAATATTAATTTTAAAAAAGAATTATTAATAAATGGGAATTTAAAAATTACAAGGGTTTATTATATAGTAAGATAAGCATGAATATAGTTATTGTGTGTATGTATAATAATTCAAATTTTATTACAAAAGAGTTTATAGTGTATAAAAACAAGTTCAGACATGAGGTAATGGTTTCATCATCTCAATTTTTCTTCATTGTGATATGTTCAATATCTGCCATTTTTTTATTTTGTGTGGTTTATATATTAAAAATTAGTGTATAATATTATATTTTTCAAAAAAAACTATTGTAAGTTACTAATACATCTATGATTCTCTCTTTCATGGTGTTTTATTTATAAGGTTGTCAAATTTGTGAGGATTTATGTTACAATCTTACCTTTTATCAGGATTGTTTTTGTTTCAATTTCAATTATAAGAAATTATAAAAATATTTTTCTTAAAAAACAAATCTATTTTCCTATCCTAAAATTATTTATATTATTTTAAATTATTTCATCAATGTTCTACCTACTTGGTAATTAAAAATATCAAAATAATGTTTTAAAACAAAGTATACCGTATTTCTCTCTTTTCATCAGGAACATTTTTCCTCCATAACAGTGTTCTCTATAATTTTTTTATAAAAGTAATTATATAAATTTAATTATTTATAATTTATTTTTCTTCTCTATATAGCTTCATTTACAAATTTTTTAAATAAATATACTTATAATGTTTTTGAGTGAGTAATTTTTATTTTCTTTACAAAAGTGCGAAAATAATGTTTTTCTTTAATGTTTTTGGTGTGAAAAAATTATCTCTTTGTCATGTATAATATTAATTAAGGATATTAAATTAAGATGTTATATGAATTTATAAATAAAATATTATTCCTGTTTTTTAAGTAATTTTTTTATTAGAATTTACAAAAAGAAACTGATATTTATTTTTTTCAAAGTACCAATCTAATGATTCTTTAAAAAAAATTAATCATTTTCAACATCATTTAATGTTTTTAAAAATTTCCTAGAGAAATTATATTATGATACCATAAAATTCATTTCTCTTTATAGCTTATAATAATTATGTTTTAATGATGTTTTCTTGAAACCCATTTTTTCAATCAGTTAATTATGCTATGATGAAATGATGAATATTTTTATGGTCTTAGGGAACACATATGTATGGTTTTAATTATGTGATGGGTGGGAATAGAAGTATATATTACTCTATTTAATTTGGAAACATTTTATATCAAATTATATAATTAATTTTTTGTGTACATGATTGCGGGTAGATATGTTCATTTGTTTGTGCATGGACATGATTGTGGTAATCTATATTTATAATCTAGTGTGTGAGCATGATAATGGGTAACTATTTTCAAATGTTTGGGGTTGGTCATGATGTGAGGTATCTATTTTTACAATTTCATGATCTTTCATTTTTTATAAAAACTTATAATTTATGCATATGATATTCTCTCATGGATCGTGATTGATTTTTAGTGATTATACACTCTTATAGCTCATGAATTTTGTAATGAAAAAACCTTATTTCCTAACTCATGATAATGGTCAGTCACTTATTGTGAGTTTTGATCATGATATCATAACCTTATGATTTTCTTATACTAACTTCTAATTATCAATTTATATCTACAATGTTTACCCTTAACAAGAATTTGAGCTCTCCCTTTCTGTTGTTTCTATTTTCCCAGGTTATGAATGAAGGTATAAAGTATGATTTGGATAACAAGGGTATCATGTGTGAATAATTTTATGACATATGTTTTAGGATTATTATGAATTAAATATTTCCTATTATAATGTAAAAAATAACCACTTATAATAAAGATATGGGTTTTGTTACATAGAGGTTTTTTCTTTAATTTTCTAAAACATGGAAACTAAAATGGTCTAGGGTATGTATGTGACTCTGTACTTGTTATCAAAATTGTATATAGAGATTTTTATGTTTTGGTTTCATCAATTAGTATCAAATATAGTATGTAAAGAGTGTGTTTTTATCATTATATTAGTTTGTACATGTTTGAGTTGTTATAAAGAAATAGGTTGGTATGAAGGAGATATGTTCATGAAGTCTAGATATAAAATTTATTAGCATGAATTTTACATGAATATAAAATCTTTAGAACCACACTCTTGGATATAATTGTACAAAGGTTCTTAGTTTTTTCATAAAATGTTACTAAACAATTACATACCTTAGAATATTTAATGGTCTAGTTTTTAGAGGATTAGGAAAATTCCATACAATATATCCACTACGGGAAAACCCGATTATTGCGACAGGGTATTTGCAACGGGATTTATTCCCGTCGCAAAAAAATCTGACAAAAAGCGTATTTGCAACAGGAGTATATTCTAATCACAAATGGTCAATTATTTGCGACGGGAATACAGGACCCGTTGTAATAGATATGGCGTGGTTTGCGTGCCAAAACACGGGAAGCCTATTTGCGACGGTCGCCTTCTACCCTTTGCAACTACCCAGAAGTGGTAAATACTATTTGCGATGGGTAAATTGTCTCATCGCAAAAAAAATATTTAGTAGGTGTTATATACGATGAGGCTCGTTTCCAATACCAGCGGCAGTAAATAGGATTTTGCGACGGGGATAACCTCTCGTCGTTAATGGTATGTTGGCAGGCAGCTATTTGTGATGGGCCCATCGAAAAACACTTTTAACCACTGCATGTAATGAATGCGGGCGAAGGTATTTGCGATGGGGCCCGTCGCCAATACTGGCGGCGGTAAATTGGAATTTGTGACATGGATATCCGTCTGTCGCTAATTGTATGTCGGCAGGCACCTATTTGCGACGGGCTCGTCGCAAAAACCCTTTTAACTGCAGCCCATAATTAATGCGGACGAAGGCATTTGTGATGGTATCCCATCACAAATACTAGGTATTTGTGAAAGTATCCCATCGCAAATAAGACCATCGTAAATAATCTAACCTATATATACCCCCACCTATTTTTTTCCCAAATCATTCAGATCTCTCTTTCTTTCTCTCTTTAACTTCAAGTTCTAAGTAGAAAATTTCGTTTGTTTTAATTTTTTCTTTCAAGAAGAAGAGTGAAGGAGTTAAAAGGCGTCAAATGCTTCAAAATATCGAAGGAATTTATATTTTTTTATTTTTAAAATTATTTTCAATTGTTAAATTATTTTTAATTGTTAATTTTATTTTTAATTGTTAATTTTAATTTTTTTTAATAGAATGTTTAGAAGCTATATAGTATAATTAAATTAAGTGGTTGTACCAAATAATCCTTGTCTGGATACGAACAAATAGAGGCAGCACTGGCACAGATGTACCTAGGAGTAAAAACTCTGACAAGGTGTTTCGAGCTTGACTCGGGGTAACCTGGTACACGACAACGGGTCTTGCTGCACTCTTGGTTTGACACTCCCAGAGGATGTTTTGGTAATAATTAGAAATAATTATATTTACTTAGAAATAATTAGAAATAGTTATATTTCATTAAAAATAATTCTATTTAATTAGAAATAGTCATATTTAATTAGACGTAGTTATCAAATTAATTAAAAGTAGTTATCAAATTAATTAGAAATAATTAAAATAATTAGGAACATTTAAAATAATTAGGAACAATTAAAATAATTAGGAACAGTTAAAATAATTTGGAATAATTAAAATAATTAGGAACAATTAAAATAATTAGGAACAATTAAAATAATTAGGAACAGTCAAAAATAATTAGGAAATAATTAAAAATAATTAAAAAACAATTAAAAATAATTAGGAAACAATTAAAAATAATTAGGAAACAATTAAAAATAATTAGGAAACAATTAAAAAAATAGGTTACAATTAAAAATAATTAGGAAACAATTAAAAAAAATAAGAAAAAAATTAAAAATAATTAAAAAACAATTAGGAAACAATTAGAAACAATTAGAAAACAATTACAAACAATTAGAAAACAATTAAAAACAATTAAGAAACAATTAAAAACAATTAGGAAATAATTAAAAACAATTAGGAAACAATTAAAAACAACTAAGAAACAATTAAAAACAATTAAGAAACAATTAAAAATAATTAGAAAACAATTAAAAACAATTAGGAAACAATTAAAAACAATTAGGAAATAATTAAAAACAATTAGAAAACAATTAAAAACAATTAAGAAACAATTAAAAACAATTAGGAAACAATTAAAAACAACTATAAAACTAAGAAAAATTAGGAAATAATTAAAAACAATTAGGAAACTAAAAACAATTAGGAAACTAAAAACAATTAGGAAACAATTAAAAACAATTAGGATAATTAGCAACTACAATTAGGATAATTAAAAATCATGGTTGACCACTCATCTACCTAAATTTTCTTTTCATTTGTGTGTTGATGCTTGAGAGGAAACTTCTACCTCCACATGTAATATTTGCTTTTACTTTCAAAATTATCAACCTCCTCGCCAACATAGAGGTAAAGAGGTTTATAATTTTGACTGTAAAAGAAAATATTACATGTGGAGGCAGAAGTTTCCTGTCAACCTCAACACACAAATGAAAAGAAAATTGAGGTAGATGAGCGTTCAATCACGTTTGTTTTTCTATTCAATGATTGATTAACCACCCGACCTATATGCATATCTTCACATATTACTCTAATATTACTAATTAAATAATACTAATAATATAATTATTTTATTATTATATGTTAAATATTTATAAAAAAATATTAATATTATTAAAATTATTAAAAATTTATAAAATATTACAATTATCAATATTTTCAACAAGTTTTACTCTATTCTTAACATGTTTAAAACTTAAAGGGTCACCAATTTTCAGGTCGCGTCCAATAAAAAGTTTGTGTCAACCATGTATAATGTAAACTCTATAATTTTCCTTGCTTGGTTGATCACCTTGCAAGTAGCATTGCAATAAGACAATCCAATTCATGTCTTTCTCATCTATAAGAATCATATCAAATGACTTTTTACATAGACCATTATTTCTTGAAAAATTAAGGGAAAGATACTGAAATTCTCTTAATTTTTCAAGGAAGAATGATCTACGTAAAGGGTCATATGAAATGATTCTTAAATACAAGAATGAAATTACTTGTGTCATCCTATTGCAACACTACTTGTGAGGTGATCAACCATGTAAGGACAATTATAGAGTTTACATTGGACATGGCTGACGCAAACTTTTTATTGGGATTGACCTAAAAATTGACGACCCTTTAAGATTTGAACATGTTAAGAATAGAGAAAAATATGTTGGAAATATTGAGATTTGTAATAATTAGTAATAATTAATAATAATAAGTAATAATTAGTAATAATTAATAAAAAATCAAATAAATTCGAGTACATGGTTATAAATTGGCACAATTTCCAGCGGATCTGCCGCTACCTTTTGTTCGACGTCTCATATCTTTACTACTTTCTCCCACTGAAATCAATATGAAAAATGTACTCTAACGTATGTTAGAGAAAGTTTTTCATACTGATTTCAGTTGGGATAAAGTTAAAAAGAGATGAGTTGTCAGACAAAAGAGGCTCTTTTACCTAACGACTCATCTCCTTATAAAGAGACGAGTCGTCAGGAGAAAGAGTTTCCACCTATCCGCTCGAAATAAATAAGAATAATTAGTAATATAATCTCCACAACGATGATTACAAAGTTTTATTCCATTATTCAAGAATATTTTATTTTACCAAGTATTGCTAAGTATTTCTAAATTAATAATAATTAGTAGGGATGATTACAAACTAACTGTGTTGCCTATAATTATTGGTAATTAATAAGAAATAACTTTAATTATGTATCTTTTCTTTTTAGGATATTGTTTTTCTTATATAAAATTATTTAACAACAGTAATGGTTTTAAATTTTGTAGAAACATATATATAAATATGAAACAAGGAATTCGACATCAATCATTATTAGATGATCGCACTTGGATAAATCAGAGCAGAAATCCAAACGGTTCTAGTTTAAATCCTTTATTTGTTGATGGTGTTGAATCTTTCTTATTATTTTCATCATCAAACCCAAAATTTGTTTCAGAAGGGACAATTAAGTGTCTTTGTAAAAAATGTGCTCTGAGGACATTTGAGACATTTGACATCGTAGGGAAACATCTCTTGCATTATGGTTCTCAATCAGATTATATTTTTTGGTATCAACACGGTGAACGCAGTTCCAGAGAAGATACTAATAATTTGATTCTGGATCCATCACGGTTTTAGAATTTATTACATGATTTTGCAGGGTCATCCGTTCAACAAACTGAAATCGAGGATGATGTTGATTTACCTCCCAAGTTGGCACCATCTAAATTTGTTGAGCTGTTCAAGTCTACTGAGGATGCATTATATCCTGGTTTCAAGATAAGCAAATTAGAAGCAATTGCAAAATTTATGGCTATTAAATCAGATAATGGAGTGTCAAATAACTATTTTGATCAAATATTTTCTTTGGATAAATCACTGTTACATTAAGGAAATGTGATGACTGCTAATTATTATGAGAGAAAGAGACTGGTTCGTAATCTAGGCCTTAGTTATCAGAAGATCCATGCATGTTCAAACGATTGCATCTTATATTCTGGTGAAAATGAGTCATTGGATAGTTTTCCCACATGTGGAAAATTGAGGTATAAAGAAGCTCAATTAGGGAAGTCTGGATTGATTCCAGTAAAATAGTTGAGATATTTCCCGCTAACACCCAGGTTTCAGTGTTTATTTATGTCTTAGAACACAGTGACAATGATGTCATGGAACAAAACCAATATTTCAAATGGTAAAAGATTGATTCATCCATCTGATGGTGATTCATGGAAACTTTTTGATCAAGTTCATCCATCTTTTGCTTTAGAATCCCGGAACGTGCGATTGGGTCTTTCTACTGATGGTTTTTGTCCATTTGGATCTTTTTGTAGCCAATATTCCTGTTGGTCTGTCATTATAACTCCGTACATTTTACCTCCATGGATGTTGATGAAAGAGCCTTATATCTTTTTGACATTATTAATCCTAGGACATCTGAAAAATAATATTGATGTTTATTTGAAAGCATTGATTGATGAGTTAAATTTATTATGGAGTCTTGGTGTTGGTACATATTATGCTGCTTTGAAACAGAATTTTGTAATGAAAGCTGCTTTGATGTGGACAATTAGTGATTTCTCGGCATATGGCATGTTATCTGGCTAGAGTACACATGGTCTAAAATCATGTCCTTACTATATGGGAGACTACAAAGCATTTATGCTCGTGAATAGAAAAAAACCTCACTATTTTGACTGTCATCGCAGAATTCTTCCAATCAATCATCCTTTTCGGAGGAATAAATCTCATTTCAGAAAAGGTAGAATTAAAAGAGATGAACCTAAAAAAATGATCTCAGTTGCAGAGTTACAATCAGTTGTATTTTCATTACCTTCCATCACTTTTGGACCGACAATAAACCAACAAAAAATTCATGGCTTTGGGAGAGAACACAATTGGACAAAACAGAGCATTTTTTGGAATCTACCATATTGGTCTGATTTGTTGGTCCGACACACGTTTGATATAATGCATATTGAGAAGAACTATTTTGATAATTTATTTTATACAGTTTTGGATACACCAGGTAAAACAAAAGATAATGTAAAGTCACGATTAGATCTTGCCCAAATTTACAGGGGACCAAAACGTGAATTGTTTGAAAATGTCAGATCATATAGATTAATGAAGCCAAAAGAAGCTTATACACTGACCAAAGAGAGTTTCTTATTATTTTTTCAGTGGATTGAATATTTGAGACTTCTATATGGCTATGCTTCCAACTTGGGCATATGTGTTAAAAATGGTCATATTACCGGATTAAAAATTCATGATTGTCATGTTATTATGGAAAGAATTATTCTTATTGGATTAAGAGGTTTGTTGAATTCTAATATTTGGGATTAGATAACAGATATATCATATTTTTTGCGAGACATGTGTGCGGAAACAGTAGACTACGATGCACTAAGAATACTGGAAGAAGTCGTTGTTGTAATTATATGCAAACTGGAAAAAATATTTTTGTCGGATTTCTTTGACTCAATGGAACATTTGATATTAAATTTTCCACATGAAGCAAAATGTGGAGGTATGGTTCAGTTTCTATGTATGTACCCATTTGAGAGATACATGAAGAAATTGAAGTAAAAATTACGTAACAAAGCATCAGTTGAAGGCTTAATTGCTGAAGCTTATTTGCAAGAGTAAATTGCTTTATTCTACTGTCATTATTTTGAATCTGAATATCCCTCAAAATTTAACCGCTTGGGCCAGAACGAGGGGAATGTTGATGCTGATATGAACAATCAATTATCAATTTTCAATCAGCCCGAACTTAGCTTTGGTGGAGTTCATGATAGATGGCTTTCAGATGATGAACATCATAGAGCCCATACATATGTTCTACTCAACTGTGAAGAAATGTCACAAATTGTACAGTGAGTGCTCTTATCCCTTATTCTATAGATTCTATTACAGTAAATTAATCATACTGTATTTGTAGGTTATATGATGATAATATCAAGAAACAATTTTTACAAATTACAGCAGCTAGCTTAGAAGAATATTAGCAAAAAAATTCCGACTGGTTTCAAAAACTGGTAACGTACATTCTTTTATGGTTTTACATATAAAATAAATTTATTAATTGTAATAGTGATAAATGTTTTACAAATTTTCAGGTATCTTTACATGATGATAAGATTGATAGTCGATTTCGTATATTGAGTATCCCACAATCCATAATAGTTAAATCTTATAATGCATATGTGGTGAATGGTTATCGCTTTCATACACGTGCATATGGGGAATAAAAGAAAATAATGAATAGTGGGGTTTGTTTGAAGGGATCACATCATAGAGATATTGAAGTTGACTTTTATGGCATTCTTGAAGAAATTATTGAACTGTGTTATTTTGGACAGAATTGTGTAACAATGTTTAAATGTCGATGGCTGGATACTGAGAGAGACTTGAGTATTCATCTGACTCATGGTATTGTTGATATTAAACATAAAATTCTTCTTGTAGTAAATTAACCGTTTTTATTGGCTCATGAGGCACATCAAATTTATTATGCAAAATACTGTGCTACTGCGAAAGAGTTGGATGATTGGTGGAGTATAATAAAAGTTAAATCTCAAGAAAATCAGTTTACTCAAACTGAATGTTGTTCTACTAAAGTGCAAGGAAATTAAATTTTTAAGGAAACTCCTCAAAACACATCGTTTTCACAAAGAGACATGAATATCAAGGATGACACCACCACAGTTAAGGATCGATGGTGGTGATGTTGTCAATGATGTTATAACTGAATTTGAAATGACAAGAGGTGATGAAAGTGAAAATAATATGGAAATTGATGATGTTGATGAGGAAGATGAAGACATTGGCATTGAAAATTATGAAGATGATGATGAAGATTAACATTGACACAAAAAAATACTGGTTAGAATCATAACAAATATATATCTATACATAAGATTTATTTTCAACTGTTTTCTAATAACAATCATTTCATGTTTCAGATGGACTCAGAAACATATTGTTAGTTGCTGGAGGTTGAGCTACATATGGATGATGAGGTTCTTGAGTCATCTGACCCTCAGGTTATTGGCACTACAGGGAGCACTCGGAGGGGGCGTTGTCTTGCCAGACTGATGATTCCAGATCCTATCCCTGAGCGACGTCCACCTCTTGGATTTGATGTGCACATGCGGTGGTATGGTAACCTGTGTATTTTATTTATCTTTCATTATAATTTATTTATATTCTAATTGTTTGATTATTTGTTCTTTTTCCATATTTTTTTGCATATAGCTATTGGATAGGGGAGCGCTATCTTGTGCAATTATTTTTCTCAGCCCTGGCTCACATGGGATCTGATTCCCGCTGATGTGCAGGCCGCCATGTTCGATCATTGGCTGGTACATAATTTAATATTATTTATTTTGAAATATAATTCATTAATAACTTTATATTAGGGTTTATGGTATCCCATTGACAAGAGCATGCGTGCCACTATCCACGTGGCATGGGTGATGTCTATGCGTGACAGTTTCCATAAGTTTTTGCATAATTTGAGAAAGGCGGTTGTGAGGAAAGCTGAAGTGACAGAATTTGATGAGTCCTATAGAGCCCACCGACCAGAGTACATTTCATCTCATGTTTGGGATGGATTATGTACACATTGGATGGGTGGTGGGTTTCAGAGGAGATCTGCATTGGGTCGACAAAATCGGGGGAGAGAAGGGGTGACGCATCGAGCCGGTAGTCGTACATTCAGTGCGCATAGAGAGCATCTGGTAAGTACTCTTTTTTAATATTTTATACAACTTTAAATATAAATAGTTTATTTTATATTCATATAAGAAGCAGAGTATCCCGGTATTACGACGTACGGTGTTTATCGGAGGATGTACACTGATTCGGCTACTAGAGAGATTAGAGGTGACCGCCAGCGTCATATTGTGGTCAGTATTATTTTCTTTTCAGTTTGCAAATTAAATGCATATATTACTTTTATTATTTTAATTTCTAATTAAAACATAAAGAGTCATATGATGCCACGGCCTCTCAGACATAGGCTGAGAGTCAAGACGAGACGGGTGATCAGACTAGTGCACACCATTTTAATGAGACGGCATGGATGCAGGCGACCCAATATGTCTTTGAAAAGGGCCGAGTAGTTGGGATCGGCTCTCATTTGACTCCTGTAGCTTATTATGGTACTTCTGCGATGTCAAAGTCTGGCTCGAGTGGAGCTCATGGACAGACATCATCTTTTGCCTCACAGTATCAGGAGCAGCTGCGTGCTCAGAGTGAGCTTATAGAGGATTTGCATCAAGGGAAAGAGCAGATGCGTCAGCAACATGATGAGGATTTGCATCGATGGCAGGAGCAGATGCATCAGTAGCATGATGTGGAGAGGCGTCGATATGAGGGGCAACATCAGGAGCAGATGGAGTACATGTGTCGTCTGACTCGTAGTTTAGGGATGGAGTTTCCTCCACCACCTCCTCTAGGTCATCCAGATTATCAACCCCCTAGTGATTTTTTTACATGTAATAAACACTTGAGTTCGTAGTTTATTGTCATATTAACTATTTACAATTCCTGTTTCATATTGGTATGAATATTGCATGATTTAATTTGTTTTTATTTTTTTTAATATTTTATTTTTTATTAGTATTATTTTTAATGTCTGTTTATTTTAGTAATATTATTTTTAATATTTTATATTTATTTCTAATATTGATAAGTTTATAATTTTATAATTTTATTAATATTAATATTATTAATATTATTTTTTCATAAATATGTATGTTTATTTTAAGAATAATAATATTATATTAATTTTTTATATTATTAATATTAGTATTATTGTATAATATTATATTAATTATATTCATATTATTATTATTTTTTGATATTAATATTTCATAATTATATTATATATATTTTTTATTATTAATTTTATAATAATATAATTTCTTTTTATTATTAATATTAATATTATTATTATATCCATAATTTAATAATAATATTATTATATTAATTTTTTATATTATTAATATTTGTATTATTATATAATAGTATATTATTATTATTCATATTATTATTATTTTATGTTAATATTTCATACTTATATTTTATATTTTTTTTATTTATATTATAATAATAGAATTTTTTTTATATTATTATTATTATTATTATCTTTATATAATATTATATGATTTTTATTAATTATTTTATTTTTCTTTATTTATTTAGTATTTGAAATGGGGGTATTTGCAACGGGGTGTCCCGTCGTAAAATATTTTTTTACTATCCCATTTGTGACGGGAAGAATACCCATCGTAAAAACTATTTCTACAACGGTCCGTCACAAATACCTACGTCACAAATATTTTTAAAATTTCCCATTTGTGATGGGTGAGAAACCCGTCGGAACTAATATATCTACGACGGCCCGTCACAAATACCTTTTTTATATATAAATGAAAAAAATTTGCGACGGGGAAAAAATATCGTTGCAAATACTATTTTAGCGATGGGAGCGCCACAAATACAACTATTTTCGATGCCGTTTTCTACGACGGGCGATTTTTGATGGGATCCTGTCGCAAATCGCTCGTCGTAGATAATCTGTTTTCCTATAGTGATCAGATTTTACACAATTTATAAGAAAATCTATTTGGATTCAGTAATTGTAGATCCTTAAATGAAACCAAACACATTTAGTTATTTTCAATATCATGTGAAAACATTTGAAAATATAGATTGATCATAAAATTATCAATTAAGGGGTTTTAAAATCAATGAAAATCCTTTTAATAACACTCATTAAAAACTCTTTGAAAATAATTTTCTTTTTGTAAAATGTAAATCACTTTATAAAATAAATATTTTTCCTCAATTAATGATCTTGGGTTTCATAAAAAGTCCCTAGGAAAATGATTTTTTAAAAAACATTAAAAGATATATCATTTTTAAATCCCACTTATGTTCAAAATAAATAACCTTTGAAATATGTTTTCGATGTCACATTTAAAATCCTTTGAAAATAATAAACTTTTATGGATTAAAATGATACTTGAGAAACCATAAAAAAATATAGCCTTGAATAAATACAAATAATTTTCAAAATAAAATTTCTCGTCACTTTAATGAAATATTTATTTGGATGATCATTATAAGTGGTGTTTCCCAATCCCAATATAAGAATGACAGGATGAAATAAGAAGTGTCCAAGTGTAGGTATATATTTAGAATATAGAATAACTTGGGTAATAGGGGTTTTATATAGAATTATAGGTTCATATATAGGGATTATTCCATTATACCCTCAGAATTAAATAATATATTTTAGAGGATAATTTTATTATTTCAATAAGACTATGGATTTGAAGAAATCCAAGTTACAGTCAATGTATTCAAAAAAATATTAATTTTAGGATCTATATTCAGATATCATTCATATAACATCATATGAGAATAAAAAAAAGTAATTTGAGATTATTTTGTCTTATAGAGTAAGATTATATATATATATATATATTAATTGATTTATTCATATGTTCATTGAAACTGTTATAAAAATGATGAACAAATGATATTTTTTAACAATAGTGGATGTTATCCAGTTTTAAATTTGATTGTTACATTTAGTTATATATATATATATATCTAGTTTTTTATTAGCTTTTGTGGGGGGTTCTTCAAGAATCTGTGTTAAATCTTGACATGGTCTGGTGGAATTTTTTAAATCAAACCAAATAGGGTGATGCCATAATGATTATTATGAGGATTTAATTATCATGGGTTGAAATAACTCTAATGAAAGGTAGGTCAGAAAATAGTATAAGTTATGAGATATATGGGTGAAGTGAAACTTCTCTATATATTTTTTTCTAAGGATCACTATATTGTCATCGTAATATGATGACAATAGTAGTTTAGGGTGGTGTAGAGCTAGGTTTTATGCTTATATTAGATAAATACAATGGCATGTAGAGAAATAATAAATATATGTTGGGGTTAATAGGGTTTAGCAGGAGGTTGAAGAGGATCATTATGGTGATCATATGGCTAGTGTTAATATGATCAGACATCCGTGATATAAATTATTGTTTTCAATTCGAGTGAACAATACCTATTGAACCACATCCCGTATTGAATGTTCTCCCATTAGATTGATTCCATATATTACAACAAATCTCAACATCAGTTCATCCCATGATACCATAGGATAGTCACCTGCACACACCTTCACACACATACCTGTGGATGGACCAACCAGCCTGACTTCTTGAGCATCTTTGGGTTCACCATGCACCATAAGGGCATTATGCATCCACCTTCCCACCTTGTGTAGAAAATTATTTCCCTCTCTTATACCATGAGGTCTACCCAGGGTTGACCTCTCCCATGTGGTTGACTAATACGATTCCACATGTGTGGTTGAGGGGTCCCTTAGTTAGCCTAGTGTTTGGCCAATTTTTTTCTAAAGTATGTTTTCAAATTACATCTTCTAATATATTTCATTATACTACAAATTTAAATTTAATATTATTTTTCTTATATGCTAAAAAATATATTGATTCAAATATATGATATATCACTTATTAAAAGTATAATATTTCAATACCACATATATTAACTTAATTTTTTATCACTAAGAATAAAAATATGGTACAATATTCAAAAATTATAAATTTTGAAAGGATTCATTTACAAAAAAAAATTTATATTTTTATAATATTTTAAACAAAATACTACCACATTTTTGAAAAAGAAATATTTGTTTATAATTTGAATATTAATTAACAAAAACCTATTTCTTGGAAACAAAAAGTCTTAAAATATTATAATATAAGATTTTAAAAACTCTAAATTTTTCAAGTCAATCATAAAATCACTTTTAATTAATAAAAAATTGTATTAATAGCATATGAAATATTTTTTTAAATTTCTTATTGTGTAAAATTAATATATATCAATTCTTTTCGAAATATGAGTATATATATTAAAATTTTAATATATCTCTATTTTTATTCTTCAATAAAGGTATTATTACTTGAAAAATAATACAGATTAATATTATTTATTTATTATTATTAAATAATATTAACATATAACCAAAAGTTATTTTTATTTTACAAAATCACATAGTTTCATAAGTGATTAAAAATATATTGGCATGTTTATATTATAAAATAAACTAATAAATTATCATTCTTCAAAAAGAAAAAAAATTAAAATTTCTAGTATGTTACATTCTCCCCCTCCACACCTTAAAGGAATTGTGCCCTCATAATTCATTCATCATACATAAAGAAATTATAAATTCTTATCTTTAGAATTAAAAAAAACTAATATCATAAAAAAATTCTCTGTACTTAAGAGTTATCAAGAATTTAATTTTCCTAGAACCTGAAAAAAATAAAATTCTTAAATTATCTTCTAATAAAAACATAGTATTCTCTAAAAAATTTCTAAATAATTCCTCAAATACTTATTATGATATAATCATACCCACACTACCAGATCAGGTTCTAAAAAATGGTTGTATATTTTTCTATAAAAAGATAAATGAGAATATATGGTCTTTCACATACCTAAGGATCCTTTCTCATTTAGATTTTATAAGATTTGGATAATTCCTTAAAATATTTTATATTTTATACAATTTAAAAATAAAATAGATATTTCGATTCACTCATACTAGTTTTATAAACAAAACCAAATACCTTTGTTACTTCTAATGATCCATTGAAAAAAAAACCTATAGTGAACATAGAATTTCCTAGTAAGTGGTTTTAAAACTAGTGAAAATCGTTTTATAAATAAGGCTTAAAACACCTTGAAAATATTTTTTTTTATATGAAATATAAATCATTTAATATAGTAAATATTTTTCCCCAATTAATAATTAAGGGTTATTATGAAAAAAAAAATGGAAAATACTTTTCAAAAGGCTATAAAACATATATCATTTTGAAAACCCATATAATTTCAAAATAAATATCTTTTGAAATTAGTCTTGGATTTAAACTTTTAAATACTTTGAAAACAATAACATTTTTGAATAAAATGATTCTTGAAAAACCATAAGAAATATATGAAGAAACTAATAATATCAATTTTATGAAAATTTCCCCTAGAGGTTGTGGGTTTACTCATTATTATTCATTATCTCATTTGATACCCAATTACCAAGTTTTATTTTAAGAAAACATAATTCCAAACTTGTCTTTCTCAATTACAATCCATTAAAACCCTTTCAAAAATTATATAAACTATTTTCTACGAAGATACTAATATTTATAACTTGTTATATTTAGAAAATGTTACCTCTTATAATACCATAATGGGTAGGATAAAATCCATAATTTAATAAGAAATTCATAAATTCAAAGGAAGTATTAATAACACTTTGGAAGTTGAACTTAAAACAAATTCTTTTATTAATATTTATTGAATGTAAATGATAATTATATTATATGGAAAAAATTAATATTATAAATGAAATTTATTAAACAAAAAGAAAATTTTACAAATAAGATGACAGACTTTATAATATAAAAATAATATCTGAAGTATAAAACACACTTCCTTTTCAAAAAATTAAACTTGACAATGTAAACCTTAAATTTTCATTGATAATAAATTCTTAATCTTTTAAATAGATGTTTTAATTAAAAATAAATCTTCATTAAAATAAGGGTTTATGAAATTAAACTTGGTAAAGAAATTTATAAATTCAAATAACCCTTAATAAATTGAAAATTAACTCTTGAATAAGCATTATAATTTCAAACATGGAAGTTTTAAAATAATAATATTACCTTTATATAAAATAAAATATTTTAAAAAAATATTAGTATTCATAAAAATATGACTTTTCTTTAAAATATAGGTGTTTATATAAATAATTTACTTAAATAAACTAAAAAAAATAAAATCAAATTCACTTATATAAAAAGGGGTTTAAAATGAAAGAGGGTTTCAAAAAAAATAATTCCCTTATAAAAAATCATAGTATAATTAAAATTAATTATTCACTTGAAAAATAGAGTTTGTATAAAAAATAATCATTTATAATTAAAAATCAACATTTGGATTGAAAATAAACCCTTGAATATATATATATAATTTTACAATAAATATTTTTTATTTCCTTAAGGAATTATAGCTTCAGATGATATTTATAGGTGATGTTTTTCACACCTAATATGGGAATGAGAGGGTGAACTGAGGAATATACTGGTTGAGGGATATATTTTAAAGAGGTAAGATCTTCAGTCATGGGGGTTTTATATAGAATATGAGGGTATAATATAAGAAATCTCATATTTTACACTCAGAATTAAATAATATGTTTCAATTGTTAATTTAATTATTTAAAAAGAACTATGGATTTGAAAAAATCCCATTTGAGATCGATGTCTTCATAAAAATAAAAACATTGGGATCTATATTCAGATACCATTTATCTAACATCCTAAAAGAATCTAAATAATTAATTCAATATTATTTGGGATTTTAGAGTAAGATTATATATATATTTATTGTTGTTGGTATAAAAATGGAGAATGTGGGAGATTTTTTAAACATAGTGAATGATATCCAATTTTAAATTTGATTGTAACATTTAGATCTATATATATAAATCTTGTTTTTTATCATGTTATATAAATTCTTCTTCATGAAACATTGATAAATCTAGGAAAGGGAAACCAAAATTCTTTGACTCAAACCAAATAAGGTGATGTCATCATTATTACTTTGGGGATTTCATTGTCGAAGATTGAAATAACTCTGATGATAGGTACATCAAAAAATTGTATAGGCTAATAGATCTATGTGTGAAGTAAAACTTCACTATTTTTTTGGTTGAAGGGTCACTAGATTTGAGACATAGGAGGATGACAATGGTAGTTTAGGGTGGCATCAAGCTAGGTCATACACTCATTATAGTTGAAGATAATGGCATTAGGAGTAAGAAGAAATTTACATTGAGTCTCATAGAGGTGATTGGGAGGTTAAAGATGATCATCATAGAGATTGGATGACTATAGTTAATCTGATTGGATGGTCATGATATAAATAGATGTTTTTATGTTTGGTTAATAATACCCATTACAAAACATACAATAGTGGAAGTTCATTAAATAGAGTCCTTTCAAATATTATAATCAGTTTCATCATTATTTTGTGCCATGAAAGAGGGGGGTGGTCACCTGGAAAAACCTTCACATGTGTACATGGTGATGAACTAACCTACCCGATTAATTGTATGCCTTCGGGGGCACCATACACCATGTAGGCACTATGCATCCACCTTCCTTCCTTATGAAATAAGTTAGTTCTCTCCATGCCACCATGTGGGCTAGAGAGGGTTGACCTCTCCCACATGGTTGACCCAAGGATCCCACGTGTGTGGTTGAGGGGTCCCTTGGTTGTCCCAGTGGCTGGCCTACTTTTTTATAAAGTAAGTTTTAAAATTACTTTTTTGAAAATAAATTAGTATTCTACTAAGTTATTTTAAAGATTAATTTTATTCTAATTTAATAATTAAATTAATTAATACATATGATATATTACTTATTAAAAGGATATAATTTTAATATTATATATATTTATTTAAACTATTATCAATAAGAATAATAAAATTATAATATATTAGAAAATATAAATTTATCTAATATTAATTGATAAATAAATATATTTCATATTAAACAATTATTTTAAACAAAATAATTTCCCATTTATAAAAAAGTTGTATTTTATTATAATTTTAATATTAATTCACAACTAAATATTATTTTTGGGAAATAATAAGTTATATAAAAATATTATAATATAAGATATTGAAAACTATAAATTTTTATTATCAATCATAAAATAAATTTTAATTTATTATCACCTGAATAAATAATTTATGAAATAAATTTTAAAAGGTCTTATTATATGAAATTAACATAAATCATGTATTTTAAAAATATGAATATATTTATTATAATTTTAATATGTCATTATTTATATTCTTCATTAAAAGTATTATTACATGAAAAATAATACAAAGGAATATTATTATTTATTATTATTATTATATAATCATAGCTTATAAATAAAATTTATTTTGATTTAATAAAATAAATTAGTTTCATTATAGATTAAAATATATCTTAGTTTATTTGAATTATAATTTAAACCAATAAATTAACATTTATTAAAAAGAAACAATATGTTTATAATTTATAGGATGTTACACCCCCAAGGAATTGCGCTCTCACAATTATTTTATCCTATTTAAATAAATTTGGAATTTTTGTCTTCATAATTAGAAAAACAATCATAAATAATTATATATACATATGAGTTGTCTAGAATTTAATTTTATTATAACCTTAAAATAAAACTTATAATTCATAAATTATCTTCAAACAAAAATCTCATAATCTCCAAAGTTGTCTGAAAAATTCCTCTAATACTAATTATGATATCCAAAGAAAATCACTCCCGGATCTAGTGTCAAAAACATGATGTATGTTTTTTTATAAAAATTAATGGAAAATGTATGGTTCTTTACATACTCAAAGATCATTTTCAGTATAGGTTTTAAAGGATTCGAAAATTTCATTAAAATATATTAGTGTTTACAAAATTTATAAATAAATTAGTTTTTGGATTCACTCATGCTAACTCCTTAAATGAAACAAAACACATTAGGTAATTACAAAGATCTTGTGAAAAATATTTCAAAACCTATATTGAGTATAAAATTTCCCTATAAGGGGTTTTAAACCCACTGAAAAATATTTTTATAAATACTATTTAAATAATCTTTGAAAATAATTTTCTTTATATCAAATATTAATCATTTGATATAATAAATATATTTCCACATTTAATAATATAGGTTTTTTCAAAAAAAATCCAATGGAAAATACATTTCAACAAAATTTAAAAGATAAATCACTTTGAAACCCCACTTAATTTTAAAATAAATACCCATAGAAATATGGTTTGGATTTCACCATTAAAATCCTTGGAAATTAGTACCATTTTATGGATTAAAAAGGTACTTGAAAAAACCTAATAAATTCTAGAGGCCACTAGAAATTTAATCATTAGCAAAACATCCCCTTGAGTCCATGGGTTCATTAGTCATTCCTTATAAACTCATTTAATACCCAAGTTCCAAGTTTTATTTTAGGAAAACATTTCATTCAGGCATCAATTTTTCATTTAAAATCCATTAAAATATTTCAAAACATACATAATTTATTTTTAAAGAAGAAAAATATTATATCTTATTAAATTGATAAAAAGATAACTTTTATAAATTTCATAAGGTTTAGGAGAAAATCTATAATTTTTTAAAGAAATAATTAATTCAATGTCAGTATTCATAACACTTTGGAAATTGATCAAAAAACAAATTGATTTATTAATATTTCTGGAATGACAATGATAATTATATTATATTCCCATAACCACTATTTTTAATTACGTTTATAGACATAAAATAAAATTTTACACATAAAATCATAGACTTTATCATATGAAAATTATATTTTAAATTAGACATAAAGTTATTTCCAAAAATAATTTTATAAAATTTAAACTGAAGGTTTTAATAGTGAAATGATAATAAATTTTTACTCCTCTACATTGAAGTTTTAATAAAAAATAAATCTCTTTGAAATTATGGTTTTAAAATTAAACATGTTAAAATATAATTATAAACAAAAATAACCCTTACTAAATTAAAATTGAACCCTATAATATACATCATATTTTTAAACACAGAAGTTTAAAAATAATAATTTTCTTTTTTTATAAGAAATAATTTTTTAAACAAACTCTTAGTATACATAAAATTATGAGTTTTATTACAAACATAGGTGTTATTAAAAATAAATTATTTATATAAAATAGATAATTTTAAAATATAAATCCCTTACTTTAAATAGGTTTTAAAATAATTTGAAAAAGTGGTTTTGAAAATAATAATTCCCTTAAATAAAATCATAGTAAAAATTAAATTAACGATTTTATCAAAAAAAAATATTTTTTAAGAATAATAAACCTCTTGAAATTAGAAATCAACCATTGGATTAAAAATATACCCTTGAATAAATACATATAATTTTGAAAATAAATTTTTTTACTTACCTAAAGAAATTCTAGCTTTGGATGATATTTTGTAGTGATATTTTCCACAACCAATTTGAGAATGATAATATGGACCATGTAATATAAAACGTGACTGATATATTTAGAAGATTGGATATCTTGGGTGATAGGTGTTTTTTAAGGAATAGTAGGGACTTATATAGTGAGGCTTGCATTGTACCCTTAGAATTAAATAATACATTTGAAAGAAAATTTTTATTATTTTAATAAAACTAGAGATTTAAAGAAATCTGGGTTCCAATCGATGCCTTTATAAAAATAAAAATATTGGGATCTATATTTAGACTGTATCTCATTAATCTAAAATTCTACAAGTACCCAAATAAGGAATTTGATATTATTCTAGCTTGTGGAGAAATCTTATGTGTGTGTGTGTGTTTGTGTGTGTGTGTGTCTGTTTGTGTGTGTAAAATCCCAGGTAAATAAAGAAATAATAAATTTTCATTTTTATTAATATTCATAAACTAAATATTATTTTTAATTTAAAGGGGTTTCTATGTTCGATGTCATACCTGAAACGCAACAATGGGTTTATTTGAAATCTTACATTGCATAATAATAATATAATATGATTATTTTAAATTGTAGTTAATGTCTAGCCATTGTATTGGTGGTAATGAACTAAAATAACTACAATATGATTATAAAAGTTTGTTAAATGTTTTTACATTTATCTAATAAAATTTAGAGCATTAAAATGTTAATGAATTTAATTTTAAGCCTAATTTAATTTTAAATGTTGATTTACCACATTTTAATGGAGAACTCTATTTAAATATAGTTTTGGTAACTTTTATATGTTCTATTTGACCAAATAAAATTATTATTTAGAATTGGGTCATTAAAATTTACTTTGGGTAAATTTTTATTATTTTTCTGATAAAATTCATTTTTTAATGAAAAGTGAAAAATGATGTATTTTAATTCAAAAATGCTTTTTAATCTAATTTATTTATATGGTTCAATTATCTTTTTAATTGGTTTTAAAGTTTAATTAGATTATATTCTCACCATTTAATATAATTTTGGTTATTGTAGTTAATTTCACATTGAAATTGGTTGTAAAAAAGTGTCAATCTTTTGATAGTTATTATTTCTTAAAAACACACCTTTTTTGACAGTGGGAATTAAGTTTAAATTTATTTCTTCAACTTCTATGGTTTGAATTTATTAAAATGGATTCCATATTTGGAATCAATATTACCAAATGTTATAAATAGGTAACTTTAATTTTTAGACATTATGAATATTTACTTTATTAAATATTTTATTTACCATGGTTAAAGGGTAAATTTGGTAAATAAGGGTAAAAAATATTATAATAATAATATAAAATTATCCTAACAGGTGTTCTAATCCTATTGGTTGATACAAATCCGACCATTAACATCCTTGGGTCTATTTTGGGACCACATGGGGCCACTTGGGAGTGATAATGACACTTTATTTTAATTACCTTGAAGTAAAAGCAAAAATGACAAAAACAAATATATCTTTGTAAATTAATTATTATAAGGGGTTATATAAGTCATATTTTCGACTATAAATATTCATTGTAAATATAAAAAAATTTCCTACATCATGGTATTTTTTTTATAATTTCTAGACATCAAATAAATTAAATTATTTATGACACACTAATGATGCAGTATTTACCTCGTTAACAAATGATTTAAATAAATATGATTATAAATATTAAAATAATATTTAAAACATATCCAATTATTATTTGATGATTTTATTTCGACCATTAGTCATCTTATATTCGACTTTAATTAGTTTTGGACCTTTAGAAACCAAATATAATTATATAATAAAATAATATTTTTACAATTTCCTAAAGAGCCCCTCCTCCCCCTTATAAAAAGAACTCACTTATAAATCCTTCATCACACCTATAAATCCCCTTGGTTCATCCAAAACCTGACCAAATAATCTATCAAGATTCCTCTCTTCCATATATAAGCCTTACCTTAGATATAAGTCACTTCAAGAAGTCCTTTTTGTTCAAACCAAAGGGAGTTACCCAAATTAAAGGAAATTGTTTCTCTTAACTTATATCATTTTATTTAACTTCCCTAACCCCTAAAATCTTTTTATTCCTTTATTTCATAACAACACCAGTATCATAAATATTCTATGATGTTTTTATGAGAATTATTCTAACTACACATACACACACCTCCATCTAATGGGTAAATAACATACTGTTTCTGTGGATGGAAAACTAACGCCTCACGAAACGATGATTATTCAATTATCTCCTACCACCTCTCATGGTGGCCATTCGGATGTAACTATATTTATATATGATATATATTATGTTTATGTTCTCTTTATTCTTCTGTATTTTCCATTTATATCATACCTTTATGGTTTCCATAATGGGTAAATGCGATAATTTCATTTCAGAATGTGCGGACTACCGCCCCCTCAAAGTGATTGACTTGTTAATGCCATATGTGGGATGTATAAAGTATGGATTTAATGATATTATATATGATATTATACTATAATTATAATATAACTATGTATCATTATGTTTTTAATCCATTAAAATATGAAATAGAAATAAAATTAGCGTTCATGCGTGCATACGGCTTACCGTCTCCATGAATGGTGAATTTCATTTCTTATCTCCAAATGATATGTACTATTATAAACACATATATAAAATGGATATATATGATATATATGATATCTAAATAATGAATATAATTATAGAGATAATGGACTATTGACCACATGGACAACTTGTAAATATAAGGTGTTCATTTTTAACTCAAGTACCAAATATCAACAAAACGACAATTATTAACTTAAATCATTGCATAATGTTTATAACATGGTAATAAGTGATATAAAAGGAATAATAAACTTTAAAAGGGTTTTTAAGCAAGTATAAATTAACTTTAGTTTAATATTCAGGAGATTAAGGGATAAACAGGTCAAGTCGGACACGAGGTACGGGACTTCATCTCAATCTCCTTTCATTGAGACATATTTTGTTTTATACACAACCTTCTTTTATACGGTGTATAAACACCTTTAAATTTTCATTTCATTCAAATGGAATATTCCTCTATGAGGTTTTTTACTAAGTGACAAAAAAATAATATTTCTTTTTAATGTAAATGGTGACAATGAACTTTCTGCCACCACAATTATTATTTGATCTTTGGCTTCCTTAACAAGACGTAATATTTTTAAAAGGAAAATAAACTCCATATATTATTTTACATATTTTTCTATTGAAAATGGTTTAGATAATGGATTTTTTATATCAATATATTTAAATGATATATTTTGATAGAAATTTTGAAATGTTATCTTTTCTTTATGTTTGTTTAATATTCTATGAATATGTTAGGGTTATTTAGAATTGTTTACATATATGGGTGGTTCCATGATAAACCTAGGGCGGGTGAGCCTGAGATAGCTCTTCAATGAATTGGGTAACATGACAGAGGTAAATGTGAATGTTTCTCTTAAGAGATATAGGGAATATATTGTGATGGGTATTCCAAATGTAACTCCCTACGTATCTGTGATAGCTACAATGTAAGTATGCTATGGATGCCACAAGTTAACTTTATTATTTATGTTTTCTATGTGTTATTCATAAATATTATTATTTCATGAGATTTTTTAAAGAGATTATGCTATGTATGTAATGATGAAAAAATGTTGTCATTAATTTTTTATAACCCTTAGTGATCTTTTTATGCTCATCCCATGTTTTTAAATGTTTATCACATGAATTAAAGAAGAATATGGTCAAGGATGGGGTCATGGAAAATTCATGCTATCTAAAACATGGAACTATACATGACCCTTTTTTTCAAGAGTTTTTATTTTATGAAAAAATGGATTCTGAGTAGAAGTGTCTACTTTGTAATATTTGAGTTATAATGTATATATTATGGCATAACCCTCTAGAAATCTATACCTAAAAAGATCCTCAATGTGAAATATTCATTTAATTCAAGATTATATAATGTTTTAAGGTTGGGTCCTTATAGTTGGTATCAGGGGTCAGTTTAAATAACATTAAGAGTTAGGGTATTGTTAAATTAGTATCCATAAATTACTTTATGTTAATATTAAAATTATATAGCATTTACAAATTACCATGTTGCTTTACCTAAGATATGTCTCTAGTAAGAATGGTTTTTCATAAAATAAATAGTGAATTTGTTCTAGGACGGCATACAAATGGAAATGACCTTCTCAATCAGCATCCTAAGATAGTCAGAATTAGGGTTGAACAGTTTGTTATAGTGATGTATCAGTTGACTCAAATGATAAATGGTGGCTTCTTTTATTGATGATATTTCGGTTTATTCTAAAATAAAATAGTAACATTAAATTCATTTAAGGGTTTCCTTGAAAACCTTACAAAAAAATATACATTATGTGAAATTCAGCAGGTGTGAGTTTTTGTTACAACAAATTTCTTCCCTTGGTCACATTTTTTCAAAAAATTCCATAACTGTTTATCCTGCTAAAATAAAAGTTGTTGAATAATGTCCAAGACCCACAAATATAACTAAGATCTGTAGTTTTCTTGGTTTGGTAGGTTATTACTGGATGTTTGTTGAGAATGTTTCATCGTTATCTAGTCCAATGACTAAGTTAACTCGAAAAGGTGTTAAGTTCATTTGTACAAAATAATGTGATGATTGTTTTCATGAATTGAAAAGAAGATTGATGAATACTCTAGTTTTGGAACTGCCGTCCAAAAATGGTGGGTTTGTTATTTATAGGGATGATTTGTTGATCCTTAGGTAGAATGATCAGGTAATTTCTTATTCTTTACGTCAGTTGAAACATCATGAGTTAAATTACCCTGCACATGATTTGAATTAGCTGTTGTTGTTTTTGATTTAAAAATTTGGAGGCATTATATGTATGGAGTAAAATGTGAAATATATATTAGCCACAAAAGTTTAAAGTATATATTAACTTAGAATAAATTGAACCTGATGTAGATAAGATTGCTGGAATTAATCAAGTATTATGATTGCACAATCCTTTTCCATCCGGGAAAATCAAATAAAGTGGTTGATTCTTTGAGTTGGAAAAGTAATGTTACATTAACCATGTTAAATTTGGAATGAGATCCTTTGGTTTTTGATTTGATGAACTTTGGCATTGAAGTTGTTGGTGTAAGAAATTATTCTATCTTGTTTCAGGTGTCAGTGAAATCATCTCTATCAGATAGAAATAATCAAGCACATAAGGAAGACACTGAGTTACAGAAAAAGGTATAGTTGGTTCAAAAGGGTAAGTTGCCTGATTTTAATGTTAATAATGATTGTGTTTTAAAGTTTGGGAAAAGAGTATGTGTGCCTTGTGATTCACAGTTAAATAATGAGTTATTATGTGAATCTCATAGTTCCTTGTTTTCAGTTCATCCTGGCAGTACTAAGATGTAAAGAGATATGAGGGAGTATTACTAGTGGGAAAGAATGAAAAGAGACATTGTTGATTTTACTGTGAAGTGTTTGACTTGTCAGTAGGTTAAAGAAGGGCGACAGTTACAAAAAGGGATGATTTAGTCTTTACCAGTGTTAGAGTGTAAATGGGAAAATATATCCATAGACATCATTGTGGGATTACCAAAGACATCACAAGGTAATAATGAAATTTGGGTTATTGTTGATCGATTGACTAAATATTCTCATTTCCATCCTATTCGAGATACTTTCTCTCAAGATCAACTTTCTCGGTTGTATTTTAAAAAGATAGTCAAGATTCATAGATTTCCCCTCTGAATTGTATTTGATTGTGATCATAGGTTTACTTATAGCTTTTGGAAAGGCCTTCAGAAGTCATTGGGTACTGAATTAAATTTTAGTATATCTTTTCATCCTCAATCATATGGGTAGTCAGAATGAATAATTCAGACCTTGGAGGATATGCAATGAGCTTGTTCACTATATTACCAGTGACGTTGGAATCAAAATCTTTCTTTGGTTGAATTTTCATATAATAACAGTTTTCATTCCATTATACAGATGGATCTGTTTGAAGCATTATATGGAAAGCATTGTCAAACTCCAGATTTTTGGGATGAAGTAGGTGAAAGGAAGCTAATGCGACCAAAATTGGTAGAAGAGATGACAGAAACGGTTCAGTTGATTCAGAAGAACATGATAACAGCTCAGAGTAGGCATAAAAGTTATGTGGATAACCAAAGGAAGGATCTCCCTTTTGAGGTAGGTGATCATGTCTTTCTCAAAGTTTCTCCATGGAAAACTGCGATGCGTTTTTCTAAGAAGGGAAAGTTGAGTCTGAGGTTCATTAGACCATATGAAATCCTGGAGAAAATTGGATCAATTGCATACAAAGTGGATTTATCTCCAATTTTATCCTAGGTACAAAATGTTTTTCATGTTTCAATGTTGAGAAAGTATAAGCCATATCCATTTCATGTTTTGAGCCCAGAGGTACTTCAGTTGTAAGAGAATATCTATTATAAAGAACAACCAGTCCATATTCTTAACTGAAGAGAGTAAGTATTACGGAATATGGTAATTCATCAGGTAAATTTTTTGTGGAAAACCCATATGGTTGAAGAGGTAACGTGGGAATATGAAAATGCAATGAGGGATAAATACCCCCATTTATTTGATAAGTGAATAAAATTGCAAGAACGCAATTTCCAAAAGGGAGAAGGATGTAACATCCCGGGTAAATAAAGAAATAATACATTTTCATTTTTATTAATATTTGTAAATTAAATATTATTTTTTCTTTAAAGGGGTTTTTATATTCGATGGCATACCAGATACCCAACAATGGGTTTCTTTGAAATCATACGTTGCACAATAATAATATAATATTATTATTTTAAATGGTAGTTAATGCTTATCCTTTGTATTAGAGAGAATGAACTAAAACAACTACAATATGATTATACATGTTGTTTAAATGTTTTTACATTTATCCAATAAAATTTAGAGGCTTAAAATGTTAATGAATCTAATTTTAAGCATAATTTACTTTAAAAGGTTGATTTATCGCCTTTTAATGGAGAACCCGCTTTAAATATAGTTTTGGTCACTTTTATATGTTCTATTTGACCTAATAAAATTCTTATTTAAAATTGGGACATCAAAATTTACTTTGGGTAAATTTTTAGTATTTTTCTGATAAAATTCAATTTTTAATGAAAAGTGAAAAATGATGTATTTTAATTCAAAACTACTTTTTAATTGATTTTAAAGTTTAATTAGATTATATTTTCACCATTTAATCTAATTTTGGTTATTTTAATTAATTTCACATTGAATTTGGATATAAAAAAGTGTCAATATTTTGATAGTTATTATTTCTTAAAAACACGCCTTTTATTTTAACAGTGGGAATTAATTTTAAATTAATTTCTTCCACTTCTGTTGTCTGAATTTGGAAAAATTGATTCCATATTTTGAATCATTATGTACAAATTTTATAAATAGGTAACTTTAATTTTTATAAATTATGAATATTTACTTCATTAAATATTTTATTTACCATGGTTAGATGGTACATTTGGTAATAAGGGTAAACAAATATTATAATAATAATATAAAATTATCTTAACAGGCATCCTAATCCTATTTTTTGAAACACATCCGGCCATGATCATCCTTGGGTCGATTTTGGGACCCCATGTGGCCACTTGGGAGTGATAGTGACACTTTATATTAATTAACTAAAAGTAAAAGCAAAAATGACATAAAAAATTCTATTTTTATAAATTAATTATTATATGTGGTTATATAAGTCATATTTTCGACTATAAATATTCATTGGAAATATAAATAAATTTCATACATCATTGTATTTTTTATAATTTTTAGACATCAAATAAATTAAATTATTTATGACACAATAATGATGCAGTATTTACCTAGTTAATAAATGATTTAAATAAATAAGATTATAAATATTAATACAATATCAAAAACATGTTCAATTATTATTGGATGATTTTATTTCTACCATTAGTCATATTATCTTTGACTTTAATTAGTTTTATACCTTTATAAACCGAATATCATTATATAATAAAATAATATTTTCACACTTTTCTAAAGAGCCCCTCCTCCCCCTTATAAAAATCCCTCAATTCTAGATCATTCATCACAGCTATAAATCTCCTTGGCCCATCCAAACCCTACCCAAATAGTCACTCAATATCCCACTCTTCCATCTATAATCCTTACATTACACAAAAGTCACTTTTCGAAGTCATTTTTGTTCAAACCAAAGGGAGTTACCCAAATTAAAGGAAATGGTTTCTCTTAACTTATTTTCTTTTAGTTTACTTCTCCAAACCCTAAACTCTTTTTATTCCTATCTTTTATAACAAAACTAGTATCATAAATATTCTAGGATGTTTTTATGATAAGTATTCTAACTACACTTACACACACCTCCATCTAATGGGTAAAGAACATATTGTTTTTGTGGATGGAAAACTACCGCCTCATGAAATGATGATTGTTCAATTATCTCCTAATGCCTATCATGGTGGACATTGTGATGGAAATATATTTATATATTATATATATTATGTTTATTTGTTCTTTATTCTTCTGTATTATCCATTTATAGCATACCAGTATGGTTTCTATAATGGGTAAACGTGATAATTTCATTTGAGAAAGTGTGGACTACCTCTCCCTCAAAGTGATATGACTCGTTAATGTCATATTTGGGAGGTATAAAGGATTGATATAATGATATTTTATATGATATTATATTGGAATTATAATATACCTATGTATCATTATATTTTCATTCCATTAAAATATGAAATAGAAATGAAATTAGCCTTCATGCATACGTACGGCTTACCGTCTCCATGAACGGTGCATTTCATTTCTTATCTCCAAATGATATATATTATTATAAATACATATATATACTGTATATATATATTATATATGATATATAAATAATTAATATCATTCTAGAGATAATGGAATTTTGACGACATGGAAAACTTTTAAATATAAGGTGTTCATTTTTGACTCGTACCAAATATCGACAAAACTACTATTATTAACTAAAATGATTTCATAATTTTTATAACACGGTAATAAGTTATATAAAAGGAACAATAAACTTGAAAAAATTTCTTAAGAAATTATAAATTAACTTTAGTATATTATTCAGGATATTAAAGGACAAATAGGTCAAGTCAGACACAAGGTAAGGGACTTCGTCTCAATCTCCTTTCAGTGAGGCATATTTTGTTTTACACAATACTTTATTTTATATGGTGTATAAATACCTTTGACATTTCATTTCATTCAAATGGAATCTGTTGCTATGAGGTGTTTTACTAAATGACAAAAAATAATGTCTCTTTTTAATGTAAGCGGTGACAATGACCTTTCCACCACCATGAGTTTTATTTTATCTCTGGCTTCCTTAACAAGCCGCGATGTTTGTAAAAGGAAAATAAATACCATATACCCTTTTACGTATTTTGGTATTGAAAAATGGTTTTTATAATGGATTTTTTATGTAAATATGTTTAAATGATATATTGTGATTAAAATGTTGAAATGTTATCTTTCCTTCATGTTTGTTTCATATGTTATGAATATGTTATGGTTCTTGGGAATTGTTTACATTTACAGGTGGTTCCATGATAAACCTAGGGTGGGTGAGCCCGAGATAGCTCTCCAATTCATTGGGTAATGTGATGGAGGTAAATATGAATGTTTCTCTGGATATATTTAGGGAATATACTATGATGGGTATTCCAAATGTAACTCCCTACGTAGTTGTGATAGCTACATTGTAAGTATGATATGGATGCCACAAGTTACCATTATGATTTATGTTTTCTATTTATTATTCATAAATATTATGATTTTATGAGGTATATTAAAGAGATTATGCTATGTATGTAATGATACAGAAATCTTTTAATTATTTTTTTTATAACCCTTAATAATCTTTTTCTTTTCATCCCAAGTTTTGAAATGTTTTTCATAGGACTTAAAGAAGAATAGGGTCAAGGATGGGATCAAGGAAAAGTCATGCTATCTAAAACTTGGAAGTAGACAAGACTCTTTTTTTCATGAGTTTTTTTTTTCATGAAAAAAATGATAATGAGTAGAAGTGTCTACTTTGTAATATTTTAGATGTAATGTATATGTTATGGCCTAACTCTTTGAAACTCTAAACCTGAAAATATACTCAATGTGAATTATTCATTTAACTCAAGATTATTTAATGTTTTAAGTGCGGGTCCGTATAGTGTGTGTGTGTTTTTTAGAACTGGTATAAAAATCATGAACACTAAAGATTTTTTAATAATTCATATTGATATACAATTTTAAATTTTATTTTTTAAATTTAGTAATATATATACATATATATATTATTTCTAATTATTTTTTGTGGTGGCTTCTTCAAGAAGCACTGCGGAATCCAAACAAGTTCCACCGGAATTTTTTTACTCAAACCAAATGGGATGATGTCATCATGATTATTGTGAGGATTTAATTATCTTATATCAGAATAACTCTGATGAAAGGTATATCAAATAATGGTATAGAATGAGATATCTATGCGTGAAGTGAAACTTCATAGTTTTATTATTGAAAGGATCACTAACTTATCATCGTATGAGGATGAAAATGGAAGTTTTAGGGTTTCATTGAGCTAGGTAGTATGCTATTTTTTGTTGAATAAAATGGTTTTAGGAGGAAGAAGAAATTGATTCCATGTTTGCTATGGTTGATGATGATGGTTAAGATAATCAGTGATGTGATTGAACGACGAGCATTAATCTAATCATAAAATCACAAAATCACAAAATGAATGGATCTTTTTAAGTCATGTGAATAGTACCTTTTATACCACTTCCCACATAGAATGTTATATTATTAGAGTTATTGCATATATTACAATTGGAATCGTCATCATTTCATACCATGGTACCAAGGGATCGACACCTGGATACACCTTCACACACATACATGGGGAAAAGATGAAATGTCCAGCCCTTTCTCACCTCTGACCATACCATGCACCATGTAGGTGCTATGCAGCCACCTGGATACCCTGTGTAAGTGCTTGGTTCCCTCCATCCCACCATGAAGTATAGCACGGTGTACCTCTCCCACATGGGTAACCCATAGGATCCCACAAGTGTGGTTGTGGGGTCACTCAGTTAGCCTAACAGCTGACCAATTTTTTTAAAAAGTAACTTCTAAAATTAATTCTTTTTGAATATATTATTATACTAATAAGTTAATTTTAATATTACTTTTCTTCTAATTTAATAATTAAATTAATTCACACATATTATATATCACTTATTAAAAGGATGATATTTTAATTCCACATGTATAAACCTAAACTATTATCACTGAGAATAAAAATATTATAGAATATTAAAAAATTATAAATTATACTAACATTCATTTAAAAATAAATATATTTTATATTAAAATATTATTTCAAACAAAATAATACCACATTTATACAAAATCACTATTTTTTATAATTTAAATATTAATTTGTGATGAATTTTTATTTTAAAAGTAGTTTGGGGCCGAATCCTCATTTATTATTAAATCAAAGAAAAGACCTCTTTTAACTAGGTAGAGAGAGACCCATTACATAGCCCAAAGGCCCAGTGGGCATTTAGCCCAATAAATGGCCCGTAGGTGCAATGTTTTGGCCTAAAGCACATTCTGTGAATAGTACTGCTACAGTTCCCGCCTACTACAGTACCGCATAGTGCCCATCCGCCGCTACAGTACCCTGCCACCGCTATAGTGACCTACCGCTACTACAGTTTCTGTTGTTGCTACAGTGCTACCACTGCTATAGTACTGCTATAGTACTGCTATAGTACATGCTCCTAATGGGTTTGGAACCCCCATTTATTTAAAAATATTATAAAATAAGATTTTTAAAACTATAAATTTTTCATATCAAACATAAAATAACTTTTAATTATTAATCTCTCATATTAATAATTTATTAAATAATTTTTAAATTTTATTATTATGTAAAATTAACATAAATCATGTATTTTTAAAATCTTCATATATATATATATATATATATTAAAAAATTAATATATCTATATTTATATTCTTCAATAATAATATTATTGATAAAAATGGTAATAATATATATTATTATTATTCATATTAACTTATAATAAAACATTATTTTGATTTAATTAAATCACATAGTTTTATAAGATATTAAAATATATCTTAGTTTATTTAATTTAAAAAAATAAACCAATAAATTATCATCTAGTAAAAAAATAAGTTTAAAATTTATAGGATGTTACAAAGAATTTGGAGGTTGATCATGAAAGTACTAAGCACAAAGGAGACGCACGATGAAACCTAGGCACAAAATGTACCTAAGTGTCTATAAAGGGAGTTTTGTATGAGATTAAGCACATGAGATAGGGAATATGCATAGAATTATTATCAATTCCGAATAATAATTTTTTGAAAATCGGTCCATATTGAAACATAAATAAATTTTAATTTTTATGTTTTTTTATCTAAAAGGATTCAAATTAAAAAATGAAAAATTGTTTTCTCCCCAAAATTTGGGATTCCCCAATAGTAATAGTTTTATTAAGATAAATATTTCCCAAAAGACCCTCAAAATTGGATTTTATGATCCCAAAACCCCTTTTTATTTGGTAATGGATGAATCATGTGGCCTACTCCCATTGTGAGGAACACCTCACCATGACACTGGTCAGGGAATTTTTTTTGAGGAATCTGTAATGACCCACTGTTTTATCCATGAAATTACCTTCTTATAATTATGACTTATAGTATAATCACATTAGGAAGCATAGTGACATATATTGATACTAAATATTATTTGGCCATTATACATAATGTTTCCACTCCTATGTTTTGAAATTCAAAAATATGACATAAAGGTTATGATCAGGAAGATGTTTGGGGTTCGATAGAACAAAATTAATTTTTCATGAATATTAATCTACCCTTATTAATAGTGACCTATCCTTATGAATATTAATATGAACCTTATGAATAGTAAATCCTCCAAAATAATAGTAACCTTACCCATGAATGATTAAATAAATCTTAGACATCTTATAAGTGACAGCTTGACCATAGTAAAAGAATTATTATTTTGTAAGTCATAAATAAATAATTATACTTTATTTATTTATTTATTTAAAATAAAATTAATTTTCCTAAAATTTTTAATAATTCAATGTATTCTAGTTTTAAGATAATTTTGTGAGACCTTATGTAATTTTTAAAAGCATTAGGAAATCGGTTTTAATTATAAAATCTATATTTTTCAAGTATATTATTATTTTAATAAAAAATTAAATTAATCCTATTTAGAAAATTATTCTAGAAAATTGGAGTTTATTTTTGGATTCTGGACATCAAAAAATGTTTAGGGTGAATTTTTGTATTTTTCTGAAATACATGAATTTTTGATGTTTTGGGTGATGTTCTGCTGATGTAAGCACATATTGTTCAGATTCACAAGATATAATTACATTAATTAGTCATGGAATACTCTCTATTAGTTTTCTTGTGGAGAAATAATAAATGAATTAATCTTATATTGAGAGAACACCTCTCTTGTACACTATAAATACCACCATTCACACCCTCATTTCCTCACACCTCTCAAGCTTCAAGACTTATCTAAACTCTGACCAAACATAATACCTATCCCCTCCCCCATGTCCAAGAGAATCTGGTCTCATAAAAAGATCAAGCCTAGGTTTCTTAAGGATGAACCCAATAAGAGTATTCAAGAGGTAATCCCCCTCTCTCTTTTTTCCTTTAATTTCTATTCAATTTCATGTTCTTTTCTTAAGATCTTCCCACCTATCCTCATCCAAATGATATGGTGACTCCAGTATCTTACCTATACTATAATTTTATGATTATAATGGTATAATATATCATCCAACCCCCTTATCCTCTTCTTTTTATATTATAAAATAAAATTTTTTTCGTGAGCTATTAATTTATCACCTTTAAGAACGACATGTTTTCTTTTTTCCTTTAACACCTTCATACCTGATCATAAAACAATTTTTATGGTTTATAAGATTATATTATATTTATTATATCCTATTTAATGGTCTAGATCCAACTAATGTGCATATTACTAAATAATTAAACAAAACATTTGTGTTTTTGTCGAAAAACCACCTGAATTAACCCCATACAATCATCATTAAATTCTTATATAATGATTCATTATCAAGGTATTTGAAAAATTTATTTAGAAGATTATTTCAAGTTCCATAAAATCATAAATAAAATATATTTACAATTTTTTATCTTTATCAACATTTTATATGAACTTCCATTCATGAATACAAGTGAATTTTTCAAGAAAACTATAAAAATGGACATTCCCAAACAACAAATTTAAGATTTATAACTCATCCAAAGGCCCATAAAATAAATTAATGAAACCATATTATACAACATTCATTTATACAGGGTTATTTAATTTATAATTAATGAATATAATGTCATTATGTAGGAAATTAATGTGAATAAAGCATTCAGATACAAGGTAAGGGGAAATTCTCAAACCCAACTTCCTTTCTTCGGGTTCTCCATTTTTCACTCCATTTTTGATATGGTTACTCCTTAAAATAATTTTTTCATCATTTTATTCTATTTTTGGGGGTATAAATTTTTTCCAATGGATTTTATGTCAAAAAAATGTTTTTCAAAAGAACTATTATTTCAAGAACACACCTTTTACTTCTCACTAAAGATTGATATTTCATAAATTAAGTATATCATTCCCTCTTTATTTTGGGAAACCAAAAATTTATTAATGTGTTATTATGAGTTGAATCCCATTGCTTTCCAAGTTTATTTGTGTTCATAATTGATATTTTTTACTATGTTTCATGAATTATAATTAAAATGTTATGATGTGATGGGTGCTCCTAGAATTATATAGCGCAATATGAATGTTTGAATGTGAGGGTGTGCTTAGAATTATAAATTGATCCAATGAATTTGGTAAAGTGATGAATCTCATGAGTTAAAGTGAAATTATGTGTTAATATATTTCTATATTTTTTAAAAACTATGTATGGTAGATGACCACTAAGACATGTTGTTTCATTTTTATGCATTGCTACATTCCATGCCTTTATCTAATGTTTCCTCTCATGATTTTCTGATGATGATGTTTTGATTTTTCCCACCCCAAGCTATATTTTTCTTATTTATCCTCTTACTAGGATTTTATATCACCCCTTTTTTATGTATATCCTCAGGTTATTATGTGTACTAAGGAGTTTTCAAGCGAAAATAAGAAGTTGGAGAAGAATGAATAAAATAAAAAAAATTGATGTTGTAAATGTTATGTTTGGTCCTAGTTTTCCCAAGACACTAAACCTATGTATCCTCATAGTGTAATACTATTAGGTTTTTTATCTTTATAATGATGTAATAGTAATTTAATAAAATTTAGTGTCACTATAGTTGGTATCAATGGAAAGGTTTAGGTAATTTGGGAATTAGGATTAGTGAACACTATAGAAAACCTCTAGTATTAGACTAAGTACAAATATGCACACAAGAATCTTTACATAAGAATCCCATAAGTTATGATTTTAGTGTAAATCATACAAATGAATAATTTATTCATGTTTTTTAGACTTATGTTTTGTTTTAAATTTTCTCTTTTAGAAAATGGTGGGAACCCAGAGAAAACAGGCCAATAACTCGTGCGAGCACCAATGCAACGATTGCCCAAACGAAATTCCCAATGCTTTGGAAGGAGAAGTTAAAAACTCCATGGAAATTCTTACCCAACTATAATAGGTTATAAACAATAACCATAATAATGGGGAACTTCTCCCTTCACCAAAGAGGGAGCAACTGGATGTCGAGTATTTTATGCAGCAACGACCACCGACGTTTAGTGGATCTTCTGATCCACTAGTTGTGGAATTGTGGGTAAACTCCATGGTGAATATATTTTTTGTGATTCACTGTTATACAATGGGGAAGGTGACACTAGTCTTTTATCATCTAGATGTAGAGGTTGATCAATGGTTGGCTTTAATTCAGAACACCATGCCAAGAGACAAAATTAAAGAGATGGAATGGTAAGACATTAAGATCATGTTTCTTAACAAGTATTTCCCACAAACACTTCATACAAAGATGGCTAGAGAATTCATATATCTCAAGAAAAATGAAAAGTAATTTTTCAAATCCTACAAAGTGAATTTAAAAAGGATTAAATGGTATGATTCAAGTTTTTTATCAACAATGATAGAAAAATTGATAGATTCTTTAGTGGATTAAAACTACACCATTGAAAGGATCTTTCAATTGGAGACTTTGGGAGTTATGAAGAAGTTGTTCGTTTTAATCTCAATGAGGAGATGGATTTTAGAGAACAGTCTCCTGGATATGTTAATACGAAATGAAAGATGGAGTTTCCAGTTGGGGGATCAAATGATAAAGGTGGGAAGATAACTCAATGACCGACATGCCAAAATTGTGGTAAGTTGCATCATGGGAACTGCCTCAAAGGGATGGGGAAATGCTTCATGTGTGGAAAGTAAGGACACCATGCTCAAGATTGTTGAAAATAAATGAGAAGGAAGGATAATGTGGTGGAAGAAATGAGAGAACCATCCATTGTTCAATGATACAACTATAGGGAGAAAGGGAACTATGTAATCCAATGCACAAAACCTATATTCCTAGAGGGTAATCAGCATCAAAATCCACTAAATCTAAAAGAACAAGGGAAGGATTATGCCATGACTACTGTGGAAGTGAAGAAATATAATGAAGTCGTACAAGGTACACTTCCTATTCACTCAAGAATGGAAAAAGTCTTATTTGATTTTGGTTCTACACATTCCTTTATATATTGTAAGTTTTCTAGAACTATAGAATCGAAACCCTGAAACCTTGAAGTAGAGATATCTGTAAAAACACCAAGTGGTGAAATCATTGAAGCCCAAGTGTTTGACTCTTCTCTTGTTGGAAAATGTGGGAATATTCTTCTAGAAAATCTCGTAATACTCCCCTTGGTGGAATTTGATGCTATAATGGGAATGGATTGGCTCTAGTTATATAGAGAACATATCAACTATCAGAAAAATAAAATATCTTTTCATATTCTGAACCATCCCATGCTCTTATAAAAATTTAAATAATATTATTAATCTCTTTTGAAAAATCCTTCAACATTGTGGGTGTTGATACATTATGAAGAATCATGCCTCGCCCGAATGGTTGAGTCAAAGGAATGTTCCAACCTTGGAGAAATCCCATCGTGAGAAAATGTGGTGATGTATTTCTAGAAGAGTTACCCAGAATTCCCCTAGATCATGAGGTAGAGTTCTCCATAGAACTCATATTCAGATCTACTCCTATCTTGAAGTGTCTCTATTGAATGGATCCTATCAAACTGGGGGAGTTAAATAAGAAACTTCAAGATAATTTGGACAAATGGTTCATATTCCCTAGTGCATCACCTTGGGGTGCGCCATTGATCTTTGTGAAGAAGAAGGATAAAACAATGCGGTTGTGTGTCGATTATTGGGAACTCTACAAAATCACCATAAAGAACAAGTATCCTCTTACAAGGATTTAATACTTTATCAATCAATTAATAAGAGCTTAATACTTCTCAAAGGTGGATCTTCGTTTGGGATATCACCAGCTAATGTTGAGAAAGGAAGATGTTCAAAATACTTCCTTTCATAAAAGTTATGGGAACTATGACTTTCTAGTGATGACTTTCAGACTTACTAATGCCCCTAAAATTTTCAGGGATTTTTTGAATAGATTCTTTAGACATTACCTAGATATATTTTAGGTTTTGTTTATTGATGATATTCTCATATACTCTAATAGAAATGAGAAGCATTTAGAATATCTAAGACTTGTGTTGGTGACATTGAGAAAGGAGAATTTGTAAATCAAGTTCAGAAAGTGTGACTTTGGATGAATAAATTCATGTTCTTGGGATCATAAGATAGGGAATTTTTGTAGACCCTTCAAAAACAAAGGCGATTGGGGAATGGCCCACACGCTCTAGTGTCATAGAAATATGTAGTTTTCTTGGATTAGTTGGGTACTACCGATGTTTTGTGAGAAATTTCTCATGATTTTCAATCCCACTAACCAAGTTAACAAGGAAAGAGGTAAAGTATGTTTGGACGAAATAACATGAGGAATTCTTCAAGGAGATAAAGAGAAGGCTGATCACTACACCTGTACTCACATTACTGAAAAGTGGAGAATATTTTGTGATATACAGTGATGCTTCAAAGAAAGGCTTGGGTTGCATACTCTTGAAAAATTATAATTTGATAGCCCAAGCCTCGTGGAAGTTGAATATCTATGAGAATAACTACCCGACGCATGATCTAGAGCTGGAAGCTGTGATTTTTTCCTTGAATATCTGGAGGCACTACCTTTATGGTAAGAAGTGTGACATATACACCGATAACAAGAGCCTAAAGTATATATTCACACAAAAGGATATTGACATGAATCAAAGGAGATAGTTAGAGCTAATAAATGACTAATATTTCTCTATTCACTATTATCCTAGAAAGGTGAACAAGGTAGATGATTCTCTGAGAAGAAAAGAACCAGCTACTCTATCATTGCTACAGATTGAGAGAGGCCCTATCTTCATGGATATGAAAATGATGGATTTGCAAATCATAAGGGTAGGAGATACATCCTACCTTTCCCAAATGATTGTCCAAACATTTATCCAAGAGAAGATTAAGGAGGCACAACGGGACGATTTATAGTTACAAAAGAAGGTGAAGGTAGTAAAGTAAGGGAAGATGAAAGAGTTCCATATCAATGATGATGGTGTGATTCGGTTTGGAATGCATCTTTATGTGCCTTCATCACCCAGGACAAAGAAAGAGCTATTGGAAAATTCACATAGCTCAACTTTCTCTATCCATCCTGGTCGCATCAAGATGCATCGAGATCTCTGAGAACACTTCTGGTGGTACAACATGAAGGAGGAGATTGCGGAATATATATTAAGGTGATTCTTATGTCATTAGGTTAAAGAAGAGAAAAAAAATTCCAAAGGACTGATGCAGTCATTCATTATACCCATGTGGAAATGGGAAAATATCACTATGGACTTTTTCATAGGTCTCCTAAAGATACCCATGGTAAATAATATGATATGGGTTGTGGTTGACTGGCTCACCAAGACTGCCCATTTTATCATTATTCATAAATATATCTCTCTTGAACAACATGAAAAGATATATGTGAAGGATGTGTTGAGACTACATGTTGGTCCACTATCGATTGTCTCTGATCATAATCCAAGGTTTACATCTAATTTCTGGAGGACCATTCAACATGATTTGAGTACTGAATTAAATTTCAGCACAACCTATCACCCCCTAACTGATGTCCAATCTAAAAGGACAATTAAGATGCTTGAAGACATGATAAGATCCTGCTCTTTATAATTAAAAGGTGGATGGGATACACATCTTCCATTAGTTGAGTTCTCATACAAAAATAGCTTCAACTCGAATATTCAGATGGCCCCAAATGAGGCTTGGTATGGAAAATGATGTAGAACTCTAACATGTTGGGATGAAGTTGGAAAAAAAGATACTTGGACCCGATCTAGTGCAAGAGATGATAGAGATGGTTCAAGTCATCCAAAAACATATCAAAGATTCTCAGAGTCAAAAAATGAGCTATACTGACAAGTGTTGAAGGGACTTTGAGTTTGACTTAGAGATAAATTCTTCCATCGAATATCATCATGGAAGAGAGTCCTATGGGTTGAAAAGAAAGGGAAGCTAAGCCTTTAGGTATATTGGCCCATTTGAGATCCTTGACCACATGGGAGTAGTGGCCTATTGGGTTGAACATCCACCAAATATGTCTCAAGTTCATGATTTGTTTTATGTATCACTCATGAGGATGTATATACCAGACCCCTCACATGTATTGAACTCAAATATGGTACATCTAGAAGATGATCTCTCTTGTGATGAGCAGTTAGTGATGATTCTGGACTAGAGAGATGAGGTTCTATGCAACAATACAACCCACCTTTTCAAAATGTTTTGGAGGAACCATAAGTTTGAATAAGCTACCTGGGAACCAGAAGAGGAAATAAAGGAGAAGTGCCCTCATCTGTTTGTGTAAAATGAAATTTCAAGGGCAAAATTTTCTTAAGGGGGAAGAATGTAATGACTCAAAGTTTTATCAATGGAATTTAGTTCTTATAAGTTTTCCTTATATTATAATCACATTAATAAGCACAGTGAAATATATTGATACTACATACTATGTGACCGCTAAAAATAATTTTGCCACTTTTATGTTTTGAATTTTGAAAATCTAATATACAAGGTTGCGATCAGTAAGATTTTTGGAGTCCTATAGGACAAACTAAATTTTTGGTGAATAGTAACATACTCATATGAATAGTAAACTACCCTTATGAATAGTAATATAATGCTTATGAATAGTAAATTCTCCAAAAGAATAGTAACTTTACCCACGAATGATTAAATAAAACATATGCATCTTATAAGTGACATCTTGACCATAGTAAAAGTGTTGGTATTTTTGTAAGTCGTAAATAAATAATTATAATTAATTGATTAATTTAAAATAAAATTTATTTTTATAAAATTTTTATAAATTCTATGTCTTTTAGTTTTAAGAAAATTTCATAAAACCTTAAGTAATTTTTGAAAACATTATGAAATCAACTTTAATTTTAAAATATGAATTTTTAATAAATTATGTTTTTAATTTTAAATATTAATGATATTTATAAAATTATTCTTGAAAATATAGTTCATTTTTTTATTCTACGCATCAAAAAATGGTTAGGGTGAATTTTTGGGATTTCTCTGAAATACTTGAATTTTATGAATATTGAAATATGATAATTTACAAAATAAGTTAAATTCATGAATTATAGATTCATGGGTGATGTTCTACTGATGTAAGAACATATGGTTTAGATTTACAATATAAAATTACTATAATTAGTCATGTAAGACTCACTATTACTTTTCTTGTGGAGAAATAATAAATTAATTAATATTATATTGAGAAAACCCCTCTCCCGTCCACTATAAATACCTTCCTTCACACCCTCATTTCCTCACACCTCTAAAGCTTTAATACTTGCCTAAAATCTACCCAAAAATCTTCCCTATATCCTCCCCCACGTTCAGGATCTTTGGTTCACATCAAAATACCAATCCTAGGTTACTTAAGGAGGATCTCAAGAGGAGGATTCAAGTGGTAATTCCCCTCTCTCTCTCTTCCTTTAATTTCCATTCAATTTCAAGTTCTTTTATTAATATCTTCCCACCTATCATCATAAAAATGGTATGTTAACTCCATTGTATTGACAATAATGTAATTTTATGATACTAATGAGAAAATATATCATTCAACCCCCTTCTAATCTTCTTTTAATTTTAGTAAAGAAAACATTGTTCGTGAGTTGTTAATTTATCTCCTTCAAGAATGACATGATTTGTTTTTTCCTTTACCACCTTAACAGCTGGTCATAAAACCATTTTTATGGTTTAAATAGATTATATTATATTTATTTCATCCTATTTAATGTTCTATAATCAACTTATGTGCATATTACTAAATGATTAAACTAAAAAAAGTTCGTTGTGGTTGAAAACCCGCCCGAAGTAACCCCAAATGATCATCATTAAATTCTTATCTAATGAATCATTATCATGGTATTTAAAAAAACTTATATGATCATTTCATGTTATATAACATAAAAAATAAAATATTATTACAATTCTGGATGTTTATCCACCTTTTATATGAAAATCCATTCATGAATACAAGTCAATCGTTCAAGAAAACTATAAAAATGAACATTCTTAAACAATGAATTTAAGCTTTATAACTCATCCAAATGACCATAAAAGAAGTTAATGAAACCATATTATACCATATTTATCTATAAAAGGTTCTTTATTTTCTAATTAATGAATATAATGTCATTATAGGAGACATTAAAGTAAATAAAGTGTTCAGATACAAGGTAAGGGGGAATTCTCAAACCCAACTTCCTTTCTTCGTGTTCTCCCTCTTCCACTCCATTTTTTATATGGTTTTTCATTAAAAATAAACTTTTTAATCATTTTATTTCTTTTTAGGGGATATAAATTTTTTCCACTGGATTTTTTTTCAAACAATTATTTTTTCGAAAATAACTCTTCTTTCAAGAACAAACCTTTTACTTCTCACTCAATGTTGATAGTTCTTGTATCAAGTATGTTATTCCCTCTTTATTTTGGGAAAACAAAGTTTATGATTGTGTTATTATGAGTATAAACCTTTATTGTATATGGTTATTTATTTCCATTATCGATATATATTCTATTTGTAATGAAATATTATGAAAATGTTATGATGTGACGGGTGCGTCCGAAATTATATAGCGCAAAGTGAATGTTTGAATGTGACGAGTGTAACCAGAATTTTACAACGCTCCAATAAATTAGGTAAAGTGATGAATCTCTTGAGTTAAATTGAAATGATGTGTAAAAAATATTCTATATTTTTTCACTACTATGTGTGGTAGATGACCACTAAGACATGACATTTCATTTTTATGCATTGCCACATTCCATGCCTTTATATAATATTTCCTCCCATGATTTTTTGATGATGATGTTATGATTGTGATCACCCCATTCTATATTGTTCATATCTATCATCTTTCTAGGATTTTTGATCAACCATTTTTTATGTATATCCTCATGTGATTTTGTGTAGTAAGGAGTTTTCAAGGGACAATAAGAATCTGGAGAAGAATGAATTAAATAAATGTTTATGTTTGATGTTGTAAATGTTATGTTTGGTCTTAGTTTTCCCAAGACACTAAACCTATATATCCTTGTGGTGTAATACTATTATGTTTTTTAAATTTATAATGATGTTATAGTAATGTATAAAAAGTTAGTGTCTTTATAGAATCTCCATACTATAGTGTTTTATAAATCATACAACACATGGAGATCCCATTTTCATCTCTATTATGAAGTGAGATATTGTTCCTCTCAAACTCGACTTGTGTCATCTAAAGGATGATTATATCATAGCTCCCATTAAAATGTTTATGGAACACATTTCTTGGATACAACATTCATTTAAATATTTTATGTGTGAATAAAAGAAAGAAATAATTCTAATAAATTAGAAATACGTTAAAAATAAATTAATATGTTATTCATATTGAGAGACTTTTAGGATGATTGTTTTTTTTTTGAATTTCACATGGTTACATTGATTATTTTATTTTATGTTATTTCATTATATATTTTATTTTATTAAATTTAATTATTAATTTTATCTTGTAATATGACCTTGAGATAATAATGATTAAGAAATAAAAGGGAAGATAAAAAGGGAAATGAAATTCAGAAACAAGGTTGGACTTTGTAAAAGTTATATTGATGAATTATTTTAATGATTCCATTGATATAGTTATGTGTGAAAATGATTTTTTATAATATGTGTGACATTATATTGAAGAACTTTTTGATATGTTTTATTTTACTACTTATGTATTATTAACATTTCATAGTGATATTTATTGTACAATGATTTGAGATTTATAAAATTGGTCGAGTAAGGCCCCTAAGATGATATATGGTGACAAGTGAGCAGATGCATTCAATGTACTGGTGTAACATTTTCAGTGGTTTCAGGACTTTAATCAATAGGGTGAGATGAAATTGACTCAGTACTCTATAGACTATGAGACCATAGAATGGTTGGTTATAGTAGTCAATCAAATATCACCCCTTTATAGGGGGATATTTCATGACTCTTCTACCTCCTCATATGAACCTTAAGTACATTTAAATAAATACTTATAAATACCATATTCTATCCTTATATAGTAAATGTGTATTTTACACTGATATATTCCCCCATGGTATGACACTTGATAATGTTTTCATATAGAAAAGTAGGTATTTTATCTCAAGATAAAACCAGTGGAAATACTCACTGTCTAGAAATTCTCACACATTATACAGCATGAGTGGATATTGACTGATGTGATATTTTTATATTTCCCTCTATGTGTTTTATAGTGAGCATTATCCCCTCAATGTTATATTTTTTATGTAATACTTAAAGATAATATAACCTAACTAGTTGTGTGGAAGGTGTTATTTAGTGATTTTTTTATTCCATGTTTCTTGAGAGAGATTTTGGTTAATGGAGTGATATTTCTTGATCATTATGGTGTCTTATAACCTGAATTCACCAATCACTCATGATGATAATACCATTTTATTTGATTTCATTATAGGATAAGTATGGAATTTGGTAGTGACTATTGACTCATGATTTTAGGCTCAAACCATGCATATTCACCACAACACACATACTTATATTATTGGTATACTATTTTATAGAAATTTTTTTCCTGAGTGGATGGTAGAGATAATATTTTCCAACTTTTTTGAATACATTTAAATTGTTTTAGTCATCCTAAATTATCAATAAGAGCTTGTATTAATCATATTTAGGTTTTTGTGTTATTTTGATCCTAAATGCAAACATGGCCTAGTTCTACAATTTTAACAGATTGTTATTATAGGGGTATTTTTTTCATTTCTCATAAAATATATGTCCAAATTTTGTGATCCAATTTTTTTAGAATACATATTTAATTTACTTTATTTTTATCTTCTAGACTAGGGGATTAATCGATCATCTAATGGTTTTAAAAAATCAATTAATTTGAAGCCTTTTTCAGGTGGACACTGTGGACCCCACCTTCGTAACAAAATCACAATTCTATCTAAACACATACAAATGAGTTTATTCTAATTCTTAATTAAATAGGACTAAAAGGGGTATTAATATAATAAATCAAATGGACTTTTTAATCTTTTAAGGCATTCATTGAACGACATAGTTTTGAAGGAAGCTTCCTAGATCCTTCATCCATAAACAGAAACATCTGATGAAAAAAATCATAACTCCTACAACTAGTGGCTAAATGAGCTTAAATTTTTATGGTGAATGGAAAATACATTAATGAACAACTTTTAGGGAGGGATAAATAAATTATTCAACAAATTAATGGGTCAACAATGTGATAACTTGTGGATGACGTAAATCTTCCTATAAATTGAGAGGATCTCCTACCTATCAAATCATTACAATCCTTCCCAACACCATTTGGGGCACCAAGGAGAGGAGGCCAATATCCATTTAGTAATTTTATTTCTTTGTTTTATTTTTATTTTTATTTTTCATTTCCATTGTAATGCATTAATCTTTTTAATATTAAAGTGTTCCCCTTTCTTCTTCCACCCTTTTCTCTTTCAAATCTAATTCTCATTCTCTCTCTTCCATTATTTCATCGTGATCTCTATGAACATCATTATAGAAAGTGACTAACTCAAGGCTTAGACCCTGTGGAGGTTTAACGGTGTTCTTCATTATTACAGTTCAATTCAATATGTTTTTATTCTATTTGTGGAGGAGGTGGGAATATTGCACTGGTGCAATGGTCATCCACCACGACACTATTTCCAAATCAATTTCTTTTCATTGATTAATAATTTTCCCTATATTATCTTAGGAATACCCTTTATATAGTGTATTTTTGGTTGCTATAAGAGGTGAAATGACATATGATGGATCTGGGTCTTGTAGGAATAACATTCTCGGTTGAGGTGTTACTCTACTTGAGTACTGGAGGACGTGTGGTTTGGTGTGCTGGACACATGATAAAATCACACACTCAACAAATCAATGGAGATTAATTCATTAATGAGGTTTCAATAAATAAATTATCAAATTTAATTTTAATAAAAAATACATAATTAATGAACCTGTGTTATCCAACCCTAGGACCAAGACCTTTCTTCCCTAATTTCATTCTATTTTTATCTATATTTGAATTCTTCATTTCATTATTTTAATTGCATGTTTCAAAAAACCATTAAAAATAGTTTTCAGTAATTATTTAAAAACCAAAAATAATTATAATAGGTGAACTATAATAAGTGATTAAACCAACTGCAATGCTCTTCAAGTGAGATGACCCTGGTCAGCCACTGTGCTGCATTTGGAAAATAAATCTTCTTTTGCCACGCCCTATGATAGGTGTGCACCAAAACTGGAACCATTTTCGGGGATCTAAGTAGTTAGTTCAATAATTTTTTCAGTATTCACATTTTTTTAAATATTTTTCCATTCATAAAAAATTCTAAAAAAATATTTTTCCATTATTTATTCAAATTAAAAAATTTATGCATGGAAAGATTTCTCTCATGTTCAATATGAAGAACCTGAAGTCGATTACAATGATCTAAATGACCAGGTGGATAGGATGAGAAATACTCTGGATGACATGGGGATAAAAATGGAAAGATCATTTGACTATGTTCATACATTTATGGAGCAACCCTCCCCTGATCCGGAGAAATAATCTGAGATAGCGGTGGAAGAAATTTCATCTCTCATCATTGAAGAACAAGAGGAGGTAAATGCAGAGGTACATGAAGAATCTTTCATCCTCAATCAACCAATTCTAACTAAGATAGATGAAAAATAGGATGAATTACATATTGAGATACATGTGGGAGATCAATAAGAACTTGATGAATTCTGGAATGAGTGTGAGGAACTGCTTGATGTCCTTGAGCCTTGTAAAGAAGGGCCAACTCCACTGAAAGAAGACACCACCCAAGTGGTGGAATTTTAAGTGAAGATGGAGGAACCCAACTACTTACAACCATACAATGATAATAAACTCCAAGAGACACTTTAGAAAAAGGAAAAGATTCAATACGAACCTACTCAGGGAGATGATACAATATTGAACTCAAACTCATTTCATTTTATTGAAACTAATTTGAGTATCGCACCTAATAGTTTTGAATTTTAAGAATTAGCTGACTCTTATTATTCTTTGGATGATGATGAGAATGAAGAAGATGCACCTGTTGAGGAACACCTGGTGCTTCCAAAATAAATTGAATATTCTTTTGAGGGAATACATGAAGGAGAGGGAGATGTTTCACAAGTATCAACTAAGAAGGTTGAGGCTCTATACTTCATCCTACCCCTGCCATTCAAGCCATACCACATTGATAAGGGTATGATTTTGTGTAATCTTTATATAGAGTCCTAGTCAACAAGAAAAAAAATTGGATGTTGGGAAAAGCCACATGTGTTGGTTCATGTCAAAGAATCTCCAACCACCATCATATTACAGATAACAATTCGCACTACCCACTGGACGAAGTAAAAATTTTGTTCCCACTTTTGGGATCATACCAAGATTTAATTTTGAATGATTTTTATATTTAAAATTCTTTTTTTTAGATTATTCCAGCATACATCATAATCCTTCTTATCTTTTTGAGATTTAATGACATGATCCATGTTCTTAAGTGAGTAATTCTCTTTTGTAGGTTTATATATGGGAAAAGGAAGCCTTAAATAGGGGAAGAGTACTGAAGCCTTATTTCAAAAGGGAGATTAATTTTAATGTTTAATAATTTAAACTCCTTATATTTTTTTGTCTAAAACTTGATTTGATCTTTAGAGATAAAATTTCATGTCCACTTTGAAGTATTTATTTACTTGAATTATCTAGGAGACCTGAGTTTCTTAGGAAACCTATGATTCCATGTTATTTATTTCAATGTTAATGAGATTGAATGAGTAAAATGGAAAATTGAATGTTTAAAATGAAGCATAGTTATTGAAATGATGACTCGTGATTTAAGGGAATTAGTTGATTTGTGTAGATGAAATTTCCCAGCTATTTTTCATACTTTGAATTTATAAAAATCATGTGAATTTATTTTTTATTATTAATCATTCCATGAGTGATTGTCCAATATCATATGTCTCATTCTCGAGAGTATTTCTAGACCATGTACTTTGTATTTATTCTTGAGCATATTTCTTGAGTGATCTTGGGACATGTCACCGACCTGAACTTGCATTTGAACTTGTCAAAGCTATGAGTGTAAAAAGCACAATTAAACTGATTAAGGATTTTTTTGAAAATCCCTTATCCTTAAAGACCACCTTTACATCAATCTTTTTTTTGGACCATAGAGATCATGATGGACCTTTATAGGGATAATCCATGTTTCAATCCATTTTTATCCATTCCTACCTTACTCTTGGTATTTGCATGATATTTTAAAAATGAGGTGTGGGGGTAAAGGAAATCATGGTGGAAGGGATGTTATAAATTATAAGGAAAAATTTTGGGGGTGATATTGTGTGAATTTTAAAAGTTTGGGGAATCATTCATTGTACTTCATTGTTTTCCCCTCTTTAATTACAAATAAATAAAAAATGAAAAAAAGAATAAAAATGAGGAAAATGGGTTGTGATTTGGGAAAACCAAAAATCACCATTTTTCTAGACTGACGATCTTCTATTAATATGTGGTTAGGTGATGGATGTTAGGTTTTATCTAATCATAACTTCTAAAAAAAAGAAAAAAATACAAAATTAAAAAGAAATCAAGATAGTTCATTAATCACTCTTTATGCTTAACATTAGTCCTGACCTTTATGTTTTGGGGGGAAGCGGGTGTTGCTACATTTAAGGGGAGAATTTTATTACACATTTTGATATCATGCATTATAAATAAGATATAAACCTCTTCCACGAGCTATAATTTTTAAAACATCAAACTCTACCAACCTTAAGCCTTCGAGTGATTTGAACCTTTATTGAAAATTCCTCATGATTTTATGTGTCTTTTGTCTTTACAAAGTAAAGAAATTATTTCTTTTACAAGCTTATGGATAAGGTTCATGTTCTCATGATATGATCATAACTCTACTTGATTTTTATCATGATATAGGAGAGTCAAAATTCAAAGGTGAGGTAAATCATGATGTGGTGTGATTAATAATAATGAATTGATAAGCTTGAATGAAAGAAAGAAGAAGTTCCATTTTTTCAGAGGGAAAAATTAAAAAAGATGAATTAATTGTTTCTTTGAGAAATGGGAAATGAAATTGATATTTTATGTGGATTTTTGAATGTTTGGTTTGCATTTAAAATTTTTAAATTTTATTATTTTGTAAATTCAATATTGGTAACATTGACGTCCTCTGAATTCCATTTTGAGATTTAATTCTTAAGGGTAGGCATGGTTTAAGCCTGGGGGAATTGATAGAGATAATATTTTACACATATTTTGTTTGAATTTAAATTTTTTAATAATTATAAATTATCAATTTGATCTTATATGAATCATATTTAGGATTTTGTGTTATTTTGTGCCTAAATGCAAAAATAGCCTAAATCTACAATTTTAACAGATTGTTATCATAAGGGTAGTTTTTTTATTTATCATAAAATATATATCTAAATTTTTTATTAAAGTTTTTTTATAATCCTTATTTAATTTCCTTCATTTTTTTCTTCTTTACAGGGGGGTGAATCGATCATCTAGAGGCCATAAAAAATAAATGCAGTTGAATCTTTTTCTGGGCGGACAGCGTGGACCCAACATTTGTAACGGAGTCACAATTTCATCTAAACACATAAAAATTAGTGTATTATACTTGGTGATGAAGTAGGACTAAAATGGTCATTCACAGAATAAATTAAATAGAGTTTTGAATCCATTAAGGCAGCCATTGAATGACATATTTTTGAAGGAAGATGTCTGGATCCTTCACCCAGAAACAGAAATCACCAATAAAAAATCATAACTCCTACTACCAGTTGAAAAAGGAACTGAAATTTGGAGATATAATGGCCACCATAATAATGGACAACTTTCATGAATATTTTCACTAGTTATTTGGCCAATTAATGGGTCAACAACGCGATGACTTGTGGTGTACATAAATCTTCTTATAAAAGGAGAGGAGCTCTTACCTATCAAATAATTCCAATCCTTTACAACACCATCTGGGAACCAAAGAGAGGATTCAAATATCCATTTAAGAATTTTATTTCTTTATTTTTTTTTATTATTAGTTTTCATTTCCATTGTAATGTATTAATATTTTTTATATTAGAGTGTTCCCCTTTCTTCTTCCACTATTTTTCACTTCCAACCATAATTCGCATTCTCTCTCTTCTATCTTTCAATCATGATCTATATGAAATTAACTATGGTAAGTTACTAACTCAAGGATTTCAACTGGGGGAGGTTTCATGGTGTTCTTTATTATTTCACTTCAATTCAAAATGTTTTTATTCTATTTGTGGTGGAGGTGGGAATATTTCATAGGTGCGGAGGTAGTCCACCACAACACTATTTTAAAATCCATTTATTTTCATTGATTAGTAATTTTCCATCTCTTCTATTAGGAAAATCCTTCGTACGGTGGATTTGGGGTTGCTATAAGGGATGAAACGACATACGGTGGAGTCAGGTCTTATAGGAATAACATTCTCAACTGAGGTGTTACCCTACTTGATTATTAGAAGAGGTGTGGTTTGGTGTGCTGGACACATGCTAAAATCACACACTTAATACATCAATGAAGATTAATTCATTAATGAGGTTTCACTAAATGAAATATCAAATTTAATTTAAATAAAAATTACATAATGAATGAACTCAGGTTATCCAACCCTAGGACCAAGACCTTTCTTCCCTGATTTCATTCTATTTGCATCTAGATTTGAATTATTCATTTTTTTATTGTAATTGAATGTTTTCCAAAACTATTAAAAAATTGTTTTCAATAATTAATTAAAAACCAAAAATAATTAGATTAGCTGAACTAGAATAAGTGATTGAACCGACTGTAATGCTCCCTAAGTGAGATGACCCTGGTCTGCCACTATGCTACATTAGGAGAATAAATTTTCTTTTTCCATGCCCTACGACAGGCGTACGCTAGTGGCTATTTATCATGTTAATTTTAAGTGAATAAATAGGATATATTCAACATATAATCTAATTTTATGAATTTTCATATGTTTTTTCTTTATATTTGGTTAATATTTTTCTTTTGATGGCTTATATTTCTATTTATTAATGTATGTTATGTATCATATTAAATTTTTTCCATTATTACGAGATTTTTTTCTCTTTTAAATTATTTATTTTGAGGTATATGTTCTTCCTAATAATAATTATAGTAATGTTATTTTTATGTCACAGAGATTTTAGGAATGTATTACAAATGAATAATTCAAACTATATTTTCTATTTAAACTAATAATGTGAAAATAAGTGTATTTGAGGAGAGAATAACACATTAAATGTAATAAATTAACACCTGGTACTATTCTCTAGCATCTATCTATTGAGGGATGTTCTTTAGGACTTATGAAAATTTTATTTGGTTCATTAAAAAATAAAATTATATCACCTTGATTTTAGTTTTAGAGATAGGAATAGTTTGGGAATCATGATGTAGACTATAAAAAATCATAACCAATATAATGCCTCGTGTTTGTAGAAGCCTTTTAAATTCAATAAGATTTTGAATTTTCATTTGGTGGATGGGTAGAATTATAATCCTAGATTTAGAGTTTAATTATGAAGGTTGAGACCCCTGAAAAGAGTTTTTTTGGATGGGGAATGGTGTTTAATTAGTGATGGTATGGTTTAAGAAGATGTTAGAGGTATCCCTAGGTGGCCAGAATGTTGTAGTGAAAACTGAAGTAGCCACCGGTTGTCTAATACCTACAAATCGGCTAACAAGTGGGGCCAAAAGTGGCATGGGTTCCACTATTGGCGCAACTAGCTATTCAGCATAGATAAATGGTGGAAAATTACCAATTTCACCCCTTGTGTTTCTAGGTAGGTAATCCACTCTCTCAATTTTTTCCTTATGTAGCTAGAGCACCACGTCCCCTCTACTCCCTTCTTCTCCCTTGAGTAATGGTGGAATTATAGGGAAGCTTTTAGAAATGAAACAAGGTATAAAATATTGTCCATTCTCTCAAATATTCTCCTTCTTATTCTCACTAATTCATAATTTCTTAACATTAGGTTGGAAATGAATATTTCTCTAGTGAATGGTGATATCACCTGATTTTTACAGAGCTTTCATACAGCCTAAGAATATAATATCCTGAGATAATGTCGGATTACCACTTTCTATTTTTTCAAAAAAGGTATGTGGTTCCATGATTTTTTATATGTTTTTTCCTTAAATTTATGTTTTATTATATAAATATTTGTGTTGATAAGGTAATATCCTAAGAATTAAATTGGGGATCCCAAGTGGACCTTCCATGGCTTGTTGGATTCAGTTTCTATAGATGACTAGGGCCTGATGGGTTTTCTAGAATTATGATGAATTGGAATTGAATTAATAAATTATAAATTTTATAATTAATTAATTTCTTTTTCATATTGATTCATGAGCTCAAATAATTCAGAATATATAGTTTTTGTGTGGATGAGGATGGACAGTCTTGGGTGGTCTTTGGCAGCTACTTCTATACCTTGTACATAAATTGAATTCTTAAAATATGACGTACGTGGTCTTGGGTACCTTCCATATAGCAAATCAAGAGTTTTTAGTCTGTATGGGATCTGTTTTCAAACCCCTGATGGCATTGAACCATTTTATAAATTAACTAAATTATTAAAAAAATGGAATTTATAATTAAAATCAATGAGTGATAGGGGTCACAAACAACAATTGACCTCTATTTTGTCACCTCAGCCACTGATTGATGGGTAAAACACCATTGAGATACAAAGTGGACTCCATTCCACTTGATAGGTGAGATCATACTAAATCAAACCAATTGGACCATACGTAGGGGCTCAAGGAACCTTCAAGCTATAATTATAAGTGTTCATAGAGACCACAGGTTATGTAGACCTTGGAAGACCCCCCCTGGGATTTAAGTTGTTTGACCTTTTTGATACAAGTCTGGGACAAGTGATCCTTTATCATCTAATTTTCCATGGAATATGTGGATAGAAATTTGGTAATCTATAATCAAGTTGGGTGAGAAGACTGAACAAGAGTGTCCTTCAGGGTCGATATAGGTTGTGGGTCATCTCTTGGCTATATCCATTATTGCATGTTTCCCTGTAGATGATGAGGTTGTGCTACCTTAGTGACGAATTTGAAGAACACATCATCCTTAGAGCATCTGGTTTTAACTCAATACCTAGTTGAGATCGAGGACCCAATTTACGGTACCAATATTATACTGAGTTTGAAGAAACCTGAGTTGGAGACCTATAGACTGAACAACCCTAAGAATGTGTATGTAAGATCATAATGGTTGTCACCGTGAAACCCATACCAAGAATGTGAACCCTAAGGGATATAGAAATAAGAATTTTGGGTAGGTTTTCATCCAAACCTGGTGGTTTCATAATTCTTACAATGGGTTTTGGATTTCACCCTCAGGGTAGATGTGAAAGTTGTGGGATGGCATGTTTGGATATGGTATATAGATGGAGGATTCTATATATTAGATTTAGTATACATATGGGAGATACCATGTATTTTTAGATCGATGATTGGATCTTATATGGGTTTAGAGATCGGTGTTGGATATACTATAGATTTGGATAATGGTATTGGGGTTTCCATTTATTTTGAGACTAAATGTTAATAATTTCATGGGATGAGTCCCCATAGTCATGAGGAAATAGTTATGACTACTGTTATTTGGATTCTAATGCACATACTATCATGGTATGGGTCCTCAGAGCTGTAAGTACATGGTTATGGTTACCCTAATTTGGAGTCGGACACACGGTTGTGCTACCATGTATTTAAAACTTGGATTTTTAGAATATAATTTTATGGGTCATTAGATTCATGAGGATATGGTTATGGATGAAAATTATTTGGATCCCACATATTACACGGGTGTAATGGTCATCACAGTGTTCACTGATACACCCCTATATTGACCAAACAAATTATGGTTGATCAGTGTCATGGACCTAAGAATCAATGGATTTTTAATTTATTTATATTTCTAGTTATCATTTTATTTAAATATAGAATCTCTTATACACATATAACAATATATTTTGGTTATTACAGGGCCATTTTAGTGGTTCCCTACTGAGTATTATACTAACACTCTGCTCGGGCCACCACAACGCATGGGTACCTGAGTAGACATTCACTTGGTTGTAGGCACAGGATGTGCTAAGGCCCTTGACAATAGAGTTGTATGTCTTAGAAGAGTAAATATATTTTGGCATGAGTTTTGGATTGATTATTTCATGGATCTAGCACCATTATTTTCTTTTACTTTATTCTATATATGTAATCGACCTAGTGGGTGGTTATTTGATTGTATGGAATGGATGTTCAACCCATTAGCGAATTTCCTTTCTTATCATCCATAATTATGTTTATCTGCATCCAATATCAGTTTATTTTGGGGTGTATGATACTTGGTTATTTTTTCCCATTATTGTGAACTCTGATGCAGAAGATATAGTCCCTGTAAGGTATATCTTATAACCCCACTACTAGTCTACAACATCTATAATACTGGGAGGCACGTCTGATGTCACATGAAGAACTAGTCTAGTTACTATTAATAGAGATATTTGGGATGGTATTTTACATCCAATATCTTTATAGTGATAGACAAGTTACTAGGGTAGTCTAGGAAAGTGAAAATATTTTTTGATATTTCTCATTGAAGATTTAGAATTCCATTTAGTCTAATTTATTATATATAACCACATATGGACATTAAAATTCATAAACATGAGTGTGATTTACTTTATTATTATATAGAATAAATTTTGGAAAAAAAATATGGAATGTTTTTAAAAAATATGACTAATTAAATCTCTATAATAAATACTCATTGTTTTTTATAAATAATTATTCCAGACAGTTTAATTTTACCATAATTAGAAGTATTTTTATATTGATTTCTTTCTCAGTTTCACTCAAAATGAAAGTTGATATGATTGATTTTACCGACAAAAAATAAAGGTCATAAATTGAATTAAAATTAGAAAAAATTTAAAATAAAATATTAAATTAAGGGAACTGAATAAAATTATTTTTTATTCAAACTTCAACTATTTCTTAATATTTTATTATGGCTAGTTTCTCTTTGATTATCCATTTTAATATATTGTGATGGCCTTGGAATCCTATTATTATTTATATAATTAATGCCTCATAGATGTATTATTTGTGTTATTTTGGTTAGGTGATATTTTATTTCCCATTGACTTGGTTAGGTCCTTTTTTATTTACCATTTTGTTTTAATTAATTTTTATATTTTTTATATGGGATTTTGGATATGTTGAGAACAATAGACTAGAGTGTATTAGATTTTATGTTAATCCCTCCAAAACCTCAAGTTTATGTGTTGGAAACCTATCTTGAGTAGATAAATGATAAATAAAGAGATCATATATAGTGAATTAAAGATAAAAAGTGGATAAATAAGAATTTGTCAAGATATTTGACAAGATATAGATAATGAAATTTATGGATTATATTGAAGTCACCAAAGTCACTATAGAGTTTTCATTAAATAGAATAAACTTAGTTTTGGATGGATTTAATTAAGTAGGTTAAAGATGGATAGAGGTATGAAGAATGATAATCAAGAATTTATGGTTGATTTAGATGATATTGGAACTTCATTAGAGATGATTCAGGTAGTTGATAAAGTTAGATTAATATTATATATAATTTTATTTGTTTGGGATAAGATTTGTTAATAAACTAAAAAATCATGTCATGTTATATAGAAACACATCATAGTAATTTATATAAGATTTAGAAAAAAAATGGATGTTAAAATATATAAAAAAAATTCATTTAAAAACCACGTTGTAGTTTATTGATAGGTAAAAAAATGTTTTTGGATAGTAAACACACTAAAGAAACTATAATATAATGGAATGTCATGATTTGGAAGGAGTAATATTTTAAAATAATTTCCTAACACATTATGTGAAAAAAATTAGTAGTGTTATTATTGTAATAATATTTCCCAATATAAACCCTAATAAGAGGTTCAAATAGAGTTTTCCATGTTCTATGGATTCTTCATATCTCTCACTCATTGATTTTAAATATTTATTTAAATTATGTCAATATTGATACACATGTATTAATACAATAATTAAAGAGAGTGAAATGACACAATACTATAATGGGTGTTCTCTATTATTATTTATTATTCTTTTTCTAATATCTATATGAATCAACAAAACATTATTCATTTCGAAAAAACTGATCTTAATGGTGTTGGGACCAAGTTGGATGGATAAGGAAGTAAAAAGAATTTGTTGTTATAGATTATTTTCTTTTGTTGTCAAAAAAGATTAATCAATTCACTTAGTAAAGGACTTGAAAACCAGACGATGTTTTATAGTTTTGTATTTCCAAAATATCTTATGTTTAGAGAAATTATGATGAAAACCTTATGAAGGAAAGAGTGAGTAATGGTTCTTCCATTCATATTAAATTTTTATTGGAAGGAAAGATGTTAGTGGATGATAGGGAAGGTTCAATACTTTTCGTTGAATATATGACAATGCTAAAGGTGTTCGATCAAAGACTATATATCATGATAGATATGGTTTCAGATGAAAGAAGTCGTTTATTAAATAAACTAGATGACAGTGAAGTAGCATTGGTGTTCTTGCTAAATCATATTTTAAGGTGGCGTCGTTTTCCAATGTTTTTTAAATTCTTGGGCCTGAAAATCAGGAGATGGAGAAATTTTTTTTTTGGAAAAGGGTGTTGCGTGCAAGTTTGAATTGGCTTGGAATTTTTAATTCAAGTCATGATTCAAGGTTAGAAAATCAAAAAATGTAAAAGGTATTAAGTGAGAGAAATATTCAAAAAGTGCATGGAAGAAGAGGTTGGCATGAAAGAGACTTGCACTCAGAATGCGAGGTTAAATGTGGTTTTACACGATGTGTCATGGTTTTGCACAATGGGTCAAGGTTTTTGCGTGCGGGGGTCGGTGAGGCCTATAAATAAGAGTTGATCCCCTCTAATTGGTGTATCTCAACACTTAGAGAAATCTCGAGCCCTAAATCACGGATGAATTATATATAAAGGGAGGTGCGTGAAAGAAAGAGAGTTGCGCGTAAAAAGGATAAGTTGCACGAAATATTTAAGTTGTGCGCAAGAGGAGTTTTTCGAAAAAAGTCAAATCTTGCATGCAAGGAATAAAATTTTCATGCAAGACACCAAAAAAGGTGCATGAAATATTTGGGTTCCTCACACATATTTATTTGTTCCTAAGATAGTTATTACCGGCTTCTGGGTAGGAAAGTGAAGATTTGTAATTCAAAGAATACACATGTTCAATTGTAAAGAAGCACTAAAATAATGTAATTCCTTATTTATGCTAAGAGAGTGCACACACACTTTTGGATTTTTTTTCCAAGTGTTACACGAGTGTAAGGGAATATCCTACTCATTGTATCCCACATTAAAGGATTGTTTTTTATTGGATTGTGTGGTATTGGATTGTTTATGTACCATACTAAGGATGTAGCTACTCTTGTTGAGTAGAGAACCATATAAATCTTGTGTTCCTATGGTTGTGTATGTTCAGCAGAGAAATAACTCTTTAAAAGGAGGATAAGTTTATTTTAAAAAGAATAAAACATAAAATAAAAAGTTATCATTGATTCACCCCCTCCCCCTCTCAGTGATACTTAGATCCTGATTGGGTAACCTCAGAAGGAAAATAAATTCTACAACAAGTCGCTATTCTAAATCCAATCTTTCATAATGTCTATGTTAATATCTTTTTCCTTATTCTATTTTATTTAATATGAGTTTACACTATTTTTTTAAATTTATATCTCTCTATTATATTAACATAAATATTTTTATAACTCAATAATTAATTTATATTTTTGAATTAAAATTAAACTTCCTGACTAATTTAGCTTCAAACGTAGACCTCATATTTATTATGATCAAATATGTACCAATGACCACAATTATAACTATTTTAGGTTGATAAAAAACCTTCAGGGCTCATCAATGTTGCAAACTTATCAAATTTAATTTAATTTTTCATTTCTATGTAAATGAGAGTATGAAACCTTGAATTATAGCATGACGGGTTTGTTCTTCTAGTGGTTTATTTTAACTTCCAACCCCATTGGGGCATGATGATCATTTTCACAACACAATCAAATATAACTTAATAATCCAAAAAAACATAAAAAACATGGTTTTTTAATCATTGATTAGTTTTGGATAAGTCTATCATTATCGTTGAATAAGATTTTATAGACCTACCTTATAAGAAATAGTGGTTATTCCACCATAAACTAATTGGGAAGGTTTACAAAGCTATGGTTTTTAATGATTTATATGGTGTTAGGAAAATGATGGTTACAATTATAGAAGTTTTATGACAACCCATATATTTTATAAACATTAATTCATGGTTCATTTCACAATGATAGACATAATAAATTCCCAAAAATATGGAGAAACCCAAATTTCTTGGTTAATTATATAAATATCATAATAACATGAAATAGGAATGTAACACCATTAATTAAAAATATATAAAATTCCCTTAGAATTACCTTAATCTTGTAAAATTGCATGGGTCAACCTGGGGATATATAGAATAATGTGGTGAGATGTAAATCCCAGTAATGGAATAATAAAATAATAACATGATGAAAGTAATAAATGTGATTTGAGATTCATATCAAGGTGACATAAAAGTGTGAGAATCATAAACATGTAAATAGAAGAATGAAACAATATAATAACATTAAGGTAATATAAGAATGTGACAATAAAATAAATCATTAAAACATAATAATAAGTCAAGGATAACTACCAAGACATCATAACATAAAATCCCTAGGCTAACTACACATGTACCATGCATGGTATTTTTTGAGATAAAAACAATACTCAATGCATTGTAGGGCTATAAAATTATGGGTCTAGCCATCACATTTATATCATGTACATTCCTATCTATTCCACATAGTTCATACAATATAAGAATGTATTTCATCAATTTTAGTCCCATGAGTAATGATTTTAGGTCACATACATGGAAGTACAGAATCAAAGGATTTTTATATCTAGGTTAATAGCCTTGAGAGGAAATGAGGATGGGTATTCATAATTAAAAACATTAGCATGGAAAATAATAGGATAATTTCAGTGGAATAATGGGTGTATATAATGTTTCATGGAAGGATTTAATGAGAGTATAATCATAAGGGAAATAAAGGTATATGTTAAAAATTGCAACATTAATAATTAGAAATCAAAAGGCTTTTACAAAGAATGTGCTTGAATAAAAAGGAAGGGGATATAACCCCTTACCTTGATAGGGTGATTATAAAATCTTATAATAATCTTCTTAATATCTTGGGATCTATTTGGTATGGATTTGTAGAGGTATAGGGATAGTAACTTCACAATTAAGGTGTTTTGAGTGAATAATACTTGAAGGATGGGTGGGTATTTATAGATAAAGAGAGTGGAATTATTTATTAATTTCTAAATATAGGTTTTGGAATCTAAGTGATAAAATAATCACAAAAAAACCTTAAAATTTTTTTACCCATGGTTTATAAAAATATGATTGGATTTAAATATTTAATTAGTCTAAGAACCGAACTCATTAAAATAATACCATTCAGGATGTGAATACGAGTCATGTTCTTAATGAAATGTTTTAAAAACCTTAAAACTGAATATAGGTTTTGGAGGATTTATTAAAGGTTTGTATATTTAATAAAAAATCTTCAAAATAAATTATTTTAAAATATAAATTTATTTTTTGTCATGTATTAATTTTATAGTATTTATTACATCAATTGTTTTCTATTATGATTTCATAATACATCCCATATATTTATACCATATTTAATTTTTACCCAAAAATATGACTATATCATAAAATTTTGAAAACTTAACCATTGGAAAATATTGATGTTCTTATTTCAAAATAATATTCATTTTATAAAAATAATTTTATAAATATGATAATTTACACTTTTAAATAAAAATCCATATATATTAGAAAATAATAGTTTTACAACACCAACCACTTTCTAATTATTATAAAAAATAATTGTATTTAATTAAATTATATTATAATTTATATTAAAATAAATATTATTTGATAAAAATATTTCATAAAAACAAAATTTATTTAAAAAAATATGAATTTATCAAAAATAGAGTTTTAATTGAGCTGATATATTTCACAAAAATTAAATTTTGGTTTTATTTGTATCAAAATAAAATTTTTATCAATGTCATTATATAATATTATATATATATATGAAAAGAGATAAATATAATCATTATTTTATTAAAAATATAATATAAACATTAATACTACTAGGTTATAGAAACATAAATATTTATTACACTAATGTACTCCCTAATGGTAAGGTCTAAAAGGTGGTACTTTATTGAGTTGGTTTAGTGAATAAGGTTTAGGTCATGATCTAGATAATCTTTAAATTTTCTCATAGAAGGTTTCACTCAAGTTTTATCTGTTTAGTATCTTATTTCTATTGGTAAATTTGAAAACTTAGTGATGTCAGTTTCCATAGAACCTCTAAAACAATGGGCTTCATAGTGTATGACCCTACTAGTCGAGGCCATGTATTCTTCTTTATATGTCAATAAGATATTATTATAACCCTTATTATATAATAATCTTAATGGTAACTATAGAAATGCTATATTGTCAATGGTTATGAGGATTAATTTTATTTTAAGTCAGAAAACAAATTTTGGTCATATTTTTTAATGGTCCAAAATAATAAAATGGAATGTATTGAATGTGTTTTATATAACTAAATTACTTAATAAGTTGTTTATTCAACAAAAAAGGGAATTTAATTAAAAAAAATTAGGTTGTTATATTCTTCCCCATTTAGAAATTTCACTCTCAAAATGTCATTTCATGAAATAAAATTGATGATGGAACTCCTATTTTATTAGTTCATATGTTTCCCATGTTGCCTCCTTAAACTTGTGTTTTTACCACATTGCTTTGATCCGACAAGTTTTCTAGATTCAAATAACATTGTATCTACAATATAAGATCATAACAAAATACTCATCATATGAAAGACCGGTGTCTAAGGGTACTAACTCATGGTTCAGTACATGTGAGGGACCTGGTATGTAATAATTTACAAGGGATTAATAGAACACATCATGTACTTAAGATAGGTTAGGTGGGAGTTCTAGTTGATAAGCCGCAACTTTGATGTGATCAAGGATCTCAAAGAGGATGATGTATCTAGAACTAAGATTTACCTTAATTTCAAACCTCATAACTTTATTCTAGGGTGAAATATGAGGGAAAACCTTATCTATGACCTCAAATTCTAGGACTCTTTAATGGTTGTTTTACCATATTTTATGTCGAATTTTCATGGATTTTATATAAAAATAAAAAATTTAAACCTTCTCTTTCATATCTTAAATATGATTAGGTCCTATTATCTTCTCCACCCGAACTATATCCCATCATGTTGGATCCTGATACTACTTCCCATACAGAGCCACAAATGGTTTCATTTGAATTCTAGAATGGAAATTATTATTACACGGTAACTTCACAATAGGAAGGTTCAAATCCTAATATTCAGGGAAATACAATGAAATTTTTTTCATAATATACTCTATATTTGGAATGGTTATCTCCGATGGACCATCCATCTTAGGGTGATAAGTAGTATAGAATCTAAAGTCTTTATCCAATGTTGTATGAAGGCTTCTACAATGTTTTCAGAGAGTGTAACTCCATGAATTCTTATAACTTATTTTATTTATATCTTATAGAGTCAGTTAATAGAGAAATATTCCTTGAGATAAATAAAGTGTGATGAATTTTTAAGGTGATCGACTACCACCCAAATTGTTTTATTTTCTATAGATTTATTTTGGAGTCCTAAAATGAAATCTATTATAATGTTTCCCCATTATAATACTAGTATGAGAAATAGTTTCATAATATCCTTATACTAATTTTATTTTGCCTTTAATTTTTGTCAAACCAAGGATTGAGATGCAAATTATATAGTCTCATACTTTAGGTTTTTACACCATAAATTTTTTTTATATTTCTATATATTTTAGTTAATCTTGGATAAATAAATAAAAATTATCTATTCACATTATCCATAATTTTCCTCTTTATTTATAGTTCTTATGGGACACATATCTTAGTTCCAAACCTTTTAAAACTATATTTATAAAAGTTCAACCCTAGAATATTCTCCACCTTTATCTATATCCCCTCATTGTCTTTTTGAGCCTCACTAATCCCCTCAATAATATATGGTTAAGAAGTTATTTTATCAAGGTAAGTTGAATATATATTTATGATTCCTATTTCAATCCTTTTCAATACTTATCATGGATATGATTATGAGATCCTTTCTACTTAGAGAATATATCATTTTTTCACCTTCCTAGGATGGTAATTGATTAAAAATTTATAATTATTGATCATATATAACCAGAATAATTGGTGAATATTGATATCCTTTTGTGTGAATATGTACTTGAGCATTTTATGATCCATATATATGTAATACTTCTCCCTATATAGATAATTTATCCAAATCATCAAAGTAAATATCACTACAGCCAATTCCAGATCATGGGTTGGATAGTTCTCATCATGGATCATTAATATTATAGTGAAATTACATATAAGTTTTTTATTTTATAGGATTAGAAATCACAATAATTTTTTTTATTCATCACTATATATCAAAAATCATTACCTTAAGTGAGTAATTTGATCACAGGTGCAGTTATTAGGTGCTTCTTTAAATCTTTAAATCTCTTCACGCATTCATAAGCCCAAAAAAATATCACTCTATTCTGAGTTATTTTAGTTCATGGTATTTAAAAAATTTATAGTTTTAAAAAATGACCATAATACCTTAATAATAAAAGGATAAATTTGATCTCCATAATATATGTTGTTATATGCCATCGTTCAATTTCCACTATCTTTGAAGGATCCACAAATATCTCTTTAGTAGTGATAACATGCCCCATCAATGTTAAATTCTCTATAAAAACTTGATTTTACTATAATTCTCCAATAAATTTTCCTTTCAAAAGTTCTTATGAATAACATTCATATTATCCTCTTGTTCCTCTTTTCTTTTTGAGTATACATGAATATCATCTATAAAGACCCCCAAAAATTTTTCAACGTAATCCATAAATACATTGTTCATTAAATCCACATATATAGTGTAATACCCAAGCCTCAATTATAGTAATTTAACATTATATTTTAAAAAAAATTAATAAAATAAAAATTTAAATATTTCATGGAACAAATATTCTAATTTTATAGGATGAATATCAATTTTTAACTTGGTCAAAACAATCCTAGAATGAATTTTAGAAATTATCCATTAGAAACAATCATTTATGAATAATTAAAAATATTTTATTTAACTATTACATATTATTTATAAAAATGTTTTATAATATGTAAAATTATCAATTTATTGACTATACATTTTATATAATTAATTATTTGATCATTTTTACGGAAAGGGGTATTTTTTAGAAAACTATTTTTGGTTTAAAAATGCATAATGTCTATCCATTTTAATTAATTAAAATAATTGTTAATGATTAATTATTTAAAATAAATTTATATATTATATATCTAAATATATGAATTTAAATCTATATAATGACTATTACTAGTCTTATGGAAATATAAGATCATCATATGCTTGAAAAATGCATTTCTAGATAAACTATTTTTTGACACGATTTGAGGGTTTTTCTTAAATTAAAATCTACCAATTATATAAATTTAATTTTATAAAATAGATTGAATATTATTAATCAGAAAAAATTAATATTAGGTAATAATTCCGTTGAATTTATATTCATAATAAATAGTAAAAATAGTAAAAATTAATTATCATGGTAAAGGTAAAAATGGGTTTATCGGGGGATAATATATAAAGAGAAGGTTAAAATGATCTAAACATATTATAAAACCTCATTTTTTGGGTTTATTTAGACCTTATCATTTTTTCCTTCTAACATGATCCATTTTGGATCCATATATTCAAGAATGTGACAAGAAATCATTAAAAACCCTCGAAATATTACAAGTATATCACTCACCTAAATTATAAAAGGGAACATACTTCCCACACTTATTCAAACATATAAATCCATTTAGTTAAAAAAATAAAAAATATACCTCCTCTTAATTCTTATTCAAATTCTATAGGTTCTGTTCTTCCCAAAAGATCATCCCTATGGTCCTTAATAAGATATCCAAAGGAGGTTTCTCTAAGTGAAGGTAATTATCTTCATCAAACTCTTTCTTTGTACTTCTTTGTTTATGACCATAAATTATGAATTAAAAATCTCAATATAATAACACTATTATCTCACATATACTGAGATATTATTATTTTTATGGCATAACATTTATCAATCTTCTTCTCTATCAAAAGGGAAACAATACCATCACCTGTGTGTATAGCGGACTACCACCACACGAAGCGATGTAATTTGTTTTCAATCACCAAATCAAATTGATACTCATAATGATAGAAATATTGATTATATATTATTAATATATTTATTATTTAAAATTGATATATTTTTCACTTTATTACCCTTTCACTCATTAAGTAAATGATATTATTACACGTGCATTTACCACCTACTATCACCACTAAGCTATGTGGTTAATTTTCCATGTCCAAATTTCACTAATTACTATAAAAATGTATCTAATGAAAGATATTATATATATATATATAACATTAATATAATTCTTGATATGATGGTTCTAAATTCAATACACAAGAAATATAACTTATATGGAAAAACATGCATGAAAAAATGAAGCAGATAACACCTAAAACAATGGTAATGATGAAATATTATTAAAAATAATGTGATAAATGTTATAAGTGTTGGATCATAATATATATGTATATGTATATTATATTGAACAATACAAGAGGGGAGGTAATTTTAGGTTTAAAAACTTTATATTTAAACACTTAATTAAGAACTTAGTTTAAGAAGTCTTAAACTAATATAACTCACAATCAAAACAATTTACCATATAGGTCTTCAATCTGATGGATAGTCTATGATGTAATACTATAAGTAATGTAATTTAACTTTATTTTAATTGAATACAATGATCATAGTAATACAAATATTAATTATTCTTCCATAGAGAATATATAATTTCTTAACACAATATGTAATGAAATATTCATAATTGAAATAATTACAATTGAAATGAATGTGAGAAGAAAGAGGAAATGATACAATTCCTTTTCTAATACAAATAGAAGTGGAAATGTAAACATATTACATTTTATTTATCCCAAATATTAGGGTATCCTTTCACCAAGGATAAAAGGTATGTCTTACTACCACCTTAGTAATCCCTCAAAACAATGATCGGAACAACTGTCTTCGAATCCCTAGAAGCCCTCAATTAAAAAGGTAATCGGTAGCTTTGTCTTTTAAGGAGTTGAATGCCCTTGATTCGATGATCCGCAACATGTATCCCTATCCCCAGAAGCCCTTGATCATTATCACAATGATCTATCACAAAAAGAAAAAACAAAGAACTTACAGAAATACAAGAACATTGAACAAGTTGTTCACTTCATATATCCTCAAGACTTTCCCATGAAGCAAGAGAGAAGCCACAACATCTCTCTCTAGAACTTGATAGATGAAAAACTTATCTATTCTGGTTTGAATGACCTCCTGTTTTTAGGCATCAGGTTCCAATGGTTATATTTCCACCAATGGTCATATTTCTCTAAAAAAATCAGAGGGACTTGGACACTTGGCATCACAATTGGAAAAAAACAGAATACACAACATCATTTTGATTGGTAAAAAACCAACTCAATGAAATCTTTTTAGGTTATAAAATAAAAAGTACAAGGATATGAAACAATGAGTATGAGTAACATTTAATCAGTATGTAATTCATTTTAAAATTACAATACATAAATTTTTACTAGGCTTATCATGATAACAATGAATATCGAGATTATAATTTATAACATGGTTAAGGTTCTTAACATAGTTATGATTCTTAACATGGTTATGATATATGATATTTAATCTAATTATGATACTTGAATACAATTCATAAATAAGAATACAAATCACAACCTGGTAGCAATTCATGACTATGATACAATACTTAACTTAGTTAAGATACATAATTATAATGTTGTACTTAGCCTGGCCATGATGCACATGGTTATGATGGTCTGGTTATGATACGTGAACTGGTTACGATACATGACCCGGTTACGATACAATTGATTACAATGCATGTGGATACAATGTATGTGAAAAAATGAAGTATATTATTTGGTTACAAATCCTTATTATGATGTGATACATAGTCTAGTTACGATTCCTCATTATGATGTAAGGCATAGTCTGGTAACAATTCCTAATTACGATGTAAGACATAATCTGGTTACGATTCCTGATTACAATGTAAGACTTAATCTGGTTATGATTCCTAATTACAATGTAAGACTTAATCTGGTTATGATTCTTGATTATGATGCAATGCATAATCTTGTTACGATTGTGAAACATCATATAAAACAATGTGAGTGAACAACATACATGATTATGATAAGAATGAAACATATAATAAAAACAATGTGAGTGATTACTATTGGAAAACAACACATATGACAAACAATATATATGATTACGATTTGTGTGGTTGGTGATTTCCATAAAAAATGATTGATGGGAAAGTCTAAGAACATTTTAACTCAACAATCTCCCACATTTTAGGAATCACAAAATAAAACAAAACAAAAACAATCAAAAACAACTTATCTCCCTTTGAGTTTAATAACTCTTCTGAAAGTAATAGTGAATATAAATAATTACACCCTTGGTTTAAAACAAATCACAAGGGATCATATTCTCTTTACTTTTACTTGAATTTTACCCATTTAATAAGTAATTTATAAGAATTATTCTTTTCACTACCATTCTCCACCTTTGTGGTTTTCAAAAAGAATAATGGAAAGTATTTATTTCCTACATAAGGTTAGAGAAACAAAGTAAAAAAATAATTGTTACTTGAAGCAAAATATCATTACAACAAAAGATCAAATATCATTCTTTTCCCTTTTGTTTTTTAAAAATATTAAACATCGAGAGATTCATCTTTTTGAACTTTTTTCTATCCTCCATAAGTTTTTCAATGGCTTCTTGATGAGCCTTCAACTTTAAATCTTGTTCAGCAGTAACCATTTCTTGCTTTTTAAAGCATTTTTTGTAAAAGTTGATTGATTTCTTCTTGGGCTTTAAGATTTACTTCCTAATATTAAATCCTTTGTTATTGATTATTAAAATAATCCAACTTGGGATTGTAGAATTTTATAAGATAACAACTCTATTTAAAAGTAAAATAATCTCTTTACTTTCATTTTCCAACTTCTCCTTTAAACTCTCAAGTAGTTATGATGTTACTCCATTTGAGGTATTGGGTCTTTGAATGTTTTAAAGCTTTTCATTCAAATCCACAAAAAAACTTTTGATACGTGTTACTGAGAACATTTAACTAATGCAATAATTCATTTTTCTTGACCAGATAGTTCTTGAGGCTTTCATCAAAATTATAAGACCACCTCACAACTTTATTGCAAGACTTATTATGCTTAGCAACATGTTCCTTGAAAATCTTGAAATTGGATTCAAGAATTAGAAATATGTCCAACAAAACCTTAACAGAATTTGTTCTATCATTATCATAATTTGAAATGATTTTCATTCTAGCTTTAAATTTTGGAATGAATAGTAACAACTTCTCAAATATATTCAAGTCTTGTTCAATGTATTGAACCCCTTTCATGGTGATTGTTCTTTCAGAATCTGTGTCTTCAATGTATTGTGATAGATCATCGAAATGAGATTTAGTGTCAATCACTTGGGTTGGCTAGTTCTTATTCTTATCAGATTCTTCCTCTTCTTCTCCCTCTTCACTATCAGAAATATGAATGACTCTCTTGGAGAAAATCTTCTTAGAGACTCTCTTGGAGGGATGAGGATTTGGATATAGATATAAAAATGATGGAACTTCATATGAATCTATGGTATGACTTCTTTTTTTTAACTTCTATTTAATCATATACCTGTTCTTCTTCTATTTATTATCCTTTATCAAGTTCATCATTCCCTTCTTCTTCTTGTTCTTCTTCCTCTTCTTTATATTCTTGATTAACAGATTATGTATCCTATTTTTGAGAGGCTTTTTTTTATTTACCTTTCTCTACTAGAACCGATTGAGTCATACTAGATGGTTCCCTTATTGAAATTTTAGATTTTAGTTTCTCATCTATTCTTTTAAGATAATCAATGTCAATAGATTCAGCCATTATCTTAATAAATCTCTTCTTTATCTCTTCTTCTTTGAAGGTTTCTTCTAACCATACTTTCAAATCCAAGGCTTCATCAAGATCCAACCCAAACCAAGGATCCCTTTATTTACTTCCATACATTTTCTTTCTCCATTCAGTAGAAACCTTATCAGATATAGCCTTTGGTTTTTTAAAGGTTTTGGAGTTTTAGTATTAACTACCTTTCTTCTCTTTGAAGTTTTATTTTATGGATTACAAGGTTTCTCGCATCCTTTGACAACTTTATTTTCTTTCTTAGCATCTGGATTTTTCTCAAACTTTTTCAATTCAGGGTTGAATTGTATCATGAGCCTCCTTATCATATCCTTACTGATTAAGGGCTTATTGAAGGAAGTTGGATCTAACTTGACTGCAATATTACACAAGCCCAAGAATTCTTTCAGAAACTTATTAATAATTGTAGGAAACATCATTAGCAGAGATTTTATACCACTAGATTTGAGCTTCTTAATTGTCTGAATATAAACCACATAAGGTTAAACATCCTCATGTTTACGAAGTAGTCAAGCACATACACATATGAAATGTTTAATGTTTCCTTATCACACCTTCTCGACACTAAAAACCCTTGCATAAAGAGAGATATAAGTCTATTATATCCTAATAAATGACTTAATTTTCTCTTATCGTCATGAATTTCAAAAAGTGTTTCTTCATCTTTAGACCTAATCGAAGATTCATCAGCTTTTAGTAACTTTGAGAAGGACATAATGCATCTCCTTCAAAAGAAACACCTAGAAACATAGATACTTTATTTAGAGAAGGTTTTATATTCCATTTCATACATCATAAAATAAATCTTAAGATCCTTATCTATCTCTACTAATTTGTAAAATTGTAACACCTCATTATGATAGACATAATCTTGATCAAAAGCTGGTCTTTCCACAAAAATTGATTCCCAACCTTAAAAACTTATAATCCTTTTTGAAGACAAATCAAAAGACTAATAAAAGTATAGAGAGACTAACCTTTCACCTTGAAAGGTCATGAAAGAGAATTATTTTGGAGCCATTTCTTTATGAGATGAAGTAGTAGAATCAGTCATGAAATACTAACTCGCACCATGAAGATCTTGCTGATTATGGTAGTTGAGTAGATTTTTTATTATGAAAAGTGAGGTAGGATCCAATTTCAAACCATTCTTACTACTTATATAGCAACTAATCTTGAGAGAAAAACATATGAATTTGATGTGGGATAGGTTCTTTTAAAAATAATTTTATGGTCAAGATTAGATCTGAGAGATCAAATTGTCAAAGAATGATTTAGAAATCTTGAGGTTTTCTTTAAAATAAAATTGTATTTAGACTCAGATAATTAGGAATTAAAAGAAAGAAAGAAGAAACAACCATTGAAAAAACCAAAATAAGATTTTATAAATTGTACATGTTAGAGTACCAGGATAGATGTATTGGTTTTATTATATTTTTCTTATAAAAATGATAGAAATTATAAAACTGATAAGTTCAAATAGGCTGGTACCGATTATTTAGAACTGATAGAATAATCCAATACCGATATTCTAGTACCGACAAGGTAAACCAATACTGATAATATAGTACCAATAAAGTATTTCAATGCTGATAATTTAGTAGAGATAAAGTATCATAATACCAACAGTTTAATCTAGTACTGATAATTATGAAATCAAAACATGAAACATATTAAAATATAATACCGATAATATTAAAAAACTGATAAATTCATAGAACTGATAAAAGAAATACGAAAAAAAAAAAAGAAAAACTAAAGAGTAAAATTGATTATAGTGAAACTAATTAACATAAAATTAAAAGTAAAACTGATAATCATACAACTAAAAAGTGAAACTTATAAACCACAAAACAGAATTATACCAAACAAATTCATGCTAAATCGATAAAACTAATTAGTAAAACAAATAAAATACAAAACATAAAGGGTAAAACCAAAAAAAATGTATACTCCCACTTTGAAAAGAAATAACTAAATGTAAGGATACGGTTTAAATAAGAAATAGATGTGAATGATCATTTTACAGTGATCATTCCTATTTTTTTTAATGTGTTAAAATATATCAAAAGATAATGGTTTTTTGAAAATGTCAGCAAGTTGTTCTTGTGTTCCAATGAATTGTAAAATAATACATCCTTTTTGTGTGTGATCCCTAAGAAAGTTATGCCTAATATATATGTATTTTTCAAGTGAGTGATGTGTAGGGTTTTTACTAAGAGCAATGGAACTAGTATTATCACATAGTATTTATTTTTGGAAAAAATCATTTCATAGTCAGTGAGTGTGTGTTGTATCCAAAATAGTTGAGAACAACAACTTCCAGATGCTACATATTCAGCTTCAGCAGTGTAAAGTGATATTGAGTGTCTCTTCTTTCATGACCAAGAAACTAAAGAATATCCTAATAAATGAAATGTTCTGGATGTACTATTTCTATCTATTCTACATCCACAAAATTCATCAACTGAAAAAAATAAAAAAATCATTTCAATAATAATAGAATAGTCTTAAATTCATAGTTCCCTTTCAGTTGCGAAAAATTATTTTCACTGATTTTAAATGATATTCTTTTGAATTATATTGGTATCCTGAACATTGGAATACCGTAAACATTAATTCTAGATGACTAGCTGTCAAGTATAACAAGCTTCCTATCATACCTCAAAAATTTGTTCGATCCACTAGTTTCCCAACTTCATCAAGATCAAGTATGTTTGAGATATCGATTAGAGTGTTAATACTTTTAGTATTGTCATATCCATACTTTTTTAGTATGTATTTAATATACTTATGACGAGATATATAAGTTCCTTCTGGTTTTTGAGATATTTAAAAACCTAGAAAGAATGTTAACTAACCCATCATACTCATTTAAAACTCGGATTTCATTAGATTCAAAAAAGAATCATTTAAGGATTGATGATTTGAATTGAATATAATGTCATAAACATAGATTTGACATATCAAAACATTTTTTTCCATTTTTATAAAAATATTTGGGTTAGCATTACCTTTTTCATAATTGTTTTTAAATTAAATCTTGTGATTCTATCATACCATGCTCTAGGGGATTTTTTAAGACTATACAAATATTTGGTAAGTTTAAAAACATGGTCTCTATGTTTTGAATTTTTTCAAAAAAAACTTCTTCTTGTACAAATCCATTAAGAGAATCACATTTTACAACCATTTGAAAAAAATGTAAATTGAAGTATGCTGTTAAGGATAATAGAATTCAAATAGATTTAAGTCTAGCTACTAGAGCATATTTTTCTTTATAATATATTCCATCTTGTTGATTATAGACCATAGAGAAAATTCTTGCTTTATTTCTAACAATTACTCCATTTTTATCACATTTTTATCTAAAAACCCATTTTACACCAATTAAAGTTGTTTTTTTATGTCTTTCAACCAAATTCCAAACTTGATTCCTTTCAAATTCATTATTTTCATCTTACATTGATTTAATCCAATATTCATCACCTATGGCCTCATTATAATTTTTAGGTTCGAATTGAGATAGAAGAGAAAGATGTTCTATTTCATTTATCAAGGAATTTACGGTCCTTATATATTGATTTACATCACCACGGATATTATCACTGGGATGATTCTTAAGAATCAATTGATTTGGGTTTTAAAAAACTTTTTCATCAACATAAGATAGAAAGTCTTTTGAGGTAAATGTTTTAGAAACATTTTCTTGAGTAATTCCTTTATTAGAAGAGTTTTCTAGAACATTTTGATAATAAATTTGTGAAAACACATAATTATATATAGATAAGGATTGTTTAAAAACAAAGGGTCGGTTTTATCAAACTTAACATGCACTGTTTCTTTAATAGTACACGAGTTTTTATTAAAAAATTTATAAGCCTTGGAATTTGTGGAATAACATATAAATATTCCTTTATCGTATTTGGGTGTGAGTTTATGTAAGTTATATTTTGTGTTCAATATTAATACTTTTCATCCAAACACTCTGAAGTAAGTGACTTTAAGTTTTCGGCTTGTCCACAATTCATAAGGTGTTTTACAAAGAAAAGGTCTAGCTAAAACACAATTTATAGTATAACATGCAGTACTAACAGATTCATCCCAGAAATGCTTAGTAATTGAGTATTCACTCAACATGTTTCTTTTTTTTCCTAAAGAATAAAATTCCTTCTCTCAACTACACCATTTTGCTGAGGGGTTCTTAGAGCTAAAAATTATTGAGTAATACTTTTCTTATTACAAAAGGTTTCAAAATCTGAATTTTGAAATTCTCCACCATGATCACTATGAATAGTTATCAGTGGTAGGTTTTTCTCATTTTTAACTTGGGCTATAAATGTTTTGAAATACAAAAAGGCTTTAGATTTATTTTCTAGAAAATATAACCATGTAAATCAGGTGTAGTCGTCAACTAAAACAAATACATAGTATTTACCTCAAATGCTTCCAGTTTGTGTAGGACCAAAAATATCCATGTGCACTAACTATAATGCATTAGATGTTGAAACTTCATTGAATTACTTAAAGCTAGTTTTATGTTTCCTCCCATATTGACAAGGGTCACAAACTTTTGAAGAATCATACCTTAGATCTGGTATATCCTTAACAAGTATTTTCTTTTAGAGTTTACAAAGGTTTATTAGATTACAGTGTCCTAACCTTCTATGTCATAAACAAGATTGGACTTACATTTCACTTAAAGAAGGTAAGTCTTGGCACCTAAGGTATTCTAAGTTTATTGTGTATACATTCTCATTCATATGGGAAGAAATAATGAATTCTTCTTTGGAATTGTGAACAAAACATTTATCATTCCTAAAATTTACAAGGTAACCTTCATCACATAATTGAATTATGCTTATAAATTTTTTCTTAAGAACTTTGAAAAAACATTTTAAATTAAAACATTTCCTAAAAGAACAATATTACCTATACCAATGATCTTTTATTGATCATTATCTCTGAAGGTCACTCTTCCACCTTTCATTTAAATAATATTTTCAAAGAAATCTTTGTTTCTAGAAATGTATCGAGAACAACCATTATCTATGTACCAATTGTTCTTGTTATTGGTACACTTATTGTTTTCCTGAAAAAGAAACAATAAGTTTTTCAGAACCCAAACTTGTTTGGATCTAGAAATGTTAGATAAAATAATTTTAGGAATCCATATTTTTTTTCAAAATGATCTTTATGAAATCCTAAATATTGAGTTTTATTAAGAGAACAATTTCTTTCCAAATTCCCACCATATTGACATTTGGTGCAGAAAGGATAATTTTGAGGAACAAAATATTTATGACTAAAAATTTGTTTTAAGTGAGTGTAACCAATTCTAGAACTATTCCATAGAGGATGAATTTGAGAATACATTTTTTTAAATTCTTTCTTTCCAATAGTAATGTTTGAAAAATGTTTCTTAAGAGAAAATATTTATCATGTTAGTCTAATGACTAAATTATCATTCCCACAAGAAATTGTTTTGGAATTGTTTTTAGTTTCAAAAATATTTTTATTTTAAACAAGTTGTTCAAAATCCTTAAATAGTTTATCCTTCTCAGAACATACTTCCTTAATGGTTTTTGAAATATTTTCAAAATCAAGATTTTTCTTATCAGGATATTTTGAAAGATATGATACTTTTTTTGAAAGAATAGATGTTCTAGAATTTTCCTTATCAAGATTTTTCTTGAGTTTAAAATTTTCATTTTCATGTAATTTGGAAAATTTGGATACTTCTTCAAAATAAGGTAAATTATCCTCTACTGAGGAAGATTTTTCATCTAAATAGTAAGACTGTATCTTATCAGGGTAATTTTCAGTTAAAGATACATTTGTAAGAGATTCAACATTATGTACCTTATCCATGAAATAATTATTTTGAATAGGTATCCTGGCTATGAGTCCTATATTATTCTGACTAGAAGATTCATATTCTGAGGATTCATCTGATGAATCACCACCAATTTTTCTCCAAGTATAATTTTCCTTCAAGCCTTTATTTTTCTTTGACATGTAATACTTTTTTTTATTTCATTCAGAAGGTTTATCCTTCCTATCATTTCTTTTTATTAAAATAAAATCTTGTCTCATATGACCTACTCTTTTACATTCATAACATGTTAATTCTGAGTCTTTCTCGTCCTTCTTATCTTAATTTTAGAATATGTATTGAAATTATTTCTTTCCAACAATCTTGTTCATCCTTCAATAAATATTGGCTAACTCATTTTCTGAGTGATCACTATCACATGATTCTGATATAAAAATGACTTTCTTATCTTTAGATCAAGTTATCATTTTTGGTATCTTATCTTTGGATGTAGTAGTAAAGGCAACACTTACATTACCATTCTTCTTTATATTGAAATTGGAATCTCTTTTAATTCATGTCTCGTGCTATAAGAGAGTGCCAAATAACTCATCAAGATTGATTTGAGTAACTTTCATATTTTCATCAATAGTTTTCATTTTCGATTACCATTAATTGGGAATTATATCAATTTTCTTTTCCAAAACAGATCTATTATCAAGAACCTTTTCACCCATAGATTGTAGAATGTTTACAATTGTTATAAATATTTTCTGTACCTTGCATACTGGTTCTCCAAAAGGAAAAAATAAACCCATGATATTATGCTCAAAGCATGGCTCTTCTTGATTTTATAACTTTAGATGTATCAAAATGTGTGACCTCTAATTTGTTCCAGAGAAATTGGATGCTTCACATGATGATATATAACTATATATATTTGTTTTCGACGCTTTCTCCGGGGCGCGCGCATCTGTCTGTGAGGACGCGCTGTTGTGGCCCCGCATTCATGCCTTCCGAAGGCGGGTGGTATTTGCTCCTTATTCAGGGATGTTTGCTCTTTGATCGAAACCAGGATGATGGGATGTCGGTTCTTCCTTCTGTGGATTCCTCCTTGGAACTCATCACCTAGTACGGGTCTCTCTCATAGATTTAATACGTTATTCATGAAACTCTTCCAAGTTCCATGTTTCCATCGACAATGGTTAATTACACTGCTTCTGTCAGGACATTCCAAAGGGTCCGGTCAGGGCAGCAACCTTCAGTCGGGGGAGTAGTCACATCGAGGCATCAGTAGTGTGGCTGAACACTGGGGAATTGGCGTGTCTATCTTTTTTCCCTTGTCATAGGGTTTCTCAAAGGCATGGAATCTCGAGGCATCCCACATCGAGCGTGGGGAATCATATACCATAGGCATGTATCTGAGGTTTTCCTCAGCTTCCTATGTTTAACACAGGGTATGCCATAGGTTTAACGTCCAGTGGAGAGGGAATGAGGGTGATCAAAACGTCCCATAGAGACGGATCAGAGGTGGTTTGTCCCAGAGAGGGGAGATGTCACACTGTGAAAGCAGATCTGGACACCACTGAGGGTGGATCAGAGAGTGTGTACCCCAGAATGGGGAAACACCAAGGTTTTCTATTGGCTGGGATTGAACCTCAAGGAGGTTTCCTATGTACCCTTTATATACACCAGGGATCAAAACCCATGTAGTTCGAAGGGGTAATGAATCGAGGTGTGCACAGGGGACAATGACCTGGAGACATGATGTGGCTTATGCGTGGATAGCAGCCCATGTACTGCTAAGAGAAGCGAGGAGGTGGATGGCATGACCCCATCGGGATGTGGCGTCCCAGGTGAGAAGCATGATGGATGATGGAGAGTTGAATGAAGTGGAGGGGGAATTAAATGGGACCATAGCAAGGGTGATATTGAAGTTGGACTTGATCCTTGAAGAGACCTCCTACGTATCCCCGTGGTAGGGAATCAAAGTCCGCATAGTTCAGGATGGTGTCGGTGAACCGTCGTGAAGGTGGACCTTGGTCCGATGGTTGATGGGCTTGAACCTCAGGGAGTATTCCTATGTACCATGCCTTGACATGGATCAAAGACCTCATAGGTCAAAGAGGATGTGGGATACAGTTTAACATCATCTGGGACGGGGGTGAACCGATGTGAGTGAGGTCCAAATGACCAGGTTATGGGCTTGAACCATATAGAGGATTCCTATGTACCATGCCTTGACATGGATCCAAGACCTCATATTTCAAAATGGTGTGTCGACGAACCGACGTGAGTGAGGACCTTGGTCTAGATAGTGTGGAGCTTATACACTAGGCTGCCTAGGTGTTGGTGAACTGATGTAAAGACGGTCAGAGTGACTAATAGGGGGTGGGCTTGAACATCTGTGAGGCTTCCTACATACCATGTCATGACATGGATCAAAGACCTCTTAGTTCATAGGGCTTCGTCGGTGAACCATCGTCAAGGTGAACCCGGGGGTCCACTAGTGGTGGGATTTAACCTCGTGAGGCTTCCTACGTACCATGCCTTGACATGGATCAAAGTCCATGTAGTTTGGGATGGTCACAATGGCTTACTGTCGGACTGGAATGAAGTTTAACGTTGTGATGGATGAAGGTGGAACCTAACGTGAATAAATGAAGGGCGATGGGCTTGAACCTCGTGGAGGCTTCCCACGTACCATGCCTTGACATGGATCAAATACCTCATAGTTCAAATGGATGTGCAGTTTAACATCATGCTGGACAGAGGCATACAGTTTAACGTCATGCTGGATGGGGGTATACAGTTTAACGTCATGATGGATGAGGTATTATCATGGCCAATACTTACTCTAAGCCCACGTGAGTCGTGCTCGGTGTGACAAACAAGAGGAATTAGAGACCTGATGATCACGTCGCGAAGGGTACGTTCATGAGAAACAAATATGGGATTATGTGTTAGGTGGCCCATGGTGCTAGGACTTACTCCAGGATGGAGGCCCATAGTGTGGAAAAGCGCAGCGGGAGAGGGATTTGGGACCAAAGATTGAAGGTGCCTCGTTCCCTATCGCGCTCTCCACTGGCCTTGGCGGTGGGGAAGTACAGAGGTGCATGGGTGCTACCCTCTGCAAGAGAGGCTTGGGGGCATATACCTGGGGGGTTTCCCCTCTCCCGTGGACATACGTCGCTCCGATAAGGAGAATATCATCCCCTATGGAGGGGGTGATCCCATCTCTGTGGAGACGAGCAGCGTAAAGAATGTCCGGGATGGGGGGACCCTGCGTGCAAGTCACAGGTCGGATCACAATTAAACATTATGTGTTGAGGATGAGGTGCTTGGCAGTCTAACGTCCTACAGCTCGGACGAGCTGGGTTTACTCCACACCCCTAGTACTTACATGACAGGTACCCTCTGCTCCTTCGGGGAGTGAAGGTACTGGCAAGGCCATGCTCAAGGGGGGTCGCAGAGCAAACCATCGAGGGGTCCACGTTAGCGTGGCTATGCGAAGAAGCAATAGCTATTAGCATTCCTATGTGAAGAATTATTAGGCGAAGCAATGCTATGAGTGGTGTTTTCTATAGGACTTTGAAATCACATCGTGAAAACCTGGAGGGTCGCATGGGGAGAGGAATTACCAAGCAAAGGAGTGTGCTTCACGAAGTGGAGTGCCTTGGACTTTGCATGGGGCAGGGGTGTGAATGGGAGGTGCTTCGTGAAGTGGAATAGTATTCACAGAGCACTTCCTCATGAAGCAGAGGTGCCATGCGAAGCAGAGGTGCCTTACAAAGCAAGGTGCTGCAAAGCAGTGTGCTTCGCTATGTGTAGTGACCCTGCCTTGGCATGTGGATCACTAGTACAGGATGGGTGTTTCGTGAAGCATAAACACTTCATTGCTGCCTGGGTTCCCTTGGGAATCCCCTTCCTTTGTGAATTACCTTAGGCTTCGTGAAGGGAATCCCTCTCGGAAGAGGGGCTCAAAACGAGACAAGGCGAAGGCATTTCGCAAAACAAAAATACCTTGTGGAGCTCATGATTCCCAGGGTGAAGGGTTCTTCACGATTCGGGGTTTGAGAAGCTGAAAGGTCAGCTTTTCCCTCCTCTGGACTCAGCGGGAGCCCAGTATTTATAGGCAAGGGGTGCCGCGAAGCAGAGCTCACGCAGCGCGAAGGGGCGGCGGGTGCTTCACGGCGATCTCGCGAACGCCAGGGCGTTCGCGGAGCGGTACCGCCTCCTTTGCTTCGCGGCGGCCTCGCGAACGTCAGGGCATTCGTGGAGAGGTACCATCTCCTTTGCTTCGCTGTAACGACCCGAAATTTTTAAATAAATTTTGTTTCCTAATTTTATGTGTTATTGTTATACTCAACAAAAATGTTTTATTTGATAAACATGATTATAATTAAAATGAGATCAGTGGGTTTTGACTATTATATAACCATCGGTCAACATGACCGCTGTGAACAAAATGTTTTGATTATTGTCTCTAAATATAAGTAATCTTGGTTAATTATTATAGAAAGAAGATTCGATGGCCTCACCTAGTAGTCTTGGACCGATCGAAGCCCATCTAACAGAGCTTGGGAAGGAGGTAGCACCACTGGGCTTTGCTCTGGATCAAATCCAAGCCGAACTTCATCATGTGAAGCTGGAACGAAATCGCCTTCGTGAGAAGTTCAAATTGATTGAAATTACTACTCGGGCAATGTTGACTGAGCCGCCCCAAGCTTCTATCACCCTAGCACACCTTACTCTTAGGTCCTATGCTGGTATTATAAGGGGTTATGTAACGAGACCGTAACTACCTTGTGTAATCCTTGTTTTAAATAAAAATAGGGATTTCTTCTTATGATGAAGTTTATGAATTTTGAAATGACCGGATAAATATAGTATGCATATTTTTTATGAATTTTAGAAAAAGTATATTTTAAATATGTTTATGTAAACCCTAAATAATTAAAAATGTGTAATGATTTTCAAAAAATGGTCTTCTGCAATTATGTTCAGTACTAAATTTAGAGTCTAATAAGATCAACTTGATTTTTTGATGAATAGTAAATTATGAATAGTGATTTTATGATTAGGATTAGTAATATGACCAAATGGATTAGTAATCTCACTTAAATAAAGTTTTAAAATAATCTAGGCACCTTGATTAAGTAATGTGATTCAATAAAATAGTTAAATAACGGTTTCATTAACTATTATTCAAGTATTAGTTTTTTCGGGTGAATAGTGTTTTTTAATTAAAAATTTAATTAAAAATAATTAGAAAATTATTTTTATAAAAATGAATTTATTTTTGAACTCAGAGCATCGATATTATGTTATGGTAATTTTTGGGGTTTTTTCTGAAGAAATGAATTTTCGATTAATAGTGTTTTTATTTAAAAATTAAATTAAAAATATTTAGAAAATTATTTTTATAAAATGTATTTCATTTTTGAAATCATAGTATTGATATTTGGTTAATGTGAAATTTTGGGATTTTTCTGAGAAAGTTGAATTTTCAGTGAATAGTAAAAATACAGTTTTAGGGTTTCGGTATGTTTAATGACATCATAACGGTGTCATGATGATGTCATGAGATCTTTTGAGGGTTGTCCGGCCAAGGGTGATGAATTATTGTTTTTGGGGCCCCATGTGGCCTAACTCCATGATAAATGACAAGGGAGAACACATGGGTTTGAGAAAAGCACATGTGAGGTGTCCCTTGGCCATTAATGCCTTGTCCCCTCACTTTCCCTATAAATACCAAGCCCTACTCTCATCCATTCGACTCCCCACTCATTCCCAACGAATTTCTGGTCTCATTACCTCCCAAGGAGTCCTCCCAAGGTTCCCCCAAGCCCTCAAGGTCCCAACCTTTGAGGTTTAAGAGTTACATTTTAAGGTAAGGGATCCGACCTCTCTCTTTCTTTTCAAGTAATCTCTTTTATGTCTTTTCTTTTATACTCCATGTTCTTATGTTGGAGGATGTTCTTTTATATTAATCCTACTGCCTATTTCATGTTCATATGATGATATACCCCCCCCTTCTCTCATCAATTCGTTTTAAGAATGTTTAAGTGGCGCCGTTAGGCTGCCGAATTTTTAAGGGATTCTTTCACCTTCCTCGTTTTCAAGTTCTATTTTCATTCAAGTCTTTCAAGTTCCTTTTTGTTATATTGGGGTATGATCTCTATATATATCATACTGGACTCTTATTTACATATGATGAGAGACCCCATTTGATCTCTTTAATTCAGTATTTTGATGTTTTAAGTGGCGTCGTTAGGCTGCCGAATTTTTAAGTGGTTCTTCACCCTTCTCGTTTTGAAGTTCTACTTTCATGTCAATTATTTCAAGTTCCTTTTTGTTATATTGGGGTATGATCTCTATATATATCATACTGGACTCTTATGTTCATATTATGAGCGACCCCATTTGATCTCTTCAATTCAGTATTTTGATGTTTTAAGTGGCGCCGTTAGGCTGCCGAATTTTTAAGTGGTTCTTCACCCTTCTCGTTTTGAAGTTCTACTTTCATGTCAATTATTTCAAGTTCCTTTTTGTTATATTGGGGTATGATATCTATATATATCATACTGGACTCTTATTTTCATATGATGAGATACCCCATTTGATCTCTTCAATTCAGTATTTTGATGTTTTAAGTGGCGCCGTTAGGCTGCGAATTTTTAAGTGGTTCTTCACCCTTCTCGTTTTGAAGTTCTACTTTCATGTCAATTCTTTAATGTTCCTTTTTGTTATGTTGGGGAATTATCTCTATATCTATCATAATGAACTCTTATGTTCACATGATGAGAGATCCTATTTGATCTTTTCAAATCATTTTTTTGTTGAGGTTTAAGTAACGCCGTTAGGCTGCCGAACTTTCATAAGAGAAATCTAATTTTTTTTCTTCCTCCCATGTTTTTCATTTCAAATGGTATTTCCTTGAAATCTCATTACCATGATCATGTATCCTTCTTATTCTGTCCATTTACTATTTTATGGGTCATTTATGAATGTTTGACCCATTTTACCTCTCTTTTAATGTCTTCTAAAACCTCGGAACATTGCCGTTATGCTGCAGAATTTCTGTCTCAAAATGTCTATCTCTTTTTCTAAAGTCCTTTTATTTTATTAAGTGAATACTCAAAGCTCTTTCTTCTAAAGGGGTATTCACATATATACCAAAATGTTCTATTTTAAATTCTGGGATTTACATACATGAGACCCACCTTCCTTTTCTGTGGGTTTTAAAGTGATATAAAGATCATGTCTTTAAAGCAGTTTTTAAAAAAGTTATGATTATGAAATGAAACCCATTTCCTTTATGCTATATGGGTTATTTATGAAATGTTTGATGATGATATATGTGGCTCACATGATAATAAAGGCAAATTTAAGGGTATGCCCTGATAGCTCTCCAATGCATTGGGTAATGATGTAACCACTAGAGATTACAATTTTCACGATACCTTGGTGAATAACCTTGGTAATTTTAAAATGACACCTTGGGGATGGACCTTGGTGATATGTTCATGATTGTCTATGTTAAATGATGTAGCCACATCTTCAAGTTATGAAAAAGTTTTATTTTTATTATGATATGCCTCATGATTTCATTTTCATGCATTAAAGTTCTTTTCATGACTTTATTGATGTATCTCAAGTTCATATGTAAAATGTTTCACTTGTTTCCCTTGCTGGGCCTTCTGCTCACCCTTCCTTTTGATGTATGTCCCCAGGTTATGAGATGCAGTAATGAGCCTAGGGTGAACATGAGGAGAATCCTTTCAAGTGTTTAAGAAGAATGTTTTTTTTTGTTTCATGTTTTATGTTCCTTGTTTCCAAGACACTAAACCTTAAAGATCCTCAGTTCCGTGTAATGGAATGAAAAGTTATGTTATAAAAAGACGGGATGCTATAGTTGGTATCAAAGGATGGTTTAGTTATTTGTGGAAATTAGGATATGAAAACTCTAGGAGGAACCCTATAGAAAAGTTTAATATAGGAAATCTTCCTGGTATTTTGGTGAGTATTGAGTAAGGGGTTGCCAAGCAAATACATCCCTGTATGGATACGAGCAGGTAGAGGTGGCTCTGGCACAGATGTACATAGGGGTAAAACCCGAAAACACCGCTTTGATCTAGACTCGAACGGGAACTGGTACACGACAACGGGCCTTGCTGCACTCTTGGTTACGACACTCCCGGGGGATATGCTTTGGTAAATTCATAAGCTTGGTATGAACCATTGTTAAAGGAACAAAGATAAAATAAAATAAAGGTTCACATAAGAATATATTATCATTCATAACCTAGATGGGAACCTAGGAGATCACAAGTTAGGGTATACCTTTCATATACAAGTTATCCTTATATGCTTTCAGTTCCTTTTCATGATTATTAGCTAAGTACTTAAGCCCCTAATTATGCTTTCTCTTCTTAGTTAATGGTGGGAAATGGAAGAACATGTTCCGACAACCAATGTGATAGGAAATGCGACGATTTTCATATTAATATGACAGGGATGATTAGGGGTTTAAAATATGATTATTATTTTGGAAGACGTTCATTATTTTGGGAACCATATTTGATCGAGGTAAATAGATTACTACGGTATTTTCATTGAGGAGTAAGGTTGACTTATATTTTGAAGAATCGATGAATTTAAGGTGAACTTATAGTAATTTAGGTTACTTATGGGAATGACTAACCTATCTTGGGTAAAATATGTTTAGGTTAGCTACTTTTTTATAAGATGTTAGGAGTGGTTGATGTTGTCTGGAGATGAACAATGAAGTTGTTTTGGAAGACTATGTTATCAAATCCTTATTGTATTTGGGTTTCAATCTTATTTTGGTTTGTTTTGAGGAATTTTAAGGACCGTTATTTATGGAATGGTCTATGATGAACTTTGGGTAGTACCATGGAACTTTGATGATTTAAAAGTAGTTTCCATTCCTATGGGATTCTTTCTTTTTGAAGAGTTTTTTTACCTTAACCTTTCTGTTTTTGGGATAATGTTTAAAGATAGAAGAAATAGATAGTTAATCTTTTGTAGATTATGTGATTCTATAGAAGATGATTCTTGTGATTTTATGAGACCAAGTGTTTTTGAATTCTCATCATTTGGAGAAAAGATTAGTGTTGGTAGGGACTTGTTAAAGGATGAAACTCTACTTTAAGGTAGGTATATTTTCTTATGTTTTTGTTCTATGTAGTAAATGAAATCCTCAAAATTATGAAAAGAAACGTAAAACAAAAATTTTGTTGGTTTAAGTTTCCTACTAGGTAATCAAAGACCGTTTACACACATCATAAGTTTGGGATTTTCTCATGGTTAACTTTCTCCTAATCATGTTCTCTATCACTCTCCCTCAGAACTTGACCCTTTGTTTTTTCCTCCATGTCCATGTTTTCCTACATGGAACCCTAGTGTGGGTTAACTCGGGTGACCATTGTACTTCCCTTTCTTTATTTTAAAGTAATAGTTTTACTGACTCCTTTTCCGATGTGGGACTTTCAATGAAATTTCAAAACCCAATTTTAAAATTGCGAGGACGCAATTTCTTAAGGGGGGGAGATTGTAACGACCCGAAATTTTTAAATAAATTTTGTTTCCTAATTTTATGTGTTATTGTTATACTCAACAAAAATGTTTTATTTGATAAACATGATTATAATTAAAATGAGATCAGTGGTTTTTGACTATTATATAACCATCGGTCAACATGACCGCTGTGAACAAAATGTTTTGATTATTGTCTCTAAATATAAGTAATCTTGGTTAATTATTATAGAAAGAAGATTCGATGGCCTCACCTAGTAGTCTTGGACCGATCGAAGCCCATCTAACAGAGCTTGGGAAGGAGGTAGCACCACTGGGCTTTGCTCTGGATCAAATCCAAGCCGAACTTCATCATGTGAAGCTGGAACGAAATCGCCTTCGTGAGAAGTTCAAACTGATTGAAATTACTACTCGGGCAATGTTGACTGAGCCGCCCCAAGCTTCTATCACCCTAGCACACCTTACTCTTAGGTCCTATGCTGGTATTATAAGGGGTTATGTAACGAGACCGTAACTACCTTGTGTAATCCTTGTTTTAAATAAAAATAGGGATTTCTTCTTATGATGAAGTTTATGAATTTTGAAATGACCGGATAAATATAGTATGCATATTTTTGATGAATTTTAGAAAAAGGATATTTTAAATATGTTTATGTAAACCCTAAATAATTAAAAATGTGTAATGATTTTCAAAAAATGGTCTTCTGCAATTATGTTCAGTACTAAATTTAGAGTCTAATAAGATCAACTTGATTTTTTGATGAATAGTAAATTATGAATAGTGATTTTATGATTAGGATTAGTAATATGACCAAATGGATTAGTAATCTCACTTAAAGAAAGTTTTAAAATAATCTAGGCACCTTGATTAAGTAATGTGATTCAATAAAATAGTTAAATAACGGTTTCATTAATTATTATTCAAGTATTAGTTTTTTCGGGTGAATAGTGTTTTTTAATTAAAAAATTAATTAAAAATAATTTGAAAATTATTTTTATAAAAATGACTTTATTTTTGAACTCAGAGCATCGATATTATGTTATGGTAATTTTTGGGGTTTTTTCTGAAAAAAATGAATTTTCGATGAATAGTGTTTTTATTTAAAAATTAAATTAAAAATATTTAGAAAATTATTTTTATAAAATGGATTTCATTTTTGAAATCAGAGTATTGATATTTGGTTAATGTGAAATTTTGGGATTTTTCTGAGAAAGTTGAATTTTCAGTGAATAGTAAAAATACAGGTTTAGGGTTTCGGTATGTTTAATGACATCATAACGGTGTCATGATGATGCCATGAGATCGTTTGAGGGTTGGACGGCCAAGGGTGATGAATTATTGTTTTGGGGGCCCCATGTGGCCTAACTCAATGATAAATGACAATGGAGAGCACATGGGTTTGAGAAAAGCACATGTGAGGTGTCCCTTGGCCATTAATGCCTTGTCCCCTCACTTTCCCTATAAATACCAAGCCCTACTCTCATCCATTCGACTCCCCACTCATTCCCAACGGATTTATGGTCTCATTACCTCCCAAGGAGTCCTCCCAAGGTGCCCCCAAGCCCTCAAGGTCCCAACCTTTTAGGTTTAAGAGTTACATTTTAAGGTAAGGGATCCGACCTCTCTCTTTCTTTTCAAGTAATCTCTTTTATGTCTTTTCTTTTATACTCCATGTTCTTATGTTGGAGGATGTTCTTTTATATTAATCCTACTGCCTATTTCATGTTAATATGATGAGAGACCCCCCCTTGCTCTCATCAATTCGTTTTAAGAATGTTTAAGTGGCGCCGTTAGGCTGCCGAATTTTTAAGGGATTCTTTCACCTTCCTCGTTTTCAAGTTCTATTTTCATTCAAGTCTTTCAAGTTCCTTTTTGTTATATTCGGGTATGATCTCTATATATATCATACTGGACTCTTATGTTCATATGATGAGATACCCCATTTGATCTCTTCAATTCAGTATTTTGATGTTTTAAGTGGCGTCGTTAGGCTGCCGAATTTTTAAGTGGTTCTTCACCCTTCTCGTTTTGAAGTTCTACTTTCATGTCAATTATTTCAAGTTCTTTTTTGTTATATTGGGGTATGATCTCTATATATATCATACTGGACTCTTATGTTCATATTATGAGAGACCCCATTTGATCTCTTCAATTCAGTATTTTGATGTTTTAAGTGGCGCCGTTAGGCTGCCGAATTTTTAAGTGGTTCTTCACCCTTCTCGTTTTGAAGTTCTACTTTCATGTCAATTATTTCAAGTTCCTTTTTGTTATATTTGGGTATGATATCTATATATATCATACTGGACTCTTATGTTCATATGATGAGATACCCCATTTGATCTCTTCAATTCAGTATTTTGATGTTTTAAGTGGCGCCGTTAGGCTGCCGAATTTTTAAGTGGTTCTTCACCCTTCTCGTTTTGAAGTTCTACTTTCATGTCAATTCTTTAAAGTTCCTTTTTGTTATGTTGGGGAATTATCTCTATATCTATCATACTGAACTCTTATGTTCACATTATGAGAGATCCTATTTGATCTTTTCAAATCATTTTTTTGTTGAGGTTTAAGTAACGCCGTTAGGCTGCCGAACTTTCATAAGAGAAATCTAATTTTTTTTCTTCCTTCCATGTTTTTCATTTCAAATGGTATTTCCTTGAAATCTCATTACCATGATCATGTATCCTTCTTATTCTGTCCATGTACTATTTTATGGGTCATTTATGAATGTTTGACCCATTTTACCTCTCTTTTAATGTCTTTTAAAACCTCGAAACATTGCCGTTATGCTGCAGAATTTCTGTCTCAAAATGTCTATCTCTTTTTCTAAAGTCCTTTTATTTTATTAAGTGAATACTCAAAGCTCTTTCTTCTAAAGGGGTATTCACATATATACCAAAATTTTCTATTTTAAATTCTGGGATTTACATACATGAGACCCACCTTCCTTTTCTGTGGGTTTTAAAGTGATATAAAGATCATGTCTTTAAAGCAGTTTTTAAAAAAGTTATGATTATGAAATGAAACCCATTTCCTTTATGCTATATGGGTTATTTATGAAATGTTTGATGATGATATATGTGTCTCACATGATAATAAAGGCAAATTTAAGGGTGCGCCCTGAAAGAGATCCAATGCATTGGGTAATGATGTAACCACTAGAGATTACAATTTTCACGATACCTTGGTGAATAACCTTGGTAATTTTAAAATGACACCTTGGGGATGGACCTTGGTGATATGTTCATGATTGTCTATGGTAAATGATGTAGCCACATCTTCAAGTTATGAAAAAGTTTTATTTTTATTATGATATGCCTCATGATTTCATTTTCATGCATTAAAGTTCTTTTCATGACTTTATTGATGTATCTCAAGTTCATATGTAAAATGTTTCACTTGTTTCCCTTGCTGGGCCTTCTGCTCACCCTTCCTTTTGATGTATGTCCCCAGGTTATGAGATGCAGTAATGAGCCTAGGGTGAACATGAGGAGAAGCCTTTCAAGTGTTTAAGAAGAATGTTTTTTTTGTTTCATGTTTTATGTTCCTTGTTTCCAAGACACTAAACCTTAAAGATCCTCAGTTCCGTGTAATGGAATGAAAAGTTATGTTATAAAAAGACGGGATGCTATATTCGCAGTGGCCTCATGAACATCAGGGCATTCACGGAGTAGTACTGCCTCCTTTTCTTCATGGAGGCCTCACGAACGTCAGGGCGTTCACGGAGCGGTACCTCCTCCTTTGCTTCGTGGCGGGCTTGGTGTTCGGCGGCGCTCTGCGTCGGGGCTTCGCGAGGCAGCGTGCGGGATTCTTTATCTTCCCTTCTTTTTGTTCAATATTTTGGCACCAAAAAATTCCCCCCCCCCCTCAGACTTGGAGCCACGGAGGGATTAAGGGTTGAAGTTTGAGGGAAAATCACCAAAATTATCGGTGGTACACGATGCGGCCTCGTGAAGGGGCGTGCGGTGTTGACGGCGGCCGCGCGGTCCGGACGTTCCGCGATGCTCCATGCATGAGGGACGCGCCACAAAGATCTGGGGTCGCCACCTATAAATAGGGGGGCTAACCTCTCTTTTTTCCTCTCATGACTTTTGTCCTTTTGCACTCTCGACCTCTTGAAGTTCCGCGTACTACACATCTGCTCTCCTTGAATCGAGCTTCACGACGAACCGTGAGTCTCTGACTCCATGACCACGCCAAGAGAACTTATGTTTGTCAGCCTATACCAGGCTCCATGGCTTGGTTTTGTTCCCGAGCTTCGCGAGCGACCTTCAGGACCAGACCCGAAAATTTTTGGAGTTCCGAAACCGAAATGGCCCATCGAGAAGCTGTATTGGGGGTGCTTGCAGAAGCCGCCCAGAGGGATGAGATGGCTAACTGTCTAGGCCTTGGAGAGATGGTCTGAAGCCACTCGGACCATACTTCTTTGACAAAACTACTATCAGAGTGTCAAAAGAACTATCTGTTGTGTAAGAAGCTGCCCTTGTATGGCTTCAGGCTAAGGGATGATGTTTTCATTCCTGAGGCGAGTAGGGACGAACCAGCTTGCTGGTTTAGGAGCACGCCATGCCAGTGCCAGTGGTTCAGGGCAGCCAATGGTCATGCGTGGGAGGACTTCACACCCATCACCATTTACTGTATCTACAACCATGTGAACAATATTGATGGGAAGCCACTGCAACCGAAGACGTCCCCTCCTCTGTATCGCACCATGCTGAAGGCAGCTTTGCAGGATTCGAAGAAGGGGTGGTCCGATGAGTGGGTCCTGCGCCAGGGTGGCAACTTCCCCAACGACTGGGCATGGGCCTACTGGGTAGGCGTTTCATGTGAGGAGTTTGGGGCCGAGCTGAGGAGAGTGGGTTTTTATGAGGCGGCATGGGCCTCCCAATTCCACATTTACCAACCGAAATAGCTAATGTCGGAGCTGCTGAGCAAATGGTCGTCTTGGACCAATACTTTTCACCTGCACCATGGGGAGGTGGGCATCAGTCTGTGGGATGTCCATCAGATTTTGGGGGTCCTGATATTGGGGGCCATGTATGATGAGTTCCTCCTCGTCATGAGAACGTGGGAGGATACGGAGCAAGTGCCACGACTAGCGTCGGTACTGATGGCATTGGTCTCCGGAGAGGAAACGGAAGTTGTGAGAGATGTCCACTTTAATAAGTGGTTCAAGCGGTTCCTAAATTTCCCAGAGAATCGAGAGTTCCCTCCGAGGCCTCGAACTTGTCCGAATGCGGCTCAACGGGGCAAGGAGCACTTGTATTGGCCGGTCTTGGAGGATATCCAATGGAAGACTTGGGGTTTTAGTGTCAGCACTGAACAGCAGCCGATAGTCAGGCTGGCATCGTTCATCGTGGCCCTTATCTGCGGTTGGATCCTACCGATGAGGGATACCAGCATGGGGGTATGGACCAGCTCGTTTATCATGGTGTCCATGCTAGCCATGGGGCAGTGGGTCAATCTGAGGATTCCAATGCTCGCCAAGCTGTGCAGGATGTTGTGGCATGTTAGCGAGGGAAAAAAGCTGCCAAGAATATGCGGGCCCTTCCACCTTCTGTATGGGTGGAATATGGTGCACATTAGGGGGATTTATGAGTATCTAAACCCTATCTCTCCACTGGGATCAAACTTCTGCCCCTCCATTCTGAATGCGGCCGGGAGCTTCCCATTCAAACTAACCATACCGATGGTGCTAAACTGGGTGTGGAGGGCGGATGAGTTTAACTTCCACCAATTTCCATTGCCGGCGAGGGTACTCACTGATGACTGGTAGGGAATGGAAGAGCACTAGGCTTATCTCCTGGACTTTCGAGGAAGAGTTTTGGTGGCACGAGTGGATCGTGAGCTGCTCTGTGAATCTTATACCCAGCATCAGTTTGTTAGGCAGTTTCGGTGCCTCTAGCGGCTGACCCCGCAGGTCTACTGGGAGGTGTGTCATGAAAAGCACCCATGTGTGATGAGACAACTATGGCTCATGTTCACATTGGAAGATGAGAAGATGCGAATTGCATTGCCTCCATCCACTGCCACTTTTGGATTGGTGAGGGAGTATTCCATCAGCTGGGAGGCCACTTATCTGGGGGAGATGCTGAGGCAGCCAACCATTCGGGTTGGTGACGGCGGGCCTCCCCTATCTCGAGGTCGGGGTCAGAGGGCAGCAAGGGCCTCTCACAGTGGTGGGGCTACCATGGTGACGAGACCCGCACCAGCCGAGGGTGTGGAAGCAGCGGCAGATCCAGTGATTCCAAAAGAGAAGGGCCATTCGGAGGGGCAGCGGCTGAGAGGATTCCGCAGGATATCCGCTCAGGCTCCAGGGAAGTAGCTGCGTCATATTGACATGCCAGAGGATGTTTTCTTCTCAGATGCCTAGGACATTTGGGATTTCAACCGGCAACACCTCAGTCTGCCAGAGGTTTGGGAAATCTTGAACCATCGCGGGATGGTTCTGCCAGGTATAGGCCTGGTCCTGGCTGGTTTTGAGGCGTCTCCAGTAGAGGCGGAGCAATATTTGGTCGAGCTGGAGGACTAAATTCACTCCAATGGTGTCCCACACCCAATGAAAGAATGGGTGAGGGTACTGTTGGATCAGATGGTTCCACCACAGTTGTCAGCCACCGATCTGAGGGAACGCTTCCCCCTGCTGGAAGAATTAGGGGACTCCTATCAGGAGGATGAGGCTGGAGGAGGGAGCTCGTTGGAGGAGGGTGAAGTCGGAGACCAAGACTCATATTCTGATAATTTCGAAGAGGTTCTCAAGGTAGCATTCCAAACTTCTTTCTTCATGGTCCATTCTCAGGCCATTATGAATTTCTTACCAATGTTTGAACCATGCAGGAGGAACTTGTATGCAGGCCTCGCTCTCGCTCCTTAGCAGGTGATGATGCAGGACCTTCATAACCCAAGCCTACGGATGCGTCCAGTTCTGTGTCTAGTGGGGTCAGAGCACCCGAGGTGGATCTCCCAGAATCTCCAGACCTTCTAAAAGTATACAGAGGTCCATACCTCAGGGTCCCATCAGCGTTGACTCAAGAGCAGCACCAGTAGATCGATCTCCATAAGTTTCCTCTACTGGATTCATTACTGTCATATGTAGATTGTGCCAACTAACATTTATGTCCCTCTCTGTCATACAGTTCTTTGACTGTCATGGGCTGTTGCGGCAAGGCCGGTCGGGACGTCTGGCGACATCCCTCCTAGGGGCATGTCGATGAAGGTGGAGATAGTTCCCTCATCTCCTCGAGCTGCAACATACACTATCATCAGCGGGACCACCATCAGGGTCATTCCTGAGGTTATTGAGGTGGAGTCTGATGACGAGGATCAATCAGCCGACCCAAGTCCTGTCACACCTGCTCCGGCGCCAGATGTCGCCAATGCCCGATGCAGATCTTGCGGAGGACTTCTTGTGGGCGTATCCTGCATATGAGCCTACCAATCGTGTAGACTAGGATGAAATGGCCTCCGATGAGGAAGACAGTAGTATAGTCCACTGCCGATCATGGAAGCTAATCACGCGCTTCATTAAGGACACCCCCCAAGATCTATGGCTAAACTTAATGAACAGACATCATTTGTGGCTGCGTGAACTGTGCACTAGGGGAGTGGATGCCCAACGTCCTCATGAGATCATCCGAGATCTCATGGCCGAGAAGATCTGGGAGTATGATCGCGGGCTCAGAGTGGGTTGGTAGCGGAGGAAGGCGACAAACATCTAGAAGCTCCAGGAGGATGAAAGTGAGGTCCAACAGCTGCAGGCCCGGGCAGATGAGTACTCAGCCTCTCTTATTACACAATTTGAGCTGATCTCACATTTTAAGGCCCAACTGGCAGAGGCAGAAGAGCATATGAGGCAGGCTTCAAGAAAGATTGCTGCCATTCAGGCTGGAATAGAGAGGGCTAGGTCCAAGGCTGATGAACTGTGCCCCGCCGCTGCTGAGGAGGAGTGGGATCTAAGTTAGTGGCAGCAATTCTTGGACACCACAAGTCAAAGGGTGGTGGAGCTGCAATGCTCTTTTGATGGGGTCAACCCGTCCAAGGGGGGAGTCGACCCCCGGGTACTGTAATAAATTACAAAACTTTTAATGGTACTTTAGTGCTTCAATTTTTTTCTTCTTTGTTTTGAATGTCGTATCATGCATGATTTCCACTGTTTGACATCCCTACAATGTTTGCGGGACGTCTGGTGACAATTCCCCAAGCTCACGTGGGTCAAGCCCGATGTGAGAAACAGGAGATAGTTGCCTCATCGTCCCACCAAACATAGGAGTGGAAACCAAGCTTCGGGAATCTGGGGTTTGGAGAACGAGTCCGAATTTCTGAAAGATGGAAGAGGCCTGGATGGAGAAGGAAGTTCTCAAAATAGCTGAATTACAGTTTCTTCAGAGTGCTCTCATGCACAAACGGTGCAATTCCAGGGGTGCAGAAATCGGTCCAAACAGACGGAAATTGGAAGTGTGAATCACGATACCCAAGATTCGGAACACTATAGGGGTGGCATGACAACAAAGGACAACCATTAACCGTGGTGGAGAAATGATATCCTTACTGCGTTAGACTGAAATGGGGACAACAAATGAGGTTCTATCGTTGACCATGTTCGAAACACGGGACCAGGTAACAAATGTTGTCGATCAATCCTTAGGGACATTGGCCCAGGACAGTAAGAGGACCCTAGGTCGAGCATCCATACTATTAGGGGGTCCTTCCAAACATGACCAGTCTTCCGGAACATTGGCCCAGGACGGTAGGTGAGCCGATGCGGCATGGGACCAGGCTATTAGGGGGTCCCTTCAGACATGAAAGGGGATGAGGGTCCGAATAAGGGGCATGAAAAGTATGGAATATGGAGTGATTGTTTGTCCAAACAGATTCCAACACTCATGTAATTACACCACCATGGTGGGAGTATGCTAGATGGGCGCATCAGTTTGGTTATGGATCCTTCTTTGGGATAGGGCCTCTCTAGTGAGGGGTCCATCCAGGGGGCAGAAAAGGGAAGGATAGGATTAATGATTCCTATGGGATGGACCCTAGGAAAAATTCCATGGTGTCTATACGTATCCCATGAGGATGGGAATAAAGCCACATGTAGTTCTGGAAGCACAGTGTAGTCATAGACCAACACTGGCAGGTGAAATCCTCTCTAGCAGAGGCTCTGGTGCATCCCATGATTAACACGGGGCATTCTGAACTTGTTCAGGGTAGAACCATAGTTTAGTGTCATGCGTTGAGGACATATGGACTCCTGTAGTTTAACGTCATATGGTAGGATGTGGAGTGAAAGAGAAGATACCAGGGACCATATGGTGTGGTAGTTATGAAACCGACATGAATGAGGACTTGGAGTCCAAATCACACCACGTACCCCCAGAAGAAACTCTCCAGGTCGAGGGACCAAGAGTCAGGATTAGGCTGGGCCGGAATCAGAGTGGTCAGGTGTTCCTACCATGAGGATGGGAATCAAGCCAGACGTAGTTCTAAAAGCGCAGTTTAATGTCATGCAGAATGATGAGAAGCCTGGACGTGTTGGTACACATCCTGCCAAAACTACAAAGCCCACGTAAGTCATGCTCGGTGTGGGAAACAAGAAGTAGTGGTGGGACTTTTCTGACACAAAAAGGGTCAGGTTAGGGTGAGGAGACACTCAGTGAATACTGGACCCATGATACTAACGCGACCATGCGGCGCACCTAGATGTGCGAAGAGATAGAGCTGAGTATGTTGGAATTCCACTTGAACATGAGGAAGTGGAAATGTGTGAATCATGACGCTCGAGATTTGGATCGCAATGATGGTGGTGTGAAGATAATGGATAACTGTTAACCGTGGTGTAAAAACAGCATCCATATCGCATTAGCCTAGAATGGTGATAGACAAATGAGGGTCGATCGTTGACCATGATCGAAACACGGGACCATGTCACAAATGTTTTCAGAGATCCGTAGGGATGTTGGCCCGAAACGATCGTAGGGTCCTTAGGTCCATCATTCATGGAGAGCCCTTAAACCTAGCATCCATGTCGTCCGAGGGTCCTTTTAGATGTGTAAGAGGATGAGGATCCAAATAGTGAGCTCACAAAGCTTTGTCATGGGACGAGGGGAATGTCCCTATGAAAATCCCACACTTCAGGCTCTTTGTCAAAATTCATCTAAACACAACAACTAGGCATATTATATAGAGGGACCAGAGTCCTTTCCCATATAGAGGTCTTAGTTTAGGGTTGTAGAATTTGGACCATCTGGTGAGTGCTCGAGTCGAGGGAACGAACATGAAAATTAGGCTGGGCCCGCGGGGAAGTGACCGAGCGTTCCTATGTATCCCATGAGGATGGGAATCAAGCCATACGTAGTTCTGATGGGTGGCATGGTAAGGTACTAGTTCCAGGGGAAAATGGGAGTGCGGGCATGGCCCTTACACTAAAATAAGCAGAATTTGATAAATCTTGTTTGTCCTTTAAGATGAATATTTTTTTTTTGTGAACTGACAGGCCTAGGGTAGCAAGCCCTGGTGTCGCCACAAGAATCAAGCCATGATAGGTGTTGACAAATGGGATGGCACATGACCAATACCCAACGTGATGTCCTCTACAATGAGGTCATCGCAATGCAGTGCCATTTTTTGTCGTGTGGCCAGGATGATAATGTCACAGTGTAGGGTCATATGATAGGACCAAGCATGCATTTTAACGTCATGCAGTGTAGACGTAGAAGAGATGATGCTAAGAGGGGAATGTGTATGGTGTCATGCGACATAACTGACGTGAATGAGGACATAATCCCACACCATTCCATATAATCTCGTAGTCAGGATCCTGAAGGTATGACTCTGAACTCAAGATGGACCTAAAGATAGGAGGTTTGGGCATTCCTACATAACCCAGGGGGATAGGAATCAAGCCAGATGTAGTTCTTGGGAGATCTTAGTTTATGGTCTTTAGAGCTCAGACCATGAGTGGATGACAACTTTCTTGGTAAGCACAGACCTCAACCCGATCCCTAAGCCCACTTGAGTTAAACTTGGTTTGGAAAACAAGGGGGAAATATCCTAATCACGATACCTAAAACATCTATCGAGGGGAGGTTGGCGAAGAGCCCTGAAGTACACCTTTGAAATGGTTTTGTTCTCCCAACGTGCAGACATGCATGGAGGAATAGTACCAAGTGTTCTGAAACATTATTTGGACATGATGAGACTGGAGAAGGATGTGAATCGTGTGACCGACATTTTGGGCTTAATGGGTTTGGCGTGGTGATAGAGTAAAACTGTTAACTGTGGAAGAAAAACAGTCTCCATATCAAGTTATCCTGAGGTGGGAACAACAAACGAGCATTGACCGCTGACCATATTCGCAATGTGGGATTTTTATCGATTTTTTGTCTGAAACCCTTAGGGCGTCAGCCCATAATGGTAGGAGAGCCCTTGGGCATGGTATCCAGGCCGTTCTTGGGGGTCCCTCTGGGTGTGGAAGATGATGGAAGCCCCGATGAAGGGATACACAAAGCCTAGAAAGCGAGTGTGGACGTGTTCAAGTAAATTCTGACATTCCAGGTAATAAGGCACATTGGTGAATGGTTAGGAAGGGTCGACGAAACAGCTCGCGAAGGAGAGGTACATGGCGTGGTCATTACAAGACTGACGTGAATAAGGGAATAATCCCACACCACACCATATAATCCTCTTGTGGAGGAAGAGTAGGCCAAGGAGCCGAGGTGGGATAGAGATTCCCAAGAGATGGGGATGGAACCGAAGCCTAGACATTCAGGAAATCCTATATATCCCATAAGTATGGGAATCAAGCCACACGTAGTTCTGAAGGGATACCCAGGGGGAAGAATATCCTAACAAGTAGGTGTATGGTGCGGCGGGTAATGAGAACATAATCTCACACCATACCACACAGTTCTATATGAAAGAATCTGGGACAAGAGGCCCAAAAAGGCCAAGGGGCCTGAGGGTAGGCCTCGGTGAGGGAGACCTGAGGCTGGCCCTCGGTTAGGATGGCCTGACTAACTTGTAGTTTAACATCTTGCTGCAAGGATGGGGCCTGTGGGCCCGGAGAGGCCAAGGGGCCTGAGGCTGAGCCTCAGTCAGGAAGGCCTGCCCAATTTGCAGTTTAACATCTTGTAATGAGGATGGGGAAAGAGATAACTGTATCTCATCCAGGGAGGTGTACGGCATGGCAAGTAACTCGACTTGAAAGAGGATGTAATCCTACGTCATGTCGTACATCCCTTATAATAGAATCGGGGCCATGGGCCTGACCGTTGGTGCCATCCATAGCGAAGTTTGTCACTTCAGGATGGGGCAGAACGAATCACTGCACTCAATGTTTGGGACATCTTGGGGTGGACCCAATGATCCCGGACACTATTGACCATGTTCGAAACATAGCATTCATATGTTGACCTGATATGGGAGTAATAAATGAGTGTCGAACGTTAACCAAATTCGCAACGCGGGACTTGTATCGGCTTGTTGCTTGGAAACCCTCGGGGGCATTAGCCCATATCGGTAGGAGAGCCCTTGGGCGTTGTATCCAGGTCGTTCTTGGGGGTCCCTCCAGGTGAGGAAAGTGATGGAACCCCAGTCAAGGAGTGGGTGAAGCAAAGCTATATCCATCCACAAAAGAGGCGAACATCTCCAGGGGGGACGTGCAGCCAGGTCGAGGCTTGCTCGACGTGAGTTGGGGAAAAAGTGTGCACCCTGCCATATGTCTTGACCCGAGGGGAAGATTTTTGGCTTTTGGGCTGGGCCAACAAAAAAAATGTCCGGTCATTCCTACGTATCCCATTAGGATGGGAATCAATCCATACGTAGTTCTTGAAGGCCATGCAGTTTAACGTCATGTGGTGAGGACGTGGGAGGATAGAATAACGGGAGTTGGCACATGGTGAGACCCTTATAATCCTTGTATGGGTAGGGCTAAGAAAGCCTACTTCTCATCATGCAAGGATCCTCAAAGGAAACTATACCCAGGGGGCAGTGAAAGAGAAGAGCTCGGGGCTGGCCTCAAGACGAGACGTCTGAGCATTCCTACATATCCCATTGGGATGGGAATCAAGCCATACGTAGTTCTTGAAGCACAGTTTAATGTCATTCTAGACGAGAGATGCATCTCATTTGGGGATATATATGGTATGGTGGGCAACCCGACGTGAATGAGGACGTATCCCACACCACACCATATAATCCCATAAGAGAGCCTGAATCGACGAAAGCCAAGGGGCCTGAGGTCGATCCGCGGTCAGGGAGACCTGAACGGCTTGCAGTTTAATGTCTTACAGTAAAAATGGGGGCTAAGGGCCCGAGGAGGCCAAGGGGACTAAGGCTGGGCCTCGGTAAAGAAGGCCTGGATGGCTTGCAGTTTAATGTCTTGTAGTGAGGATGAGGTCCGGGGGCTTGAGGAGGCCAATGGGCCCGAGGCTGATCCTCGGTCAGGAAGGCCTGACTGGCTTGCAGTTTAACGTCTTGTAGTGAGGACGAGGGATGAGGCCCCGAGGAGGCCAAGGGGCCTGAGGCTGAGCCTCGGTCAAGAAGGCCTGACTGGCTTGCAATTTAACATCTTGCAGTGAGGATGAGGGCCAGGGGCCCGAGGATGCCAAGGGGCCTGAGGCTGAGCCTCGGTCAGGAAGGCCTGACTGGCTTGCAGTTTAACGTCTTGTAGTGAGGATGAGGTAGATCTTAGATTAAGGTCATAGAGCTCAGACCATTTTGCAGTTTATCATCTTGCAGGACGGCGGTGCAGTTTAAGGTCGTGTAGGACCATTGATTCTTAGTCAAAGTACTACTTGAGTAACTTAGCGTTGGTAAGAGGAGTTATGCGCTCACCATTCATGGTTTTCAAGGTGTATGCTCCATTGGGGTAAACCTTATGGATGACGTAAGGTCCTTCCCATTTGGGCTCTAGCTTGGGTGGTTTTCTATCAGGGATCATTGGCACTCAAAGGGACAACACTAGGTCGCCCTGTAGAAAAGAGCGAAGGCAAACCTTCTTGTTGAAGGCCCTTGATATCTTATTCTGATGCCTTTCCAGATTGTTCAGGGCACGAAGCCTGTTCTCATCCAGTACTTCCAATTCAGCCAGACAGATTTCAGCCACCTCATCTAGCGCATGCTGGTCATAGACTGCAGTGTGTAACGATGGCAGCTGGATCTCAATGGGTAGGACAGCCTCAGCCCCATACACTAGGGAATATGGGGTCACCTGGGTAGAATTTCGATTTGTCGTCCAATAAGCCCAGAGGGCATTAGGGAGTTTTTCCGGCCAACTTTTCTTGTACTGACCAACCATTTTCTATAGAATGTTAGAGAGGGTTTTGTTGAATGCCTCGATCTATCCGTTTTCCTATGCATGATAGTGGGAGGTATGGTTCGAACGAATATTGTACTTGGCATACAATTTCTTCAGCTTGGACGCTCAGAAGTTGGTGCCGTTATCGGTGAGGAAAACGTGAGGGACCCCAAACCTGTGGATGATATTGGAGCTCACAAAGTCGACGATGGAATGGGCCTTGACCACTTTGAGCGGTATTGCCTCTGCCCACTTGGAGAATAAATCTATAGCAGTTAGGATGAACCTACATTGGTGAGCTGTCGCCGGTGGATATGGTCCCACTACATCGAGTCCCCACACCGCAAAGGTCCAAGAGTACTTGGTGGAGTGGAGGGGCTCTAGCGGTTGATGCAGGAAGTTGGCATGAACATGGCATGCATGGCATCTCTTGGAAAACTAAATACAATCATGTATCATAGAGGGCCAGAAGTACCCCAACCTCTGGATTTGATGGGACAGCTTTGGCCCAGCTTGGTGGGCACTACAAGAACCAGCGTGAACCTCTTGCATAACCTAAGAAATCTCAAATCCTTGAATTCAACGGAGGATAATTCCATTGAAGCTCTGCTTATAAAGGATCTGCTCAAGACTGGGACCACTCTGGAAGGTAAATTGCAACACGCGGCGTTGGATTCGCTCGTGCTCGGCCTGATTTTCCCGGAGGCAACCAGTTTGTAGATACTCAACAAAAGGTTCCCTCCAGTCGGGAGTGGCCTCAAAAACTGTTTTTGATGAACCCAGGACCCCTGACGTAGAAGTTATGGTGGTGAGATAACTTACCTGTAGGCCATCATTATCCTCTAGGGTGATGGGGGCAATGACTCTCTGTTGTGCCACATGTATGATCAAATCATCTTTCTTAGGTTCTACGAGTGATGCAGCTAATCCATCCAATGAATCTGCTCGACCGTTCTGTGACTGAGGGACATGGGTAACCTCTGGTTGAGAAGAGAATTGGGCCATTAGATGGAGGGTGCACTCTAGCAGTGGTATAAGCTCTGGCTTCCTGACGACATAGTCTCCATTGACCTGCTTGATTACCAGCCCGGAATCTCCTTTCACATGTAGATAGGGCACATCGATCTCGAGGGACAACTCGAGGTCGGTGATGAGAGCCTGGTACTCTACCTCGTTGTTGGTACAGCCTTCTGACAACAGAAATGGGTACAGAAGGACGTCTTGTGTCGGGGTGATGAAGATGATAAATAGACCCACTCTGTTGAGCTTAGGATCGTTGAGCCTCCTATCGGTGGGGCTCCGGGAGGCACTATCGAAGTGCATTTGCCAACATGAGACGGCATGATCGACTGAGAGTATCGTCTCATCAAGAAAATCCAGGTCCAGGGATTGATCCTCAGAAGTTGGATGGGCAGTTAAAAAGTCTTCCAATGTCTGTCCCTTGATGGCCTTATGAGGCATGAACCTGATGTCAAACTGCTGGAGGATCACCGCCCACCGTGCTAGTCGGCCAGTCAACATGGGGTGGTTCAGGATGTACTTTAGTGGGTCTACCGGAGTGACCAATTGTACGACATGGTGCTGCAGGTAATGCTGCAACTTTTGCATGGAAAAAACGAGCGCAAGGCAGCTCTTTTCGATAGGGTAGTACCTGATCTCTGTATCGAGAAGCATGTGGCTGAGATAGTAGATACTGTTCTCCATACCCTCGATATTCTTCTGGGTGAGAAGTGTGCCGAGGGACCCTTCCAGGGCAGTCATGTAAAGGACCAGCGGCTTTCCGAAGATGGGTGGCATCAAAACCGGAGGTTGGAGCAGATACTGCTTGATTTCCACGAAGGTTGTCTGACACTCTTCATTCCATTCGTAGGAGGTGCCTTTCCTAATGATTTGGGAAAAGGTCTTACACTTGCCAGCCAGATTCGTGATGAATCAGCGTATATAGGCTAAGTGGCCTTGGAGACCTCAAAGTTCCCGAATATTGCTCGGGGGAGGCATTTGGATGATGGCCTTGATCTTCTCTAGGTCGATCTCAATGCCCCGGTACTTAAAAACAAAGCGGAGAAACTTCCCAGAGGTGACCCCGAAGGCACACTTTAACGGGTTCATCTTTAGGTGGCGGGAACAGAGGAAACAGAATAGTTTCTCAAGGTATTTGAGATGGTTCTAGCGCTGGTGCAATTTTACCAGTAGATCATCCACGTAGCATTCCACCAACGTCCTAAGAATCGGACTGAATATACGATGCATGGCCTGGTGATAAGTGGAACCTGCATTTTTCAGGCCGAAGGGCATAACCTGGTAACAAAAGGTACCTTGGGGATCCCTAAAGGCAGTGGATTCCTCGTCCTCAGGGGCCATCCGGATCTGGTTGTACTTGGAATACCCATCCATGAAAGAGAGGGCTTGGAACCCGGTCATGGCATCAATCAGTAACTCAGTCACTGGGAGGGGAAATTCATCCTTTGGGCAGTGGTAATTGAGATCACGGAAGTTGATGCAGACTCTGATCTTCCCATTCTTCTTCCTGACTGGAACAATGTTGGCAAGAAACTTGGGGTACTGGACTTCTTTGATGAAGTTGGCTTTGATAAGCTTGTCAACTTCGGCCATAACCATGGCACCGTGAGAAGGGTTCATCTTTTTGTGAGGCTACTTAAACCCACAAGGGTTTAAAGGGAGGCCCAGGCGGTGAACGGCTACCTGAGGATCTAGTCCTGGCATCTTGTCGTAACTCCAGGAAAACACATCATGGTGTTGTTTGAGAAAGTCTACGTACCGCTGCTACTCCTCGGGGGACATGGCTGCACTGATCAATGTGGGTCTCGGATATACCTCACTACCAATGTTCACCTGTACCAGTTCATCAACTGTGGCAGAGATGCCTTCCTAAAAGGCGGGGGGAGCATCCTACAGATCTTCCTCTCCACCTGTGGAGGGATTTCCCGCAAAGGGAGCTGCTTCTGAACTATCAAACCATTACGGGCAGCTGGTGCCGGCTTGGGCGGTGGTGTTCATCATATCAAGAGACCCATGCGCCACTGAGACCATATCAATGAAGGAAGTCAATCCTATCCCATCTGGACTTCAACCTAAGGGGACATGTTTGATGACATCAAAGTAGTGGTGATGCGTCGGCCGGAGTTGTTTGATTCCAGCTCAGTGGAAGAGACATGTATGATGTACTACCATTGTCATAAGCCTGACATTCTGATACTGCATAGGGGTAGGAGGTTTCGGGATCACCTGAGCCTGGTTGGTGTAGAAGTACGGGGTGATTTTCCGCCGTCTCTTGGACATGGGAACATGCCTTCCTTTCGTACCTGAAACAACAAAACACTGCCCCGTGTCGGGGGTTGTGGCCTCCAATCGATGGATCATGATGATGTAGGAATCATCCAGGACTGCACAGGGGTCACTTGTGACCGGGTCGGGTTCATCCTCATTTGCTAGGATTTTCTTATCCTTGCTCTTTTAATAGTCGGCGTTCAGATAGTGGGATTCACAAAAGGTGAAAGGAGACGCATCTTCTTGGAGCATGCCTACTCGACCATTGAGGTATTATTTGAGGCATTTGTGATATGATGAAGGGATAGTTTTGTGCAGATGGAGCTATGGCCTACCCATCAATGCGTTTTAGGTGGTGTCCTAGGAGACAACCATGAACTCGGTGCTGGTAATCAATCCACTGAACTGGGTCTTCAGGAGGATCTTGCTGATTGGGGATTACTCGATCCTATCGTATCCCTAGATTCTGAGGTCGGAGGGAGTTAAATCATCTTTAGACAGTCCCAGCTTTCGTATTGTCCAAGTCAGGATTAGGTTGATCCCAAAACCCATGTCAACGAGGTAGCGGCGGACTTCCATGCCATTGAAGTGGCCAGTGACGTACAGTGGGTGAATATGCCCCTGTATGGGAGGGTCCTCATTTTCACCAGAGAACGAGATAACTTCCTGGCATTCAGCATTCTCAATTGCCTCAGCGATGAAGGATTTCGCAACTGCTACCTCCATCTCAAACTGAAGGGGGATCCTTAGGGCCTCGGCAAGCACTTCGTGCATTTCAGATGATAGATGTAGGGACTCAATAATAGAAATCCTTGCTAGAATGCTGTCCAAGTGCTTCGTAACATCGTACTTTTGTGCCAAACACGATCCTCTGCTTATAGGAGGTCATTCCACAGTTGGAGGCATAGCGAGTCCTGCCGGTTGAACCTGTGACTGACTAGTACTGGCTACATCCCGTTGCCTACTAGTTAAATCTTGGAGAGTAGCCGCTATATTAGGACTGAACAACGGAGATTGGACTACAGCTGGGCAAGACTGATCACGATGTGAACGAGGTAGCTCTGCCTGATCTAGTAGCACAAACGGCGGTGGAGGTTGATCTGAGGGCATCAGATGAGGTAGCGTGTGCTGAGCTCTACACTGAGCCTACTATCTGGTTTTAGTAGCGTGCATGGCCTGACTGAAAGTGCCCGCTGACGTGCCTCGATGACCAGTGTGGTTGTGGTTCTGCTGACGTTGACGTCGTCTGGGAATGTTGGGGAGGTTATCCTGGCATTCCCCCTCGTCGAGAGACATATGAGGCTTTACCAGCTCCACAGTGTTAACTGAAGTGTACCCCTGGCTGTCGCTCGATGAATCATACACCACCAGGCAGATTCTGGGAGAAATCCCCATTTCCAAGGGCATAAAGTTGCCAAGAGTGCGGGATGATGATGGCAGTGGTGGAGTGCGTTGCTTCTTCTTGCGTCGTCACTGCTTGCCCTTTTGGGAAGAGGTCGGCTGTGATGGCGATGCAGAGGTACCGGCTACTTCCTCCAAAGGCTCTGACTGATTCAGGAATGCTCAAATGATACCATGGGCGTGGGAGATGGTTTTTCAAGCCATCCATTCATTGTATTTCTAGGACCCACAACTAGGAACCTACTGCCACTCGTATTCATTGTCACTACCAATCTCTGACCCTACAAAGACACCCGCTACTTGTGTCGGTGATGGGCCCAACCTGACTATGTTTTTGTCGACCTGGTCTTGAAGCCAGTCTTTAAACACATATCATTGCTTGAGGGTGTGCCCCAGAATCCGATTATAGGGATAGTAGTTGGGTTGATCGGTGAGATTCTCCTCTTCCGGCCTTCTGCACTCGGGTAAGCACACAATCCCTTGCTCTAGAGCACTTCGGAAGTAACTGGGGACCTGATTCTCATTGAACGAGTAAGTCTGGTGCCTTTTTTCCGGATAGGGGGCCCTCGGAGCATGGCCCTGATGAGGGGCTAGAGGGGCATGTTGAGGATGTGGTGCCTGATTGTCTCGCCTAGGTGGTGGTGGTGCATTGCGCGGGGGAACCTGCTGATTCTGAGGCGGTCCCTACTGGGCAAGAGCCTACGCTTGAGGTGGAGGACCTATGTGGGGTTGCAGGGCTGATGCCACTGGCAATAATTATAGCTGCCTGGGGGCTTCTATTTGGGCCACCGCAGTGGGTTCAGCTCTAGAAGCCCTCCTTGCTGGGATCACAGGGGGCAGCAAACGTACCCGACTAGCCTGTTGCAGAGCCTCCTCGAGGCATTGAGCCTTATCTGAGAAATCCCGGAACCCTCCAAGGTAGTTCTGGGTGATCAGGGAAGGAACTAGCTCTGTTCTAACATTCCCTACACACATTGTCAGTAATTTCTCCTGAGTTAATGTTATGTCAAGAGAGTATGTAAGTCCCTTCCACCGGGCGATGAAATCTATGACTCACTCATCAGGCCTTTGTTTGCACTTGAAGTGGTCTGTGATGCTGTTCTTTCGTGTGGTGGAGTTGAAATGGTATAGGAACTATCGGTGGAGATCCTCCCAACCAGTCACCGATCCGATAGGGAGCTGGTTGTACTAGACGAATGCAGGGCCCTCCAATGTCTTCATGAAACATTGGATCTTAGCGGCTTTTTGCTGGGCTGGAGTCCCCATCATGGGGCCACACCTGGAAGAAAAATGGGACAAGTGTTGTGGAAGGTCCCCTGTCCCATTAAAAGGTGAGAAATTGGGGTTCCCAAAACCCAGGGGTGTGGGCATATCATCCACCCACGCGGGATATGGTTTTCCATCCGGTGGGACTGCCACCTGCCGCGTTTCTAACGATTCAAGGCGTGTGATGAGTGCCGCTATTAGATCATTCAGGTGGGGGTCCCTGTCTTGATGGGGATCCCTAATCACAAGTATGTTGATGGGTTCTTCGACACGGTAGATGGCATTATCGGCTCTTGGAGTGACTGGAGGAATGGCCTATGGGGCGGCTGGGGGAACTCGGGCTGGATTCCTCAGATTGCCTCGTCGTTCAGGAGGGTTTAGCGAGATGTATCGCACCCTCTTTCCATGAGTTCCGACTTCTGCCCTGTCCGTGGAAGCAGAATGATCAGGGCTGCTCGGAGGCATCTCACTAGGGGGAAATTGTTCCTGCCCCTACTGCCCCGGCTTGGGATTACCATAGTTGGGTCACCGCTCTGCAGCACGCTCGGCCAAGAGTTCATCAACCAGCCTCTTTGGTTCATCAAGATGTTGGCGCAATGCAGCCTTCTCAGGATCTTCTTCTGTTTTCTGTACAGAGGCAGATGGGTTAGAGTTCTTGACAGTTCCAACGTGCTCCTTACCCTTACCGGCATTTTGACTGAGTACTAGTGACTCGGTGGGTATATGAAGGCCTAGAAGGATCCTCTGCTGACGGGTAACCCTCCCTAATGGGTCCAGCAATGGTGGTACACCCTCAGGGGGTAAGTCTCCATTGAGAAATTCAAGATCATCCTCCTTGTACACTACTTTAGCCATGTGGAACGCGACCCCTCTCGGGGGCATGTCCTCAATGTCGCATAAAGAACCGGGCTGTCGTCGGATAGGGCTGAAGAGGAGAGCGTCATAATGTCCCCAGCCACAGACTTGCACATGGGGGTAGCTCTCCTGATGACTCTGCGGAGTACTTTGAAACTCTAAACGCATTTCTGCTGAAGGGTGCTCTGGAGACCTAGTGACTCAGGGCGCTGGGTCACAAGGAGTGTAGCCAAATTGATCAGGCGGCATTTCTTATTGATTTCTTCAAGGTTCTCTCGGCTCCTGGGGCACACTACCCACTCATAACGAAGTCGGAAGTGTGTCGCCCATAGGATTCGACAGAAGCACCCTACTTCCTCTAGGGTAAGGGACTCCGGTGCACAGAAGTTCGGCACTGCCGTCGGCCAGAACTTCTCTGGGAAGTGATCCATCGTGAGAATGTTCTAGAAGCTTCTGGGCTCAGACTCAAGGTCTGGCCTTGTATTGCCCTACTCGTCAACCGGAGGTGGCTGAGAGACCAGTAGTGGTACCGAGGTGGACCGCTGGGACATTAAACTTGGCGGTGGAGAATATGGCGAACGAGCTGACTGGCCACCGAATTCTGGGCCATCCTCTGAAGAGTGAGGTGACCTGACAATGATATCATGATACGATGGGCTGATAGCCACAGCTTCTGGTGTAGGAATTGAAGTTGTCGACGATGGGTCACACCATTGCTCTATCGTCGTTGTTCCCCAAAATAGCTCTTTGTGATCTCTGGTAGAGGTAGAGGGCACTTCTGGTGACGACGGTGGTGATTGCACGGTCGGAACCTGTGGAATTTCCACAATTTCTTCTTCCTGGATATACCTGTGGGGAGAGGCGGGAATCCGGTGGACTTCGAATTCTTGGAGAATGAGGCTCACATGCCTTGTTACTGCCCCAGTCTTTGATGTGCAGGAGCGGGGAGAAGGTTCCATCGCTGAGTCACATTCCACTTTAGAATCCGAGAAACGGGCTGGTTTGACCTCCACTTGGGCCTTCCCAGGACTCTTCTTGTGGCGGTGGCGACCCGCTCTCCTATCCCTAGATGGCTCTTTGGGACAAGGTTGATTCTCAACATGTAGTCTCAGAGCGGCGCTGGTGCCATGGTGGAGAGGACTCCCGCTTGAGATAGTCGGGGTGCGAGGGGCACCAGGGAAAATGTCAAAGGTTACATGGGGAGGACCTCCATGGTCGGTGCGGGTGGAGCGAGGATAACCTTCACTCCTCGGGTTTCCGGGGTGAGGAGGACCTTCTCCATTTGCAGATATTACGTAGAAAGGACCCCCACTTTCGAGAGGGATCGGATGGGCAGTGCCTTCACATCGACGGTTGGGGGCAGGAGGAGGGACTCCATACCTTGTATGGTGGGAGCAGGAGAGGCTTCCACGCCGAGCGTCACTGCCACGGGGCATGTCTTCCTTTGAGATGGGGGTAGCACAAGGAATACCTCAATGATGAGATTCGGTGTGGGGAAGGCCCACGCTCTATGGAATGGTGTTACGGGGAGGCCCTTCGTACGGGGTGACACCACCGCAAATTGGTTCGGGGCGATCACCACTCAGACCTGCAACCCTGAGAGCCAACCCGACCTGCCCATGGGGCGGTTGGGCCCTTGGTCCTGATTGGGTGAAGGAGTGCCCCTGCTCAGTGTATGCAGGGACTTCATGATGCACGTCGGCGGTGGCTCGGGCCACAGTAGTTTTTGACGTCGACGGCCCTTCACGAGCGTCCTTAGATCGGGCCCGATGCTGACGCCGGGTTAGACGAGCTGGCACAGTTGGTGCAGGGGCATAGCCTACCTAGTTTTCTAGTGAATCTGGACGGCAGAGCTGACACGGTCGGATGGGAGCTCTTTCCTAGATCCCTTAGATTGGGACTCTGACTGGGCTAAGCCAGACATCACCCACCTTATCAGCATAAGGCGAGGAGTTGTTGAGGCGTTCCGGGGACAGGCTCCCGAAACGATTGAACGTTGGGGTGGGGAGCAGGGGCTCCCTATGCGGCCTTTGAGGGCGGTGTTAACAGCGGGGCCTGGATTCCTCCAGGTCTAGGTGGGCCATGTCTTGAGTCGGGATGACCCCTTCCTCCTCGTACCTACGTACAAGGTTGTTGATCACCCTTCGTTGGATGATCTCTAATGGGGAGAGGGGACGTGGGCATCCCGTATTCACTGATATAGAGGCAGTTGTGGTGGCAGTGGAGCCACGTGGAGCAGCTGTGCTATTGTTTCCCCCACCTTTGTGTAGGCAAGTGGGCAGTGTTTGTGTTTCCAATGTAGCAACCTGGTTCCTGTGAAATAGGGAGATCAACTCATCAGCACTACGAGGAAAAGGATTGACAACTAGTGCCCTAGCGTCATTCCATCCTCTGTGGTCGATAAGAGGGATCCACACCAACACATTGCAGAACTGAATGCCCCACATTCCACTGCCCCAACTTCTGGTGAGTTTCACACCAGGCCCGCTATTTTCTTGGCAGGACCCAGCGCCGGATATCTGGATCCGGTGACACGTCAATCTACTGGTGTCTCTAACTCTACTAATCTCCACATTGAGGGGAAGACATTCACGTAGGGTTCACCATTTTGGTTTCCGACGCTTTTGTCGGGGCGTGCGCATCCGTCTATGAGGACGCGCTGCTATGGCCCCGCATTCCTACATTCCAAAGTTGGACGGCATTTGCTCCTTATTCAGGGACATCTGCTCCTTGATCGAAACCAAGATGAAGGGATTTCAGTTCTTCCTTCCATGGATTCCTCATCGGAACTCTTCACCTAGTCTGGGTCTCCCTCATAGATTTAATATGTTGTTCATGAAACTCTTCCTAGTGCCATGTGTCCATGGATGCCGGTTAATTACATTGCTTCTGTCAGGACATTCCAAAGGGTCTGGTCAGGGCAGTAACCTTCAGTCGGGGGAGTAGTCACGTCGAGGCATCAACAGCATGTCTGAAAGCTAGGGAATTGGTGTGTCTGTCTTTTTTTCCCTTGTCATATGGCTTCTCGAGGGCGTGGAATCATGACGCATCCCACATCGAGCGTGGGGAATCATATGCCATAGGCATGTATCTGAGGTTTTCCTCAGCTTCCTATGTTTAACACAGGGTATGCCGTGGGTTTAATGTCCAGCATAGATGTAATGAGGGTGATCAGAACATCCCATAGAGACGGATCAGAGGTGGTGTGTCCTATAGAGGGGAGATGTCACACTGTGAAAGAAGATCTAGACACCACTGAGGGCAGATTAGGGAGTGTGCACCCCAGAATGGGGAAACACCAAGGTTTTCCATTGGCTGGGATTGAACCTCGGGGAGGTTTCCTACATACCCTGTATAGACAACAGGGATTTAAAACCACGTAGTTCGAAGGGGTGATGAATCTAGGTGTACACAGGGGACAACGACCTAGAAAAATGATGTGGCTTACGCGTGAATAGTGGCCCATTTACTGCTAGGAGCAGTGAGGACGTGGATGGCATGACCCCATCGGGATGTGGCGGCCCAGGTGAGAATCGTGATGGATGATGGAGAGTTCAATAAAGTGGAGGGGGAATGAAATGGGACCTTCGCAAGGGCGATATTGAAGTTAGGCTTGAGCCTTGAAGAGACCTCCTATGTATCCCCATGGCAGGGAATCAAAGTCCGCGTAGTTCAGGATGGTTCCGGTGAACCATTGTGAAGGTGGACCATGGTCCGATGGTTGATAGGCTTGAACCTCAGGGAGGATTCCTACGTACCATGCATTGACATGGATCAAAGACCTTATAGTTCAAAGCGGATGTGGGATACAGTCTAACGTCATGCAGGATGGGGGTGAACCGACGTGAGTGAGGTCGGAATGACCGGGTGATGGGCTTAAACCTTATGGAGGCTTCCTATGTACCATTCCTTGACATGGATCAAAGACCTCGTAGTTCATAATGGTGTGTCGACAAACCGATGTGAGTGAGGACCTTGGTCCAGATGGTGTGGGGCTTACACACTAGGCTGCCCAGGTATTGGTGAACTGACGTGAAGAGGGTCGGAGTGACCAATAGGGCATGGGCTTGATCCTCTGTGAGGCTTCCTACGTACCATGCCATGACATGGATCAAAGACCTCGTAGTTCATAGGGCTTCGTCGGCGAATTGTCATGAAGGTGAACCTGGGGGTCCACTAGTGGTGGGCTTGAATCTCATGAGGCTTCCTACGTACCATTCCTTGACATGGATCAAAGTCCTCGTAGTTTGGGATGTTCAAAACGGCTTACCGTCGGACTGGAATGTAGTTTAACGTCGTGATGGACGAAGGTGGAACCTGACCTGAATAAATGACGGGCGATGGGCTTGAACCTCATGGAGGTTTCCTACGTACCATGACTTGACATGGATCAAAGACCTCGTAGTTCAAATGGATGTGCAGTTTAACGTCATGCTGGATAGGGGCATACAGTTTAACGACATGCTGTATGAGGGTATACTGTTTAACGTCATGATGGACAAGGTATTATCATAAACAATTCTTACTCTAAGCCCACGTGAGTCGTGCTCGGTGTGAGAAACAAGAGGCAGCAGAGACCTGACGATCACATCACGAAGGGTGCATCAATGAGAAATGAAGAGGGGCTTACGCGTTAGGCGGACCATGGTGCTGGGACATACTCTAGGATGGAGGCCCATAGTGCGGAAAAGCGTAGAGGGAGAGGGATTTGGGACCAAAGATGGAAGGTGCCTCATTCCCTATTGCGCCATCCACTATCCTTGGCAGTGGGGAAGTACGGAGGTGCATGGGTGCTACCCTCCGCAAGAGAGTCTTGGGGGATTATACCAGGGTGGTTGCCCCTCTCCCATGGACATACGCCACTCCGATAAGGAGGATATCATCCCTTGTGGAGGTGGTGATCCCATATCTGTGGAGATAAGCAGCGTAAAGAATGTCCGAGACGGGGGGACCCTGCGTGCGAGGCACGGAGTCAGATCATAGTTTAACGTCATGTGTTGAGGATGAGGTGCTTGGAAGTTTAACTTCCTGTAGCTCGAATGAGGTGGGTTTACTCCACGCCCCTAGGACTTACATGACCGGTACCCTCTGCTCCTTGGGGGAGGGAAGGTACTGGAAAGGCCATGGTCAAGGGGGGTCGCAGAGCGAACCATCGAGGGGTCCATGTTATTGTGTCTATGCGAAGAAGAAATAGTCGTTAGCGTGCCTATGAAAAGAAGCATTAGGCAAAGCAATGCTACGAGTGGTGTTGTCCACGGGACTTTAAAATCACATAGTGAAAACCAAGAGGGTTTCATGGGGAGAGGAATTTCCAAGAAAAGGAGTTTTCTTTGGGAAGTGGAGTACCTTGTCCTTAGCATGGGGCAGGGGTGTGAATGGGAGGTGCTTCACGAAGTGGAATAGTATTCACGGAGCACTACCTTGTGAAGCAGAGGTTCCTCTCTAAGCAAGGTGCTGCGAAGCAGTGTGCTTCGTGATGTGCAGTGACCCTACCTTGGCATGTGGATCACTAGTACAGGATGGGTGTTCCGCGAAGCATAAACTCTCCGTAGCTGCTCGGGTTCCCTTGGGAATCCCCTTCCTTCATGAATGCCCTTAGGCTTTGCGAAGGGAATCCCTCTCAGAAGAGGGGCTCAAAATGATACAATGCGAAGTCATTTCGCGAAGCAAAAATACCTCATGGAGCTCATGATTCTCGGGGCGAAGGGTGCTTCACAATTCGGGGGTTGAGAAGCTGAAAGCTCAGCTTGTCCCTCCCCTAGACTCAGTAGGAGCCCAGTATTTATAGGCAAGGGGCACCGCAAAGTAGAGCTCATGTGGCGCGAAGGGGCGGCGGGTGCTTCGTGGCGGGCTCGCAAACGTCATGGTGTTCGTGGAGCGGTACTGCCTCCTTTGCTTCGAAGTGGCCTCGCGAACGTCAGGGTGTTCACGGAGCGGTACCACATCCTTTGCTTCGCAGCAGCCTCGCGAATGTCATGGCGTTCGTGGAGCAGTACTGCCTCCTTTTCTACATGTCGGTGTCGCAAATGTCAGGAAATTCGCGGAGCGGTACCACCTCCTTTGCTTCGTGGTGGGCTCGGTGTTCAGCGACGCTCCGCGTCAGGGCTTCGCGAGGCAGCGTGTGGGCTTCTTTTTCTTCCCTTATTTTCATTCAATATTTTGGTTCCAACAATATTCCTGGTCATGGAACACAATAAAGTATTGAATACTTTGTAATTTAGTTGATATTCTTGTTTCTCTTGGTTGGTGAAGGTAATGACTTCCTTGTCAAGGATTTTGTAACCTCCAGTAAGCATGATAAAGTTTTCTACTCTAGTATTAATAACAAAAGTCTTCATTCAATCTCTCTAGTACTCATAATAATTTCCATCAAAAATAGGTGGTCTTGTTGGATTCGGATTGTCAATTTATCCAATATTCATTCCTACCATATTAGAAAAATAATACTTTTCTACTCCACATGTTATTATAGTAAGTAGTTAAAAATAAAATATTTATAAAAGAAATAAAATTGTATTGCCAAAAGAAATAAAGTAAAACAAATCAGTGGAATCCTCCTCTGATACCAATTTTTGGATCGTAATATAGATGTATATGTATATTCGATGGCACAATACAAGAGGGGGTGAATTGTAGGTTTAAAAACTTTATATTTAAACACTTAAGAAATAACATAGTTTAAGAAGTCTTAAACTAATACAATTCACAATAAAAAAAAATTACCATATAGGTCTTGGATCTGATGGATATAGTATGATGTAATACTATAAGTAATGTAATGTAATTGTATATGAATTAAATACAATGATCAGAGTAATAAAAAAGTGAATGATTCTACCACAGAGCGTATAGAATCTCTTAATACAATATGTAATGGAAGAATCATAATTGAAATAATTACAATTGAAATGAATGTGAAAAGAAATAGTAAATAATTCAATTCCCTTTTTAATACATATAGCAGTAGAAATGTAAAAGTATTACAATTATTTTATCCTAAAGATTAGGGTATAAGTTCACCTAAGATAAAAGGTCTATCTTACCACCCCCTTGGTAAGCCTTCGATATGATGATTGACATGACTATCTTTCTATATCTGGAATCCCTCAATTAAGAAGGTAATCATTACCTCTGTCTTTCAATAATTTGAAATCCCTCGATATAATGATCGGCAGCACGTCTTTCTATCCCTAGAATCCCTCGATCATTATCACAATGATCGATCACACAAAGAAGAAACAAAGCACTTATAGAAATATGAGAACATGGAACAAGATGTTCACTTCATGTGTAACAACCCAAATTTTTTTTATCCCTATGATAATCATACATGAATCTATCATTTTTATCCCTCTAGGCCTTTATAAGGTCACTCCATCATCCCTATGATAATCATACATGAATAATATAAAACAATTTTGGGTTTTTACACATGAATAGAACATCCCTATGATAATCATACATGAATAATAAGGTCACTCCAACATCCCTATGATAATCATACATGAATTATAAGGTCACTCCAACATCCCTATGATAATTATACATGAATCTATCATTTTTATCCCACTAGGCCTTTATAATAATTACCAAATATATAGATCACAATTCTTTATCAAAAAAAATTAGGGTTATTGTGGCTAAACTTAATTGATCCTTATAAATAATATAACATATCGAGGGTTTTAGAATTAAAAAATATAAGTAGGAACAAATAAATGTCTAATTAAAAGAGTACCTCATGTCAATCTAAAATTATTTAATTTATTATTAAATAATAATAACTATTATTTATCTATTAAATAAATAATTATGATGTCAATTAAAAATTATTTCATTTATCACTTAGTTTACAGTCTCCAAATTAATTTTTTTATTTATTTTTGAAAAAAAATCACTTTTAAGGTTGATCCAAAAAACTTAGTATAATTAATAAATCTCATGTAATAATTAATCCAATTAAATAATGACATAGACTAGATCATTAGATTGTTTTAAACTCTATCCCAATTAATAAATATTCACTTTCCTATTAACTCAAAAAAAAACTTTTGAATATAAAAAAGAAATAGAAATATGAATCTCTTAATTATTGATCAATAATATACATGGGATTGAATTGTGATCAACATAACTTAAACAAACATCAATCCTAAAACTTCAATTGATTCTATTCTAACAAATCAAATTTGACTGAATCTAAATAGATTTTAGATACAACTACTATTTGACCCTATATGATCCTTTCTTAGTAGAAGTGAGTTTAAATCATAGACCAAAAATGTTATCTTACAACACATCATGTGTGACAAACCAAAATTATATCAATTAAATTTCCCCTATATTTATATAATTGTCTCATATTTTGTAATGTAGTATTATGAAAAGAAAATACAACACATAATTAAAACTAAAATCATTTTAATATATTTGTGTATATATTAAATTTAGATAATAAAAATGGAAATAATAATTGAAAATATTATAATGGGACAAAAATATAATATAAGATAACATAAATATGAAAAATTGGATTTACTTGATCCACTAGAATAACCACACTCATAAAAAAACACTATAGATATGAAACAAAATATTAGTAATGAGATATATATATTAAAATTTAAAATACATATAAATTTGATAGAAAACAAAATTGAATGACTTATTAATGAATTATGAGGTATTTATAAAATTTAGGAAACCCATATGACCATTACAAATCAAATTGTTGAAATATTAATCTGATCATTGGAATCTGACTATTAAAATAGTAATATTACCATTAAGACTTGTAACCTCACCATTATAATAGTATCCTCACATATATTAGTGTAATATAATATTTATGTGTCTTATAAAATGAAAATATGACATATTTATATCATGATACTAGTAAAAAATGTCATAAAATTGAAAAAATAAGTGTTTATATTTTTAAAAACCATTTATGTTTTATTTTCATTTTTATAAAAGATATAATAGTTTAAAAGAAATTTTATTTTAATAAAATGGGTTTATAAATTATTATTAAGATGTATTATAATGATAATATTAGTTTATCAGACCATATGTAATTTTTCAAAGGGTGAAAAAATTGATCACAATATTAAAATTAGTACTTTTTCAAATAAATTAGGCTTTAGCATAAAAATTAAAAATCTAATATTTATAAAATTATTTTCATTAAATTTGTTTAATTTTTGGAATCTACATTTCAAAAAAATTATGGTTGATTTTTGGTATTTTTCTAAAATAGTTGATTTTTTATGAATAGTGAAATATGGTAAAATATGATATTTGACATTATAAGTTAAATTCATGATTAATTACATAATAGATAATGTAAGAACCCATTATTTCAAACTTACATGTACCATTTACTATATATATTCTCAAGAATCAATACTATTGGTATTATTGTGCCAAAATAATAACCTAATGAATATAATATCCAAAAAACACCCCTCCCCTCCCCTCCCCTCTCCTCTCCTCTCCTTATCCTAAAAATTTATAAGATTTGGATATTGTTAAATTTTTACATAGTTATATTACCAATCCTATCTCCTAAATCCTAGTGCTTCTTTTTTAACAACAATACCAATTCTAGTTTCCTTAAGAAGTTTTTAAAGGAGATGATATTCAAGGGTTTATTTTCTCAAAATATCTCTTTCAAAATATTTTCTACTTCTACCTTCTACTCACCTCTATCACCCAACATGTAATAATAACTTCAGTATCATAGATATATTTTAATTTTGTATTTATAATTTAATATCTACAATCTATCCTCTTCTCTTCTCTTCTTATTCAAAAAATGAATGCATTGTCCATATTATATAGGTTCACAGCCTCCATGAAGGATGAATTTTAGTTTTACATTAACACCTTCATGAAAGGTTAAAATTAACATATAATGGTTTTAAATAACCTAAATATGTATATTATATATTTTTCCATATTTTGGAGTAAAATTATGGCCATAGTATTAAAAAAATAAAACTAAATTTTGATGGTCGATAGAACTGCCAAAATAAACTAACCACGTAACATTGACATTTTTAATAAATTATTCATCCATATATTGGAAAAAATATGTGTATTTATAACCATTTAAATTTATATAATTATGTGACTATCATTTCAATTATGTTTTTTCATTTTATAAGAATATTTTTAATTATTCTCATGTGACCCAACCGTAGAACCATAAAATGAGCGCCCCCGAAATAATGTAATTAATCATTATATAACATTGAAATAGATTTAAAGAAAAATATATATATAATTATAGTAAATATGATATATATTTAAATGTTATTAATAAGTAATAAATGAATTTAAATTGATTATTGAGGGTGTTCAGTGCAAGTACAGAACAATTCTAGAACATAAGTTAAGGGATCTCTCCAAACCACCCTATTTTATTTGGATTATGATTTATCTATCTTTAGATCACATTATATCCTTATATTTTTATTTAATAATTTAATATTATGTATATTTGTCCCCCATATAAATACCTAGTTTCATCTGCCTTTATTTTAAGTGGATATACCTGTTTTCATGTTTTTCTTCTCAATTCAATTCTTTAAGAAAACCCAATTAAATGAAACTTCTCTGTCAATTACCCCATTTTAAGTACCATTCCATAAAATGTTTTAAACCATCACTGGTTTTGAAAATTTCTCATTTTATTATAGAAAATCACTTTTAGTTCGTTTATGGTTTCTCACGACCCATCCCTTGGGGCCTGTGTCGTGACTACCCCAAGCCCGCCTCCGATAGGCTTGGGGATGAAGACTATCGTTGAGTAGGGATATCCTACAAATGGGAGGCATTATCCTAATTACTTACACACATGAACACAACTCCAAAATAAATATGCTGGGAGTAAAAAAAAGACAAGAAAGTTATGCATGCATACCACTAAGTAAAACACAACCAGATTGAAATAGAAAGTAAATTACGGGGTGGAAAACAAGGATAGTATACAAGCTCGACAAAAGAAAGGAAGAAAACAAGTAAAACCACAAGTCCTTAAAGCTCGTTCTCTAATAACCCTACGTGAAGGGTAAGTGAAGGGTGGATTCTTGAATCCATAGGAGTACGCCTCGTCTGTCTTATGTCACTAAGTACCACCTGGTCCTGGACCACCCTAGACTCCATCAAAGAGTCCAATGTCTGAACAATACATGACACATGTGGGAAAATCCCTTTCCGGGGTGAGTAAAACAATACTCAGTAGGACACATCGAATCTAAAAAGGTAAAGAACAAGGGAAAACCACAAATAAATGCACAGTCAGCTTCACATCGGTATATACCCAAACATATACCAAGGAAATCCATATATAATCATTTCAGACACTATGAATCATAAGGTCCCAACCACATAGCTAGCAACAGGATTCTCATTATAGGATCAAAAGGCAACACATAAAACTCGGAGAAACACGCTCTATGAGATTAGTCATCCAAGATGGAACATGTCCGAGTGGTACACTCCATTGGTAACAACTCTACCATTCCTAATGGTAAATCTGAGAGAATGTGATCCATTGGGAACATCCTACTAGGTACAGATCCAGTGCCCAACACCATAGGTTCAGTCTTTATTATCTTGCACCAAATGTAAGACTAAGGAAACCCAAGTGGATAGGCTCTCCTTCACCACTATGCACAAATGAGGAATCCATGCTCCTAACCACATTGAGAAATATCTTTCGCTCATAGAAGGAATGGACCACACATTAATATTTCAAGAGAGAACTATCCCCTATCCAAGGAACAATATCATCAAGTGTATGGACCCACTCCTCGCAATTGTGTCTGAAATTCGAGGGAGCTCTAACTCCAATGGAGGACCCGCTTCATGTTGCTGCTCGAGACGGGGGAGGGTAACTCCATAAGTGAGGACCTACACCCTGATCCCACAGGGGGGGATGACTCATGAAGGACCTACACCCTGATCCCACAAGGTAGTAAGACTTCATAAGTTGAGGACCCACACCCTACCCGGTAGGTCAGAACTACTCACTGACTAGAGGACTTAGGCCCTGGTACGATAGGGGAGTACCGACCATGTCAGTTCACGTGTGGTGGACCTATGCCCTAGAACAATAGGGGAGTACCCACTCCTATCATAGAGGACCCACACCCTACCCTATAGTGGAGTTCCAACTATATGTAAGTTATATATAGAGGGCTATCACCCTAGTCCTATAGGGGAGTACTGAATCCACAGATAGAGGACACCATCCCCGGTCCCATAGGGGAGTACCTACTTTTAATTCATGAAAATATCCTGAAACCCACACCCTAGTCTCTTAGGGTAATAATGCCCCCAGGGGAAGCTACCCATAAAAAACAAACCCACTCCCACAATATGGGGAGTCCTAAATTTACGAAACATGTTAGTTTCCACTCAAGTGTGATTGTACTGAGAGAACTAAAACTCAAACCATTAGGAAATCTGTAAACTTCCCCAAACACTCACTTGGAGTATCTCAAAAAAATGTCTCATCACAATGGTCACAACATGTACAACAAATAGTGAAATGAATTATCTATTTGAATGTTATGGGTAGTTTAGCGAAAAGGGGTCGGTCAGATTTGGATCTGGTCCGATCCGGTTAGACCAGCCCAACCTGACATTATGGAACGACCCGACCCATGGCACCAGCCCTTCCTATTGTTCCTAGCCTATCTAATCCAGTTCGGCCCTCTCAGACACAATTCGGTTCAACTTCCCGAATGAGGTCGTCCTCCGCGCCATGCGTCCGACTCATTCGGCCACATATCTCACCCATGACATCAGTCGTGGGTCCATATGACCTCATAGTGGCTCAAATCCATGTACTCCTCCATGAGGCCATCCATGTAGTTACAGCTACGGATACCGCCATGGCACATTTCCTCTATCATCCGGCACGTGGCTGAATCCAACACCAGTGCGCTGATAGGCACTTCTGCGGGCCACTGAACGCGCTTTGGTGGTCCGTTATTCAATTTAGATGATTTTCCAGATCCCTTGGGTCACAATCTTTATCTAAAGGAATTCAAAACCATTCCACAATCCCCTTCCAGTGTGAATTCATTCGCATAAGTTATCTCCAACACCACCTCGATCTGAACATTTTCATCTTTGTCACACCTCGGTCATGCTATTTATATCCTAGATCCATGATTTCAGATCAGTTTACCAAGAAATGGTTGTGCAACGATTGTTCGTTCATCATTCCATGATGTCGGATCGTTTCTCTAAGAAATGGTTGTGCAATGGTCGATCGTTAATCATTACGTGAAGAACGTGAAGAACATGAGAGAGAGAAGAAACCCAAGGAGCAAAACTTGGTCATTTGTTTATTCTAGACTCAATCTAATCTGTAAGAAGGATCAAGATAATGAAAAAAATATAAACTCATTTCCCTCAAAATCATCCGACAGTTAAAACCTCCCACAACAATGATCGAGTTGCAGGTCAACCTGTTCGTGGGTTGATTCAAATTCGTTTTTTAAAAATCAAGAATGGAGGGAAAAAATCAAAATAACAACCCCTATCTTGAATTGGGTTACTTACTGATATTGATTAAAGTCATTTTGTCACATTGATCATTGTTCTATCAGAGTTTGTTGATTCTTCACCACTTGATCGAATCCCAACCTCTGATCCATCGTCATTGGAAAGAGAGTACTATCCTCCTTGCATTAGGAAAACTCCAATGGAATTATCCACCGTTAAGAATTCTAACGCTAGGCCCTATCCCTGATTAATGGAGGAAATGAGTTAATGCGTTAATATGTTTCATCATTATTATTTCACTTTGAAACAATATCGCCATGCTGCTTCATTTATGAAAGAAGAATGGTTTTCTCTATCGTTTCATTGCAGTGTTGCCACGATGAGAATGTATAAATAGGAAATACAATAGAATTATTTAAGTTTATTTTATTTTATTTTAAAAATTCCAAAAAATAACTTTTACCCTCAACTCGTGATGGTCAAGGTTAGGGTCCTCCTAAAGAAAGAACACCCTCACGAGATCAACAGTACTCTTAGATTTCTTATCCGAGTAACTATTTATGATTTATAAGTATTTGAAAATAAAATATTTTTTATTTAATTATTTTATTTATAGTCACATCCCAAAAACAACTACCACATTTGGCCTACGTTGGACATTGTTAGGATCCTCCTATAGAAAGAAAATCCTCTTGAGCTCGACGGTACTCTCATATTTCCAATCTGAGTTTCCATTTATGAGTTATACGAATCTGAAAAATAAAATAATTTTATTTAATTATTTTATTTATAGTTATTCCATTTTTGGGTTTTCTCACTGGAGACCCACGTAGACTAAACATAAGTCATTCCTAGGTTAAACTCACTATCTAGAATGCAATGAGGCCCTCATATTTCTGATCTGGGTACCCGTTTAAGATTTATTTCAATTTTTTAAGAGAACCACTCACTCATTATATTTAAAAATGTAACATTTTTTATGGATCATTATTGTGATTTAAGGTCTGAGAATCGCACACTATAGTAGTATTGTAGTAGTATTGTAGTAGTACTGTATCATGAATTGTGTAGAACTGTAGCAGGTACTGTAGCGAGAACTATAGCAGGCACTATTTGGCACTGTATCAGTCGGGAATACTCCCCCATTTGGGCGTTTGAGCCACCGATTTGGTCCACGAGTCCTTTAAGTCCTTCGGGACACCCAGTCCTTTGAGTTAGTAATGCCTTTGGGCCACCTCAAGGCCTTCAGGCCACCTTAAGTGTAGATTCAAACCATACAACCAACAAGGAAAAAGCTTCAGAAGGAGGAGGAGCAAGGATATTTCACCATAGCAGAAGCTAAACAGATTGCAAGAATGAGAGGGTATGGCACCTGCCATTGGGACAAGCCTTTGCATGCATGGGAAATCCTATCAGAACAACCATGTGAAGGTAGAGAGCTGATTTCATGATGATGATGCTGGGGAGGAGCAGTTCTAAGTATTTAGTCTGGGTTGTAGGTAATGTTTGAAGCCTACAGGAAATGAATTCCTCTAAGGCCTACTAGCCATGTAATACTTACGCCTACAGGCCTTGTAAGGGTTCCACCTCACCCCATTAAAGGTAAATTATCAAAATAAATAAAAAATGAAGGCCTTCGGGTCATTGGATGGATGGTACATTTTCAAAGATACATATCCAATATTTTTCACATATTTACTTCAGTTGAACATAATTTTTCTTTATTCATGAATATTTTTCATCTTTTAACATCCAAGATTGTTTTTATCCCTAATTTAGTGTAACCAACTATGGTATTTCATCTGGTTATGATATTATATATGATTTTAAAACCCATTTCTTTCCATTATTAATCATTATATTTATTCCTTATGTTTTATTCCTTATGTGGAAAACATATATATTCACATGTTATGATGGGTTCACCCAGATAGAACTCCAATGAATTGGGTAATTTTTTTGTCTCAATATAAAACATGTATGGGATTATGGACTAAAACTTATCTAAGATGGAACTTTTTCCACCATGTTATGTTATCTGGATAGCTATCCTTCACTTATACTTATTTCATGATTTATATTGTTTCCACATTACTATTTTTACATGATATTTTGATTCCATGTTCTTTATATTATACTCCCATATGATTATTCATGAGCCATGTATTTAATGATATCATTTTATCTCTTTTGAATCATATGTTACGCTTTATTATCATGTTTATTCACATACTATAATTTAAAACACACATGATTTTTTATATATTCCCATAGTTATCCTATACATTATTAGAAGCACAAATGGATTTAAAAGGTCATTATGAAGATTAAAATAAATATTTTTTATTTTAGTTTCATTTTTTGGTTTTATGTACCTTGTATCCCAAAGATGCTAGGACTCTTGATCCTTGGGTGTATTACTGGATATTTATGTTAAAAATTAGGTAATAATATGTTTAAAATAATTAGGTTGCTATATTTTGTATAATGGGGGGGGTCTAGTTATTTTTTGGTATTAGTACTACAAAAATTTACTAATAACCCTAGGTATAAGTGTAACTATAGGATAATATCCTATAATTTTGGTAAAGTATAGAGTGTGTGGTTTCAAAGAAGTTACAACATTATCTAGATAATATAAGTAGATGTGGCTCTAGAAAAGTTACACATCGTGGTAATAACCCTAAAAATAGTGGATTCGGTATTAACTTGATTTTCACCTGGTTCATGACAAAGAGACCTTATTATACACCTAGTTTGAAAAACCCAAGGGATATTCTTTGGAAAATTAACAAACTATTTATGAAATATTATTAAGGAGTTGAATATATTTTTAGGTTAGAAAACCTAATTGGAAAATTTCCATAGATAACCTAGATTAAAACCTAGAGACTCAAAGTTTAGGATATACATGTCATTTATAAGGTATTCCTTATATGTTCATAGTTTCTATTTTTATTTGATTACTAGTTCAATTATTCTCATTCCTAATTTTATTTCCTTTATTCTTGTTTATAGCGGGAAATGTGAGGAATCATTATAGAATCCAATGTGATAGAAAATGTGATGATATCCTTAATGATATTCCTAAATTTATGGCAGTGGGAGATGATAACATCATTATAGTACTATCTCAACTGACTCAAGTTATGAATAATAACTTGAATCAATTGGAACTACCTCCTTCTCCTAAGAAAGATTAAGTTACAGTTGAGTTTTTTTTATGAAAAAGGCCTCCTACCTTTAGTGGATATTCTGATCCACTCATCACTAATTAATATATTCACTCCACTGAGAATAAATTATATGTCCTATAATTATTGGAATAAGAGAAATCCATATTATCCAATTATCACATAGAGGGAAAGATGAACAGTTGTGGACACTGATTAAGAACACAAAGTCCAAAGAGGAAATTGATACCATTAAATGGGTACGATTTAAGAAAATATTTCTCAATAAATATTTTCCATAAAATCTATATATTAAAATAGATATAGAGTTTCTTATAAAGAAGAAAAATGAATATGGGACTATCAGGGTGTTTGAAAAAACAACACAAGGCTTGCACGGTATGCCTATGGCTTTGTAATCAAGATCAAAAGCAAGGTTCACTAATTATTCTATGGATTAATGATGAGTCTACAAAAAACTTTAGTGATTGGAGAATTTGAAAACTATGAATATATTTTTCATTATTCCCTTAAGTTTAAGAGAGATATTGGTGACTCTTAGTGGTCTTGTAGAGATGGAGATAAAAATCATAAAATAGAGTTTAATTTAGGGGGATAAATAGATAAATCCCATGGAGGAAACAAAACACAAATTTCTATGTGTCAAAAATGTTAGAAGAATCATCATTGAAACTATATTAAGGGAATTGGTAGATTTATCAAATGTAGAAAATAGGGGCACCCAACTAATCATTGCTAAAGGGAGATGAATAAATACACTAATGTGATAGAAGAAAATAAGGTTCAAATAAACACTCAACTAGTTGTATAGTGTTTCAACTAAAATGAAAATGGTAATTAATCTATAAAATGACCCAAGTTAAGGGTTTTGGAGATAATAAACAAAAACAACCACTAAGGAATAGATAGAAAGGAAAGAAATATTATATCACTACTATAGAGGTGTATCCAGGAAATGGTATTATGATAGGTACATTGGTTATTCATTCAATAATGGAGAATGTATATTTTGATTCTGGTTCTACACATTCCTTTATATCTTGAATGTTTAGTAGAACTATTCAAACACCACCTCAAAACATGGGGGTTTAGCTTCTATGAGAACAAAAAATGGATAATGTTTTGTATCCCAAGTATATAACACATCCCTAGTTAATGTTTTGGACTAAAACACCTAGAAAATAATTTCATACTTCATTTAGTAAAATTTTGTGATATATTGTGCATGAATTAGTATACTTATATAAATACAACATAAACTATCAGGAGAGGGAGATCACTATTCATATCCTAAGTCATCCTCCAATTCAATACAACTGTAAGGAGGAGGATGGATATCCTTTGTAATATATATCTAAAGTGTGAATATTATTTCTTTATATTAAACAATATATATCTCAAATGATTGAGACAAAGGATAGAATCATGCTTGAATAAATGTTCTTTGTGAGTGAATATACTAATGTATACCTTGAAGAGTTATTTGGTCTTCCTCGTAATATAGAGTTTCAGTTCTCAATTGAATTTATACCTAGATCTATTCCCATATCCAGTAATCCTTATAGAAAAAACATAATTGATTTTGAATAACTAAAGAATCAGTTACAAAAGAATATAGAAAATTATTTTATATGTCTGAGTTCTTCACCATTGGGTGATCCAATCTTCTTTATCAAGAATAATGATGGGCCAATGTGTCTCTTACTTCATTATCTTGAACTAAATAAAATCATGATAAATAACAATTATCCACTACCATCTGTTGAGGAATTTTTTGATCAAGTACATGGGGCCTAATAAATATATAAGGTAGAACTTTGGTCTAGAGATCACTAATTAAAAGTGAAGAAATAATACATTAACAAGACTACCTTTTGAATGATGTATGGATACACTAAGTTCATATTGATGCCCTTTGGTATCACTAGTGATCCATTAATCCTCATAGACTTAATGAATAAATACTTTAGAGGTTACCTCAAAAAAATTGGTATTCCTTATATATGATATTATGATATACTCCAAAACCATTGAGGATTATGAGGATCATTTGAATATTGTGCTAAAGACTTTTAAAAATGAAATTTTTTATACAAAGTACATTAAATGTGAGTTCTATATGGAGGAAGTATCATTATTTGATAATGTTATCACTATTAAAGGGATATATATGAACCATTTTGAGATAAATGCAGTTGATGGGCGGCCCAAACCATCATCTGTAATGGATATTTGTAGTTTCATTGGACTAGATGGGTATTATTAGTGATTTGTAAGAAACTTATCATTTTTATAAAACCCTCTAATAGAACTAACTCATTAGTGGGTAATGTTTGTCTAGAATAATGACTATGAAGAAATATTCATGAAATTAAAAAATAGTATTATCACTACACTATTACTTACACTACCCATAAGTGGGGAAATAATCATGGTATGCAGCGATGCTTCAAATAGGGTCTTGGGTTGTGCACATATGTATAATGATAAATTAATAGACTACACCTTAAGGAAGTTGAAATTTTATGAGTATAACTATACAACGCATGATCTGGAGTTAGATGTAGTAATATTCTTGTTGAAAATTTATGGGTATTATCTCTATGTGATAATTTTGAAATATGTACAGATCATAACAGCTTCAAATATATATTCACAGAAAAGGATCTTAATATGAACCACTGAAGATGGTTAGAGATGATCAAGGACTATGACTACTCAATGTACAACCACCCTATGAAAGCAAATAAAGTTGAATATTTTCTTAATATAAAGGATCATGTAACCTTATCAATGGTGAAAATTTAGAGGGATATGATCATCATAAACATGAAAAGTATGAACATTGGAATCATAATGGAAGAAAAATCATCATTCATTTATGAAATGATTTTCAATCATCCCTTCGTTAGAAGATAAAGGATTCTCCAAAAGATGATATGTAAATTTAGAAAAAGGTTGAAGATGTTAGAATAGAAAATTATCAAAGTTCAAAATTGATGAATAAAGGTTGTAATATTTGGTTCATGACTATATTTACCAAAAAATCATAAGATAAAGAAGGAATAATTTAATGATACACATATCTCAACCTTCTTCATCCACCTAGGGAGTACTAAGATGTATCAAGATCTCTGAGAGAAAAATTAGTGGGAATATATGAAGTAGGAGATCAAAAAGTATACATCAAAGTTTCAACTATATCAAATGTTGATGGTTGGAAAGAAAATTTCCAAGCTGATAATAAAACCATTACCCATACCCATATATAAATAGAAAAACATCCCTAGGGGTTTTTTAATAAGTATTTCAAATACAATCTCGGGAAATAATTCTCTATGGGTTGTAGTGGATCATCTTATAAAGTCCTTTCACTTAATTATAATTAAACATAACTTATCACTCAATACTCTTATAAGTATCTACATTACAGATGTTGTGAGGTTTCATGGAACACCACTATTGATCATATCTGATCAAGATCTGATTTTTACCTCCATGTTTTGGAAGAGTCTCTAACATTCTCAATACACAAAGTTGGAATTTAGTATGCCTTATCACCCTTTAACTGATGGATAATCTAAGTGGAATATATAGACACTAGAAGAAATATTTATAGCATGCTTGATGGACTTAAAAGGATGATGATATCATATTCTTACTCTAGTCGTGTTCATGTACAATAATAGCTTTCACATAAACATAGAAATGGATTCATACGAATACCTTTATCAGAAGCGATGTAACATACCTAGATTCTAGGATGAAGTGGGAGAATGTAGGTTTCTATGATCTAAAATGGTTAAGGAATGGTTGAAAAGGTTAAGACCATTCAACTGCATGATAAGGCTACTCAGATTTGGCAGAAGAACTTTGCTGAAAATCCTTAATGAGACATGGATTTTGAGGTTAGAGACCAAGTGTTCCTCTATATGTATCCATGGAAGTGGGTCTTAAGATTTATGAAGAAGGTAAATCTAAGACTCAGGAACATCAACCCCTTTGAGTTTACTAATTGCATCAATGTCATGTCTTATTGAATATAACTCCCATTGACCCTATCTCAAGTACATGACCTATCCCACATATCCCTCTTGAGAAATTACATTCAAGATCCCTCATATGCACTGAATTCAGAGATGTAACATCTAGAAATTTATCTCCCTTATGAGGATCAATCGGTGAAGATTGTAGACAATAGTGATAAAGTTCTAAACAATAAGACAACTCACATAGTCAAATTACTTTTGTAAAACCATATATATGAGGATGCGACATGGGGACCAGAGGAAGCCATGAAGTAGAAATACCCACATAAATTTTCACCAAAGTATGTAAAATTAAATTTAAAGGGTTAAATTTATTAAGGGGGGGATATTTTCATGACCCCAAAATTTATCAATGAAATTTCCCCTCTGATTATATAATTATGTCAAATATAGTAATGTTGTGTTATATAAAGCACATAAAACACATAATGAAAACTATAATCATTTTAATATGTTTAATTATAAATTAAATTGATAGAATAAACATGTAAATAATAATTAAAAAAAATAAAAAGGGAAAAAATAGAAAATTAGACAACCAAAATATAAAATTTTTGGATATTCTTGGTCTGCCAGAATAACCACACGCACAAACAACACAGTAGAAACGAAACAAAATATTGGTAAGGAAATATTTATCTTGAAATTGAAAATATATATAACTTTGAGAAAAATATAAGTGAATGAAGAATGAATAAAGTATGATTTATTTATAAAAGGTTGGAAACCCATATGACAATTATAAATCTATCAGTTGGAATAGTAATCTAACCATTGGAATGTGACCATTTGAATAGTAATATGACTATTAGGAATAGTAGACTACCTATTAGAATATTATCCTCAAATATATAAGTGTAAAATAATATTTATGCATCTTTTAAAATGAAAATATCATATATTTATATCATGATACAAGTAAATAAATGTTTTAATGTTGACAAATTATGTGTTTGTATTATTTAAAATCATATTTTCTTTATTTAAAATTTTTAACTAATATATTAATCTAAAAAAGGTTAATTTTCATAATTTTTTTTATAAATTAATATTAATATATAAAATAATGTAAATATAATTTCTTGAGACCATAAGTAATTTTTTAAAGGGTCTGAAAATTGATCATAATATTAAAATTGGTATTTTTTTAAATAAGGTAGAATTTAGTTTCAAAATTAAATTTCTAATATTTATATATTTATTTTCATAATATGGGTTTTATTTTAAGACTCTACACATTGAAAGATTATTAGAGTAAACAAATTATTTTACTATAATAGTTTAATTTTTGTGAATAGTGAAATACAGTAAAATATGATATTTAGCATTAAAAGTTAAATACATGATTAATTACATAATAGATATTTTAAGCACCCATTTGTTTGAGATAACATGTAATATTTACTATATATAGTCATAGGAATCAACACTATTGGTATCATTGATCCAAAATAATAAACTAAGGAATATAATATTCAAAAAACAACCCTCACCTTCCCTTCTTCACACATCCTCTAGGCCTTAGAGCATTCCAAACATCTATAAAATTCTATTCCCAATTCCCCCTCATTTCCTCATGCTAATTATATCACCAAAATTCCAATTCCAAGTTCCTGAAGTAGTTTTTCAAGGATACAACACTCAAGAGGTAATATTCTCAAACATCATCTTTTAAATTATTATCTTCTTATACATTCTCCTCACCTACTTCATCCAATATGGAATAATAAATCTAGTATCATATATTTATTAAAATTTTCTATTGGTAATGTAGTATTTTACATCTATCCTCTTATATTCTCTTATTATTATAAAAACAAACCTTTTTTTCATATTATATCGGCTCACCGCTTCCATGGATGATGAGTTTTGGTTTTCCATTACCACCTTCACATAATGTCTGAATTCACTTATAATGGTTTAAAATGAACTAAATTTGTATGTAATATATTTTTTCTCATTCTGGAATGAATATATGTCTATAGTATTAAATAAAATGAAACAAGTTCATGATAGTTGATAAATCCACCAAAATTAACTAACCATATAACATTCACATTTTTACTAAATGATTCATCCATATTTCAGAACACATATGGGTATTTGAGAAAATTTTAATTTATAGGAGGACATTAATATCATTTATTTTCTATATTTTTATCCCCATTTTACAAGAATATCCACAATTATCCTCAAGTTATCTAACCCTAGAACTATGAAATGAACACCCTCAGAACAGTGAAATTATACCTTAAATCTCATTAAAATGGTTGTAAATGAAAAATATATAATAATAGTAAATAAAATATAGTTGTAAAAGGTTATAAATTATGTAATTAATAAATTTGATTTGATTATTCATGATATTAATTGCATATACAGAATGATTCGGGAACTTAAGCTAAGGGATCTTTCTGAACCACCCTATATACTTTGGTTTATGCTTCCTCTCTATTTAACTAACTTTCTCCCTCTATTTTTCTTATTAATTTCCTCTATATTTTTTATATATGTTCCCCATATATATACCTAGTTTAATTCACCTTTCTTTGATGGGATATACTTGTTTTAAAGGTTCCCTTCTCAATTTCATTCATTAAGAAAATCCGATTAAAAGGAATTTCTCTCTCTCTTACCCAATTTCAAGTACCACTCCATAAAATGTTTTAAACCATACATGGTATCTAAAATATCCCATTTTATTATGGAAAAACTTTTTTAGTTAATTTATACTTTTATTGAAGTTAATTTTATCTTTACCTTCTTAAAGACTCTTTACCCTTTTCCCCAAAAATCACTATGCCAAAATATGCTTTCCACGACGGGTTTTTTTTCACGTAGACGTAATTTAAACCACCGCTAAAATTTTGCATTATGACTTTGAAAAACTACCACTTTTTACTTTTTACTTCTTACTATTCACTATTCATTGTACTGCAAAGATGTTATCACTCCAGCAATCTCTTCATGTGGAAAGTAAACAGAATTTAAAAAACTTATATATATATATATATATATATATATATATATCTGTGTATATATATAATCGCATAAAACAATAATAATAAGTAAGAAAATACTAAATAAAAAATAAAAAATAAAAAATTAATAAGAACTAAAAAATTAATAATTAATAATTATATTAATTAATAATTAAAAAGAATATGATTAATAAATAACAAAGAAATGATTAATAAATAAATAAATAAATAATACTTTAATAAATAATAAATAATAAATAATCATTAAAAATTAATTAGTAATAATTAATAAACTAATTTATTAATTAATAATTAATTAGTTAATAAATAACAGATAAAAAATAAGTAATAAATAAAATTTAAATTAATATATAATAAATAATTAATTAATTAATTAATACTAAATTATTAAATAATAGACAATAAATAAGTAATACATAAATAAAAAATAATAAATTAATAAATTAAAAATAAATTAATAAAATAATAAATAAATAATAAATAATAAATAATATGTCGATTATAAATGAATAATAAATAATAAATAAATGATAAATAAATAATAAATGAATAATATATAAAAATTAATAAATAATAAATAAATAATTTATAATAAATATTAATAAATTAACATTAATTTGATAATAAATAATAAATTAATATATAATAAATAAGTAATAAATAAATAATATGTAACAAATAGTAAATAAATAAATAATAAATAATCATTAATAATTAATTAATAAGTAATAAATAAATAATAAATAATGAATTAGTAATAAATTGTAAATATTCTATAAAACTATTTAATAATTATATATTTAATATTGAAAAATATTAAATAATAAAAATAAAAAATAAAAAATATATATTATATATTATATAATAAATAGATATAAATACCTATAAATATATATACATATAACAAAATTTAAAAATATAAATAAAACAAGCATTTATGTTACATAAATATATATCAATGCAGACATGTATATAATTGTATATTAATATAAATATATATATAAACATAAGTAAATATAAATATCTATATATATACCCATATAAGATATATAAATATATAAATATAAATACATATAAATATTTAAAAATGTATGTAAATGTAGATTACCATTCATAAATACATATAAATATCCTTACATAGATACAATTATATATAATTTTAAATAAATATTGATATCTATATATATTATAAATAAATATACACAAATGTATAGATATATTTACAAATATATAAATATATATATATATAATATAAAAAATCACCAAAAGATGGAAAGTCACAATAATTACAACACCAAAAAATCAATAAGAATGTAAATGTGTGAAATAAAATCATAAATGACCTAGAAATCATATGAAAACACTCTTAAATGATGATAAAATATCATCTAATGTTCAAAAATCGTAGTATACAAACCAAAAACTCAATTTTGGAGGCCTCCTAAGCCTTTTTGGACTTCAAAAAAATAATTAATGAGGTCCCACCAATCAACATGATGTATAGATCCTCGTAAGCTTTGATTTGAAATGTGTTATAACTCAAGTGGACACTCAGTTCAAAAGTTATGATCGTTTTAAGTTTAGGTTTGATTTTCAACTCCTCTTAAAACTAATATGTTTTTTATTCTACTAATTATTACCACATTATTATCTAATAGTATTGTAGCTCATTTCATAATTTTCAATTTTACTGGTTGTGGGGTTATAATAAGTAACCAGATCAAAAGTTATCTCCATTTGATGCTAAAATCTAATTTTCATCTTATCCATGAACTAATTTATGTTTTCAACAATTACTAACTAATAATAATAATTAATTAATAATTAACCTATTCTAACTAATTAAAATTTTAAATAATAAAAAATAAATGATTACAGATAATAAATGAAAATTATTAATAATAAATCAAAATTTAATATATTAAATTTAATATTTTTCATTAATTTAGCAGCAATTTTTCAAAACCGCCCCTAAAAATAAATTTTAAAAAAATAAAAAATAAAAAATATATATGATTTAGTGGTATTTTTTGAAAAACTACATCTAAAATTAAATATTTTTTAAAAAAAATTAAAATTACATTTAGTAGTGTTTTTAAACATTGTCGCTAAAAATTTCCATTTAATAATTTTTCATAGAATATTTAGAAGCAGTTTTGTAAACATATTCTAAAAAACTACTAGGAAATTTGGTTTTTCATGTAGTGTTTAGAGGAACTGTTGGGAAAAAATCTCTCAAGGTAACATTGTACCATTTTTGGGTTGGTTATGTTTGTTGACAAGGAAGGTTTTCATGGTGAATTGTCATGTTCCATGTATGTTGTTGATAATTAATGTTTATGAAGAACCATGACAAAGGTATAGAAGATCTTATGGGAGTACAAAAGAGCAGATACAAGGTGGTGTTGTTTTCCTGTGTTTGCCAAATTTTTGGGGTCCAAAATTTGGAGTTTGGTGAGAATCGCAAAAACATTATTTCTATGAAGATATCATCATAATATGGAAATGGCATGAGCTTTGTGAATATGGGATTCATGAAGTGGATTTGGAAATGACATGAAGAATGTTGATGGTGAGATCTACAATCACTACAAGCTTCACTAAAGAGCTTGGAAAAAGATCTTCATGATGGAGATTTTTGATCCAAAAATTTACATGGTGCTTTATGAAGTAGAGAGAATTTCTACTGAAATTTAGGACTTTTTTTCAAATGGGATGATGTGAAGTTGACTTCACATGGAAGGTTCAAGGGTCAGTGGAATTGTCTATAAATAAGCCTTGACCCCCTTGAGAAGAGTAGAGAGTTTCTCACAAAAAATCTTGAGTCACTCAAATTATGAAGGAAGTTTGTAAAGGATCGTCTCTAAGGAGCTTTGTGAAGGAGCTTCACAGTGGCTTGTAAAATGGAGTGCTTCGTGAGGGAGCTTCACAAAGAAGCATCATAGCAGAGCTTCACAATGGGTATTTGTAACAGATCTTTGAAAAGGATGGTTTGGGCTTTGTAAAATGGGGAACTTTGCGAAGTAGTGAGTTTGTAAAGGTTATTCCAAGGTTATTTATCAGTGTTTAGTGGCAAAGGGGTATTCATCAGTGGATAAAATTTGGACTTCAACAAAGCATCTATATACAGTGGAGGATGCATTAATTAGTGATAATGAAGGGACCTATATGTATATAAACAGTTAGTGTACCCTTTCCTGAGTAGTGAGAAATGGAAGAGGAAGAAGGTGATCCTTTCTACCAGCTGTGATCCAGAGATAAAGAAACAGGGAGTGGCCCTTAGGAAAGTAGTGAGCTAACCCTAAATAATGTAAAGGCAGTGATCCTAGGCATAGAAGTGATCTAGCCCAAAAATTATTTTCATTGAGATTTAGTGGATTTGGTACATCGGTACATCATCATTGTATGCTCCTTGGACGTAGCCCAGTGAGGGTGAACCAAGTAAAAATCTCTATGTCTTCCTGCTTACTTCCCTATATTGCATCCAAAGCATCATCATCAGATAAAGAAGAAAAGAAGTGATCATAATAAACACACAAGTGTAAACAAAGTGACCCTTGTAATAAAGAGGTTAAGATCTAGTGGGGTAGTAAGAATTTATAAAATAATATCCATACCCTGATTCACACCACTATTAGGGTATATAGGCCACTTTTTTTCCTAAAAATTGGTATCATAGGGTATGTTTATTTAATCAGATTTGTTTTCTCTAACTTAGATTATTCTATTTATGTGGTTAAAGGTTAAGTCTACTCTTATCTTGATGTACCATATAAAATGGAAAAACATCAAATAATAAGAAGAAGTTAAATTTTATTCCTCAGTGTGTAAGTATTTACGAAAAATGTGTGATTAAACTAAAGGAATCAAATAGCTTGATAAAGGAAGGATTGTATGAATCAGATAGGTAAAATATTAATTCACTCAATAATGATGTTGGAATGAGAGAAGTACTTGAAATTCAAAGTGATTCTGAAACTGCTGATGATGAAGAAGTTTCAAGAAGGCCGCTAATAGATGATGTAAACATGAAAAAGTAATTGGATTAGAAATTGGATGAATAAGTTCAATCTAAAGATATCCGGATCCAATTACTAGAAATTGAGTTCAACAAGCTAAGAGTCTTAAATTAAATGCTTATTTATGTGGCTACAGACCTGAGGGAGAAAAAATGATTCCCAAGCTGAATAAATACAAGAGATATCTTTAAATAGAGATAAATTCAAAGCTAATAATAAGGGAAAGAATATGAACTCAGATAAAATAAAAAATTTGAATGCCAAAAATGATGATCTTACTGTATATCAAACAAAACTAGGTTCAGAGAATCAAAGACCACAATATAATAGTGTATGCTATGATGATTCTATTTCTCAATAAAAATTTAATGTAAAAGAGAAATTTGATATGGTGGACAAGCTCACACATGAGTTAGAGGATATGATGAGTAGAAGGAATAATCTTGATAGAAAACCCAATACTCAACTTGAATCAAGATATATAAAGCTTCAAAAGTTGTAATTGGAGATAGAGTTAGTGAAGAAAGAAGTGGAGAAATCAAATACGAATGGAAATCCTAAAATGAAGGATTCGCTGCACTTACTATTTAATTATTATTTGGAAAGTGATTATAAAATGAAAAACAAATATGTTATTTCTAATTAGAAACAACATCACATTTTCTCATCTCAAAGACCATATAGTTTGGGAAAAATTGGTGTTGTATTTGATCAATCCCCACTCTTGCATGACAGAAATAGTGCCATGAACTGTTCTAGAAATGGAGAAAATCATGTAAGTTCTAGAGATAGACCTAAGAAGATATTTACAAGAAGTACTTACAACATGTTCTATTTATGTGGGATTCATGTCCACACATCAAGATTTTATTCAAAGTCTTTGTAATATATTTCATGTTGTGAAGATAGAAACATTTCTAAATATGAGAATAATAAGAAGCATCTTGAGAAGTCTGAAAGAAGTGTCTCTCAAAAGAAAGTATCTATGATGTGATTTTATTATGGAAGAATGGGACACACCATGAGTATTTTTTTCATAAGCCTATGAGATCAATGTCACAAGAATAACACAAGAATAATAAACATCTCAGGTAAGAAATGATGAAATGAGGTATGCTTTTAATGGAAGATGTTTTATTTGATCTAATCATGGGAATTTGGCTAGACAGTGCAACGGGAAGAAAGAGGGGAAGGAAAGGAACTCAGAAGAAGATCCCCAAAAAATGTAGTGTACAACAAAAAATCCTATACTATAAGACAACATGGTAAGATTAAAAATATGTTTACAGTCTCAGGGAAATCACAAGGATCTTAGTGAAAGGTGTATAAATCACCTCCTCTATTACAGTCACAACAGCTCTAATAGAGAGAATGTGAGCTAACTACAAAGAACAAGAGAATATCAACTCCAGTTTTGAATAAGAATAATGTAAAATCAATGGAAGATTCAAACCCAATAAGAAAGGGTGGAATGGATCAGAAAATTGACAAAATAAAAATTAATAAAGAATGTAATGAAAAATTCACATGTCTTTCCACACAGTGGGAAGTGGAGGAAATGGAAAGAGCTCATCAATGGAGGAAGAAGCAAGAGCAGATGAATAGTGGAGATATTCCATCATAGATAAAGAGTCATGATAAATTGAATATCAATGGATCATTAAAGTAGTAAATGTGTACGGGTGTGTTTAAACACCAAATTGTGAATAAGTTCAATCCTATAGAACCTATATATCATAGGAAGACTTAGAATGAGTGTAAATAAATGGTTAATCATATGATCAGAACTATTGAAGTTGGAAAGGTAGTTGGAACAAGAACATAAATAGGAAAAGTATTTGGAATAAAGCAACAAAGGGTTGATCAATCAAGATCAACCATATTTATCTACTTGAGGATTCTAGAAGATCCCTTCTCCCTTTTTGTATAAATGTTATTAACTAATATTCAGGTGTTTCAGGTTCAAGGGGAGATACAATCCAAGGGGAGGTGGCCTAAAAAAATAAAAAGTAGGGATGTGATGTGATCTATAATGTCAAATGATTCAAATCAGTTACCAGATCTAGAGAAGGAATCTAGAATAATTCCATGAAATAAGTTAATGTTATATGGCTGTATGAGATAGGTGGAAGTAATTGAGCGCAATAGATTGTGATTGTGTTATTAAATTTATCTCTTGTTTCCTATACTAAGTTTGACTTAGTAGGCTTAGAGGTTTTGTTGATGGCTCATTGAAAAGTGCCACATGAGAATAAATGATGCAGGAGAAGGGGAATTATTTTTGGGTAAAAACATTGGTCTCGACAATAGGAAGAGTTTCACATCATAGGGGGAGATCTCTATCTCTGAATCAGAAGAAATATCTCAATAGGATATAAAGTATGAAAATTTATTCTATCAAACATCAAGAAGACTAATTGGGGGGAGAAGTAGAAAAATTATTTAATTTCATGATTATCTATTTTTTGCTAACAATATGGTATTAGTTAACTGTTTTTAGGATACCAAGATGCTGCAAGAGAATCAAAATAATGTTTCAACATTAGTATGAAAAATTAGTTGAAAGTAATGATATCACTGTAGTATAGAATAAACAGAATCTTTAGCAGAATAGTGAATAGTTTCCTTATGGAAGAAACAATGAGGTGAGCAACTCAGGTGAGTAAAAGTGTAAAATGTTGATTCAGATGAATATGAGAAGTAGAAAGCTGAAATATGAAAATTGGGTTAATGGAATGAATGAAGAACTATATCAGATTGAGAAGAATCATATATAGAACCAGCATGGTGGTGTTTATTACAATTTATATGTGAAAAATGACAATAATCAATGGATGATGATGTCGATGATACAAGGATTGAATGGCACATTCATTCTCAATCTAAATATGCCAAGGAGGTTTTTAAAATATTTAGAATAGAAAATAACAAGGATATGAAGACTCCAGTTTCTACCCAGATGAAATTATCCCAAGAAGATGATGGTAACACAATTAATATCAAATATATATAGATTAATATTGGGGCAGATCAAAAGATGATAGAAAATCAATGTCAGGAGATGCTTTATATCTTAGTGGCTTGTGTATTTCTTTGCTAATAAAGAATAATGATTTCATTTCATTGATAACCACATAAGATGAGTATATTATGGCCACCCAAGTATGTACAACATTATTGGGGATAAAGAAGCGGCTTGATGATATGGGCGTTTAAGTGAAGTCTTCGATTGGAATCTAGTGTGATAATTTGAGTGTTATAAATATTATAAAAAATCAATTCCATCACTCATGGAAAAAGAACATTAAGATAAAATATCATTTTTTCAAGGAGAATGTGGAGCAAGGGCTCATGATGTTGGAGTATGTGCCTATAGAGCAAGAGGTTGTAGAAATTATGACAAAGGCCTTACCCAAGGAAGATTTTTAGTGGAATCGACTAGCTCTGTGAGTCCAATCAACTCACTACACTTGAAAAAGTATAGATAGGGACCCCCCCCCTTGAGGTATGGTGTGTTTTCCCTAATGTGTTGATCTCTATTATTTACTCTTTTGTAGACCACAAAGGAGTAACATTTGGGTTTGTTGACAAAGGGGTAGAAAGAGTGTCTCCTTAAGGGGGAGAAAATATGGTTAAAGAAGGAAGAAATATCTTATTCAAAGACATATGGGGAAGCTGACTGGTGTAGTAGTGAGATAGGGGGAGATCAACAAGATAGGGGGAGTATGAATTTTAAATCTGAAAATGATAGAACTGATCAATCAAAGAAGATATATCATGACATATATGGTTCATGATGAAATAAGTTTATTCCCATCAGTATAGTATCAATGATTGGTGTCATTAATGAAGTGATTCATTGATGAAATTTTCATACTAATCTTGTTTCTCAGGCCAAGCATTGATCAGGTGGTCTTAGTGTATGTGGTGAGTGAATCTTTTGTTGCTATCTGAATCACAAGAGTTGAATGATGGTATATGATGGAAGGAGATTTAGTGAGGTATCAAAGTGAAGAGAATCATTCTAAGAATAGTTGTCAAAAAACCCAAAGGGTGATATTGTTCGGAAAAAATCCATCAAGGTAACATTGCGGAATTTTTGGGTTGGTTATGTTTGTTGACAAAGAATATTTTCATGGTGAATTGTCAAGTTCCAGAGATGTTGTTGACAATTCATGTTGAAAAAGAACCATGAAAAATTAATGGAAGATCTAAAGGCAGTACAAAAGAACAGATATAAGGTGGCATTGTTTTCCAGTGTTTACTAAATTTTTGGGGTCCAAAATTTGGAATTTGGTGAGCATCACGAAAAGTCGATTTCCATGAAGATATCATCAAAATATGAAAAAGGCATGAGTTTCACAAATATGGAATTCATGGAGTGGATTTTTAAAAGACGTGAAGATTATTGATGATGAGCTTTGTGATTATGATGATATTTGGGAAAGATCTTTTCTAAATTGCTTTGCTAAAGAGTATCTCTAAAGAGCTTCGTGATGGAGCTTTATGATCCAAAAATTTACATGGTGATTTAGATAGAATTTATATTTAAATTTATGATCTTTTTGAAATGGGATGATGTGGCGTTGACTTCGCATGGAAGGTTCAAGGTTGGGTGGAATAGCCTATAAATTATCCCTGACCCCTTGAGAAGATTAGATAGTTTTTCATGAAAAATATTGAGTCTATAAAATCAAGAAGAAAGTTTGAAAAGGGTCTTTACTAAGGATCTTCAAAAAGGTGCATCTCTAGGGAGCTTCGCGAAGGATCTTCACAGCATCTTGATTGAGCTCTGTTACATTGGGTGCTTTCTGAGGGAGCTTTGCAGTGGCTTGTTTGAGCTCTAAAAAATTGGGATCTACACAAGGGATCTTCGCAATGGAGCTTCTAAACATAGCTTCTCAATGAAGCTTTGCAACAGAGCTTTGCAATGGAGCTTCATAATCAATCTTTACAATGGAGATTCGCAGTGGACCTTTGAAGAGGCTGGTTTGGGATTTTCAAAATTGGGAGATTTTTGAAGTAGTGATCTTTTCAAAGGTAGTTACAAGGTTATTTCCCAGTGTTTAGTAAAAATGGGTATTCATCAGTGGATGAAATTTGGACTTCCATAGAAAATCTACATACAATGGAGGATGCATTAATTAGTGATAATTAAGGGACCTACAAGTCGATAAAATATGTATAGACCATTTCTATAGCAGTGACCAAAGGAAGAGGAAGAAGGTGATCCTTTCTACCATCAGTGATACAAAGATAGAGGAAAATAGAGTGACCCTTGGGAAAGTAGTGAGCTAACCCTAAACAATGTAAAGGTAGTGAGACTAGGCATAGAATTAATCTAGCCCGGGAATTATTTGCAGTGAGATTTAGTGGATTTGGTACAGCGGAACATCGATGTTGTATGGTCCTTGGGCACATCCCAGTGAGGGTGAACCAAGTAAAAATATATGGGTTTGCCTACTTGTTTCAATGCAATGCAACCAAAGCATCATCATTAGATAAAGAAGAAAATAAGTGATCATAATAAACACAAAAGTTTAAACAAATTGACCCTTGTAATACATAGGTCAAGATCTAGTGGGAAAGGAATAATTTAGAAAATAATATTCATACCATGATTCACCCCCACCCCTCTTTGGGTATATAGGCCCATTTTGGTCCAAAAAAATTGTATAAGAGGGTAGGTTAATTTATCAGATTTGTTTGCTCTAACTTGGTTTAGTCTATTTGTGTGGTTAAATGTTTAGTCTACTCTTATCTTGGTGTGCCATAGAAAAGGGAAAAACTCCCAAGAATAAGTAGAAGCCATATGGTATTCCTTAGGGTGGAAGTGTTTAAAGAAAAAGTATGATTATACTAAAGGAATCAAACATATTTTTGAAGGAAGTCTTGGATTAATCAAATAGGGAAAATATCTATTCACTAAATAATGATGTAGGAATTAGTGAAGTTATTGAAAGTCAAAGTGATGCTGAAACTACTGATGATGAAGAAGTTTTGATAAGGCCACCAGTATATGATGTCAACATGACAAAGGAATTGGATCAGAAATTGGATGAAGAAATTAATTCTAATGATATTCAGATCCAAGTACTTGAAATTGAGGTCAAAAGCTAAGAGGATTAAATCAAAGGATTATTGATGTGGCTACTAACTTGAGGGATAATAATGATTACCAAGCTAAATAATTTCAAGATATGTCTTCAAAGAGAGATAAATTCAAAGATGATGATAAGGGAAAGAATTTGGACTCAGATAACATTCAAAATTTGAAAACCATAAATGTTAATCTTGCTACATAGTTAACCTAACTAGTTCAGAAGAATCAAAGACTAAAACAGAAGATTTTATGTTATGCTGATTCTATTTCTCAAGAAAAATTGAAAGTAAAAGAGAAATGTGACATAGTGGATAATCTCACACATGAGTTAGAGGATGTGATGAGTATAAGGAATAATCTAGAGAGAGAACCCAATTCTCTACTTGAAGTAAGAGATATGAAGATTCAAAAGTTGGAAGAAGAGATAGAGTTAGTAAAGAAAGAAGTGGAGAAATCTAATACCAAAGGAAATCCTAAAATGAAGGATGCCTTGCACTTACTATTTTATTATCCTTCAACAAGTGATGATAAAATGAAAAACAAATATGATATATCTAAAGAGAAATAATAGAATATTTTCTCAACTCAAATACCATATAGTTTTGGAAAAACTAGTATTGGATTTGATGAATCCCCTCTCATGCATGAAAGAAAGAGAGCTGTGAATAGTTCCCTAAATAGAGAAAATCCTATAGGTGGTAGAGACAGACCAAAGAGGAAATTTACCAGAATTAGTGACAACATGTTCTATTTCTATGGGATTCATGGCCACAGATCTAACTTTTTTTAGTGGATTTGGAATATATTTCATGCTGTGAAGATAGAAACCTTTCTAAATATGAGAATAAGAAGAAGCATCTTGAGAAGTCTAAAAGAGGAGTCTCTCAGAAGAAAGTATCTATGAAGTGCTTCTATTTTGGAGGAATGATACACACCATGAGTATGTTTTAGGAAGACTATGAGCTCAATGTCACAAGAACAATGTAAGTAGAATCAACATCTCTGGTGATAAATGATGAAATGAGGTATGCCTTTAATGGAAGATGTCTCATATGTTCTAATTGTGGGAATTTGGATAGTTAGTGTAGTAAGAAGAATGAGGGGAAGGAAAAGGAACTCAGAAGAATATCCCTAGAACAGGCAGTGTAAAACAAAAAAAACTATACTATAAGACAACATGGTAAGCTTAAAAATAGGTTTACAGTTTCATGTAAATCACAAGGAGCTCAACGAAAGGTGTATCAATCGTCTCCTTTGTAACTATCACAACAGATCTCTTAGAGAGAATGTGAACAAAACTGGAAGAACAAGGGAACATATACTCCAGTTGTGTGTAACAATAATGTGAAATTAGTGGAAGATTCAAACCCAACAGAAAAGGGTGTCATGAATTGGAAAATTGAAAAAAGAAAAATGAACAAAGAATTTTATGAAAAATTCACATGTCATGCCACACAACGAGAAGTATAGGCAACAAAAAGATATCATCAATGGTGGAATAAGAAAGAGAATATGATCAGTGGAGATATTTCTACTCATAAAAAGAGTCGTGATAAATTTCATATCAGTGGAGCATCAATGATGGAGATGTGTATGGGTGGGTTTAAACCCCAAATTTTAAATAAGGTCAAGCATACAGGACCTATATATTAGATGAACACTCATCATGTGGGTAAATAATGATTAGTCATATGGATAAAATATTTTAAGTTGTAAAGGTAGTTGGAATAACCATATAAACAGTACAATGCTTTGTAAGAAAGCATCAAAGGGTTGATCAATCAGGATCAACCATAATCCTCTTATTTAGGATTCTAGAAGATCCCCTCTCCCTATGTGTATAAATGTTATTAACTAATGTTCAATTATTTTAGGTTCAATGGGAGATACGATCCAAGGGAATTGGAATCAAAAGATGAAAATTAGTGATGTGATGTAATCCATAATGTCAATTGTTCAAATCGGTTATAAGAGCTAAACAAGGAATCTAGAAGAATTACATGAAATGGGTTATTGTAATATGGATGCATGAGACAGGTGTAAGTAATTGAGTGAAATAGATAGTGATTGTGTTATTAGCTTTATCTCTTGTTTTCTACACTGATTTTGCCTCAGTAGGCTTAGAGGTTTTGTTGAAGGATCATTGCAAAGTGCCATATGAGAATAAATGATTCAGGGAAAGGAGAATGATTTTGGGTGAAAACATTGGTCTCAACAATAGGAAGAGTTTCACATCATAGGTGGATATCTCTGTCTCCTAATCAGATACAAGATCTCAATGGGATATAAAGGATGAAAATTTATTCTATTAGAAATCAAGTAGACCAATTGGGGTATAAGTAGAAAAATTATTGTATTTTATGATTATCTATTTTTTCTAACAATATGGTATCAGCGAACTATTTTCAGGATACGAAGATGATACAAGAGAATGGAAACAATGTTTCAACATGAGGTAGAAAAAGTGGTTGAATGTAATGATATAACTATATTAGAGAATGAACAGAATCTTTAACAGAAAAATGAACAGTTTTCTTATAGAAGAAACAAGGAGGTGATAAAATCAGGTGAGTAAAAGTGTAAAATGATTATTCAGATGAATTTTAGTGGTTGGAAGTTTCTAAAGATGAAAATTGGGTTTAGGAAATTAATGAAGAACTAGAACATATTGAGAAGAATCATACATGGGACAATCATGGTAGAGTTGATTATAATTTATATGTGAACAATGAAAATAATCAAAGGATGATGATGCTGGTGATACTATGATGGAATGGAACATTCATTTAAAAATCTAAATATGTCAAGGATATTTTGAAAAGATTTGGAATAGAAAATTCCAAGTAGATAAAGACTCCAGTTGATACCTGGATGAAATTATAAAAAGATGATAATGGAAATGTAGATAATATCATAGATATACAGATGAAGATTGGCTCAGATTAGCAGATGATAGAAAATCAATGTCAGGATGTGCTTTATATCTTAGTGGTTTGTGTATTTCTTGGATAAGCAGGAAGTAAGATTTCATTTCATTTATCACCACGAAAGTTGAGTATACTGCCGCCACTCAAGCATGCACATAGTGATTGTGGATAAAGAAGTAGCTTGATGATCTGGAAATTGAAGTGAAGTCTCTGATCTGAATCTGGTGTCATAATTCGTGTGTTATTAATCTTATCAAAAATTAATTTCATCACTCAATGAAAAAGTACATTGATATCAAATATCATTTTATCATGGATAATGTAGAGAAAATGCTTGTGAAGTTAGATTATGTTCCTAATGAGCAACAGGTTGACAAATTCTTTACCCAAGAAAGATTTTGAGAGGCATCAAATAGCTCTGGGAGTCCAGTCAACTCCCCTCACTTGAAAAATTGTATATATGGGACCCCCATCTCCCTGAGGTATGGTATGTCTTTCCCTATTATGTTGATCTGTGTTATCTACTTTCTCACGGACTACAAATGAGTCACTTTTGGGTTTATTGATAAAGGATGAGAAAGAGTGAATCCTTAAGGGGGAGAAACTTTGGATAAATAATAGAGAAAATGTCTTATTCAAATACATAGGGAAAAAACTCATAGGTGGAGTAGTGTGATAGGGGGAGAGAAAAAAGATAGGGGTGTATGAGTTTTAAATCTAACAATGCTATAAGTGATCAATAAAAGAAGATATATCATGAAAAATGAGATTCATAATGAAATCATTTTATTGGTATTATTATGGTATCTATTATTTGTGTCAAATATGAAGTTATTTATTTATGAACTTTTTATACTACTATTTTTTCCCACATTGAGAAATGCTCATGTGGGCTTAGTGTATGTGGCGAGTGAATCTTTGGTCACTATATGAATCACAAGAGGCCAATGATGGTAGATGATGGTAGGAGCTTTAGTGAGGTGTCAAAGTGTAGAGAGTCATTTTGGGAAGAGTTTTCAACAACCCCAAAGGGGCGATTTTTGGGGGGAAACCCTCACGGTAACATTAAAACATTTTTAGGTTGGATGTGCTTTTTGGAAAATTAGGTTTTAATGGTGAATTGTCAAGTTATATAGATTTTTTTGATAATTAAAGTTGAAAAAGAACCATGATAAAGGACTGGAATATCTGTGAGTGATATAAAATAATAGATACAAGGTGGCACCGTTTTCTAGTGTTTTCCAAATTTTTGGGGTCCAAAATTTGGAGTTTGGTGAGTATCATGAAAAGTGGATTTCTATGAAGATGTCATCAAAATATGGAAAAGTCGTGAGTTTTTCAAAGATTCACTTCATGAAGTGGATTAGGAAAAAACATGAATAATGTTGACAGTGAGCTCAGTGATTATGAAGATCTTCATGAAACAGCTTCGCTAATGAGATTTTCTAAAGATATTCACTGAATAGATTTTTGGAGGAGATTAATGATATGAAAATTACAATGGTGTTTTGTGAAGTAGAGAGAATTTCTGCTAAAATTTCAGAGCTTTTCCAAATGGGATGATATGGTGTTGACTTCGCAAATAAGGGTCAAGGGTTGGTGGAATATCTTAAAAATAAGCCCAGAACCCCTTGAGAAGAGTAGAGAGTTTTTCATGAAAAATATTGAGTATTCTGAATTGCAAAGGAAGTTCATGAAGGAGCTTCAAGAAGAAGATTCACAATGGCTTGTTTGAGCTCTATGAAATCGGGACCTTCATGAGGGATATTCACAGCAGCTTGTTTGAGTTCTGTGAAATTAGGAGCTTTGTGAGGGAGTTTCGCAAGGGATATTTTAAAAGTATCTTCACAATAAATATTTTTAATGGAGCTTCGCAAAAGATATTCTCAACAAAGCTTCACAATAGAGCTTCAAGATGTATCTTTGAAAAGGCTGGTTTGGGTTTTGCAAAATGGAAGGCTTTGCGAAGTAGTGATCTTTTCAAAGGTAGTTCCAAGGTTATTTCCCAGTGTTCAGTGGAAAAGGGATATTCATCAGTGAATGAAATTTGGACTTTGATAGAGCATATACATATAGTGGATGATTCTTTCATTAGTGGCAATGAAGGGACCTATAAGCCCATAAATAGTTAGTGTATCCTTTCCATAGCGGTGAGAAAATAAAGAGGAAGAAGGTGATCCTTTCTATTGATAGTGATCCAGAGAGAGAAACAAGGACTGGCCCTTGAAAAAGTAGTGAGCTAACCCTAAACATTTTAAAGGTAGTGATCCTGGTCATAGAAGTTATCTAGCCCAAACATTATTTGCAATGAGCTTTAGTGGATTTGGTATAGTGGCACATCGATGTGTATGCTCCTTGGACGTAGTCCAGTGAGCGGGAACCATGTAAAAAAATATTGTGTATGTCAGCTTGCTTCCCTAAATTGAAACCAAAGCATCATCATCAGATTAAGAAGAAAAGAAGTGATCATAATAAACACACAAGTAAAAATAAAGTAACCCTTGTGATAAAGAGGTCAAGATCTAGTGGGGTAATAAGAATTTAGAAAAGAATATACATACCCCGATTCACCCCTCCTCTCATGGTATGTAGGCCATTTTTGGTCCTAATAGAAACATTTCCAAAGATACCAATCCACTCTTTTTCACATCTTCACTTCACTTGGGCATCCTTTTTTAAGAACCATGCTTATTTTTCATCATTGGACATCAAATAATGTTTTAATATCTGATTTCATGGTAACCATTATGATATTCCATCCATTTATTCTATAAGATATAATTATGAAACCCATTTCATTCCATGGGTAATATTTATGTTTATGACTTATTCTTGATTCCTTATGTGGAATATGTATTCATGTACATGTAAAAATGGGAGTTCCCATATAGTGCTTCAATGCATTGGGTAACATCTATATCTCATTATATGATATGTATGGGATTCAAGAGTATATCTAATCAATGATGGGACTCACTACACCATGTGATGTTGTCTTAGGAGTTTCCTTTGGCTTATGCTTATTTCATGTTTTATGTTGTTTCCACCTTCCTATTTTTACATGATCTTATGATTTCATGCTCTTTGTGTGATTCTCTCATATGACCTTTCGTGATCCTTATATTTCATGATATAATGTTATAACTTTTGACTCAAATGTTATGCTTTGTTATCATGTTTATTGTAACACCCCGAGCTTCCACGATACGCTTCTCATTCAATAATGCAATAGCTTGCATTGTACGCAAGTTCGAGTTCTAACACACCGCAACTAATCAAAATAGCTGTTATGAATAGTAATAACCACTTTTTAAAATTATAGAAATTTTATATTTCAAAATGGACTTCATTTTTGTATTCGTAATATCGAAATTAGCCTATGTTGAATTTTTGGTATTTTTCTGAGAACTTCTAATTTTTTATGAATAGTGAAAAATACATAAAAACAACTTTTTTAATCAAAATAATTTATACAGATATATTATACTATTTAGTGGTTTTAATGTATAATTAGAAAATATTTTTACCATTTTATCCAATGGTGGTCATTAGAATTAATTTAACATTGAAATTGGACATAAACAATTGCCAAACTTTTGATATAAATTGTTTCTTAAAAACACGCTATTTGTTGTAACAGCGGGAATTAATTATGAAATTAATTAATACAACTTATATGTTTGGAATTTTGTAAAATAGACATCATTTTTGAATTCGGAATATCAATTATAGCTTAGGGTGAAATTTTGGCCTTATTCTGAAAAACTTCAATTTTTGATGAATAGTGAAACCACTAAGTGGTAGTTAAATAACTGATTTTTCGTTTAAATGAAATATTACAACTTCTGTGATTTGATTTTCAAAAATCCGACATACATGGTTGTCATTAAGAAGTAAAATGTGGTTCAATGAGATCAAAATAATTTTTTGGTGAATAGTAACTTTTAAGTTCTTAATCGCGATTAGTGGTAATTAGTGTAGTTTAAGGTATAAATAATACATTAATAATATGAAATGACCTAGACACATGTCCCAACCTCATTGGTTGAGTCATGGCCGACCAAGACAAGCCATGGCCTAACTTGGGGACCCCATGGATCCACTTTTGTTGGGAAATAACATAAATTACTTTTTATTTAATGTTAAAGTGAAAATGACACTAACATAAATTGTTCTACTAAAACAATTTTTAATTGGGGTTATACAAGTCCAAATTTTGATTATAAATAGTCATTGGAAAGCTAAAAAGATTTCCTACATCATAGTATTTGTTTTATAATTTTTAGACATTAAATAAATTAAAGTATTTATGACATAATAATGATGCAGCGATGACATCATTATTTGACGATTTAAATAAAATGAGAAGATAATGCAAAATCCGAGGCTTACACTTGTCCAAAGCCTATTGGATGAAGATATTTCGAAACCTTATCACCTTAGCCTCGAATTATATAGATGTGGGACCTTTAGAATCCGAAAAGCATTTTGAAATAATGTAACATTTCATTACTTTCCAAAAGTGCCCCTCCTCTCCACTTATAAAAGGCCCCCACCTCTCCCACCTTATTCACACCATCAAGCCATTTGGCTCGGCCAACCTCTGCCCAAATACTCTCCCAACATTCCTTCCTTACTCCTAGAAACCTCACTTTGGGCAGAACTCTTCCCAAGGAAGCCTTTATCTCAAATCAAAAAGAGTTACCCGATTTTGAGGTAATGTCTTTTCTAATGTTGTTTTGTTTTATTTTTCTTCTCCAACCCCCTAAACTCTTTTTATTCATTTCTTTTGTAACAACACCAGTATCCTCAATATACTAGGATGTTGTTATAAGAAGGATTCGAGCTACACTTACACACACCTACATCTAATGGTTAAAGAACATATGGTTTCTGTGGATGGCGAATTTCTGCCTCACGAAACGATGATTGTTCAACACTCATATAACACCTCCAAAGGTGGCCATTAAGATGTCACTATTTTTATATATGATATATAATATGTTTTTGTTTTACTTATGCTTCTGTATTTCTCATTTATGGCATACTTTATGATTTCCATTATGGGTAAAACGCGATAATTTCATTTTAGGAAGTGCGGACTACCGCCCCCTCAAAGTGATTTGAATCGTTAATGCCATGTGTGGGATGTATAAAGGATGGAGTAAATGGTATTATACACTATATTATACTGGAATTATATTATACATTTATATCATTATGATTTCATTCCATTAAATATGAAATTGAAATGAAAGTAGCGTTCATGCGTACGTACGGCTTACCGTCTCCATGAACGGTGCATTTCATTTCTTACCTCTAAATGTTACGTAATATTATAAATGAATGTATATAATGTATATATATGATATATATGATATCTACATCATTAATATAATTCTGGATATAATGGATATTTCACCACATGAACAACTTATAATTATAAGAAGTTTATTGTTGACTCATGTACCAAAGATCGACAAAACGACCGTTATTAACTTAAATAATTACATAATGTTCATAACATTGTAATAAGTGATATAAAAAGGATAATGAAATTGAAAATGGTTCTTAATAAGGTAGATATTAACTCTAGTTTATTATTCAGGAGGTTAAAGAACGGTTGAGTCAAGTCGGACACAAGGTAAGGGAACTTCTTAACCCAACTTCCATTCTTTGGGTTAATCTCCTACTTTCAAATTATGTCATGATATTATTATGTCCTATCTTGTATTTTTACATTATTTATGTGTACCTATAGTGAATACACATAATAGATATATTTTATTTAAAAATTATCTTTTAAAGTACTTCTTCTCAATCTCCTTTCATTGAGGCATATTTGGTTTTATACACAAATTTCTTTTATACGGTGTATAAACCCCTTTGACTTTTACGGTTATTCAAAAGGAATCTTTTTATACAAAGCGTTTTGCTAAACGACAAAAGGGAATGTTTTTCTTTCCGTACTTATGCGGCGACAACGACTTCTCCGCCGCCGTGACCATTATTTGAGTTTCGGCTTCCTCTACAAGCCATCATTTTTTTAACGAAAAATAAATACAAAGTTTTAACTTTCTTTTATTTTGGTATTGAAAATGGTTTTGAAAGTGTTTTTATTATATCAATGTGTTGTATTGATATCTTGTGATTGAAATGTGGAAATGTTATGTTTACATTATGCATGTTTTATGTGATACAATTATGTTATGGTTTATGATATGTTTAAACCTATTCATATGAGGAATGTATTGGACTTAATAAGTGACGGGTGGAGCCCGCTATAGCTCCTCGATGCATCGGCAGGTCTCATGAGACAACTAGACGTGGAATTGGCCGAGGCCCTTTCCCAATTTGATTTATGGTTTTGGCCGAGGCCTTAATCATTTTAGATGTCTTGGCCGAGGCCTTGACAAAATGTTTCAGAATGTCCGGCATTATACATTCCATCATTATGAAAGTGGTTATTGATATTGCATGTGATTATTCGACCAGTAGAATATCCATGTGAAGAAGTAAATGGCATTATCTCATTTTACTTTTGCCATATTATGTTGAAGTTCATGTTTAAAAGGCTTTTGTTTTAGTTATACATTGCCTTAAATGTTAATGTTTATTTATGAAAGCTTCCGCATTATTGTTATCCTTACTGAGCATCTGAGCTCACCCCTTTCAATGTTTTAATATTTTCCAGGATGTGAAGAAGTATTTTATGAATGACCTGCAGGGATAGTCGGAAGAGGATATGAGTGTGGACTATGGAGACTTTGTTATTGTAGTTTTTCACTTTTTGATGTAATGAAAGACTTATGAATGTATCTAGTGTTTCCAAGGCTACTAAACTAATCGGTCTTTCGAGACTTGATCCTTTGTGATCATGCCAATGTTACGAAGTAATGCACCGACTCTGGGTAGCTGGGGTCGGGGCGTTACAGTTGGTATCAGAGGCAGTTTAGTACTAACCTTGGAAGCTAGATTTAGATAAACTCTGATTAGAGCACATAGCCCAAAGATAGACTTTGAGGATTAGTATAGAAGAACTTCCTAGAATTTTAGTATTGTAGAGATGTTGTGAGTTTTCCGAGCAATACATCCCTGTCTGGATACGAGCAGGTAGAGGTGGCTCTGGCACAGATGTACCTAGGGGTAAAACCCGAAAACACCGCTTTGAGCTAGACTCAAACGGGAACTGGTGCACGACAACGGGCCTTGCTGCACTCTTGGTTATGACACTCCCGGGGGATATGCTTAGGATAATTCTCATTTTCTTTACAAACCATTATGTAAGGTTTATGAGTACATAATTCCTCAAAGGAAACATTTCTTTTTATGATTATGGATTATATCCATAAATAGTTCAATTTATGTTAAGTATTATACAAGTATGGAATTATGTATTTTGATTCATAAACTAATCTGGATTATGCCATTGTTTAGAAATGGCGCCTAGTAGAAGGAATGGAAACTGTATCAATGCACGAACTCCGTGTAGGGATTGCCCTCCTGCTCAAGATAATTATTGTGGACCTGGAGATACAACTGGTGCTGATCAACTTATTACCATACTGGGACAACTCACGCAGGTTATGAATAACAACCTTACTCGTATGGAGCACCCTGATTCGCAACGTGGAGGATCAATGCTAGACCGTTTCATGAGGCAACAACCGCCAACCTTCAATGGGAGTACAAATCCTACAGTAGCTGAGCAATGGATAAATTCCTTAGAGAAAATATTCCATGCCTTGGGGAGTAGTGAAAGGGAGAAGGTTGTCATGGCAGTTTACCGCCTCACTGGAGATGCCGATCAGTGGTGGTCACTGATTCAAAACACAAAGGAAGATGATGACGTATCGAATATGGAATGGAGGGAGTTCAAAGAGCTTTTCTTAGAAAAATACTTTCCTCGTGACCATCGAGCAGATATGGAAAGGCAATTTCTGAGTCTGAGGCAGAAGGAGGATGAGAATGTCGCAAAGTATGAGGCTAACTTTACAAGGTTAGCGAGGCATGCTGCCGATTATATACGTAACCCAAGGAGTAAGATTGATCGTTTCTTTGATGGGTTAAAACCATTTCTCCGACGAGCTTTAGTATCACAATCCTTCTCATCATACGAAGATATAGTCTCATGTGCTATCAAGACAGAAAAGGAATTCTCTAAGTCTTATGACAACAAAGTAAAGCAAGAGAAGAAGAGAACGGTGGAACAAGAGACAGATAAAGGGAAAAAGGGAAAGAAGGATTTTCCATTATGTGATAATTGTGGGAAGAATCACCCTGGTACTTGCCTAAAAGGAATGGGAGTCTGTTATAAATGTGGAGAAAAAGGTCACCAGGCACGTGATTGCAAGGGAAAGAAAGAGGCTGTCAAAGTTGAATGCTACAATTGTAGAGAAATGGGTCATTACGCAAATGAATGTCCTAAGCGTCAAGGAATCTTACCTCAGAAAAGGCCAAGGGATCAAGGACAATCTTATGCTATTACTACAGTTGAAGCAGAATAACTAATGTATTGATGCTTTCGGACTCATGGATTATATTCTGGTTATTAGAATAATGTGATCTATATAAGGATTGTACTGCAGTACTTGTTGGTTTCAGTAAGGTTTTAATATGATTAAGGTAATCATATTTTTAGTATGTGACAATAAGAGAAACTTTTCTTTGTTTGGGGAATCTGATGTTACAATTGATTTTGGAATTAAGAGACCTTTTAGAGAAAGTTTGGACAGAGGTATTTTGGATAACTATAAATGTTGGGATGGATTAAGTTGAACTTTGAATAGTATTGTTTAAGGTTAAAACTTTTCTGAAGATTATTTCTGGAATACTATAATACTATATTTTTAGAAAAAGGACAACCTGCAGGGTGGGGAATAACCCGTCGCGTCGGACACAGCTGCAGGAATCGAACCCACAACCATAGTGCGACAAGCCTTTATTTCCTACCACTAGCCTACAGGAAGTCCCTGGTTATTACAAAATCGTTTTACTAATCTAAATGGTATGTGTTAACATTTGGAACCTTATACAATTAGGATAAATAGAATATTTTTGAGTTCCGTTACCATTTGGAGTAAAAGTTGGGTTTGTGGTAAAAATTTATTAACGAATGAAAGTATACATAACAAGTATGTATATTCCCCTACGTTCTTAGTAAATCTCATAAATAAATTCCTCAACATAATAAAAGGTAACTTAAAACAAAAATGTTGTCGGTTAACTTTTCCAACTGGGGATTCAATGACCGTTTAACCAATCACAAGTTTGTGATTTTCTTATGGTTAAACTTTCTCCTAATCCTGTTTTCTATAACTCTCCATCAGACCTTGATGGTTTGTTTCTCCTCCATATCCATATTTTCATAGAATCCTAGAATGGGCTATATCGGGTGACCTTTGTACTTATCCTGCTTTCTTTTAATGTTATATATTTATTAACCTTATTTCCGATGTGGGTTTTCCACAAAGGTATTTTCTATTTTCAGCCTTTTATTATCAAAGAAAAATTTCAAATTGCGAGGACGCAATTTATTGAAGGAGGGGAGAATGTAACACCCCGAGCTTCCACGATACGCTTCTCATTCAATAATGCAATAGCTTGCATTGTACGCAAGTTCGAGTTCTAACACACCGCAACTAATCAAAATAGCCGTTATGAATAGTAATAACCACTTTTTAAAATTATAGAAATTTTATATTTCAAAATGGACTTCATTTTTGTATTCTTAATATCGAAATTAGCCTATGTTGAATTTTTGGTATTTTTCTGAGAACTTCTAATTTTTTATGAATAGTGAAAAATACATAAAAACAACTTTTTTAATCAAAATAATTTATACAGATAAATTATACTATTTAGTGGTTTTAAGGTATAATTAGAAAATATTTTTACCATTTTATCCAATGGTGGTCATTAGAATTAATTTAACATTGAAATTGGACATAAACAATTGCCAAACTTTTGATATAAATTGTTTCTTAAAAACACGCTATTTGTTGTAACAGCGGGAATTAATTATGAAATTAATTAATACAACTTATATGTTTGGAATTTTGTAAAATAGACATCATTTTTGAATTCGGAATATCAATTATAGCTTAGGGTGAAATTTTGGCCTTATTCTGAAAAACTTCAATTTTTGATGAATAGTGAAACCACTAAGTGGTAGTTAAATAACTGATTTTTCGTTTAAATGAAATATTACAACTTCTGTGATTTGATTTTCAAAAATCCGACATACATGGTTGTCATTAAGAAGTAAAATGTGGTTCAATGAGATCAAAATAATTTTTTGGTGAATAGTAACTTTTAAGTTCTTAATCGCGATTAGTGGTAATTAGTGTAGTTTAAGGTATAAATAATACATTAATAATATGAAATGACCTAGACACATGTCCCAACCTCATTGGTTGAGTCATGGCCGACCAAGACAAGCCATGGCCTAACTTGGGGACCCCATGGATCCACTTTTGTTGGGAAATAACATAAATTACTTTTTATTTAATGTTAAAGTGAAAATGACACTAACATAAATTGTTCTACTAAAACAATTTTTAATTGGGGTTATACAAGTCCAAATTTTGATTATAAATAGTCATTGGAAAGCTAAAAAGATTTCCTACATCATAGTATTTGTTTTATAATTTTTAGACATTAAATAAATTAAAGTATTTATGACATAATAATGATGCAGCGATGACATCATTATTTGACGATTTAAATAAAATGAGAAGATAATGCAAAATCCGAGGCTTACACTTGTCCAAAGCCTATTGGATGAAGATATTTCGAAACCTTATCACCTTAGCCTCGAATTATATAGATGTGGGACCTTTAGAATCCGAAAAGCATTTTGAAATAATGTAACATTTCATTACTTTCCAAAAGTGCCCCTCCTCTCCACTTATAAAAGGCCCCCACCTCTCCCACCTTATTCACACCATCAAGCCATTTGTCTCGGCCAACCTCTGCCCAAATACTCTCCCAACATTCCTTCCTTACTCCTAGAAACCTCACTTTGGGCAGAACTCTTCCCAAGGAAGCCTTTAGCTCAAATCAAAAAGAGTTACCCGATTTTGAGGTAATGTCTTTTCTAATGTTGTTTTGTTTTATTTTTCTTCTCCAACCCCCTAAACTCTTTTTATTCATTTCTTTTGTAACAACACCAGTATCCTCAATATACTAGGATGTTGTTATAAGAAGGATTCGAGCTACACTTACACACACCTACATCTAATGGTTAAAGAACATATGGTTTCTGTGGATGGCGAATTTCTGCCTCACGAAACGATGATTGTTCAACACTCATATAACACCTCCAAAGGTGGCCATTAAGATGTCACTATTTTTATATATGATATATAATATGTTTTTGTTTTACTTATGCTTCTGTATTTCTCATTTATGGCATACTTTATGATTTCCATTATGGGTAAAACGCGATAATTTCATTTTAGGAAGTGCGGACTACCGCCCCCTCAAAGTGATTTGAATCGTTAATGCCATGTGTGGGATGTATAAAGGATGGAGTAAATGGTATTATACACTATATTATACTGGAATTATATTATACATTTATATCATTATGATTTCATTCCATTAAATATGAAATTGAAATGAAAGTAGCGTTCATGCGTACGTACGGCTTACCGTCTCCATGAACGGTGCATTTCATTTCTTACCTCTAAATGTTACGTAATATTATAAATGAATGTATATACTGTATATATATGATATATATGATATCTACATCATTAATATAATTCTGGATATAATGGATATTTCACCACATGAACAACTTATAATTATAAGAAGTTTATTGTTGACTCATGTACCAAAGATCGACAAAACGACCGTTATTAACTTAAATAATTACATAATGTTCATAACATTGTAATAAGTGATATAAAAAGGATAATGAAATTGAAAATGGTTCTTAATAAGGTAGATATTAACTCTAGTTTATTATTCAGGAGGTTAAAGAACGGTTGAGTCAAGTCGGACACAAGGTAAGGGAACTTCTTAACCCAACTTCCATTCTTTGGGTTAATCTCCTACTTTCAAATTATGTCATGATATTATTATGTCCTATCTTGTATTTTTACATTATTTATGTGTACCTATAGTGAATACACATAATAGATATATTTTATTTAAAAATTATCTTTTAAAGTACTTCGTCTCAATCTCCTTTCATTGAGGCATATTTGGTTTTATACACAAATTTCTTTTATACGGTGTATAAACCCCTTTGACTTTTACGGTTATTCAAAAGGAATCTTTTTATACAAAGCGTTTTGCTAAACGACAAAAGGGAATGTTTTTCTTTCCGTACTTATGCGGAGACAACGACTTCTCCGCCGCCGTGACCATTATTTGAGTTTCGGCTTCCTCTACAAGCCATCATTTTTTTAACGAAAAATAAATACAAAGTTTTAACTTTCTTTTATTTTGGTATTGAAAATGGTTTTGAAAGTGTTTTTATTATATCAATGTGTTGTATTGATATCTTGTGATTGAAATGTGGAAATGTTATGTTTACATTATGCATGTTTTATGTGATACAATTATGTTATGGTTTATGATATGTTTAAACCTATTCGTATGAGGAATGTATTGGACTTAATAAGTGACGGGTGGAGCCCGCTATAGCTCCTCGATGCATCGGCAGGTCTCATGAGACAACTAGATGTGGAATTGGCCGAGGCCCTTTCCCAATTTGATTTATGGTTTTGGCCGAGGCCTTAATCATTTTAGATGTCTTGGCCGAGGCCTTGACAAAATGTTTCAGAATGTCCGGCATTATACATTCCATCATTATGAAAGTGGTTATTGATATTGCATGTGATTATTCGACCAGTAGAATATCCATGTGAAGAAGTAAATGGCATTATCTCATTTTACTTTTGCCATATTATGTTGAAGTTCATGTTTAAAAGGCTTTTGTTTTAGTTATACATTGCCTTAAATGTTAATGTTTATTTATGAAAGCTTCCGCATTATTGTTATCCTTACTGAGCATCTGAGCTCACCCCTTTCAATGTTTTAATATTTTCCAGGATGTGAAGAAGTATTTTATGAATGACCTGCAGGGATAGTCGGAAGAGGATATGAGTGTGGACTATGGAGACTTTGTTATTGTAGTTTTTCACTTTTTGATGTAATGAAAGACTTATGAATGTATCTAGTGTTTCCAAGGCTACTAAACTAATCGGTCTTTCGAGACTTGATCCTTTGTGATCATGCCAATGTTACGAAGTAATGCACCGACTCTGGGTAGCTGGGGTCGGGGCGTTACATTTATTCCCTTAGTTGTCTTTTTAGATCACCCCATTTGTTTAAGTATGCATCATGTTATCCTATGAAGTTTTACAAGAACAAAGTTATTTCGTAGCTCATTATGGAGATTAAAATTAATAATTTTTATTTTAGTTTGATATTGTCATCTTATGTACCTAGTCTTCCAAAGATGCCATACCTCTCAATACTTGGTTTTTATTTGTTCATTATTTATATAATAAATCATATACTAAAATTTTTTAAAGGATTAGATCACTATAGTTGGTATCAGAGAGAAGTCTAGTTATTTTGGGGAATTGGGCCTACAATAATTTAGTGAGAACCCTAGGGATAAGTATAATTGTAACGACCTGAAATTTTGAATAAATCTTGTTTCCTAATTTTTTGTGTTATTTTATACCCAACAAAACTGTTTCATTTGATAACATGAGTATAATTAAAATGAGACCGTTGGGTTTTGACTGTTATATGACCATTGGTCAATATGACCACTGTAAACTAAACGTTTCGATTATTGTCTCTAAATACAAGTAATCTTGGTTGATTATTATAGAAAAAAGATTTGATGGCCTCACCCAGTAGTCTTGGACCGATCTAAGTCCATCTAACAGAACTTGGGAAGGAGGTATCACCACTGGGCTTTGCTCTGGACCAAACCCAAGTTGAACTTCATCATGTGAAGCTAGAACGGAATTGCCTTTGCGAGAAGTTCAAACTGATAGAAATTACTACTCGTGCGATGTTGGTCGAGCCTCCCTCAGATTCTCTCACCTTAGCACACCTTACACTTAGGTTCTATGCTGGTGTGATAAGGGGCTATGTAAGGATATTGTAACTGCCTTGTGTAATCCTTTATTTCAAATAAAAATTGGGATTTCTTCTTATGATGAAGTTCATGAATTTTCAAATGATCGGATAAATATAGTATGCATATTTTTGATGAATTTTAGAAATAGGATATTTTAAAAATGTTTATGTAAACCTTAAATAATTAAAAATGTGTAATGATATTCAAAAAATGGTCTTCTATAATTATATTCAGTACGAAATTTAGAGTCTAATAAGACCAACTTGATTTTTGATGAATAGTAAATTATGAATAGTGATTTTATGCTTAGGATTAGTAATGTGACCAAATGGATCAGTAATCTCACTTAAAGAAAGTATTAATATAATCTAATCACCTTGATTAAGTAATGTGATTCAATAAAATGGTTAAATGACAGTTTCATAAATTATTTTTGGGGTGAATAGTGTTTTTTAATTAAAGATTAAATTAAAAATATTTAGAAAAGTATTTTTATAAAATGTACTTTATTTTTGAACTCAGAGCATCTATATTATGTTTTGGTAATTTTTGGGGTTTTTTCTGAAAAAAATGAATTTTCAGTGAATAGTGTTTTTATTTAAAAATTAAATTAAAAATATTTAGAAAATTATTTTTATAAAATGGAGTTTATATTTGTAATCAGAGCATCAATATTTGGTTAAGGTGAAATTTTGGGATTTTTCTGAGAGAGATGAATTTTCAGTGAATAGTAAAAAAACAGTTTTAGGGTTTTGGTATATTTAAGGACATCATAACTGTGTCATGATGATTTCATGAGATATTTTAAGGGTTGGACGACCAAAGGTGATGAATTATTGTATTGGGGGACCCATGTGGCCTAACTCCATGGGAAATATCATGGGAGAGGCCATGGTTTTGAGAAAACCACTTGTGAGGTGTCCCTTGGCCATTAATGCCTTGTCCCCTCACATTCCCTATAAATACCAAGACATTATCTCATCCATTCGACTCCAAAACCATCCTAAACAAAGTTCTGGTCTCCTTACCTCCCAAGGAGTCCTCCCAAGGTTCCCCCAAGCCCTCAAGGTCCAAACATTTGAGTTTTAAGAGTTGTGTTTTAAGGTAAGGGATCCGACCTCTCTCTTTCTTTTCAAATAATCTTTTTTATGTCATTTATTTTATGATCCATGATCTTATGTTGGATGATGTTCTTTTATATTCCTCTTACTGCCTTTTTAATTTTCATATGATGAGAGGCCCCCTCTTACTCTCATTATTTTGTTTTATGAATGTTTAAGTGGCACCGTTAGGCTGCCGAAATTTTTGTAACAGATTCTTTCTCCCTTCTCATTTTTCAAGATGTATTTTCATGTAATGTCTGGAAAGTTTCTTTTTATTATGTTGAGGTATTATCTCTATATTTATCATACTGATCTTTTATGATCATATGATTAGAGACCCCATTTTATCTCTTAAATTCAGTATTTTGAAGTTTTAAGTGGCACCATTAGGCTGCTAAATTTTTAAGTGGTTCTTTCACCCTTCTCATTTTCAAGTTCTACTTTCATTTCAAGTCTTTCAAGTTCCTTTTTATTATGTTGGGGTATGATCTCTATATCTATCATACTGATATTTTATGACCATATGATGAGAGACCCCAATTTATCTCTCCAATTCAGTATTTTGAAGTTTAAGTGGCGCCATTAGGCTTCCGAATTTTTAAGTGGTCCATTCACCTTTCTCCTTTTTCAAAGTTCTAATTCTATGTCAAGTCTTGAAAGTTCCTTTTTATTATGTTTGGGTATGATATCTATATCTATCATACTGATCTTTTATGTTCATATGATGAGAGACCCTATTTGATCTCATCAATTCATTTTTGGTTGAAGTTTATGTGACGACGTTAGGCTGCCGAATTTTCATAAGAGAAATCTTATTTTTGCCTTCATTTCATGTTCTTCATTTCATATGGTATATTTTTAAATTTCATTACCATGTTCTTAAATCCCTTATATTTTTTCCCTCTACTGTTTTATGGGTCATTTATGAATGTTTGACCCATGTCCCCTCTCTTTTCAATGTTTTCAAAAAACCTTGTAACATAGTTGTTATGCTACAAAATTTTCATCTCAAAATGTCTCTGTCTTTTTCTAAAGATATTTTATTTTATTAATTGAATACTCAAATCTCACTCTTCTATATGGGTATTCACATATATACCAAAATTTTATATTTTAAATTTTGTGATTTACATACATGAAACCCGCTTTCCCTTTTCTTGGGTTTAAAGTGACATAAAGATCGTGTCTTTAAAGCATTTTTTAAAACGTTATGATTATGAAATGAAACCCATTTATTTTATGCTATATGGGTTGTTTATGAAATTATTGATGATGATATATGTGCCTCACATGATAATAAAGACATTTCAAGGGTGCGCCTAGATAGCGCTCCAATGCATTGGGTAAAGACTTAATCTCTAGAGATGACTTTTTAGACTGATACCTTGGTGAATAACCTTGGTAATTTTTAATGACACCTTGGGGATGGACCTTGGTGAAAAGAAATGATTATAAATATTAAATTTTTCATCCACATCTTCAAGTTATGAAAAAAAAGTTATTTTTATTATGATATATCTCATGATTTCTTTCTCATTCCTTAAAGTTCTTTTCATGACCTTATTGAAGTATCTCAAGTTCACATGTAAAATGTTTCTCTTGTTTCCCTTACCGGGTCTTCTGCTCACCCTTTCTTTTGATATATGTCCCCAGGTTATGAGATGCAATAATGAACCTAGGATGAACATGAGGAGAAGCCTTTCAAGTGTTTATGAAGAATGTTTTATGTTTTCATGTTTTAAGTTCATGGTTTCCAAGACACTAAACCTTAAAGATCCTCGATTTTGTAAAATGTAATGAAATTTTATGTGATAAAATGGCAGGATTCCATATTTGGTATAAAAGTATGGTTTAGTTATTTGTGTAAATTAAGATATGAAAACTTTAGGAATAATATTATAGAAAAGTTTATATATAGTAAATATTCCTTGTATTTTGGTGAGTATTGAGTAATGGGTTGCCAAGAAAATGCATCCTTGTCTGGATACAAGCAGGTAGAAGTGGCCATGGCATAGATGTACATAGGGGTAAAACCCAAAAACACTGCTTTGAGATAGACTCAAACAGGAACTGTTACATGACAATGGGCCTTGCTGCACTCTTGGTTATGACACTCCCAGGGGATATGCTTTGGTAAATTCATAATCTTAGTATGAACCATTGTTAAAGGAACAAAGATAAAATAAAATAAATATTCACATAAGAATATATGATCATGGATAACCTAGATGGGAACATAGGGGGTCACAAGTTAGGGTATACTTTTCTTCTACAAGTTATCCTTATATGCTTTAAGTTCCTTTTCATGATTATTGGATAAGTATTCAAGCCCCTAATTGTACTTTCTTTTCGTAGTTAATGGATAGAAATGGAAGAACATGTCCTAACAACGAATGTGATAGGAAATGTGACGATTTCCATATTAATATGATAGAGATGATTAGGGGATTAAAAGATTATTATTATTTTGGAAGACGTTCACTATTTTGGGGACCCTATATGATCGAGGTAAATAGATTACTATGGTATTTTCATTGAGGAGTAAGGTTGACTTATATTTTGAAGAATCAATGAATTTAAGGTGGAATTATAGTAATTTATGTTACTTATGGGAATTATTAACCTATCTTGGGTAAAATATGTTTAGGTTAGATACTTTTGTTAAAAGATGTTAGGTGTGGTTGATGTTGTTTGGAGATGAACAATGAATTTTATTTTGGAAGACTATGTTATCAAATCCTTCTTGTATTTGGGTTTCAATCTTAGTTTGGTTTATTTTGAGGAATTTTAAGGACCGTTATTTATGGAATGGTCTATGATGAACTTTGGGTAGTACCATAGAACTCTGAAGATTTAAAAGTAGTTTCCATTCCTATGGGATTCTTTCTTTTTGAAGAGTTGTTTTACCTTACCCTTTCAGTTTTTGGGATAATGTTTAATGATAAAAGAAATAGATAGTTAATCTTTTTTGGATTATGTGACTCTCTAGAAGATGATTCTTGTGCTTTTGATGAGACCAAGTGTTTTTGAATTCTCATCATTTGGAGAAAAGATTAGTTTTGGTAGAGACTTATTAAAGGACGAAACTCTACTTGAAGGTAGGTATATTTCCTTATGTTTTTGTTCTATGTTGTAAATTAATTCCTCAAAATTATGAAAAGGAACGTAAAACAAAAACGTTTTTGGTTTACGTTTCCTACTAGGTAATCAAACACCATTTACACACATCATAAGTTTGGTATTTTCATGTGGTTAACTTTATCCTAATCATGTTTTCTATCACTCTCCTTTAGAACATGACCCTTTGTTTTCTCCTCCATGTCCATGTTTTCCTACATGGAATCCTAGTATGGGTAAACTCAGGTGGCCTTTGTACTTCCTTTTCATTCTTTTAAAGTAATAGTGTTACTGACTCTTTTTCCGATGTGGGACTTTCAATGAAATTTCAAAACCCAATTTTAAAAAATTGCGAGGACGCAATTTCTTAAGGGGGGAAGATTGTAACGTCCTGAAATTTTGAATAAATCTTGTTTCCTAATTTTGTGTGTTATTTTATACTCAACAAAACTGTTTCATTTGATAACATGAGTATAATTAAAATGAGACTGTTGGGTTTTTACTGTTATATGACCATTGGTCAATATGACCACTGTAAACTAAACGTTTCGATTATTGGCTCTAAATACAAGTAATCTTGGTTAATTATTATAGAAATAAGATTCGATGGCCTCACCCAATAGTCTTGGACCGATCGAAGCCCATCTAACAGAACTTGGGAAGGAGGTAGCACCACTGGGATTTGCTCTGGACCAAACCCAAGCCAAACTTTATTGTGTGAAGCTAGAACAGAATCGCCTTTGCGAGAAGTTCAAACTGATAGAAATTACTACTCGTGTGATGTTGGTCGAGCCTCCCTTAGATTCTCTAATATTAGCACACCTAACACTTAGGTTCTATGCTGGTGTGAAAAGGGGCTATGTAAGGATACTGTAACTGCCTTGTATAATCCTTTGTTTTAAAAAAAATGGGATTTCTTCTTCTAATGAAGTTTATGAATTTTAAAATGATCGGATAAATATATTATGCATATTTTTGATGAATTTTAGAAAAAGGATATTTTAAAAATGTTTATGTAAACCTTAAATAATTAAAAATGTGTAATGATATTCAAAAAAATGGTCTTATACAATTATGTTCAGTATGAAATTTAGAGTATAATAAGATCAACATGATTTTTGATGAATAGTAAAGTATGAATAGTGATTTTATGATTAGGATTAGTAATGTGACCAAATGGATTAGTAATCTCACTTAAAGAAAGTATTAATATAATCTAGGCACCTTGATTAAGTAATGTGATTCAATAAAATGGTTAAATAATGGTTTCATAAATTATTATTCAAGTATTAGTTTTTTTGGGGTGAATAGTTTTTTTTAATTAAAGATTAAATTAAAAATATTTAGAAAAGTATTTTTATAAAATGGACTTTATTTTTGAACTCAGAGCACCGATATTATGATATGGTAATTTTTTGGGTTTTTTCTGAAAAAATGAATTTTCGGTGAATAGGGTTTTTATTTAAAAATTAAATTAAAAATATTTAGAAAATTATTTTTATAAAATGGAGTTTCTATTTTTAATCAGAGCATCGATATTTGGTTAAGGTGAAATTTTGGGATTTTTCTAAGAAAGATGAATTTTCAGTGAATAGTAAAAAAACAGTTTTAGTGTTTCGGTATGTTTAATGAAGTCATAACTGTGTCATGATGATGTCATGAGATATTTTAAGGTTTGGCCGACCAAAGGTGATGAATTATTGTATTGGGGGCCCCATGTGGCCTAACTCCATGGGAAATATCATGGGAGATCCCATGGTTTTGAGAAAACAACTTATGAGGTGTCCCTTGGCCATTAATGCCTTGTCCCCTCACTTTCCCTATAAATACCAAGACATTCTCTCATCCATTCCACTCCAAAACCATCCTAAACAAAGTTCTGGTCTCCTTACCTCCCAAGGAGTCCTCCCAGGGTTCCCCCAAGCCCTCAAGGTCCAAACCTTTGAGTTTTAAGAGTTTCGTTTTAAGGTAAGGGATCCGACCACTCTCTTTCTTTTCAAGTAATCTCTTTTATGTCATTTCTTTTATGATCCATGCTCTTATGTTGGAGGATGTTCTTTTATATCCCTCTTACTGCCTTTTTCATGTTCATATGATGAGAGTCCCCCTCTTACTCTCATTATTTCATTTTATGAATGTTTAAGTGGTGTCGTTAGGCTGCTGAAATTTTTGTAACGGATTCTTTCTCCCTTCTCATTTTTCAAGATCTATTTTCATGTAAAGTCTTTCAAGTCCTTTTTTATTATGTTGGGGTATGATCTCTATATTTATCATACTGATATGTTATGATCATATAATTAGAGACCCCATTTGATCTCTTCAATTCAGTTTTTGATGTTTTAAGTGGCACCGTTAGGCTGCCGAATTTTTAAGTGGTTCTTTCACCCTTCTCATTTTCAAGTTCTACTTTCATGTCAAGTATTTCAAGTTACTTTTTATTCTGTTGGGGTATGATCTCTATATCTATCATACTGATATTTTATAACCATATTATTATATACCCCATTTGATCTCTTCAATTCAGTATTTTGAAGTTTAAGTGGCGTCGTTAGGCTGCCGAATTTTTAAGTGGTCCTTTCACCTTTCTCCTTTTTCAAAGTTCTAATTCCATGTCAAGTCTTGCAAGTTTATTTTTATTATGTTGTGGTATTATATCTATATCTATAATACTGATCTTTTATGTTCATATTATTAGAGACCCTATTTGATCTCATCAATTCATTTTTGGTTGAAGTTTATGTGATGCCGTTAGGCTGCCGAATTTTCATAAGAGAAATCTTATTTTTGCCTTCCTTACATGTTCTTCATTTCATATGGTATATTTTAAAATTTCATTACCATGTTCTTAAATCCCTTATATTATGTCCCTATACTCTTTTATGGGTCATTTATGAATGTTTGACCCATGTCCCCTCTCTTTTCAATGTTTTTTAAAAACCTTGTAACATAGCCGTTATGCTGCAGAATTTTCGTCTCAAAATGTCTCTCTCTTTTTATAAAGATCTTTTATTTTATTAATTGAATACTCAAATCTCTCTCTTATATATTGGTATTCACATATATACCAAAATGTTTTATTTTTAAATTCTGGGATTTACATACATGAAACCCGCTTTCCCTTTTCGTGGGTTTAAAGTAACATAAAGATCATGTCTTTAAAGCAGTTTTTAAAACGTTATGATTATAAAATTAAACCCATTTATTTTATGCTATATGGGTTGTTTATTAAATGATTTATTATGATATATGTGGCTCACATGATAATAAATAAATTTCAAGGTTTCACCCAAATAGCGCTCTAATGCATTGGGTAAAGACTTAATCTCTAGAGATGACTTTTTATACTGATACCTTGGTGAATAACCTTGGTAATTTTTAATTACACCTTGGGGATGGACCTTGGTGAAACGAAATGATTTTCAATATTAAATGTTGCAGCCACATCTTCAAGTTAAGAAAAAAATGTTATTTTTATTATGATATATCTTGTGATTTCTTTCTCATGCCTTAAAGTTCTTTTCATGACCTTATTGAAGTATCTCAAGTTCACATGTAAAATGTTTATCTTGTTTCCCTTACTGGGCCTTCTACTCACCCTTTATTTTGATGTATGTCCCAAAGTTATGAGATGCAATAATGAACCTAGGATGAACATAAGGAGAATCCTTTCAAGTGTTTATGAAGAATGTTTTATGTTTTCATGTTTTAAGTTCCTAGTTTCCAAGAAACTAAACCTTAAAGATCCTCGGTTTTGTAAAATGTAATGAAAGTTTATGTGATAAAAAGGCGGGATGCAATAATAATTATATTATAATATCCTAAAATATTGGTAAATTATAGAGTGAGTAGTTTTCTAAAATTATATCCCTATATGGATACTAAAAGTGTATGTGGCTTTAGCATAGATTTACCTGGGGATAATAAACCTAAAATGGGAGGATTGGGTACTAAATGGATCATCATCTGGTGCAAGAAAAATAAGCCTTAATGTGCACTTGGTTTGACACTCTTGGGGGATGTGCTTCAGAAAATTCACAAACCCTTTAAAAACTATTATGAACGACATGAAAAGATTTTTAGGCTAGAAAAATTAATAGGAAAATTAACATCAATAACCTAGTTCAAAACCTAGAGACCCAAAATTTATAATTTAAATGTACATTATAATTTATTCCTTCTTTGTTCATAGTTTACTTTTTTATTTGATTTTGATTTTGTGTATTCTCATCTTCAATTTTATTTCCAATATTTTAGTTAACAGAAGGAAATAAGAGGATTTGTTCCAACAACCACTATGATGGGAAATGTAATGATTTCCCAGATGATATACCTAATCTAATGGGAGTGGGAAATGATAACTTCATGTAAGTACTATCTCAACTGAGTCAAGTTATGAATAATAACATGAATCAAGTGTAATTACCTCTTTCTCCTAAGAAAGACAAATTCTTAGTCATTTCTATTATGAAATAAAGTCCTCTTTCCTTTAATGGATATTTTGATACCCTCATTGTAGAACAATGGATTAATTCCGTTGAGATGTTATCCTATATCTTCGAGTGCTCAAAATAAGAGAAAGATGTAATAGTTATTTATCTAATGGAGGGAGAAGTTGATCAGTGGTTTAAATTGGTCAAGAACATGAATTATGAAGAGGAAATTGATTCAAATGAATGGAAATTATTCATGGAAATATTTTTCTATAAAAATTTTACCCAAATTCTCCATCTTGAAATGGATAGAGTTACTCATACTGAATAAAAGGGAATATGTGTCAATTAGGGAATATAAGGAAAAATTCACTAGTCTTGCATGGTAAGCCTCTGGATTTTTCATCAACACTAAAACTTAGGTGGACCATTTCTATAGTGGATTAAATTTGAGCCTATGAAAATATTTTTTGAATCATGACATTGAAAACCATGAAGAGATTCTTTATTGCTTCTTTAAAGTTGATATGGAGATTTGTGACTCTTAGTTATCTCATGAGGATAGAGATAAAAATCAAAAATTGGAGTTTAATTCAAGGGTATCAACAGATAAATCACATGGTGGAAATAAAACACAAATTCCCTCATGTCAAAAAATGTGGGAAGAAGCATCCTAAAAACTATCTCAATGCAACCAGAAAATGTTTCAAATATAGAAAAGAGGGTTAGTATAGTAATAAATGTCACATATAGATGAAGAAACCCACTAATGTTATGTAATAAAATAAGGTTTATATCATAACTCATCCTGTGGTATGGTTTTTTCAACTACAAGAAACATAATAATTATGAATCCCAATCCCCTAAGATAAGGGTTGTTAGAGACAATCAATGTTAACAACCCATAATTCTTATGGATAAATCAAGGTCATAAGTTATCACTACTACTAAGGTAGATCCTAAAAATGACATGGTTATAGGTTAATTGGTTATTAATTAAAGAATACAAAATTTACATTTTTTATTATTTTTCCACACATTCTTTCATATCTTTCAAGTTTAGTATAACTATTAATACACCACCTCAAAATATGAGGTTTGGGATATCTAGGAGAATATAAAACAAATATTTTGTTATATCCTATGTATATAATACCTCCCAAATCTGTTTTTCTGGACTAAACCTCCCCAGAAATATTTATATACATTTGTTAATATAATTTTATGCTATATTGGACATGTATTGGTAGTCCTTATACAAATCCAACATCAAGTGTTGATACAGGGAGATCACTCTTCACATCTTGAGTCATCCTCTGATTATATGAAAGTTTAAGGAGGAGGATAAATCTCATTTGGAATATTTATCTCAAGTTTTTATATTATTTTCTTATGAGAAACTATATCTATCATAAATTATTGGGGAAAATAAGATAATCTTTCTTGAATACATGCCGATTGTTGGGACAACACTTATGTATTCCTGGAAGAGTTTCCTTATTTTTCTCTAGAATAAGAGGTTTATTTTTCAATTGAACTTATAAAAACATCTATTCCCATATCCAAGACTCCTTATATAATGACCACCATGGAGTTGGAAGAACTAAATAATATTTTTAATATAATCTCGAAAAGGGTGTTATACACCCGGGTGTATCACTGTGGGGTGCACTAGTCCTCTTCCTCAAGAATAAGAATGTTTAAATTTGAATCTACATTTATTATAATTAACTCAAAAAAATCAGGATAAAAAAAATTATCCCCTTCCATGCATTGATGACTTGTTTGATCAATTATGTGGGGACCAATACTTTTTTAAGGTGGACCTTTAGTTGAGATATGACCAATTCAAGTTGAAGAAGAAAGATATTTGAAAGACTGTATTTTGAATGATGTAAGGACACTATAAGTTCATAGTGATTCCCTTTATACTCACTAATTCTATAATAATAATAATAGACATATGGAAAAGTGTCTTTAGATATTCCCTCAACAAATTTGTGGTAGCCCTTATAGATGATACTATAGTATAATCGAAAATCAAGGAGTACGACAAGAATTTGAATATCATTCTTATAAAGAAAAATCTATATTGAAAGTACATTAAATGTGAGTTATAGATGGAGGAAGTATAATTATTGGGGAATTTTATCACTAGAAAAAAGGATATATGTAGACCGTTCTAATATGAAGTCAATTGAGAAGTATCTTAGTTCAGAATCTGTAATGGAGATTTGTAGATTCCATAGACTATATGGGTAAAACTGATGATTTATGAGAACATTTTCATGATTTTAAAATCTACTAACCAAGATGATTCATGAGTGGGTGATGTTTTTTTGGACCAATGAATATAAATAGAGCTTCATAGAATTGAAAATTTTACTTATCACTATACTAGTACTTACAATACCCATAGGTGGGGATCTATTTCCGGTATACATTGATGCATAAAATAGGGGGTTGAGATTCATAATGATGAAAAATGATAAAATTATAGCCTATTCACCAAAGTGGTTAAAAATTAATGATCATAAATATCCAATGCATGGTATGGATTTTGATGTAGTAATATTTTAATTGAAGATTTGGAACTATTATCTATATGGGGAGAAGTGTGAAATATATATGGATCATAATGGCCTAAAATATATATTCACATAAAGGATGTTAATATGAACCAATGAATATGGTTACATATGATCAAGGACTATGATTGATCAATACTTTACCATATTTTGAAAGAAAATAAAGTGGCATATGCTCTAAACAGAAAGGTTCATGTGACCTTATCAACAATGAGAATTGAGAGGTATCTAATCATCTTAGTCATGAAAAGTATGAACATGGGAATAATAAAGGAAGGAAAATAATTATTACCTTCTCAAATGATTTCTCAGTCAACCCTTATGGAAAAGAAAAAGTATGATCGAATAGATCATGAGGAAATTCAAAAGGAGGAATATATAAGAAAAGGTAAATCCTCATAGTACAAAATTGATGAAGAATAGGATGTAAGATTTGGGCCATGCCTATGAATACCATCAAATCATGAGATAAAGAAGGATTTATTGAATTATGCTCATAGATCAACCTTCTTCATCCACACAGGGATCATGAATATGTATAAATATATCGGAGGGAAATATTGGTGAGACAAAATGAATAAAGAGATAATAGAATACACATCAAAGTTCTTGGTATGTCAGAAGTTCAATGATGAGAGGAAAAATTACAAGAAGATGATATAACCATTACCCATACCCATATTGAAATGGGAGAAAATCACTACGTATTTTATCACAGGTCTTCCAAATAAATCAAATGTAAATAATTCTATATGGTTTTGGGTAAATCATCTTACAAATACTACTCACTTCATTGTAATTAGGAAGGAATTATCACTCAATAAACTTGCAAGTATATGTATTATAGAAGTGGAGAGGTTGTAAGGAACATCACTATTGATCGTATCTGATCGAGATTTGAGATTTATCACTAAGTTCTAGAAGAGTATCCAATATTCCCTAAACACTAATTTAAACATCATTTTGGTTTATCACCTCTTGATTCATGGATAATCTAAGTGAACAATCCAAAGACTAGAAGACATGTTGAGTGAATTCTTAGATCATTTCAAAGGAGAATGGGATTGGTATCTTCCTATATTTGAGTTCTTATACAATAATAACTTTCAATAAAGCATCCAAATTGATCTATTTGAATCCCTTTATGGGAAGAGATGTAGAAAGGATACATGATGGGATGAATTTAGGGAACACAAGGTACTACTACCTGAAATTCTTGAAGAAATAGTAGAATATGTCAAGACCATTTGGTAGCACATTAGGTCTAGTTAGAGTCTACATAATAGGTATACTGATAATCATCAATGAGATTATGAGATTAATGTTAGATAAAAAGTGTTCCTCTTTATATCTTCAGGGAATAGGGTCATGAGATTTGAGGAAAAGGTAAATCTAAGTCCTAGGTACTTCATCCCTTTTGATATTCTTGATCGCAACAGAGTTCTAGCTTATCAAATAGCACTCCCACCAACCCTATCTCATGTACATGATGTGCTTCACATGTACCTCTAGAAGAAGTACATACAAGATCCCTCAAATTTAATAAATTTAGATGAGGTATATATAGAAAATGATATCTCTTATAAGGCATAGTTGGTGAAGATATTTGATCATAGAGATAAATTCCTATACAACATGACCACTCACCTAGTCAAAGTACTATAGTGAAACCGTATGTGTGAGGAGGAGACATTGGAATCAAAGAAATACGTGAATAAAAAGTACTCGAAACTATTTTCAAATTATTATTTAAAAAAATTTAGGGTGAAATTTATTTAGCATGGGTGAATGTAGTGACCCATAATTTATTCAATGGAATTTCCCCTCTGATTATATAATTTTTTCATATTTAGTAATGTAGAATTATATAAATCACATGTAACACATGATGAAAACTAAATTAATTTTACTATATTAACATAGAAATTATATTTAGGGATTAAAAAATTCTAGAATAACTGAAAATATTACAGTGAGATAAAAAATAAAAAATAAGATAACTAAAATATAAAAATTTGGATCTGCTTGGTTCACCAGAATAATCGCACTCATGAAAAACACTGTATAAATGAAATAAAATATGTGTAATACAATATTAATCTTAAAATTTAATATATATATATATATATATAAAATTTAGATAAAATATAATTTAAATTTTAATGAGTGGTGTATTAGGTATTTATATATGTTACGAAATCCATATGACCATTTTACATCTGATCGTTAGAATGGCAATTTGACTTTTCGAATCTGACCATTGGAATAGTAATCTAACCATTAGAAATAATAACATGTCCGTTAGAGCAGTATACTAAAGTTTATAGTTTTAAAATAATATTTATTTATCTTATAAAATGAAAATATGACATATTTATATCATTATACAAGTAAATAAATGTTTAAAAATTAATAAATTAAGTGTTTGTATTTTTGAAAACCATATATGTTTTTTTAATTATAAAAAATTATAATAATTTAGAATAAATATTATTTTAATTAAATGGTTTTATTAATAAATATTAATATGTATTATAATAAAAATATAATTTTATGATACCATAAGTAATTTTTCAAAGCATCTAAAAATTGATCACAATATAAAAATTGGTATTTTTGAAAATAAATAAATATTTTGATTAAAATTCAAATTAAACATATTTAAAAATTATTTTCATAAAATTTATTTCATTTTATGAAATCTACACATCAATAAATGGTTAGGTTAATTTTTTTATTTTTTTAAAATAGTTGAATTTTTTGAGAATAGTGAAATGCGGTAAAATACAATATTTAAAATTATAAATTAAGTAGACAGTTAATTTCATAATGGGTGACATAAGATCCCATTTATCAAACTCACATTAAAAATTTACTTTATATATTCATAATAATCAACATTATTGGTATTTTTGAGCTAAAATTATAAACTAATGAATATAATAATCAAAAAATACCCATCTCCTCCCTTATAAATATCACCCATCACCTACCCTTCTCCTCACATATTATATGTCATGTATATTTCCAAATTTCTACCTAATTATCTTCCAAATAATATCCCCAATGTCCTAGTGATTCTTTTCTAACCAAAATTCTAATTCCAAGTTTTATAATGAGTTGTTCAAGTAGACAACATTCAAGAGGAAATATTCTCAAACTACCTTTTTTAAATTACTTTCTTCTTCAGTCTTCTTCTCACCTACATCATACAACATGGAATAATAACTCCAGTTTCATATATATACAATAATATTATATTTATATTTCAATATCTTCTATACATCCTCTTATCTTCTCTTCTAATTCTGAAAATGAATCCATTGTCCATATTATGTCAGTTCACCACCTCTGTGGATGATGAGTTTTTTTCCATTATCACCTTCATAGAAGATTTAAATTCACTTATTATAATTTAAAATTACCTAAATATGTATATTATATATTTTATCACTTTATTAAATTAATATATTGACATAATATTAAATAAAATGAAACTAGACTGGGATGTTCATTAAAACCCCCAAAATACACTAACCATATAACTTTAGTGTTTTTACTAAATGAATCATCCATATGTCAAAAAAAATATGGGTACTTTTGACCATTTAAATTTTTTAAGGAAATTATTATCATTTCACTTCTAGAGTTATACTCCCATTTGAAAATAATCTCTATAATTATCCCCAAGTGATCTGACCTTGTAACCCTGAAACAAATGCCCTCAGAACAGTGAAATAAAACCTTATATCTCATTGAAATGGTTTTAAGTGAAAAAAATATAGTTATAGTAAATAAAATATATTTTTAAAAGGTTCTAAATTAATTAATTAGTAAATTTAATTTGATTATTCGTGATATTAAGTGAAAGTATATAACAATTCTGGAACATTAGGTAAGTGATCTCTCTAAACCACGTTATTCTATTTTGGTTACACTTTATCTCTCATTACCTCACTTTATCTCTCAATTTTTTTATTTACTTCTTATATTATATATATCCCACACATCTATACCTTGTTTAATTTACCTTTCTTTGATGATTATATACACATTTTAAAGGTTCCCTTCTCAATTTTATTTGTTAAGAAAACCAAATTAAAGGGAACTTCTCTCTCTTATCCTATATCAACTACCACTCCATGAAATGTTTTAAACCATACTAAATTTATAAAAAAATTATTTATTATAGAAAACACTTTTTTGTTCATTTATGGTTATATGGAAATTAATATTCTCTTTCCCATTATAAATACTCTTAACCCTTTTCTCTAATACCCCACTTAAGATGTACATTTCCAAAGATACCAATCCATATTTTTCACATCATCACTTACCTTTGACATAATGTTTCATTGGACACGATTATGCTTCATCTATGAACATCCAATAATGTTTTAATCCCAAATTTCATGGAAACCATTATGATATTCCATCTAGTTATGCTATAAGATATGATTATTCAACCCATTTCTTTCCATGGGTAATCTTTATGTTTATGCCTTATGTTTGATTTTTATGTCACACAAATATGTATGTACATGTTAAGATGGGTTTCCCCAAATAGTGATCCAATTAATTGTTTAATGTTTATGTCTCAATATATGGTATGTGTGTGATTAGGGAGTGAACCTAATCCATGATGGGACCTTATCCACCATGTGATGTTTTCTTGGTAGTTAGCCTTGACTTATTACTATTTAGTTTTTTATATTGTTGCCACATTACTATTATTACATGATCTTAGGATTCTATTTTCTTTATTTTATGCTCACATATAATTATTCATGATGTTTTTCTCTCATGATATCATGTTATGTTGTTCGATTCATATTTTTTGCTTCATTGTCATGTTTATTTCATTATTGGGATTTATACATCACCCCTTTGGTTTATAGATTTCCTAGGTTATCCTATGAAGTTTTATGTGATCAAATGGATTTACTAGATTATTATGGAAATTAAAATAATTAATTTTTAATTTCATTTCATTTTTTATGTACCTAGTCTCCCAAATATGATAGGCCTTTTGATCCTTTGTTTGTATTTATTGAATATTTATGTTAAAATCATGTAATGATATGTGTAAAAGGATAGAGTTTCTATAGTTATTATAAAACAGAGGTCAAGTTATTTTTTGGGATTTGGACTAGAATACTTAAGTGAGATCCATAGAGATAATTCTAGGTGTAGTGGAATGTCCTAAAATTTTGGTAAAGTATAGAGTAATAGGTTTCAAAGAAATTACATCCTTGTCTAGATATTATAAGTGGGTGTGGCTCTAAAACAGGTTTATCTAGGGGATATCACCCCAAAAAGGTTGGATTGGGTATTAACTCAGTCATCTCCTAGTGAATGACAAAGAGACCTTTTGTAACACCTAGTTTTATACTCCTAGAGGATTTTATTTGGAAAATTCATAAACTCATTACAAACTATTATGATAGAATTGAATGGACTTTTAAGTTAGAAAAATTAATAGGAAAATTTCCAGGGATAACCTATTTTGAAACCTAGATACTAAAACGTTAATATTCACAATTCATTTATAATTTATTCCTTTTATATTATTATTTTACCTTTTTATATGATTTTTAGTTTGATTATTTTGATCAATAATTTTATTTTTATTATTTTATTTAATGGTAGTAAATATAAGGAATCATGCCAAAAACTAATGTAATATTAAATGTGATTATATTCATATCTTAATGGGATTGGGAGATAAGAAATTTATAATACTACTATCTCAACTATCTAAATTAGTGAATAATAACTTAAATTAAGTGGAATTCCATCCTTATACCAAGAAATCGAATGTTGTGGTAGATTCCTTCATGAAACAATGGACTCCTAACTTTAATGGACCTTCTAATCCCATAATCATGGGAAATTGGATTAACTCCATTGAGAAGATATTTTTTTCCTCTAATGCTTTGAATAAGAAAAAGTTTGAATTTTAATTTATTGCAAGGAGGGGGAAGCTAATTGGTGGGGGAATATATCAAGAACATGAATTCAAAAGAGAAAATTGATTCTATTTAATGAGAATGATTCAATAAAATAATTTTTAATAAATATTATCCCTAAACTATTTGTCTTAAAATGAATAGGAATTTCCTCAAACTGAAGAAAAAGGAAGATGAGTTTATCGGTGCATGTGATACAGACTTCACTAGTCTTCCATGGTACACCTATAACTTTTTAATTATCACTAAAATTAAGGTGGAATAATTATTTAGTGGATTAAAGCTGAGTGTATAAAAATATTTATGGATTCGAGACTTTTATAGCAATGGAGATACTGTTCATTGGGTCCTTAAGGTTCAGATGGAGATCGGTGACTCTCGGTGGTCTTGTAGGGATGGAGATAAAAAACATAAAATAGTGTTTAATTTTGGAGGATCAAATGATTAATACCAAGTAGGAAAGAAACCCTAAATTTACATGTGTTAAAAATCGGGGAGAAGCATCATAGAAATTGTCTCAGAGGAACCGAGAGATATTTCATATATGGAAAATAGGGGGATCAGGAAAATCAATAATTAAGATATATCACTATTTAAATCTTGAGTTATCCAATAATTTTATACAAGTGTAAGGAGGGGTATGAATATCCTTTGGAATCTTCATCTCAAATGTGGATATTATTTTCTTATGACCAGTCATATCTAGCTAAAATAGTGCTTGAAGACATGCCCTTTGTGAGGGAATATACTGATGTATTCCTTGAATAATTTCATTGTCTTCCTCATGAAAAAGAGCTTGAGTTCTCAATTGAACATTTAACCTATATATATTTCCATATCCAAGACTCCATGAGTTATAATAACTCAATATGCTCCTACAATAGAATCTATAAAAAGGATTTATGCACCTGATAAATTTACTGTGGGGTGATTTTGTCATCTTCATCAAGAAGAAGGATGGGTCAATGTGCCTATATATTAGTGATCATGAACTCAAAAAAATAATGATAAATAATAGGTTTCCCCTTCTAGGGATTAATGACTTGTTCAATCAACTATGTTGGTAACAATAATTCTATAAGGTGGAACTCCAGTTAGGATATAACCAATTAAAGGTGAATAAGGAAGATATTCCCAATACTACATTTTAAATTGGCTATGCAAACTATGATTTCATATTTATTCCCTTAGGACTCACTAATTATCTATAAATATTCATGTACTTAATGAATAGATTCTTTAGAGTTTTCCTTAAAAAATATATGGTAGTCTTTATAGATTATATTCTCATATACTCTAAAAATAAGAAGGAGAGTGAGGATTATTTAAATTTTGTACTAAATACTTTGTGAAAATAGAATCTATATGAAAAGTATAGTAAATTTGGATTCTATATGGTGGAATTATCCTTATTGGGGTATGTTACCAATAGTAAATGGATATATGTGGACACTTCTAAGACAGAGAAAATTTAAGAGTGGCCCAAACCAGCATCTGTAATAGGGATTTTTGGTTTCCTTGACTAGATGGATATTACCAATGATTTGTTAGAAACTTATCATGATTTCTCAACCCACTACCCAAGCTGACTGGGAAGGGGGTAAAGTTTTCCAAGAGTACTGACTGTGAAGATAACTTCATCGAATTCAAAAAGACGCTTATAATTGTACTAATACTTACACTACCCATAAGTGGGGAATTATTCTTGGTGTAAAAATATTCTTCAAAGAGGGGCATGGTCTCTATACTAATAAAAAATGATAAAGTGATATCCTACACCTCAAAATAATTGAAATTTCATAATAATAACTATCCAATGCATGATCTATATTTGGTTGTAATAATTTTTTCATTGATGATTTGGTAGAATTATCTTTATATGGAAATGTGTAAAATATATATAGATCATAAGAACCTAAAATATATATTCACATAAAATAAACTTAATATGTGCTTGTGAATATGGTTATAGATAATAAATAACTATGACTACTCAATCCAATTCCATCCAAGTAAATAAAATAATGTGGAAGATTCACTTGTAGAAAGGATCATACAAACTTATTAATGATGAAAATTGATAGGAATCTTATCATCTTAATCATGAAATGGATGGACATTGAAATAATAAAGGAAATAAAATCATCATTACTTTCTCAAATTATTGCTCAACTACCACTTCTATAGAAGATAAATTATGCATAGATAGATGATGTATAAATTTAAAAGAAAGCAGAAGATATAAGAAGGGGAAAATCCTTAGAGTTCATAATTGAAGTGGTAGTTGTAATATATGGGTTATGATTATGTGTACCATAAAATATTGATATAAAGAAGTGTTTATTGAATGATACACATATATTTACCTACTCCATCCACCCATTTATAATAAAGATATATATATATCTAAGAGAGATATTGGTGGGATAATATAAAGAAGTAGATTTTAAAATATACCTAAAATTTCTTTCCATTTCAGATAGTGAAGGATGAAAGGAAAATTTACAAGGGGATAATGAAACCATTAACCATAACCATATGGAAATGGTAGAAAATCACTATAGATTTTATCACCATTCTTCTAAATACATACAAAAGAAATAATTATATATAGATTATAGTAGATTATCTTATAGACACTTCTTACTTCATTTAGAATCAAGAGTACTTCTAACTCGATCAAATTTTAAGGATAAAAATTAGGTAAGTGGTGAGAATGTTTATAATGACCCTATTGATCATATATGATTGATATCTGATATTTTCATCCATGTTCTATAAGAGTCTCCAACATTATATAAACACTATGTTGAACTTAATTATGTCTTATCGCCCCCAAACTGATTTCCAATTTGATAGGACAGTCTAGACACTGGAAGACTTGTTGACAGCATGCTAAATGCACTTCAAAAGAGTATTTTAATAGCATATTCCTATGGTCAAGATCATGTACAGTAATAGCTTTCACATAAGCATCTAAATGTATATATATGTGTCCCTTAATGGGAATAGATGTAAAACACCTACATTCTAGGATGAATTTAGAGAACACAAGCTATTGGGATGTAAAATGGTCTAGTAAATGGTACAAAAGGTAAAGAAGATTCAGAAACAAATCAGGGTATATTAGATTTTATATAAGATCTATTCTGAAAATTGATGAAAATAATTATAATTTTAGGTTGGAGACAAAGTGTTCCTATACATATCTCTATAGAATAAGATCATGATATTTTAGAAGAAGGGAAAGATAAGTCATAATTATGTTAGCCCCTTTTAGATTCTTGGTCACATTGGAGTCATGATTTATCAACCAAAACTCCCACCAAAACTATCTCAAGTACATGATATATTCCACATATCCCTCTTGAGGAATCACATACCATAAATTTACTCAATTTAGAGTTAGTACTCCTAGAAAATGATCTCTCTTATGAGGATCAGCCACTGAAGATCTTGGGCTATAGAAATAAATTTCTACACAATAATACAACTCACCTAGTAAAAGTAGTATAGAAAAACCAAATGTATGTAAAGGAGACATTGGAACCAGAGAAATCCATGAAACAAAATTACCCTCACAAATTTTCACCTTAGTATGTAAAATGAGATTTCATGGGTGAAATTTCTTAATGGGGGAATGATGTAATGACCAATAATTATATCAATGTAATTTCAGCTCTGATTATATAATTATGCCATATTTTCTAGTTTAGTATTATATAAATCACAAGAAACACATAATGAAAACTAGCATCATTTTAATATACTGAATTAGAAATTACATTTAGGGAATAAACATGGCCATAAAATTTTAAAATATTAATATGGGATAAAAAATAGAAAATAAGATATCTAATATATGAAAATTCAAATCGACTTGATCCACTAGAAAAATCACACTCATGAACAATACTATAGAAATGAAATAAAATTTTTGAATTTGAAATATTCATCTTTAAATTGAAAATATATATAAAATTAATAGAAAATATAATTTAATAATGAATTAATGAAGTGTGATATATTTATATAAGTTAGGGAACTCATATGACAACTAAAAATCTGAATGTTTGAATCATAATCTGACCATTGGAATTGTATCAAACAGTTATGAATAGTAATTTGATCATTAGAATAGTATTATCAATTATGTAGGTGTAAAATAAAATTTATCTTCCTTATAAAATGAAAATATGATATATTTATATCATTATAATGGTAAATAAATTTTTTACATTTGATAAAATAAGTGTTTATATTTTTCAAAACCATATATGTTTCATTTTTATTTTTATAAAAAAATATATTAATTTAAAATAATTATTATTTACATACAATGGTTTTATAAATAAATATTAATATTTATTATAATGATAATATTATTTTATGAGACCATAGTTGAATTTTTAAAGGGTTCAAAAATTGATCATAATATTAACATTGGTATTTTTTAAAATAAATAAGATTTTATTGTAGAAATAAAATTTGTAAAATTTATATAATTATTTTAATAAATTTTATTTAATTTTTTTAATCTAAATTTTAAAAAATGGTTAAGGTGATTTTTTTTGTTTTCATAAAATATTTGAATTTTTTTAAATAGTAAAATACAGTAAAATATTATATTTAACATTATGAGTGAAATACATGATTAATTTCATAAGGGGTGATGTAATAACCCATTATTTCAAATAAAAATGAACCATGTACTATATATAGACATAATAATCAACACTATTTTAATTCTTGATCCAAAATAATAAACTAATTAACATGATATTAAAAAAACACACATCTCATCCCCTTATAAATACTACCCCTCACCCTTCTCCTCACATATTCTAAGAATTGGATATTGAAAAATTCTACCCATTTCTCTTCCAATCCCTCTCCCCTATTACCTAGTTATTTTGGTCTCACCAAAATACCAATTCCATGTTTTTTAAGAATTTTTTCAATGAGAGGACATTCAAGAGGTAATATTCTCAAACCATCTCTTCTAAATTATTTTCCTCTTCTACCTTTTCCTCACCAACCTCATACAATAGGGAATAATAACCTCCATATGATATATATACTAGAATTTTATAGTGCTAAGTGAATTTATATCATCAATCCTATTCTCTTCTCCTCTTATTCTAAAAATGAAACCATTGTCCATATTATGGCGGTTCAATGCCTCCATGGACGATCAGTTTTTGTTTTCCATTACCACATTCATGGGAGGATTAAATTAAAATATAATGGTTTAAAATGACCTGAATATGTATATTATATGTTTTTTTCACATTTTGGAAATAATATATGACTATAATATTAAATAAAATGAAACTAATTTCTGATGGTTGGTAAAACCACCAAAATAAACTAACCATATAACATTAACATTTTTACTAAATGAATTATCCATATTTTGAAACACATATGATTATTTGGTACTATTTAAATTTATAGAAGTATATGAAAATAAATTCACTTCTATATTTTTATTTTCATTGGAAAATAATATTCATAATTATGCCCAAGTGATCCGAACCTGGAACCATGAATCGAATGCCTTCAAAACAGTGAAATTAAACCTTATATATCATTGAAATAGTTGTAAATGAAATAAATATAATTAAAATAAACCAAATATATATGTAAAAGGTTATAAATTTTTAAATTAATGAATTTAATTTGATTATTCGGGATTTTAAGTGCAGGTTCATAATGATTATGTAACATAAGGTAAGGGATCTCTCTGAACCACACTATTTTCTTTAGGTTATGCTTTCCCTCTCTTTACATAACTTTATCTCTATATTTTTCTTATTTAATTGTTTTATATTCATTATATATTTTCTCCTTATATATAACTAGTTTAATTCACATTTATTTTATGGGTATATACATGTTTTAAAGGTTTGCTTCTCAATTCCATTCATTAACATAACCTAATTAAAGGGAACTTCTATGTCACTTATCCCATTTCATGTATCCCTTCGTAAAATGTTTCAAACCATTATTTGTTTATAAAGTTACCCATTTTATTATGTAAAAATATTTTTAGTTCATTCATGGTTTTATTGAAATTAATATGATCTTTCGCTTTTTAAATACTCCTTAGCCTTTTCCATAAAAACCCACTTAATAGGTACATTTCTAAAGTTACTCATCCACTCTTTTTCACTTATTCACTTCACATAAACATATTTTCATGAAACATGATTTTTTTCATCTATAAACTTCCAATAATGTTTTAATCCCCAATTTTATGTAATCCATTATGATATGATATCTGGTTATGATATAATATGTGATTCTATAAACCATTTATTTCCATGTGTAATATTTATGTTTATGTATTACGTTTGATTCCTTAAGTGGAACACATATTCATGTACATGTTATGATGGTTTCAAAAATATATAAATCCAATTCATTGGAAAATTTATATGTATCGTAATCTGATATGTATAGGATTAGGTAGTAAAAGTGATCAACGATGAGACTCAGTCCACTATGTGATGTTGCCTTGGAATTTATCCTTGACTTATGCTTATGATATGTTTTATGTTGTTTCTACATTCTTATGTTTAAATGGCCTAATGATTCAATGTTATTTATTTTATACCCACATATGATTATTTATTAGACTTTTGTTTCATGATATCATGTTACTATTTTTTAATAATGTGTTATGCTTTGTTAACTTCTTTATTCCCTTACTCATATTTGTTACTCACTCAGTTTGTTTATGTATTCTTCAAGTTATCCTATGTATTTTTATGGGATCAAATGGATTTAGGATCTCATTATTGATATTCAAATAAATATTTTTTTATTTTTATTTTCATGTATTTTTTTATGCACCTTGTTTCCCAAAGGCATTGGGCATCTCAATCCATTGTTTGCATTTATTAGATATTTATGTTTAAAATCATGTAATAATATGTTTGAAAGTCTTTGGTTACTTTATCATTGCCCCCATAGAGAAATAAAAAATTAAAAGAATGAAAACTTCCTATTAATACTAACTATGTAATATTATCCCTTTTCTATATAATATCTCATCAAGAAAGAATCATATATACATGTGTCATTATACCTTAATGATTCATGTATGTTTATTTGAGTTTCCAATATGAAATTCACTATGATCACTATGTCTATAGATATAATTCATACACTTTTATATATATTTAAAAGGGATATAGATGTCTTCTTCTATAATCTATAAGGTAAAAATCCTTTCTTAGTCCTTCAACTAATTTTATACCACTCTTGCCATACCTAAAATAAACTACTTAACCTATAGAATATATGTTAATGTTTCTATCATGAATTTAAATATTTGATTCATGACATAAATTAATATGTATATCAAGTATTAGTTTTTTTATACACTCTTATATATAAAAATTTCCAATGACACGTAGTATGTGGAGTTCCTACTAGTGGTTATATCCCCATGATGTCCCTTATTAGAGAGAAATAAGTTTGAACATCATGAAATGAAGTCCCCATTTTTACTTCCTCTTGATAATAAATAGTCAAGATTCATTTTTTCCTATCATGCAGGTCCAGCTGACATAACTTTAAGAATATTATTTTGGAATTTATAGGTTCTCATAATAGTGGGAACTATTATAACTTATCAATGGGACAAATATTCTAAGGAAATTATTATATAAGGCACATATAATAGTATAAAATATGTAATAATATAAAAATATTCATATATAAAACTAAATATATATGTTTAGATAATCAATAGTATATAAAGAAAGTTGGTTTTAGGACACCAACCCCATAATCTCTCGCTTTGACTAGAGTAATCTACTAATAAACCTACTGATTAGTTATCATATAATATTTATGCTTCTTTTGAGTTATAGATTTATTCAATGGATCTACCATAATTAACTCTATCAATAATCTTATAAATGTGAATATATCTCTAATTAAACACCTTCAAGAAATGAACCTCACAAAGTATTTGATTTATATGTTTGTCTGATCTAATTTCTTTGAAATTAACCACTCTTTCAGTGTTATTACATAACATTGTTATATAAACCAAACTGTTAGGTACTACACTAATATCTAATAAAAAATTTTATATTAAAACTACTTTTGATCTATATTAGAAGCTTTAATATACTCAAATTTTATGGATTTTAGAGCCATGTGAAATTTTGAGTTTTTTTCTCACTACAAATAATTTTGATAAAAAAATTGATTTATTTTGAGATAATTATACATATATATACCCTAATTATAATTTTAATGTACACTACATATTCTAGTAAAATATTTTTTATATTCTTAATGATAGTTTTATCTAATACCCATTGTAATTATCCTTGAATTTTCAGGATATGATTAATCTTAACACATATCAGGGTATATATGATAAATCTAAACACTAATGTGTAAAGGATTATATTCATTATATATTTATTTTCCAATGTACAAAAACTTTTCCTCTATAAATATTTATATAGTGTTACATAGGTAATAATCCTTTTTAGATTTTTTAATAATATATTTTTTAATAAATTTTCTATGTATATACATTCAATAATTTTAAATATCTTATTATATATATCTCTATAGAATTTGATCCCTAGAAAAAATTCTTATAATTTAAGTTATTCATGTAGAAGCATTCATTTAACCAAGTCTTAACTAAATTTATGACTTGTATCTTGTTTTCCATATACCACTAGGAAAACTATGGAACTACCACAAAACTTCTTTTTGATACTAGGATCATATTAATTTTTAAAGAAACCAAATTATCTTATAGCCTCATCAAAATGAACATTCCATGAGTTTTATGCCTATATAAATCTATAATTGGTTATTTAAATATTTCATTGTTTTTTAGATTTATTTTATTCCATAAACCCTTATAATTATTTCATATAGAAATGTTCCAAAACATTTCATTCAAAAATGATGTTTTTACATCAATAAACAAAAAAAATATTCATGGTATGTTGCTATGGAATTTATCATTTTAACTTTGATATATTATATCATAGTTTACACATTGAATTTACAAAAAACCTTTATCACACATTCTTTCTTTATCTTCTATATCTAGCTTATATGTTATTTATTGCTTACTTGTAGGATAAGAGATGTAATTTTCAATGAATAACATTTTATAATTTTTAATGATAATAAAAAATTATCACTTTAGTTATCTAACTTATTTGATTAATATATTTTGTATTTAAGTATCTAAAATATTTACTTTCTTGTGGTTTTTTGAAGCTAGTTCCTATGCTAACTCTTGTTTGTCCCAAATATCATGAGCCTTGACTACATAAAAATTTATTTTTCTAAAAATTTCTCCTTTGGAAATGTAATCCTAATCTAGAAATTTAGTATATATTTAGATTATTTTATTTTTAGTATATGTTATTTTATAATAAAATATCATTTTGTTACTTTTAGATAATTTCCAAAGATATACTTTGTGTTTCCTATTACAAATTCATTGTTAACATTAGCCTTAACAAAAAATTTGAATTCATATAAATAAATATATGCTTGGCTAGGATTATTCCAATAATATAAACCATATGATATTATATTTGTCACCTTTCTTGTAACACTTCATTTAGTGTGTGTAAGGCCCATCATATTTTCAAGGTGAGTTATGGGATGTTTTTTGGTTGATTTTTATCCTAGATTTGTGCATCTTACTCACTTTTAGTTGTTCATTTGAGAGTGATTTTAGGAGTAAAGTTATAAAACTATAGCTAATATAAAGTTTTAGAAAGATATTCATAGCATGAAGGAAGCATTCATGGAATGAAAATGGTAATTAGGGTTATAGGGTGGGTACTACTTATAATGGTTCATAGAATGAACTTTAATTCCATCACATGAAAGTCTCCTAGTGTTTTTTAAGAGGTAAGTTCATAGTTTCCCCTTGAAATGCCTTATTGTACCTCTTATCTTCTCCCTCAACCCATACAAAACCAAAAAACATGAGGGGATTCTATTTGGTGATTTGGACACCCACATTTTCATTTATTGGTGGATTCAAGTTCCCCTTGTTGTGGTAGGTTACTTTTGGTGAGTCTAAGACAATACATTCCTTAAACTATCTTCTTATTCTATATTATTGTTTCTTCATGTAATAAACACTAATATGTTCATTTTAGGGTGGATTTCATGGATTTTTTGTGACAAATTTGATTCGGGTAGTGATTATTGTTTTTTTATATCCTTCATGCATGAGGTAGGAAGTCCTTAGCATGTTACAACTTTTATATGGAATTGAATTCCATTATTTTCATGTGGGTTCATGTTTATCCCTATGAGACCTCTATTATTTGTGTCAAAGTGATTAGGTGAGGCTCATATTGATGTAATTAGTCCCTTATAGGGGTAGTGTGAGTTATGTTCCTTGAAAATTATTAATGTGATCCTTGTATCAGCTATATGGGTAGGGATGTCCTCCTAAGTAAATGGGATTGGAATTGGTCATTTGGGATTGATTAAGGCTAGTATAGAAAAGATAATTGATTTGGGAGTTTGGGTAGAAAATTACATTTCTTGGTTTCATAAAAACTATGAATGGAGCCTTAAAATAAGTATAAGTGTAGGGTTATCTTCTTAGGTAAATTGGATTGGAAAGTTCCATTTGGGTTCATAAAATTCAATAATGAGGTGATATGATGATGTTTGGGTTCATGAGATTATACGGGCTAACCATGAGTGATATTTTGTATCTTTAAGTGTGATTAAATGAAAAACATGATTCATATGGTTGGGTTCCATTAGGATGATGATGTTTTTCATGGGTGGGACATCGAGATGGGTTATGGTTGTATGATTTTTCCTTTCTTGTGTGAATTTTACTGAATACAGATGGTTTTTTCTTATTTCTTGATGTGACCTCTCCAAATTATATGAGGATAGGTCATTGTGTTTGATAGGCCTTCCCTGGAGTTCATGAGGATGAATCATTATACTAGATGTGACCTCCCTATAGTCCATGAGGATGGGTCAGTGTGCTTGAGGTAACCACCCAAGAGTCTATAGGGATATGTCATTGTTCTTGATATGACCTCCCAATAGTTTATAAGTATAGGTCAGTGTGCTTGAGGTGACCTATATAGAGTGAGTAGGGATGGATCGGGGCTCTTAATGAGTATTTTACCTATGTGATAAGGTTTAGGCTATGTGTTCCTTTTACATTCATAATTTCAGCATATATTCCATCCAACAATGATCTAAAGAAGGTATGGTCATGGTTCGTGGTTTCTTGGTTACTACATGATGACACGACAAGTTGTATGAATATATTTGATATTTACTTTCCATAATCAGATATATATTTATATTACTACTTAAATTATATTAAGGATGTCTTTTTGTAATTATAATAGGTTTATACATGAACCCTTAACAACAATCTTAGTACATATACAAGATTTATGTCCAAGGATTCAAATGAGGGAAAGGGCCCTACTTAAAGAAGTTGTGTAGGGGGTCAGGTTTTTTGGTGATTCCAGGATAGAATCTATGATCATTTTTTAGATAATACTTTTATTCATATTTTATTTTGATTATTGTATATATATATTCCATAGGTAGGGATCTCTTTGACTTATGTACTATATATTTTATATCATATTGTTATAGCATATGGTATTATTGTTGTTTCTTCCACTATATGATCTTCCTTTGTTTACGTTATTATTGTTTATTTTTATATCATATGTGTACCGTGATTTTTATTTTCTTTATTTAGGGAATACACTCCCCGTGATGTCATTTAGTCCATCTATATTAGTCAGTGTCTTCTTGTTCTTGAGTAAGTGTGCATTAGGTTATGTGGAACCTAATTCTAAACCAGGTGATTTGGAATGGGGTGTTATAAAATAGTGTCAAACACCTTTTATTTTGTCTAAATATTGAATAAAGGTATATAAGAGATAGGGAATTTCTGGCACATGGAATTTTATTGTCGTCTATGAGTAACTAACCCACATATGAGGAAAGGATAAATTACCAAGGGTAGGATTGATGATCTTGATTTTTTTATTACTCTTAACTGATTTCACCTAGAAAAATACACATGATTTTGGTAGTTATAATTTATAGGATTTTCTATTGGCCTATTTATCAAGAGTGAGTGAGTTCATGCATCATGAAAAGGAACTTAGTTTCACATATCATGCGCCTATTTTCCTAAGATTGATAAAGGTTTAACTTAATTAAATTCAAACAATAATATATTTTGCATTTTCCCAAATAAAAAATTGGTGAAATTTAATTAATTTTCCTTATTCATGGTGTATTTTTTATTCATTATTAAGCCTGACATGAATCTATTTATGGTATGGTATAAATCCTTGAGTAAGAGGTAAGTTTATTTTGTTTGTTTCTTACTTTTTCCTTTAATTTGTTGATTGAGATTTATATGTGTTTCTAAAAAGTGAAATTCAGCTAGAATAAAATGTGTCAAATGGTTTTCAAAGGGGTATTAGTTAATAAAGTTATTTTTTACAAAAATTATTGTAAAATGGGTTCTTCGAATAAAATTTATCTTCATAGTGATTTCAATGGTTCATTTTTAATGGAATTATAAATTTAAAGGGTATTTGGCCTCATTTGGGTTGTGAATCGAGTTAAGTATTGGTTATTATAGAATTATATCAAATAAGTAAAATTGTTTTGTTTTTAATAAATTGTTTATTTAAAATGAAATATGTATTTGAAATTTAATGTAGTTCCCCAAATGTTTTCTCAAACATTTTGGTTGAAATAAAATTTCAAATGTTGTAAATTTCTTGCCACACCATGTCGATGATTTTTGTCAATCCCACTTTGAACTATTAAAGTAGGTTTTTATAGTGTGTTCTTGAGACCCCCATTACAAGGATATTTTTTATTGTGATTTTTGTGGATCATGAACCGAGGGTGTATAGATATCATGGTTGTGTGTTTTGGGGACTAACAACCCTTTAGGGGATGGAATAGTAGATGGATTTATAGTTTTTCTTGGAGATTGGGTTTGTGATGGGACCTATAAAGGGGTGGTTTGGCATGTGAATTTTTCCTATGATGGCTATGTAGATCTCTCTAGAGTCATTAGATAGATGTTTTGGGATGTAGGTTGTTTTATGATCCCTTGGTATAGACGTGAACCCTCAATTGGTTAGGCTTGTGTGGTGTTATTTTGGGTAGAGACCCGTGAGTTAGATGGGTTATTGTGTGGTGTTTCCTTAGACTATTAATATGTGTCTATAAGTGTATGAGTTGGGATAATATCAATTTAGAATAGATGTATTTATCTTTTACTCATTGGTTATATATCTATTAGTTATAAAATCAATTTTCATAGGCTTTAGGGGATAATATAAGTGGGTTATTCTCCTTTACTTGAGTCAAAAGCATCTAGGAATTTAAAGGTATTAGTTGTGTGGTGGTTCATGACCTAGTTTGGGGAGACCTTCAGTGAAAATGATTGATCTGTATAGGATCGATTATTTGGATAAATCTTGTGATGTATTTGTTTTTTGTAACATGAGGTTAGCATTTTTTGGGAAGTTAAACTCGCTAGAAACTGAAATGATACTATTGGTAGGTGTACACAAGATGAGATAAATTCATTGTTTATTCCCTATAGTAGTATAGGCCACACAATATATAGTGGTATTGAAGAATATTAAGAGGTGTAATGCTTGGAGAATCATGTCTAAATCCCTTTGATTCTATAGGTTTCAAGGTTCTATGAACCTTGGGTTTCTATAAGGTTATTTAAAGAAATGACTTCATATGAGTAGTTTGGTATTTGTGGGAAATGTTGGTGGCTAGTTTCTTATATACTAATTGGTGTAGTTGGAATTTTATAAGATGGGTAGTGCCTTAGTGAACAACCTAGAGAGTGGATGTTCCATGGGTATTTGGATCTGTTTATCATGTGTTCGAGTAAAGGGAAGTGGTGACATGATGTTTAATTTCCATGGAACTTTTTATAGGTTCATAGAGGAGTGTGGGATCCCATCCATCCAACGGCCCAAAGGCCTTCAATTTTTCTTTATTGATAGACCCCCCTTTTAAGGGATGAATGGGGGAATCCAAAAGACATCATGAACTTAGAAAAATTACATGTGAAGGAAAAAATAAGATTACAAGCTGACTAGCAACATGGATCTGCCCCTCCCAGCAATTAATCAAAGTAAAGATTTCCACCATTGAAAGTAAATTCAGTGAGTAAGTGTCATGTGTCAAAGCACAGGCCTGATCCGACTACTGACACCATACCCTCTCAAACGACCAAGTCCAAAAATCTCTGCAAAGATGAAACGTCATCTCTGGATCCTCTTCTGGATCATGATCAAAGTAGACGAGTCCTAGAATAATGACCTCTCACTTTTGAGGTCAAACTATTCAAAAAAACCACTACCACCATTCACATTCAACTCATTACTAAACTAATAATCACAAAACCCAATCACTATGGAATCCAACCCACTGCACACCTCAAGGAACTCACCACACTGCATGATAGAGCAAACGAAAGACGATCAAAGTCGCAAAGCCAGACCATCGTCACCTAGGACTGGATGGCCCAACACCACTACAGAGGAACGTCACCAATTAGGATATCTGGACCACTCTAAACCAAAAACGCCACATTGGGCATGGATATGCTTAGAACAGTATCGCAGATGCCCCCTTACCAGAGTCTGATGCAACCAAAGCACAGGAAATGGAAGAAACCAACATGAAGTGGCATAAAGAGAATCCGAAAACTAGAATTGACCCTCTGAAAACCAGTAGAACTACCAAATAGATGCAATCAACAAGAAAAAACCTTGAATCACAGAGATCGTCCCTGTGCAGAGACCGTAGGACTACTAGATGCCTGAACTAGGTGGCCCTCTCCCCTCTGCGCCACACCAGGGCCAACGCGGGGCCATGCCTGAGCAGACAAAGAAAATCCTCCACCTATTGAAGCTGAACCAAGGTTCTCCACTGAGACAACTCCATCCACCCAGATCTATGTCATCGTCTAACAAAGCCACCATCCATCGAGCATGACTAGATGGAGAAGACGGTTCCATGCTCGAACCAATGAAGATGAGATTGGATCTGATGCATGGACACCCCCATCCACCCAAATCTGTGGTCGTCACCTGCCGAAGCCGCTGCCCATCGAGCATAAAGACGGTGAAGCTGGTGCCTTGCCTTAGCCGATGAAATTGGAAGCCTCCTCAATGAACCCTACTGACGTCAAGGTGAAGGAAGCCAATGCCTGACCATCTGAGGAATATTGGAGGATGGGAAGGAACGTCTTTTGATGAAGAAACCCTAGCCCCCGCGAGACAGATTCTTCCACCGCTCAGAGGCTTCGGGTCCTCTCTTCAATCATTAGAGGAGTCTGGGATGACTGTAATGATCACTGATAAAACATATGATTGAGCATTTTAGCTTGGTAAAAGTGAAGTGGTTATCGTTGAGGTTTAGAAATGGAAATTGGGTTCCCTATGTGAATATTTATCATATATAAAATATAGGTTAGGGGGATATATTAGCCGAGGTAGGATCAGATACTAGTATTTCTAATTGGTTCCCCTATATGTGGAGTGTAGTTTAGTGATGTGATCCCTTGGGAAGTGAAGGTTATAAGTTGTGGACCATCATGTAAATTTAATTTGGATATATTAATGGAGGTTCTTGTGCCTTAGGAGTTGGTCCATATTGCTGGTTAGTAGTGATGACTGGGGGTTTTCCAATTTAAGTGAGGGTGGTTAACCTATTGGAATTATGAGACCTGATATTAGTGTCATGGGTTGATATTTTTAGGTATTTTGGAAAATTCTCATATGAGGTGAACTCTTGTAGAATATTGAACCTAATTAATAAGTTTTTAGAAAAGTGGTGGTGTAGGTATCCCTTGATGGGAGGTAGTCTTATGGGTAGTTTCCCTTATGAAGAAATGGAAAAGATTGGCATCTAGTTTTTTAATGTTAGGGTTTGATAGAAGGCCAGTCCTTGTCATATTGTTTCAGTTTTAGTAAGTTGAGTTATTTTTTTCTTGAAAATATGTCTTTGTTAATGGTTTCGTGGTGGTGGTTTAGGAGATCAATGAGTTTGGTAGCTGGAAATTTAAGGATTGGTTAAACTGCCTATTGAAATACCTCCAGTTTGTGTTTTGGTAACGTATTAGCAATAAGACATGGGAATTAGGGTTTGATAAATGTGAGGAGAAAGGCGTTTATAAGGTGGTAAATAAATATCCTAGGGTTTATGATGTTATGGGTGTGTGAGATGATTATTTCATCTGAGGAATGAGAAATGATCCATCAAGGATTAGGTATTGTGGTGTCAGTTTGGGTAACCATGTATTCTTATAGTAGCACCTCATTTAGGACATCAACATTTGATGAAGTAAGAGAAGGTCATGCCATAGTTTGAGAGTTTGAGAATTCCTATGGTTGTTTGGTTGTTAGATATAATGATGATTTGAATGTAGGTTCATATTTTAGAACCATATAATATATATTGTGGGAGAAATTGAGGAATGGTCTATGGGGAATGGTAGAACCTCTCATTTGGGTATTGTGACTACATAGAAATCTCTAGGAAATTTCATGAGATTGGGAGTTGGATATTCATTCCTAGAGGATAGGTTTTATGGAAGGGGGCCCTGGATACACTTCTCAAGGAATAAAATTCCATATATGGATATTTTATAACACCCATCATATTTTTAAAATGTTTCATAGGTTTTTTTCTTGTTTATTTTTGGATTAGACATGTTTATATAACTTATTTTTGGTTATCTAGAGTGTGGGGGTAGTTTGGAAGTGAGTTTAAGAATAACGGTCATGAACTATAGCTGATCGGAAGATGCAGGCCTGTATTCATAGTGTGAAGGAAGCCTTCATTTCATGAATATGTTGAGTAAGTTTGTAGGGTGTATTTCCTGCAATGGTTAATTTTGTGAACCTTTGGTTCACACCATGAAATTATCATGGGATATTTTTTAAGGGGAAAGGACTTAATAACCCCTTTGACCCCCCTTATTTCTATTTTTCTCTTCTACCTTGATCAATGAACAACCTAAGTGACATGATGGGATTCTCTTTGGTGACCCTCCTTCTCATTTCTTTGTGTATTCAAGTGTCACTTATTGTGGAAGGTTCTTTTTGGTGATCCTAAGAATGTTCACGTCCTAAATGATTCTCTTATTATTTATTCTTGTTTACTCTTCTTGTAAATCCTAATATTTATATGTTAGGCAAGATTCCATGGATTTTTATCATCAAAAATGAATCAGAGATTGATTATATATTATATTCTAGGTTTTCCTATGAAATTTAGATATTATTTTTTCAGTTTAAATGTTTGTTTATTTAATAATGTGAGTTCCCAACATGATCATTTATGTATAGGGGTTTCTAAATCTTGTTATTAACCTAGAGCCCCAATTTTTGGAAAACCAAGGTAGGTATCATGGTTAGTATAAACTGAGTAGGACAAGCTACAAGGTTTGAGAAACTGTACAAGGGATGGAAAAAGGGATCCAAGAGGCCACTTGGATTGAGGAACCCGTTCAGCCTACGGTGAACGCACAAATAAGGGGCTATTTATTTTTAAAAGAGGATGAGACATGGTTTTTACATTGTTTTCCAAACTATTCACTTAAATCATGTGAGGTTCCCCTTAATGTAATGAAGGGAACATGATTGGCACATTGGTTGGCCAACTATGGGGTCAAACCATGCGACCCAGTGTTTTTGGTAGAAATGAAAAAATTACATGAATGAGTTTATAATTTTAAAACACTTCTTCTTCTTTTTTCCAACAGAATTCCCCTTAAGTGGAGAGATCCATTGAATCCAAATTCATAGTCTCTGATATTATTTCCTCATTAGATGTTTGATTCTATTCTCGTTTGTCTCATCAGATCCACACCTATGAGTTCTTAATTCCTATTTTTTTGTTATTGATCTAAATCATTTATATAGGTGTAAGCTAATATACCATATTTCAGGTTTATTCATCCATTTTTTCTTTTCTCTCTATCTATATAGAATCATAGAATGATAATGGACAAGTGATCTACTACAAACCTATGTTAGGTGGTCTATACCTTTCTCTAGGGGTTTAGTAATTTATAAACATAGTTTCCATTGTTCCATGTTCCAAAATTTCAAGTGTTTCCCCCTTAATTAATTAAATTCTTGAATTGAAAGGATTAGAACCTATTGGGGATTCCCACTAGTTCCTTTGGAATTGTTGGAGGTTTTTATCCCCAACCATGGCCACCCATGGGGAGTTCCCCTACCTTTTCCAGTTATTATACCACCCATGTGGTGTGATTAATCTTTCCTAGTTAGAGGAATCCCTTAATAAATTTTAATTAATTGAATTAAATTTATTAGTATAAGTTTATTCCTCATTTTCCATGTGTTGACATGATGTGAATTATTTAATAATTTAAATTGATTTTATAGAAATTTTGGAAATGAGTGGGTAGACTCATGGGATATAATTGTTTGTGAATTTATTAATTCAATGAAATGATGAATTTAAATGATATTTTATTCCTTGGTTTGTATACATTGGATCCTAATTCCATTACATGCCATGTATGCTACTCAGATGGATCTTATTTACAGTAGTGGATTCCTTAGACTTTTTTCCTCCTTGGGTCTTGATTTTGTAGGATTAATTGGACCTTTCTAACCCTTGGATTTAGATTTCTTAATATCACATTGGAAATGTTATGCTGACATGCTCCTTAGACCCCACCCAAGTCATTACCAATTTTCTATTGAGATGCTTCTAGGACTCAGCATGGATTTATTGGTCTTCTATACCTTGGATCTGGCCCTTTGTGGTCTGGTGCCTTTGCTTACATGACATGGTCATTGTGGATGAATTTATTATATGTAAATAAAGTGATGAATGTAATATAATAGAGTATATAGAATGGTCATGCTACTGGTTTACATTTGGTTGTATGGAATTGTTGTGGTTGATCTTGTGGCATGTTTTACAGATATCCTAAGTATGGGTATCAAATTACTATGGATTGAATAGATTTTATTACACCTATTTATTTATATTTTTAACACTTACCTTGTTTATGGGATCCTGATTATTGTTTGTAGGGATCCTTGTTTGGTTAGACAGTTTCAATTTATATTTATCACATATTCCATGGTCACTTTGTTTTTTTTTTGTTTTACATGTGATATATATTTCGCACTAACTTGCTTGTATTTCACATACTATATTCGTTATAGACACTATTGGAAGTGGCCTATTGAGTGTTATCTCACACCCTATTTGGGTGGCCATTTGGTACCCATACAGACTTCATGGATGCAGTTAGGGATTGTGGTAAGCACCCATAGTAGGTGTAACACCCCAAGATTTTACGAAAAATATTCTTTTTAAATTAATTAATGTCTTGTGTTGTACGCTACACAAAAAGGAGCTTGCACAACATACAGCTTTGACTTTCCTTTCATTACACACAATTGCGACCTTCCTCGATAGCGTGTGTAGTACGCAATACCGAGTTTCACTAAACAACGATATGCTATTAAAATATTATTAAAACTAGACGTTATGAATAGTAATAACCACTTTTTGAAATTTTGTAATTTTTATTTTTCAAAATGGAATTCATTTTTGGATTCGTAATATCGAAATTAGCTTAGGGTGAAATTTTGGTACTTTTCGGATAACTTTCATTTTCTGATGAATAGTGAAAATTACTAAATTTTAATTAAAAAAAATTTTTTTAATCAAAATAATTAACAGTGATAAATTATTAATTTGAGTGGTTTTAAAGTATATTTAGAATATATTTTTATAATTTAATACAATGTTGTTCATTGGATGTAATTTCACATTTAAACCAGACATAAACAAGTGTCAATATTTTGATAGTTATTATCTCTTAAGAACACGCTATTTGTTTTGATGACGAGAATTAATTTTTTTAAATTAATTAATGCAACTGATATGTTTTGAATTTGTTAAAATAGACATCATTTTTGAGTTCATAATATCAAATATAGCTTAGGCCTAATGTTTGGTATTTTTCTGGAAACTTTCATTTTTTGATGAATAGTTAAACCACTAAGTGGTAGTTAAGAAAAATGAAGTTTTCATAAAACTTGATTTTACCACTTCTGTGAGTGGAATTTCAAAAATCCGAGAGACACGGTTGATTTCAGTAAGTAAAATGTGGTTCAATGAGATGAATATAATTTTTGGTGAATAGTAGCTTTTTACTTTTTTTTACCACGGTTAAAAGTAAATAGGGTAATTAAGGGTAAAAATGATATTATTATTACCCTAACACATGTCCTAATTCTATTGGATAAGTTTAATTCGAACAAAAAAACCTTAGGAATGAAATATGAACATTTAGGCCCACTTGGATTAGATTAGGACATTTATTATTAATTTATTTAAAGAAGGGTTAAAATAGTTAAAATCAAAGTTTAATAAGTAAATAATTTCTAATATAGGGTTATAAATAAGATAAATTCGACTATAAATAGTAATTAGAAATCTAATAAGATTTACTACATAATGGTATTTTATTCGTAATTTTTAGACATTAAATAATTTAATTTATTTATGACACAAAGATGATGAAGTAATTATCTTATTAATGAAATATTGACATAATCGATGTTATAAATACCCAAATAAATGTAATTTCAGACTTTTTATGAAATAAAATAATTTTATAGTTTAATATGACATGTTATTATGGATTTAATTTACTTTTTTTGAACTAATCATTCTGTTATAATTTTCACAAAAATCAATTACAAAATAGTGTCAAAATTGACATAAAATAGTTTTTAAAACAAATATTATATTATTAATTGTTATTTTATTCCTAAAAATCTAAGGTTTGGCCAAATGACTTAGATAAGGTTTTATATATTAATAATAAACAACTTGGGGTTCTTTTGGCTTCTTATAGTAAGTTTATTAACCTTATAGTATAAGAACACAAGAAGACACGGTAAAAGTAAAATTATTTAATTTAATGTTAAATCTAAATGATAAGGTTAAAATAGGAACATAAACTTGTCTAAATTTTATTGGATGAGAGGATTTAGACCCATCCCCACCTTAGCTTCTAAATAAATCAATTTTAAGCTATTTAAAATCAAATTTGACTTTATAATAAAATAATAGTTTTAGTTATTCCAAAGTTACCCCTCTCCTCCCTTATAAAAGGGAACCTCCTCCATCTCTTACTCACACAACTTTGAGCCTTCAAGCTCGGAAAACCCCTGCCAAATTCTCTTCTAAACTTCCCTATCAATATCCTAGACGTTCTGGTCTTCCTCAAAGACCAATTTTAGTGCCCTAAAGGGAGATCTCAAAGAGGCGCTTCAAAGAAGAGGTAATGTCCATTACCGATTATTTTATCTTTATTTCTTCTTCCACTTCTTCTTCTTAGGTTGTTTCATTATTAAGTAATAACATCAGTATCACTAATATACTGATATGTTATTATAAGTATGAAAAAACCCTATTTCACCATCTATCCATCCTACGGAAAACGAAATCACCGCGCATGCGTACGTACGGAATACCGTCTCCACGCCGTGGTGTAATCTGTTTTTACACCAACACCTTACATGGATGGGTATAATGGTGTAAAGAATAAGTATATATAGTTATTATAACATCATGCTTATTCTGATATATTTTATCATCCACTCCAATTAAATTCAATAATCATTAGAACTATATCATCGCTCGTGCGTACATACGGACTACCGTCTCCACGACGCGATGAGATTCATTCTCCATGTTAACTATTTAAGAATGATTATAAAGTATATATAAGCAATAATAATGAAATATATGACATTATAAAGCTACTGGATTTATGTATATATGTATGTCATCTACTTAATTCCATTCAACTCAATAAGGAAAAGAAAACAGCGTTCATGTGTACGTACGGTGTACCGTCTCCATGAACGGTGTATTTCTTTCCATTTACTGATCTATTATATATATATATATATTCTGAATATATATTATATATAAATAATGTTTTATAATCTGGAATTAAGTAATCATGATCTAAGTAATCATATGAATAATTACAAGTCAAAACAGGGACGACAAATGAAACGATTTTACCCAAAACGCTCTTTAATATGGAATTTACAAAAGAACGGGTAATATAAAGCCATAAGTGAACCATATATGATATCATAACAATGATTATGATTCTGTAATAAGTCAATAATATTATTTAAATCATTATACAGGAGGTTCGGACACGTACAAAGCATATCGGACCAAAGGTAAGGGAAATATCACAATCTCATTTTTATCCGAGATTGTTTATACTTTGGCATTTAGTGGGGTGTATTTTATTATCCACATCAATGTTTCCTCAATATTTAATATTATTCCAATTCACCTAAAAAATTTTAAATCCTATTTTACCCTCCGGTGAGTTTTTAGTAAAATATATGAAAGGAGTATTTTGTCGTTTTTCGTACGAGGTAGTTTTTTGACTTTTCCGACAAAATAACGAGAAGAATGTTTTTTTTAACTTATACGGCATGAATGGATTTTTAAAACATTATTTCCAAGAAGCTTACTTTACAATTTTTCAAGTTTATATTTAATCAACTTCTTTTAGTTTATAATTGTACGACATGTTAAGAAAGTAAAAGTGTTTTTGAAGCAGAAAGGATATTTTCCTTAGGAATGGAGTTCAAGTGTTTTATCAAAATTATTTTCCATCTAAGATAATATATGGTTCTATTTATATCCCTATTATTAAATTTATTTGATTATGTTCTGATGGAATTATTTTTATGAATTCCTACATCTTATATGAATTGTTTTATGATGTCACAATGTTTAAGATTCCCATTTTTATTACATGGGTTATGCTATGATGTATGGTTTTCTGATTTTGTGGCACACATAAGAATGGTATCATTATGAGAGGGGTGAGACCTATATCTCCCTCCAATGCATTGGGTAAAGATTTTATATCTCATGAGATAGACATGGCTGGAACGGTAGGTTATACCGGTTCAGTGAAACAGGACTGAAACCAGGGTGACTCGGTTCAGAAATGGACTTTGTCCACTAAGATAGTCTTGGAAATGAGTCTTGACTAATAAGAAATGATTCTCTATGATTATGTGTGTATGCCACAAAGTTACAGGTTTTAAGTTATGATTATTGGGATTACATTTCACTTCTATGATTTATCCCATGTTATGAAATTATGCTCTCTTTTGCAGGTTAAGATTTCCAAAATGTTATGTTCTTATGAAAATGTTGTGATTGATGTTTCTTTTGTTTACCCTTACTGAGCATTTGAGCTCACCCTTTTATGTTTTCTTTTCCCCAGGATATAAAGAAAGGTTTTAGGTAAAAAAAAGGAAGATCATTATGGGATATGTTGAAGATCTTTCACAATGATTAGAAGATTATATTCCGAGTTTCCAAAGACACTAAACTATTACGATCCTTGTGTGTGTGTTTTTGTTATGTACTAAGTATTCCACAAAAGTAATGTAATGTCCATGTATGTCAAGCTTCGGGTCTCTACAGTTGGTATCAGAGGCAAAGGAGGTAGGAATGTATCCGATCCTTGGGAACTCTCACATGTGAGTGTTGGACGAAGCATGGCTCTCCGCCCAAGGGCTTCATGAGAAAATGGCTGCCACTGGGGATGGTGGTGTGTCCCGCCCAGGGGGTGTAGCCACCCATGGAGTGCCCTGATAGGTATCAATTGTAGTCCACTGGAAGTAATTCTATACCCCTATATTTGGTATCAGAGGAAAGGTTTAGTCAACCTTTGGAAACTAGGATGCGAGAACTTTAGTGAGATCCCTAGAGATATTTATATGGTATGTCTAGGGATGTACCTAAGGATAAGTATACGTATAGTATATAGTTCTAGAACTACGTTAATGATCTTAGAATTTATCCTAAGATGTTAGATATTGAGGGTACTACCCCTTTACTATGTTGTTTTCCCTAGCGTGATTTTTGCCTCTCACACTATTCTTTTTGGGTTTTAGACGATGGCTGGAACCCGAAGGAACCGTGTTGATCAATGAAATGGAAAATACAATGATTTTCCTCCTGAACAAACAAATGTTATGAGAGATGGAGTGCAAAATATTATTTCTATACTTACACAAGCTATGAATCATTCTAGACTTCCAAATGAGCAGAGAAGGGAACAATATTCTATTGAGTCCTTCATGAGGCAACGCCCACCATCTTTCAGAGTGTCTTCTGATCCACTTGTTGCTGAACAATGAATCAGTACCACTGAAAAGATATTTTCAGTTCATCAATATTCTGAACATGATAAATTCATCTTAGCAGTATATCTTTTGGAAGGTGAAGCTGATCAATGGTGGAATCTTATCAAGAATACGAGGCAAAGAGATGAAATTGAGTCCATGGAATGGGACGAGTTCAAGAACTTATTTTTCAATAAGTACTTCCCTCGTATTCTTCGAACAAAGACGGAGAAGGAGTTTCTTGAACTAAAGCAAAAGGATGATGAATATGTTGGTATATACGAAGAAACTTTTACAAGGCTTTCAAGGTATGCATCTGGATTTATCATCCAACCTGAAAGTAAAGTTGATCGATTCTTCAGTGGCTTAAAACCAAATCTTCGAAGGGCATTAGCTATAAGAGACTTCAATATCTATGAAGAAATTGTGCGTTGTGCTATCAAGGTATAAATGGAAGTTGGGGTTACTTATCCATCTCATAGTTTTGACAAGAAACGAAAGATGGGGTTCAAAGAGAAATCTCAGAATAATGGTGAAAAGAAGATGAATGTTTCCTTATGCTCAAAGTGTGGAAAGAAGCATGGTGGATATTGTCTTAAAGGGACAGGTAAATGTTTCAAATGTGGAAAGGAAGGTCATCGGGCATTTGAATGTCGCAATGATGCAAAGAAGATGTCTAATGATGCAAACAAAGGAAGGGATACACAAAATGAACCTACTACACTTCAATGCTTCAAGTGTAAGGAAATGGGGCATTATGCTAATAAATACCCTAATCCAAGGGTTAGTGATGACCGATATGAGAAACCACTTAAGGCAAAGGACAAAGGGAAGTCACATGCGATCACTATTGGTGATGTTGAATATGAAAACTATGTGGTGGAATGATTAAGTGTTTATGTAATGGGATTCCAGAATAATGTTGTATATAGTATCATGGAATATTGGAATATTTATGTTTTGGTCTATTGTGGTTTTCAATAATTTTATGGCATTGGTAACCATGAAAAGTGATTGAAATATTTTTGGAAAGCAGATGATATGCGCATAATGAAGGGATAAGGAGAAAATTAAATGTATTCATGAGGTCATGACTGATATAAGGAAAAGGTTATATCATGGTTTGAGTATATAGAATTTTTGGATTTTGGTATGTGGAAAGAGTTAACTTTTGACAGCATTCATGTTATCACTAAGGTTTTATGGGTATGAATTTTTCAAGAGAATACATCATTAAGATATTCACATGATTGGAATGTGGCCAATAATATATATGGGGGATAAATGATGGTATTCACATGATTGATTGACGACATTTCAAGTTATCGTTTTCTTTATACTATGAGCTTGGACTGAAGTATTTTAGATAATCCTAAAGATTGGAATGGATTATGTTAACCATAAGTTAGTATTGTCTAAGGATAGAACTTTTTTTGTTATTATTTATGTGATGTTATAGTAATGTAGTTTTAGAAAAAAGGACAACCAGCAGGACGGGCGAAGACCCATCGCGTCGGACAAGGCTGTGGGAATCGAACCCACAACCGAAGTGCGACTGGCCTTTATCGCCTACCACTAGCCTACAGGAAGTCCCTGGTTAGTAGAAACTAGTTTTATTAAGCGGTATGATATATGAAGTATAAGTTCATTTTTGGAACCATATACGATTAATCTAACCATAAGATGAACTTATAACTTTTTCTAACCTTTTGTTTGAAACAGATGGAATGACCCATCATTCTATCACATGATCTGCTAACACAATAACAAATTCAACTTCATTTCTTTAAGGGATGAAGTGGAAATTGTTCAATTCATGAACAATAGTGTTATTGTACCAAAATCATGTAAGTATTTCTTTTAATTCATCAGCTTTAGGGAAATGATCTTGAAAACCAAAAATGTTGTCCTAGTTCTCTTATATCTGATGAATTAGGTGGTACCTTAGATCGTCACAAATTTATGGCTTTGTGATTGCTAGATTTTCCATAGCCATATTCTCTACCACTCTCCATCAAAACATGATGGTTAGATTTCTCTTCCATATCAAGATTTTCACCTATGTGGAAACCCAGTGATTAGTTTATTTGGGTAACCGTTATGTTTCATACTTTTGTTTCTAAAGATTGGTTTTGGTATTCCTTTTTACGATGTGGGTTTCTATTAAAGAAACTTTCGAGTAGTAAACCATTTGTAACCCCGACGAATTTCGAGGGCGAAATTCATTTTAAGGGGGGTAGAATGTAACACCCTGAGATTTTATGAAAAATATTCTTTTTAAATTCATTAATGTCTTGTGTTGTACGCTACACCAAAAGGAGCTTGCACAACACGCATCTTTGACTTGCCTTGCATTACACGCAATCGCGACCTTCCTCGATAGCGTGTGTAGTACGCAATACTGAGTTTCACTAAACAAAAATATGCTATTAAAATATTATTAAAACTAGCCATTATGAATTGTAATAACCACTTTTTGAAATTTTGTAATTTTTATTTTTCAAAATGGACTTCATTTTTGGATTCGGAATTTCGAAATTAGCTTAGGGTGAAATTTTGGTACTTTTCGGATAACTTTCATTTTCTGATGAATAGTGAAAATTACTAAATTTTAATTAAAAACAACTTTTTTAATCGAAATAATTAATTGTGATAAATTATTAATTTGAGTCGTTTTATAGTATATTTAGAATATATTTTTACAATTTAATACAATGTTGTTCATTGGATGTAATTTCACATTTAAACCAGACATAAACAAGTGTCAATCTTTTGATAGTTATTATCTCTTAAAAACACGCTATTTGTTTTGACGAAGAGAACTAATTTTTTTAAATTAATTAATGCAACTTATATGTTTTGAATTTGGTAAAATATACATCATTTTTTAGTTCATAATATCACTTATATCTTCGGCCTAATTTTTGGTATTTTTCTGGAAACTTTCATTTTTTGATGAATAGTGAAACCACTAAGTGGTAGTTAAGAAAAATGAATTTTTCATAAAACTTAATTTTACCTCTTCTGTGAGTGGAATTTCAAAAATCCTAGAGACACGGTTGATGTCAGTAAGTAAAATGTGGTTCAATGAGATGAAAATAATTTTTGGTGAATAGTAACTTTTTACTTTTTTTACCACGGTTAAAAGTAAATAGGGTAATTAAGGGTAAAAATGATATTATTATTACCCTAACACATGTCCTAATTCTATTGGATAAGTGTAATTTGACAAAAAACAACATTAGGAATAAAATATGACCATTTAGGCCCACTTGGATTAGATTAGGACATTTATTATTAATTTATTTAAAGAAGGGTTAAAATAGTTAAAATCAAAGTTTAATAAGTAAATCATTTTTAATATAGGGTTATACATAAGATAAATTCGACTATAAATAGTCATTAGAAAGCTAAAAAGATTTTATAAATTATGGTATTTTATTTGTAATTTTGAGACATTAAATAATTTAATTTATTTATGACACAAAGATGATGCAGTAATTATCTTATTAATGAAATATTGACATAATTGATGTTATAAATACCCAAATAAATGTAATTTCAGACTTTTTATGAAATAAACTAATTTTATAGGTTAATATGAAATTTTATTATGGATTTAATTAACTTTTTTCGAACAAATAATTTTGTTATGATTTTCACAAAAATCAATTACAAAATAGTGTCAAAATTGACATAAAATAGTTTTTAAAACAAATATTATATTATTAATTGTTATTTTATTCCTAAAAATCTAAGGTTCGGCCAAATGACTTAGATAAGGTTATATATATTAATAATAAAAAACTTGGGATTCGTTTGGCTTCTTATAGTAAGTTTATTTACCTTATAGTATAAGAACGTAAGAAGACACGGTAAAAGTAAAATTATTTAATTTAATGTTAAATCTAAATGATAAGGTTAAAATAGGAACCTAAACTTGTCTAAATTTTATTGGATGAGAGACTTTCGACCCATCCCCACCTTATCTTATAAATAAATCAATTTTAAGCTATTTAAAACCAAATTTGACTTTATAATAAAATAATAGTTTTAGTTATTCCAAAGGTACCCCTCTCCTCCCTTATAAAAGGGCACCTCCTCCCTCTCTTCCTCACACAACTTTGAGCCTTAAAGCTCGGCCAACCCCTGACAAATTCTCTTCTTCACTTCCCTATAAATATCCTAGAGGTTCTGGTCTTCCTCAAAGACCAATCTTAGTGCCCTAAAGGGAGATCTCAAAGAGGCGCTTCAAAGAAGAGGTAATGTCCATTACCGATTCTTTTATCTTTATTTCTTCTTCCACTTCTTCTTCTTAGGTTGTTTCATTATGAAGTAATAACATCAGTATAACTCCTATACTGATATGTTATTATATGTATGAAACAACCCTATTTCACCATCTATCCATCCTACGGAAAACGAAATCACCGCGCGTGCGTACGTACGGAATACCGTCTTCACGCCGTGGTGTAATCTGTTTTTCCACCAACACCTTACATGGATGGGTATAATGGTGTAATGAATAAAAATACATAGTTATTATAACAACATACTGATTCTGATATATTGTATCTTCCACTCTAATTCAATTCAATGATCATGAGAACGATATCATCGCTCGTGCGTACGTACGGACTACCGTCTCCACGACGCGATGAGATCCATTCTCCATGTTAACTATTTAAGAATGATTATAAAGTATATATAAGAAATAATAAAGAAATATATGACATTATAAAGCTACTGGATTTATGTATATATGTATTTCATCTACTTAATTCCATTCAACTCAATAAGGAAAAGAAAACAGCGTTCATGCGTACGTACGGTCTACCGTCTCCATGAACGGTGTATTTCTTTCCATTTACTGATCTATTATATATATATATATATATATATATATATATATATATTCTGAATATATATTATATATAAATCATGTTTTATATTCTGGAATTTAGTAATCATGATCTAAGTAATCATATGAATAATTACAAGTCAAAACACGGACGACAAATGAAACGATTTTAACCAAAACTCTCTTTAACATGGAATTTACAAAAGAACGGGTAATATAAAGCCATAAGTGTACCATATATGATATCATAACAATGAGTATGATTCTGTAATAAGTCAATAACATTATTTAAATCATTATACAGGAGGTTCGGACACGTACAAAGCATATCGGACCAAAGGTAAGGGAAATATCACAATCTCATTTTTATCCGAGATTGTTTATACTTTGGCAATTACTGGGGTGTATTTTATTATCCACATCCATGTTTCCACAATATTTAATATTATTCCCATTCACCTACAATTGTTTAAATCCTATTTTACCCTCTGGTGAGTTTTTAGTAAAAGATATGAAATGATTCTTTTGTCGTTTTTCGTACGAGGTACTTTTTTGACTTTTCCGACAAAAGTAAGAGAAGAATGTTTTTTTAACTTATACGGCATGAATGGATTTTTAAAACATTATTTCCAAGAAGCTTCATTTACAAGTTTTCAAGTTTATTTTTAATCAACTTCTTTTAGTTTATAATTGTATGACATGTTGAGAAAGGAAAAGTGTTTTTGAAGTAGAAAGGATATTTTACTCAAGAATGGAGTTCAAGTGTTTTATCAAAATTATTTTCCATCTAAGATAAAATATGGTTCTGTTTATATCCCTATTATTACATTGATTTGATTATGTTCTGATGGAATTATTTTTATGAATTCCTTCATCTTATATGAATTGTTTTATGATGTCACGATGTTTAATATTCCCATTTTTATTACATGGGTTATGCTATGATGTATGGTTTTCTGATTTTGTGGCACACATAAGAATGGTATCATTATGAGAGGGGTGGGACCTATACCTCCCTCCAATTCATTGGTTAAAGATTTTATATCTCATGAGATAGACATGGCTGGAACGGTAGATTATACCGGTTCAGTGAAACAGGACTGAAACGAGGGTGACTCGGTTCAGATATGGACTTTGTCCACTAAGATAGTCTTAGAAATGAGTCTTGACTAATAATAAATGATTCTATATGATTATGTGTGTATTCCACAAAATTACAGTTTTTAAGTTATGATTAATGGGATTACATTTCACTTCTATGATTTATCCCATGTTATGAAATTATGCTCTCTTTTGCAGGTTAAGGTTTCCAAAATGTTATGTTCTTATGAAAATGTTGTGATTGATGTTAATTTTGTTTACCCTTACTGAGAATTTGAGCTCACCCTTTTATTTTTTTTTCCTCAGGATATAAAGAAAGGTTTTAGGTAAAAAAAAAGGAAGATCATTATGGGAGATGTTGAAGATCTTTCACCACGATTAGAAGATTATATTCCGAGTTTCTAAAGACACTAAACTATTACGATCCTTGTGTGTGTGTTTTTGTTATGTACTAAGTATTTCAAAAAAGTAATGTAATTTCCATGTACATCAAGCTTCGGGTCTCTACAGTTGGTATCAGAGGCAAAGAAGGTTGGAATGTATCTGATCCTTGGGAACTCTCACATGTGAGCGTTGGACGAAGCATGGCTCTCCGCCCAAGGGCTTCATGAGGAAATGGCTGCCACTGGGGATGGTGGTGTGTCCCGCCTAGGGGGTGTAGCCGCCCATGGAGTTCCCTGATAGGTATCAATTCTAGTCCACTGGAAGTAATTCTAGAGCGCTATAGTTGGTATCAGAGGAAAGGTGTAGTCAACCTTTGGAAACTAGGATGCGAGAACTTTAGTGAGATCCCTAGAGATATTTATAAGGTATGTCTAGGGATGTCCCTAAGGATAAGTATACGTATAGGATATAGTCCTAGAACTACGGTAACGATCTTATAATTTAACCTAAGATGTTATATATTGAGGGTACTCCCCCTTTATTATGTTGTTTTCCCTAGCGTGATTTTTGCCTCTCACGTTATTCTTTATGGGTTTTAGACGATGGCTGGAACCTGAAGGAACCGTGTTGATCAATGCAATGGAAAATGCAATGATTGTACTTCTAAACAAACAAATGTTATGAGAGATGGAGTGAAAAATATTATTTCTATACTCACACAAGCTATGAAGCATTCTGTACTTCCAAATGAGCAGAGAAGGGAACAATATTCTATTGAGTCCTTCATGAGGCAACGCCCACCATCTTTCAGTGGGTCTTCTGATCCACTTGTTGCTGAACAATGGATCAGTACCACTGAAAAGATATTTTCAGTTCTTCAATATTGTGAACATGATAAAGTCATCTTAGCAGTATATCGTTTGGAAGGTGAAGTTGATCAATGGTGGAATCTTATCAAGAATACGAGGCAAAGAGATGAAATTGAGTCCATGGAATGGGACGAGTTCAAGAACTTATTTTTCAATAATTACTTCCCTCGTATTCTTCGAACAAAGATGGAGAAGGAGTTTCTTGAACTAAAGCAAAAGGATGATGAATCTGTTGGTATATACGAAGCAAATTTTACAAGGCTTGCAAGGTATGTATCTGGATTTATCATCCAACCTGAAAGTAAAGTTGATCGATTCTTCAGTGGCTTAAAACCAAATCTTTGAAGGGCATTAGCTATAAGAGACTTCAGTAGCTATGAAGAAATTGTGCGTTGTGCTATCAAGGTAGAAATGTAAGTTGGTGTTACTTATCCATCTCATAGCTTTGACAAGAAACTAAAGATGGAGTTCAAAGAGAAATCTTAGAATAATGTTGAAAAGAAGATGAATGTTTCCTTATGCTCAAAGTGTGGAAAGAAGCATGGTGGAGATTGTCTTAAAGGGACAAGTAAATGTTTCAAATGTGGAAAGGAAGGTCATCTGGCATTTGAATGCTGTAATGATGGGAAGAAGATGTCTAATGATGAAAACAAAGGAAGGGATACACAGAATGAACCTACTACACTTCAATGCTTCAAGTGCAAGGAAATGGGGCATTATGCTAATAAATGCCCTAATCCAAGGGTTAGTGATGACCGACATGAGCAACCACTTAAGTAAAAGGACAAAGGGAAGTCACATGAAATCACTATTGGTGATGTTGAATATGAAAACGATGTGGTGGAATGATTAAGTGTTTATGTAATGGGATTCCAGAATAATGTTGTATATAGTATCGTGGAATATTGGAATATTTATGTTTTGGTCTATTATGGTTTTCAATAATTTTATGGAATCAGTAACCATGAAAAGTGATTGAAATATTTTTGGAAAGCATATGATATGCGCATAATGAAGGGATAAGGAGAAAATTAAATGTATTCATGAGCTCATGACTGATATAAGGAAAAGGTTATATCATGGTTTGAGTATATAGAATTTTTGGATTTTGGTATGTGGAAAGAGTTAACTTTTGACAGCATTCATATTTTCACTAAGGTTTAATGGGTATGCATTTTTCAAGAGAATACATCATTAAGATATTCACATGATTGGAATGTGACCAACAAGATATATGGGGGATAAATGATGGTATTCACCTGCTTGATTGACGACATTTCAAGTTATCGTTTTCTTTATACTATGAGCTTGGACCGAAGTATTTTAGATAAGCCTAAAGATTGGAATGGATTATTTTAACCATAAGTTAGTATTGTTTAAGGATAGAACTTTTTTTTGTTATTATTTATGTGATGTTATAGTAATGTAGTTTTAGAAAAAATGGACAACCTGCAGGACGGGCGACGGCTCATCGCGTCGGACAAGGCTGTGGGAATCGAACCCACAACCGAAGTGCGACTGGCCTTTATCGCCTACCACTGGCCTACAGGAAGTCCCTGGTTAGTAGAAACTAGTTTTATTAAGCGGTATGATATATGAAGTATAAGTTCGTTTTTGGAACCATATACGATTAATCTAACCATAAGATGGACTTATAAATTTTTCTAACCTTTTGCTTGAAATAGATGGAATGACCCATCATTCTATCACATGATCTGCTAACACAATAACAAATTCAACTTCATTTCTTTAAGGGATGAAGTGGAAATTGTTCAATTCACGAACAACAGTGAGATTGTACCAAAATCATGTAAGTATTTCTTTTAATTAATCAACTTTAGGGAAATGATCTGGAAAACCAAAAATGTTGTCCTAGTGCTCTTATATCTGATGAATTAGATGGTACCTTAGATCGTCACAAATTTATGGCATTGTGATTGCTGGATTTTCCATAGCCATGTTCGCTACCACTCTCCATCAGAATATGATGGTTAGATTTCTCTTCCATATCCAGATTTTCACCTATGTGGAAACCCAGTGATTAGTTTATTTGGGTAACCATTACGTTTCATACTTTTGTTTTTAAAGATTGGTTTTGGTATTCCTTTTTACAATGTGGGTTTCTATTAAAGAAACTTTCGAGTAGTAAACCATTTGTAACCCCGACAAATTTTGAGGGCGAAATTCAGTTTAAGGGGGGTAGAATGTAACACCCCGAGATATTATGAAAAATATTCTTTTAAAATTCATTAATGTCTTGTGTTGTACGCTACACCAAAAGGAGCTTTCACAACCCGCATCTTTGACTTGCCTTGCATTACACGCAATCACGACCTTCCTCGATAGCGTGTGTGGTACGCAATACCAAGTTTCACTAAACAACGATATGCTATTAAAATATTATTAAAACTAGCCCTTATGAATAGTAATAAACACTTTTTGAAATTTTTTAATTTTTATTTTTCAAAATGGAATTCATTTTTGGATTCAGAATATCGAAATTAGCTTAGGGTGAAATTTTGGTACTTTTCGGATAACTTTCATTTTCTGATGAATAGTGAAAATTACTTAATTTTAATTAAAAACAAATTTTTTAATCGAAATAATTAATAGTGATAAATTATTAATTTGAGTGGTTTTAAAGTATATTTAGAATATATTTTTACAATTTAATACAATGTTGTTCATTGGATGTAATTTCACATTTAAACCAGACCTAAACATGTGTCAATCTTTTGATAGTTATTATCTCTTAAGAACATGCTATTTGTTTTGACGACGAGAATTAATTTTTTTAAATTAATTAATGCAACTGATATGTTTTGAATTTGGTAAAATAGACATCATTTTTGAGTTCATAATATCAAATATAGCTTAGTCCTAGTTTTTGGTATTTTTCTGGAAACTTTCATTTTTTGATGAATAGTGAAACCACTAAGTGGTAGTTAAGAAAAATGAATTTTTCATAAAACTTAATTTTACCGCTTCTGTGAGTGGAATTTCAAAAATCCGAGAGACACAGTTGATGTAAGTAAGGAAAATGTTGTTCAATGAGATGAAAATAATTTTTGGTGAATAGTAACTTTTTACTTTTTTTACCACGGTTAAAAGTAAATTGGGTAATTAGGGGTAAAAATGATATTATTATTACCCTAAAACATGTTCTAATTCTATTGGATAAGTTTAATTCCACAAAAAACAACCTTAGGAATAACATATTACCATTTAGGCCCACTTGGATTAGATTAGGACATTTATTATTAATTTATTTAAAGAAGGGTTAAAATAGTTAAAATCAATGTTTAATAAGTAAATAATTTATAATATAGGGTTATACATAAGATATATTCGACTATAAATAGTCATTAGAAAGGTAAAAAGATTTCATAGATAATGGTATTTTATTTTTAATTTTTAGACATTAAATAATTTAATTTATTTCTGACACAATGATGATGCAGTAATTATCTTATTAATGAAATATTGACATAATTGATGTTATAAATACCCAAATAAATGTAATTTCAGACATTTTATGAAATAAAATAATTTCCTAGGTTAATATGAAATGTTATTATGGATTTAATTTTCTTTTTTCGAACGAATCATTCTGTTATGATTTTCACAAAAATCAATTACAAAATAGTGTCAAAATTGACATAAAATAGATTTTAAAACAAATATTATAATATTAATTGTTATTTTATTCCTAAAAATCTAAGGTTCAGAAAAATGACTTAGATAAGGTTATATATATTAATAATAAACAACTTGGGGTTCGTTTGGCTTCTTATAGTAAGTTTATTAACCTTATAATATAAGAACACAAGAAGACACGGTAAAAGTAAAATTATTCAATTTAATGTTAAATCTAAATGATAAGGTTAAAATAGGAACATAAACTTGTCTAAATTTTATTGGATGAGAGGATTTCGACCCATCCCTACCTTATCTTCAAAATAAATCAATTTGGAGCTATTTAAAACCGAATTTGACTTTGTAATAAAATAATAGTTTTTGTTATTCCAAAGGTACCCCTCTCCTCCCTTATAAAAGGGCACCTCCTCCCTCTCTTCCTCACACAACTTTGAGCCTTCAAGCTCGTCCAAACCCTACCAAATTCTCTTATCCACTTCCCTAGAAATATCCTAGAGGTTCTGGTCTTCCTCAAAGACCAATTTTAGTGCCCTAAAGGGAGATCTCAAAGAGGCACTTCAAAGAAGAGGTAATGTCCATTACCGATTCTTTTATCTTTATTTCTTCTTCCACTTCTTCTTCTTAGGTTGTTTAATTATGAAGTAATAACATCAGTATCACTCATATACTGATATGTTATTATAAGTATGAAACAACCCTATTTCACCATCTATCCATCCTACGGAAAACGAAATCACCGCGCGTGCGTACGTACGGAATACCGTCTCCACGCCGTGGTGTAATCTGTTTTTCCACCAACACCTTACATGGATGGGTATAATGGTGTAAATAATAACTATACATAGTTATTATAACATCATACTAATTCTGATATATTGTATCATCCACTCCAATTCAATTCAATAATCTTGAGAACGATATCGTCGCTCGTGCGTACGTACGGACTACCATCTCCACGACGCGATGAGATTCATTCTCCATGTTAACTATTTAAGAATGATTATAAAGTATATATAAGCAATAATAATGAAATATATGACATTATAAAGCTACTGGATTTATTTATATATGTATTTCATCTACTTAATTCCATTCAACTCAATAAGGAAAAGAAAACAGCGTTCATGCGTACGTACGGTCTACCATCTCCATGAACGGTGTATTTATTTCCATTTACTAATCTATTATATATATATATATTCTGAATATATATTATATATAAATCATGTTTTATATTCTGGAATTAAGTAATCATGATCTAAGTAATCATATGAATAATTACAAGTCAAAACACGGACGACAAATGAAACGATTTTACCCAAAACGCTCTTTAACATCGAATTTACAAAAGAACGGGTAATATAAAGCCATAAGTGAACCATATATGATATCATAACAATGAGTATGATTCTGTAATAAGTCAATAACATTATTTAAATCATTATACAGGAGGTTCGGACACGTACAAAGCATATCGGATCAAAGGTAAGGGAAATATCACAATCTCATTTTTATCCGAGATTGTTTATACTTTGGAATTTACTGGGGTGTATTTTATTATCCACATCCATGTTTCCTCAATATGTAATATTATTCTCATTCACCTACAATTTTTGAAATCCTATTTTACCCTCCGGTGAGTTTTTAGTAAAAGATATGAAAGGAGTCTTTTGTCGTTTTTCGTACGAGGTACTTTTTTGACTTTTCCGACAAAAGTACGAGAAGAATGTTTTTTTTAACTTATACGGCATGAATGGATTTTTAAAACATTATTTCCAAGAAGCTTACTTTACAAGTTTTCAAGTTTATTTTTAATAAACTTCTTTTATTTTATAATTGTATGACATGTTAAGAAAGGAAAAGTGTTTTTGAAGTAGAAAGGATATTTTCCTCAAGAATGGAGTTCAAGTGTTTTATCAAAATTATTTTCCATCTAAGATAATATATGGTTCTGTTTATATCCCTATTATTACATTTATTTGATTATGTTCTTATGGAATTATTTTTATGAATTCCTTCATCTTATATGAATTGTTTTATGATGTCACGATGTTTAAGATTCCCATTTTTATTACATGGGTTATGATATGATGTATGGTTTTCTGATTTTGTGGCACACATAAGAATGGTATCATTATGAGAGGGGTGGGACCTATATCTCCCTCCAATGCATTGGGTAAAGATTTTATATCTCATTAGATAGACATGGCTGGAACGGTAGGTTATACCGGTTCAGTGAAACGGGACTGAAACCAGGGTGACTCGGTTCAGAAATGGACTTTGTCCACTAAGATAGTCTTGGCAATGAGTCTTGACTAATAAGAAATGATTTTCTATGATTATGTGTGTATTCCACAAAGTTACAGGTTTTAAGTTATGATTATTGGGATTACATTTCACTTCTATTATTTATCCCATGTTATGAAATTATGCTCTCTTTTGCAGGTTAAGATTTCCAAAATGTTATGTTCTTATGAAAATGTTGTGATTGATGTTTCTTTTGTTTACCCTTACTGAGAATTTGAGCTCACCCTTTTATGTTTTATTTTCCCCAGGATATAAATTAAGGTTTTAGGTAAAAAAAAAAGGAAGATCATTATGGGAGATGTTGAAGATCTTTCACCACGATTAGAAGATTATATTCTGAGTTTCCAAAGACACTAAACTATTATGATCCTTGTGTGTGTGTTTTTGTTATATACTAAGTATTCTGCAAAAGTAATGTAATGTCCATGTACGTCAAGCTTCGGGTCTCTACAGTTGGTATCAGAGGCAAATGAGGTAGGAATGTATCCGATCCTTGGGAACTCTCACATGTGAGCGTTGGACGAAGCATGGCTCTCCGCCCAAGGGCTTCATGAGGAAATGGTTGCCACTGGGGATGGTGGTGTGTCCCGCCTAGGGGGTGTATCCACCCATGGAGTGCCCTGATAGGTATCAATTGTAGTCCACTGGAAGTAATTCTAGACCGCTATAGTTGGTATTAGAGGAAAGGTTTAGTCAACCTTTGGAAACTAGGATGCGAGAACTTTAGTGAGATCCCTAGAGATATTTATAAGGTATGTCTAGGGATGTCCCTAAGGATAAGTATACGTATAGGATATAGTCCTAGAACTACGGTAACAATCCTAGAATTTAACCTAAGATGTTAGATATTAAGGGTACTCCCCCTTTACTATGTTTTTTCCCTAGCGTTATTTTTGCCTCTCACACTATTCTTTTTGGGTTTTAGACGATGGCTGGAAGCCGAAGGAACCGTGTTGATCAATGCAATGGAAAATACAATGATTGTCCTCCTGAACAAACAAATGTTATGAGATATGGAGTGAAAAACCTTATTGCTATACTTACACAAGCTATGAATCATTCTGGACTTCCAAATGAGCAGAGAAGGGAAAAATATTCTTTTGAGTCCTTCATGAGGCAACGCCCACCATCTTTCAGTGTGTCTTCTGATCCACTTGTTGCTGAACAATGGATCAGTACCACTGAAAAGATATTTTCAGTTCTTCAATATTCTGAACATGATAAATTCATCTTAGAAGTATATCGTTTGGAAGGTGAAGATGATCAATGGTAGAATCTTATCAAGAATACGAGGCAAAGAGATGAAATTGAGTTCATGGAATGGGACGAGTTCAAGAACTTATTTTTCAATAAGTACTTCCCTCGTATTCTTCGAACAAATATGGAGAAGGAGTTTCTTGAACTAAATCAAAAGGATGATGAATCTGTTGGTATATACGAAGAAAATTTTACAAGGCTTGTAAGGTATGCATCTGGATTTATCATCCAACCTGAAAGTAAAGTTGATCGATTCTTCAGTGGCTTAAAACCAAATCTTTGAAGGGCATTAGCTATAAGATACGTCATTAGCTATGAAGAAATTGTGTGTTGTGCTATCAAGGTAGAAATGGAAGTTAGTGTTACTTATCCATCTCATAGTTTTGACAAGAAACAAAAGATGGAGTTCAAAGGGAAATCTCGGAATAATGGTGAAAAGAAGATGAATGTTTCCTTATGCTCAAAGTGTGGAAAGAAGCATGGTGGAGATTGTCTTAAAGGGACAAGTAAATGTTTCAAATGTGGAAAGGAAGGTCATCAGGCATTTGAATCTGCAATTATGGGAAGAAGATGTCTAATGATGCAAACAAAGGAACGGATACACAGAATGAACCTACTACACTTCAATGCTTCAAGTGCAAGGAAATGGGGCATTATTCTAATAAATTCCCTAATCCAGGGGTTAGTGATGACCGACATGAGAAACCACTTAAGGCAAAGGACAAAGGGAAGTCACATGTGATCACTATTGGTGATGTTGAATATGAAAATGATGTGGTGGAATGATTAAGTGTTTATGTAATGGGATTCCAGAATAATGTTGTATATAGTATCATGGAATATGGGAATATTTATGTTTTGGTCTATTGTGGTTTCCAATAATTTTATGGAATCGGTAACCATGAAAAGTGATTGAAATATTTTTGGAAAGCAGATGATATGCACATAATGAAGGGATAAGGAGAAAATTAAATGTATTCATGAGCTCATGACTGATATAAGGAAAAGGTTATATCATGGTTTGAGTATATAGAATTTTTGGATTTTGGTATGTGGAAAGAGTTAACTTTTTACAGCATTCATGTTTTCACTAAGGTTTAATGGGTATGCATTTTTCAAGAGAATACATCATTAAGATATTCACATGATTGGAATGTGACCAACAAGATATATGGGGGATAAATGATGGTATTCACATGCTTGATTGACGACATTTCAAGTTATCGTTTTCTTTATACTATGAGCTTCGACCGAAGTATTTTAGATAAGCCTAAAGATTGGAATGGATTATGTTAACCATAAGTTATTATTGTTTAAGGATAGAACTTTTTTTTGTTATTATTTATGTGATGTTATAGTAATATAGTTTTAGAAAAAAGGACAACCTGCAGGAAAGGCGACGAGCCATCACGTCGGACAAGGCTGTGGGAATTGAACCCACAACCCAAGTGTGACTAGCCTTTATCGCCTACCACCGGCCTACAGGAAGTCCCTGGTTAGTAGAAACTAGTTTTATTAAGCGGTATGATATATGAAGTATAAGTTCATCTTTGGAACCATATACGATTAATCTAACCATAAGATGGACTTATAACTTTTGCTAACCTTTTGTTTGAAACAGATGGAATGACCCATCATTCTATCACATGATCTGCTAACACAATAACAAATTCAACTTCATTTCTTTAAGGGATGAAGTGGAAATTGTTCAATTCACGAACAACGGTGAGATTGTACCAAAATCATGTAAGTATTTCTTTTAATTCATCAACTTTAGGGAAATGATCTTGAAAACCAAAAATGTTGTCCTAGTGCTCTTATATCTGATGAATTAGATGGTACCTTAGATCATCGCAAATTTATGGCTTTGTGATTGCTGGATTTTCCATAGCCATGTTCTCTACCACTCTCCATCAGAACATGATGGTTAGATTTCTCTTCTATATCCATATTTTCACCTATGTGGAAACCCAGTGATTAGTTTATTTGGGTAACCATTACGTTTCATACTTTTGTTTTTAAAGATTGGTTTTGGTACTCCTTTTTAGGATGTGGGTTTCTATTAAATAAACTTTTGAGTAGTAAACCATTTGTAAACCCGACGAATTTCTAGGGAGAAATTCATTTTAAGGGGGGTAGAATGTAACACCCTGAGATTTTATGAAAAATATTCTTTTTAAATTCATTAATGTCTTGTGTTGTACGATACACCAAAAGGAGCATGCACAACACGCATCTTTGACTTGCCTTGCATTACACGCAATCACGACCTGCCTCGATAGCGTGTGTAGTACGCAATACCGAGTTTCACAAAACAACGATATGCTATTAAAATATTATTAAAACTAGACGTTATGAATAGTAATAACCACTTTTTGAAATTTTATAATTTTTATTTTTCAAAATGGACTTCATTTTTGGATTCAGAATATCGAAATTATCTTAGGGTGAAATTTTGGTACTTTTCGGATAACTTTCATTTTCTGATGAATAGTTAAAATTACTAAATTTTAATTAAAAAAACTTTTTTAATCGAAATAATTAATAATGATAAATTATTAATTTGAGTGGTTTTAAAGTATATTTAGAATATATTTTTACAATTTAATACAATTTTGTTCATTGGATGTAATTTCACATTTAAAGCAGACATAAACAAGTGTCAATCTTTTGATAGTTATTATCTCTTAAGAACACGCTATTTGTTTTGACGATGGAAATTAATTTTTTTAAATTAATTAATGCAACTTATATTTTTTTAATTTGGTAAAATAGACATCATTTTTGATTTCATAATATCAAATATAGCTTAGGCCTAATTTTTGGTATTTTTCTGGAAACTTTCATTTTTTGATGAATAGTGAAACCACTAAGTGGTAGTTAAGAAAAATGAATTTTTCATAAAACTTAATTTTACCGCTTCTGTGAGTGGAATTTCAAAACTCCGAGAGACACGGTTAATGTCAGTAAGTAAAATGTGGTTCAATGAGATGAAAATAATTTTTGGTGAATGGTAACTTTTTACTTTTTTACCACGGTTAAAAGTAAATATGGTAATTAAGGGTAAAAATGATATTATTATTATCCTAACACATGTCCTAATTCTATTGGATAAGTTTAATTTGACAAAAAAACCTTAGGAATAAAATATGACCATTTAGGCCCACTTGGATTAGATTAGGACATTTATTATTAATTTATTTAAAGAAGGGTTAAAATAGTTAAAATCAAAGTTTAATAAGTAAATAATTTTTAATGTAGGGTTATACATAAGATAAATTCGACTATAAATAGTCATCAAAAAGCTAAAAATATTTCCTACATAATGGTAGTTTATTTGTAATTTTGAGACATTAAATAATTTAATTTATTTATGACACAAAGATGATGCAGTAATTATCTTATTAATGAAATATTGACATAATTGATGTTAGAAATACCCAAATAAATGTAATTTCAGACTTTTTATGAAATCAGATAATTTTATAGGTTAATATGACATTTTATTATGGATTTAATTTACTTTTTTCGAACTAATCATTCTGTTATGATTTTCACAATAATCAATTACAAAATAGTGTCAAAATTGACATAAAATAGTTTTTAAAACAAATATTATATTATTAATTGTTATTTTTTTCCTAAAAATTTAAGGTTCGGCCAAATAACTTAGATAAGGTTATATATATTAATAATAAACAACTTGGGGTTCGTTTGACTTCTTATAGTAAGTTTATTAACCTTATAGTAAAAGAACACAAGAAGACACGGTAAAAGTAAAATTATTTAATTTAATGTTAAATCTAAATGATAAGGTTAAAATAGGAACCTAAACTTGTCTAAATTTTATTGGATGAGAGGATTTCGACCCATCCCCACAATATTCTCTAAATAAATCAATTTTAAGCTATTTAAAATCAAATTTTACTTTATAATAAAATAATAGTTTTAGTTATTCCAAAGGTACCCCTCTCCTCCATTATAAAAGGGCACCTTCTCCCTCTCTTCCTCACACAACGTTGAGCCTTCATGCTCGGCCAACCCCTGACAAATTCTCTTATCAACTTCCCTAGAAATATCCTAGAGGTTCTGGTCTTCCTCAAAGACCAATTTTAGTGCCCTAAAGAAATATCTCAAAGAGGTGCTTCAAAGAAGAGGTAATGTCCATTACCGATTCTTTTATCTTTATTTCTTCTTCCACTTCTTCTTCTTAGGTTGTTTCATTATAAAGTAATAACATAAGTATCACTCATATACTGATATGTTATTATAAGTATGAAACAACCCAATTTCACCATCTATCCATCCTACGGAAAACGAAATCACCGCGCGTGCGTACGTACGGAATACCGTCTCCACGCCGTGGTGTAATCTGTTTTTCCACCAACACCTTACATGGATGGGTATAATGGTGTAAATAATAACTATACATATTTATTATAACATCATACTGATTCTGATATATTGTATCATCCACTCCAATTCAATTCAATTGTCATTAGAACGATATCATCGCTCGTGCGTACGTACGGACTACCGTCTCCACGACGCAATGAGATTCATTCTCCATGTTAACTATTTAAGAATGATTATAAAGTATATATAAGAAATAATAATGAATTATATGACATTATAAAGCTACTGTATTTATGTATATATGTATTTCATCTACTTAATTTCATTCAACTCAATAAGTAAAAGAAAAAAGCGTTCATGCGTACGTACGGTATACCGTCTCCATGAACGGTGTATTTCTTTCCATTTACTGATCTATTTTATATATATATATATATATATTCTGAATATATATTATATATAAATCATGTTTTATATTCTGGAATTAAGTAATCATGATCTATGTAATCATATGAATAATTACAAGTCAAGACACGGACGACAAATGAAACGATTTTACCCAAAACGCTCTTTAACATGGAATTTACAAAAGAACGGGTAATATAAAGCCATAAGTGAACCATATATGATATCATAACAATTAGTATGATTATGTAGTAAGTCAATAACGTTATTTAAATCATTATACAGGTGGTTCGGACACGTACAAAGCATATTGGACCAAAGGTAAGGGAAATATCACAATCTCATTTTTATCCAAGATGTTTTATACTTTGGCATTTACTGGGGTGTATTTTATTATCAAGATCCATGTTTCCTCAATATTTAATATTATTCCCATTCACCTACAATTTTTTAAATCCTATTTTACCCTCCGGTGAGTTTTTAGTAAAAGATATGAAAGGAGTCTTTTGTCGTTTTTCGTACGAGGTACTTTTTTTACTTTTCCGACAAAAGTACGAGAAGAATGTTTTTTTTAACTTATACGCCATGAATGGATTTTTAAAACATTATTTCCAAGAAGCTTCCTTTACAAGTTTTCAAGTTTATTTTTAATCAACTTCTTTTAGTTTATAATTGTACGACATGTTAAGAAAGGAAAAGTGTTTTTGAAGTAGAAAGGATATTTTCCTCAGGAATGGAGTTCAAGTGTTTTATCAAAATTATTTTCCATCTAAGATAATATATGGTTCTGTTTATATCCCTATTATTACATTGATTTGATTATGTTCTGATGGAATTATTTTTATGAATTCCTTCATCTTATATGAATTGTTTTATGATGTCACGATGTTTAAGATTCCCATTTTTATTACATGGGTTATGCTATGATGTATGGTTTTCTGATTTTGTGGCACACATAAGAATGGTATCATTTTGAGAGGGTTGGGTCCTATATCTCCCTCCAATGCATTGGGTAAAGATTTTATATCACATGAGATAGACATGGCTGGAACGGTAGGTTATACCGATTCAGTGAAACAAGACTGAAACCAGGGTGACTCAGTTCAGAAATGGACTTTTTCCACTAAGATAGTCTTGGCAATAAGTCTTTACTAATAAGAAATGATTCTCTATGATTATGTGTGTATGACACAAAGTTACAGGTTTTAAGTTATGATTATTGGGATTACATTTCACTTCTATGATTTATCCCATGTTATGAAATTATGCTCTCTTTTGCAGGTTAAGATTTCCAAAATGTTATGTTCTTATGAAAATGTTGTGATTGATGTTTCTTTTGTTTACCCTTACTGAGCATTTGAGCTCACACTTTTATGTTTTATTTTCCCCAGGATATAAAGAAAGGTTTTAGGTAAAAAAAAGGAAGATCATTATGGGAGATGTTGAAGATCTTTCACCACGATTAGAAGATTATATTCCGAGTTTCCAAAGACACTAAACTATTACGATCCTTGTGTGTGTGTTTTTGTTATGTACTAAGTATTCCGCAAAAGTAATGTAATGTCCATGTACGTCAAGCTTCGGGTCTCTACAGTAGGATGCTTGATTTGTGTTATTCTTAGGAGTAGTGAAGCACAAGACTGAGTTGAGGCTCATGTTTCTAGCTAGGATAGTTTCTTTTTGTATTTTTCTTAATTAGATATATGTATTATACTCGATGATTGTATACCAATTTTCAATATTTTTGGAGACTTTACATGACATATCATGTTTTATATGAGATTACTTCTATAATTTTTCATTTATTCTTTTCATGGAGTTTTATCTTCTATCTGGTTGATTTACTACTTACTCTATTGATAGATATGATTATTATTATTGTGTTACACTCTCGAATGAGTTAATAATCTCCCCAAAAATGCATCCTAGTACCTCGTTACTAGTTGGTATCCTCTGGAGTATAGGGATGCACACTTGAGGCATGTAACCCATCGGATCGCGGCACCATTTAGTGGATCTTGGGTTAGGATGTTAGAAAGTGGTATCCGAGCCATTTTCTTTTCTGTATTACTATTTTGAAATAATAAAAAGTGATATTAAGGTGTTGGAATTTGTTAATGAGCTTATCTTATGAGTATCTAATTTATGTATGTAGAAAATATAAATTACCATGAATGGAAATTGGTATTTTCAGTATTTTTACTATTATAGTTGGTTTAATTCCACTGTTGGGTGATGCGCTTGAATTATGATGTAATCATTGATATGATTGAGGATTTTTTTATCATTTCCCAATTATATGAGGGTATGAATCTCATTCATCATTTTATTAACCTTATATTATTTTCATGCCATGAATTATTCCATGCCATATCAAATTCATTACTTGACTGCATGACTTTATGATATGTTCCTTGTGTGATATTTTGTTATGATATTATTGTGTTTGCAGGTAATTAGAAAACATGGCTGGTATATAGAGTGTATGTCATAACCTAAATAGTTTTTTCCTAATTAGGCTATAGTAGACACCCTAAGCGGTCAACTGTGTCATATTGAGTCATCAACCATTAGTCGTATGGACTGGAATGTGTTATGCTATAGGATTAATTGGATTACATATTTTGGTTTATAAGGTGCATGGTTCCATATGGATCGAAAGTGGTGACCCATTTGGTTCAACCACTTAAATATAATTATGATAAATTAAAATTAAAATGGAAATTGGAAGTTTTTTGAAACATATAACTTGGCCTAGAATAGGCTTTAGAGTGGGTGTAAAGCAATGCCTCTGGTGATGTTTATAACAGTTTATTTTTACCCAGTACAGGATTTATATGAAATTAGAGGGGTGAGACTTTTTTTAGAAGGATTGAACCTGTCTTATGATTTTAGATATTATCTTTCCATTGATGATCTATTTTGAGGTGTGTGTTTTGAATCGTAGAGACATGCCACCACGATGACCTCCAGTCATATGCCAGGGGGTTGGCGATGACCATTATCTAGAGATGGTGGGTCATGTCTAACCAATAGATCATCCTATAGTGAAAGTTGAGGCACCATCAATTTTATATGACACAAGTTCAAAAAATAGTCCCAAGAGGGATTTTATGAAATATGAAAACTTTTCAAGGAACATCATAGCCTTCATCATTTATATAAGAGTTTATTTATGTGTTTTAGTAGCAACAGTTTCCCATGTTTTTAGGGTATAGTGGTCCACAGGATATTGAGTTGTGGCTTGAGACTATGTTTTTTTTATTTTAAAGCTTCTAGAGACACCACCTGAGAGGAGAGTTAAGCTCATGACATATTCTTCGGAGAGCAGCAAAGCGCTGGTGGGATGTTTTAAACTGGGATGATGTGTTGCAAGATATGGTTTGGAGGGATTTCCAAACAAGGTTCTATGATTTTTTTTCCTAAGACTCTGAGAAAAGAGAATTCCGATGATTTAATACACTAAGAGACGAATTTGATTACTATTATAGATTATTTAGTAAACTTTACAAAGATTTAGTATTTTCACTGAAATATTTTACTAAGGAGGTGTTGAGGGTGAGACGCTTTGAGGAATGTATCGGTCATGTCATTAAATCACATGTCAATGTGTTAAAGTTGAATATTATTAATCAAATAGTTAATTAGGTACTAAATACAGAGCAAAACCTGAGGGAAGCTAGGGAAAAATAATGAAGTTCAGTCTCTCAACCAAGTGGTTCGGCATCTTTAGGTAGGAAGTACCATTTTGAGGCCTCTCATGAGGTGAGTACTAGCTAGGTTGTGAGTGTAGATAGTTCTGTTTTCTACAATTAGTGTGGTAGATGGGTGAATATTTGGAATTAGTGTGATCTAACCCCATTCAAGTTGTAAGCTTGCAGTGGGGTGGGATACGTACAACATTTTTGCAAGACCGGCCCTCCAGTAGTTAGTGGAAGGGGTTAAACTCCGAATATAGGTTCATGATCAGGTTTCACATCTCCACGTAAGGCTGGGATATGGAGAAGTACATGTCTTTGGGATGAGGTGGTTTTTGTGGTTGAGGAATCCATATACCCATTGTAATTAGACAATACAATGGGATTTCTCTAGGTAGTGAGGTTGTTTCATAGGGTCGCAATTCAGTCTAGTTGTATTCTTTATATCATACCCTTGAGGAGCAGAGTGTTGGTCCATCTATGGTGAGAGGTAAAATAATAGTATCCTTTATGGTAGTATCTTACCTTTTTGATATAGGTGATTCACATAGTTTCATATTTTTATCTATTGTGGAAATCCTTAGGCTTGTTGTTGATTTTTTAGATGGTGTTATGACACTTGATGCTCCATTTGGAATCATAACAGAGGGTGTTTTCTAGTTCAAGGAGTTTCCTATTGATATTGGTGGGTGTCACTTTGTATGGGGGTTTTTTACTTGAGATGATAGGGTTTGACGTTATACTCGATATGGACTAGCTAGTTTCTTATCAATCCCATGTTGATTTCTATCACTAGAGGGTAAATTTAATATCACCATAGGGTTTAGTTTTTATTCACAAGGCTGAATGGGATGTTCATGAAGGTAGATCTAAACCTGAGCATCGTGCTCTAGGAAAGATGATATCCCATATTTCTAGTTTATATCTGGATGATCATGGATCGCATTAGGAGGATTTTCCTCCAATTGTTGATCATTTTAGGGATGTTTTCTTAGAATAATTTTCTAGTTTACCTCTTGAGAGATAGGTTGATTTCTCTATAAAGCTAGTTTTGGGAGCTACACGAGTATCCATTCCTCTTTATAATATGGATACTGCATATTTTTACAAGCTCAATAGGTAGTTATAGGTCTTGAGGGCAATGGGGTTTATATTACCTAGTACTTCTCTATGGGGTTCTCTAGTCCTTTTTTTGAAAATGTTGGATGGTATCATTAGGCTATGTGTGGATTATTGTAAATTTAATTAGTTTATGGTTAAGAACCAATATCCCTTTCCACTAATATATGAACTTTTTTATAAGCTCTAAGGATCTCGGATTTTCTCAAAAATTGATTTGAAGTTGAGATATCACCAAGTATGTGTTTGAACTATAGACATACCTCATAAGGCTTTTCATAGAAATTATGTTCTATATGTGTATTTGGTTATGTTTTTCAGTCTCAAAAATTCATCAACAGTTTTTATTGTAATGAACTGAGTTTTCCATTCAAATTTGGATTTTTTTCTAGTGGTTTTCATGGATTATATCTTGGGGTGTTCTCACAATCAACATGAATATGCCAAAAATCTTGAGATAATTTTGGATAAACTAGGAGAGAATTAGTTATATACTAATATCGCAAAGTACCACATCTATATTGATCAAATTATCTTCCTAGGTCATATTATCTCTGATATAGATGTATCAATTAACCAAAAGAAGGTGAGAATCATAGATTATTGCGAGCATCCCAAGAACTTCTTTGATATATGGAGTTTCTTGGGGATAGCTGGATATTACAGGTATTTCATATAGAAATTTTCACACCTATAAATGCCTCTTATGGGATTGACTATGAAGGGTGTGGTTTTTTAATGGTAAGATACCTGCAAGATAGCCTTTCAGCAGCTAAAAGGGAGACTTCCTTTATCACATTTCTTGATTCTACCAAAGTTAGGAAAGAGATACACTACGTATTGTGATGCATTAAGTATCAGTCTAGGAGTGGTTTCTATGTAGGGGATAGAGTCATAGCGTACAGGTCTCATCAGATGAGGCCACACAAGGGGAACAACCCGACACCTAATATCGAGTTATCTATATTTGTTCATGATTTGAACTATTGGAGACACTATTTATTGGGAAAGAATTTTGCGGTGTACATGGACCCCAAAATCTTTAAGTATATATTTAGATAGTGTGATCTAAATTTGATATAGAAAATTTTGGTTGAGTACATACAGAATTTCTATTTTGATCTTTCCTATATGTCTAGAAAGGGTAATTCAGTTACCAATGAACTAAGTAGGAGGAGTTAGATACATGAAGTTTAAGAGGCCAATAGTGAGTGGTAGCTTATAGACCTATTTTCAGAGATGCACTTAGAGGTGTAGGAATATAAAGGGTAGATGTTTATTTAATATTTATCTATGAGCTCTAATATTATAGATAGAGTGAGGATGATGTAGCTTTCTGATGCTGAGGGTCTAGTCCTATGGGAGTATGTAGAAGGAGAGGACTCACCTCCTTGTTAGATTATAAGCAATGATGAGATTATACATAATCATGGTCATGTCTATCTTCTAGAAAACATATGTGAGGAGCTGATGTGAGAGTTTTATTCACCAATTTTGGAATTACATCCCAGCATTACCAAGATTTATCTAGATTTACATCACCTGTATTGGTGGCTGGGGATGAAGTGATATGTAGCTTATTATTTCACGAGTTGTTCTACCTATCAGTATGTGAAAGTGTAATATCAGTGACCAACTAGGAATTTATAGTATTTACTCATTCCTAAGTGAAAATGGTAGGATGTCATGATGGATTTCTAAACTAGTTTTCTAAGGTCACCTCGAGGTGGTGATTCTCTATGGGTTGTTTAGATAGGATCATGAATGTTTCTCATTTATTTATAATCAGGTAGAAATTATAAGTAGATGATCTTGGGTGGTTGTATATCCATGACATTGTATGATTTCATGGGGTTTCCCAGACCATTTTATTGGACAGGGATTCCCGGTTTACATCTCATTTCTGGAAAATTTGGCATAGGTATTTTTTTATACCTATTCTTTTAAGCATGTAATACCACCCTCATACTGATGGATAGTTAGAGTGTGTGATTCATGTACTTGGGGACATGATGATAGCATGTATATTAGTTTTTTGGGGTCTTTTGGGAGAATAATATTTCCCTAGTTGAGTTCTCCTACAATAATAGTTATCAGGTGACTATACAGATAGAACCTTATGAGGCTTTGTAAATTAGACCATTTCAATAACCCATGTGCTATTTAGAGGTAGGTAAGGTAGCTTTACTAGAGACACATCTCATTCAAGAGACTTCTAAGTAGGTCCTTCTAATCAGAAAGTGGATGGATACCACACAGTCAAGATATAAATCTTACACTAATCTTCATCATTAACCTATAGAGTATGAGGTTGTGGATCAATTTTTTTACATATCTCACTGAGGCCGAGACACAGATGTATTAAGATATAGGGTAAAATTTCACTGTGATATGTCAATCTTTTCAAGATTCTAGAGAGAGTCAGACCGGTATCCTATAGGTTGAAGTTACCTCAAAGGTATCAAGACATGTATGAAATCTTTAATGTATCACAGTTGTACTGTTATCACTCAAACCCATATCACACTCTGTATCTAGATGATGTGGATTTATTGGATCATCATATATGTATCATTGAAAAGAGCACAAAGGTTCTATGAGGTTTTTTAATTCCTCTAGTATGGGTGTTATGGTAGCAAAACCATTTACAGGACGAGACTTGGGAGTGGGAAGCTGGCATTCGTGATTAGTGGCCATTATTATTCTCAGGAGATTATTGATCACCCATAGAAGTAAAATTCAGGGATGAATTTCTTTAAGGGGTAATAATCTAAGATTCCACGTTTTTCTATGAGGTACGAATCTTTATTTTTTTTAGTTTAAATTCTTTTTATGGACTAATGTGAGTGCCCAATGTGATCATTGGTGTATCGGGGGTGTCTGGGGATTTTTCAGAGCATGAAGTCCCACTTTTTAGAAAAACAAGGCCTACTACATGATTAGTAGAATTTTAGGAAAAGACTCATGGTTTGAGAAACAATGTGAGGGATAAACAGTGGTCTTAGGTAGGCCTCATGGTTTGAGGAAGCCATTCATCTTGAGGTGCACACTTGTATGAGGGGATCTGAAAATTTTGACAGTGGATGAGATGCAGTTTACACCTGATTTTCCGAAATGTGTCCATGAACCATGTGAGGTGTCCTTTAAAGTATTGAAGCTCATATGGTTAGTGCGTGGTTTGGAAAATCGTGTGTCAAAACCATTTAACCCATTTTTTTGGTAGAAATGATCAAAATTAACTTAATTTGTTTATAATTTTAAGACCCCTCTTATCCATTTTTCTAATGTAAAGCACCTTCAGTCAGGATCTCCCCTAAATATAAATTCATAGGATTTTCTCCCATTTACTCATCTTAAGTCTGATCTGAGTATTATTTCTCTCATTGGATCTGCACTGGTGAGTTCTACATTCCTCTTGTGTCATTATTCATTTGTCTTGGTATTGAAAGAATTATTTAGGTGAAATATAATATGCCCAATTTCTTGGTTCTTCATCCATTCTTCATTTTTCTCTCGATATGAACCAAATCAAAGTTCTATACTAGATGAGCGCTATACTATAGGAAAATAGAAGGTGGTTTATATATTTTCCTATAGTTTTGGTGTTTTATAAGAATACTTTCCATTATTCCATGTTTTGAACTTTTAGGTGGTGAACCTTTAACTAATTAAATGCTTGAATTGAAAGGATTGGAACGTATTAGAGAATCATACTAGTTAATTTGACATTGTTGGAGGTTATTAGCCCCAACCTAGGCCACCCATGGGGTGTTCCCTTGACTTTTCTATTTTTTATAACACCCAAGGGTGAAGGTAAGATTTCCTAGTTAGATGAATCCATTTATAAATTTGAATGAATTCAATTAAATTTATTAGGAGAAGGTTATGCCTCCTTTTTCCATGTGTTGACATGATATAAATTTTTTAATTGTTTAAATGGATTTTATAGAAATTATGGAAATGAGTGGGTAAAATAATGGGATATAATTTATTTATAATTGATTAATGAGATTAAATGATGAATTGAAATGGTAGTGGATGCCTTGGTTGGTATAACTTGGATCATAATTCCATTAGATTCCATGGATGTTTCTCTTATGGATCTTATTTATGGTAGTGGACACCTTGGAATTGTTTCATCCTTGGTTCTTAATTCTGTAGGATGCCTTGGTCATTGCTACCCCTTGTAACTAGATTTCTTGGGCTCATATTAGACATGGTCTGATGACATGCTCCTTATACCCCAACCCAGTTGTTACCAAATTTCCATTGAGATATTCTTGGGACTCTATGTGGATTCATTGGCCTTTTATACCTCATATCTATCCTTTAATGGTTTAACACCTTCAATTACATATAAAGGACATTGTGAATGAATTTATAATATAGAAAGGTCATGATAAATGTTATATGTTGGATTATATGACATAGTTGTGGTAGTGGTTTACACTTGGTTGTATGGTGTGGCTATGGTGGATCTCTTGGCATGTTTTACAGATAGATCAGGTATGGGTATCAGATTATAATGGATTAACTAGACTATATTACACATATTTATTTATATTTTTACCACTGGCCTTCTTTCTAGGGGCCTGACTATTTTCTATAGGGATCCTTGTTTGGCTATATAGTTTCACTTTATTTGTATCACATGTGACATGGTTATATTATTTCATTTCTATTATACCTATGATATACATCGCACACTGATTATCTTGTATTTCATAGATTCAATTTTTTTATATACACTATTTTTTGTGGCCTACTGAGTGTTATCTCACACATTATTTAAGCTGTCGTTGGGTAACCAGACAAAAACCATGGATGTAAGTAGGGATCGGGGAAAGTTCCAACAGTTTAATGCTTGATTTGTTGTATTCTTTGGAGTAGGGGATCATAGGATCGAGCTAAGTCTTGTGATGCAATTTGGGATAATTTCTTTTGGTATTTTTTTGTATTTTGATACATGTATTATATTGTATTCTTGTATGCATGTTTTCCATATTTTTAGAGACATGACATGTCATGTCATTTTGTATATGATATTATTTCTTGAATTGTTTATTTTTCCCTTTCCTGGATTTATTTCTTCTGTATGGTTTATTTAAAACTTCTTTTATTGAATGATATGATTAAAGCTACTATGTTACACTCTTACATGTGGGAATAGTCTCCCCACAGACACACCCTAGGCCCTCTCTACTAGTTGAAAGCCTTTAATATATTGGGAGTAACATTTTAGGTCATGTGACCCATCGACTTGGGGAACCATTTAATTAGTGGATCCGAGTTCTGGACATTACATTCTTAGTTGTTTATATTCTTTATTCTTGAGATAGGAATTATATACCATGTTAAATCTTTTATATGGAATTGTATACCCAGATTTGAAATCAAGTGCATGTGTAGACCAATCAGACCTATGATTTTTGTTTCAAAGTGAGTGGGTGAGGTCTGTATCAATATAGTTGGTCCCTTATAGGGGAGTAAGAGTTTTGTTCATTGAAAATAATGAATGTGACCATTGTACTAGAAATGTGGGTAGTATTTTTTCTTGGGAAAATTGGGATGGAATTAGCTGTTTGAGTTCTATTTAGGATTGTATTATGATGCCTAAAACTTAATTCTTATGCAATAACAATATTTTATGGGTTTTTATTGTCAAAAAAATACTTTCAAATAAACACAAGACTTTCTTTATTTAATTAAACACTTAAAATGATTACATTACTTCAAGGATAAGAGAATCCAACTAACAAAAAACACCTACCAAGAGACCTATTAGAATCATAGGAAGACCACACAATACAACAAAGAACCCAAGAATATAGTAGGTGTCCTTTTGATCCGTCATAATGAAAATCAATATAGCCAGAGCCACCATAACCATACTGAGCATCAGAGGAATGATGATCACCATCTTCTTTGTCCTAACGTTTGAAATTGGAATACCGTAATTCATGTTTTATAAGTCCTATGTGAAGTTGATTGTTTCCACCTTTAGGTGATTGTTGTGTCTCTAACAGACATAAGACCATATAGTTGTTGGGTTTTCTAGTGGATTAATTTAAAGTATCAAGGTATAATGAGTTTGTTATATTTTTTAAGTGTGCATTGAAGTTACAACTATAAATATGTTTTTAATAAACACTTTATATATATATTATATAGGGATAATGATTTAAAGTTTAATATGGGTTTGAATCATAACCCTTGTGTTTTAAAAGAAATACCAAGAGAAGTGTGTACTTGGTACTACTTGGTTTTAGTACAAAGAAACATATTTTTGAGTTTGAAATTGAGATTTGGACAAATGAAAATAATAACTATTGTTGTATTTGATATTTTAGTTATACTTAAGGAATTAATTATTTAAATATTTCAAATTTCTTGAAAAGATTTTATAAATGTTTTCATCCCTGGATGTATAAAAATAAGGTCTTAACTAAAACTATGTTTTTTATTTTTATAATGCTAATATAATATTTTATTTATGATGTACTAAACATTGATATATAACTTTGTGTTTTAAAACTTTAGTGTTTATAAAACTAAGGAAAATATTGGTTTTAGAACTTTGTTTAGTCATAATAGAGAATTCATATTCTCTATTTGAATACACCTATATAGGTATATGAAAACCTATTTTTATGATTAACAAAAATGAACTTTTACTTTGCTAAAAATTGGTGAGTACCCCACCTATCTAAGGGCCACCTTTTAGGCAGCCACTCAAGGCCTTGGTGGGAATCTCACCCACATCCCATGAAAAATTCCCCAGGGAAATGTATGCATGGTTCTTGCTAAGTCATGCGTATATAGGGCATAGTAATCCCTAAGCACGCATGGGTGTTCGTGTGTAAGGGAACCAGAGCATGCCACCGTGCGGGCGACATGGTGACAGGGGTGGGCGCAGAGCGCACTCAAAAAACCTGGTATGGGGAGGTACCAGGAGGGGGAGGGAGTATTCTGAGCTATGGTCGGGAGCTCCGGTCTTATAAGGGAGCTTGGGAAGCCTTCCCATTTCGATGTGGGACGAAGTTTTTTTAGGAAAAACATGATCTTAGTCATCAAATCTCACCCTGAGATATATGAGCCATCCAATTTGGTTCAGTCCTCGGTTCCTAGTAGTCGTGGATTTCCCTTTTCATTTTTATCAACCGTTCAATCCATCATGATCTAATCTTTATTGTTCAAACCTTCTTAAATCGCTATTGCACACGTAGTCGTCTGATCTGATCCACATCAGATCTCAACCATTAATTCCTTTTAAAATCTATGGACACACCTCATCTACTAGATCTTATTCTGTTAGATCCCAATAATCCATTATTTTCTACACCATCTCTCACCGCCTTCCTCTTCTTCCTCCCATGTGCGCTGAACCAGTAGCCTTGCTACTCCAGTTTCTCCATTTTTTTCACTCGTGACACCACCTTTTACTCAATGGCCCCCTCCTTTCTCTAATTTTCTACAAGACCAGACACCCTCAGTCTTATTTTAAATCAATAAGACTTGGTTTTCCATGTAAGTGGTATTAGAAATATATTATAAATATACAACTCATTTTTCACCTCTAACCTCACTGTTTTTCCTTCCTCTAAAGCCTCCAGTGAGCTCTCCTCGACTCCACCTTGATTTAAATAAAGGTAAGGGATCTAGTTTGTCTTGTTTTTTTCTTGTTCTATGATTTGAATATATATATATACATATATATACATTTTTCTTTAATCCTACTGATCTTCTATGGATGATCTTATAAAAAATGGTTTTTTTGAATGATCGATTACATGTGTTATGAAAAACCCACTAATTTATTTATAAGAAAATACGATTTAGAATATATATATATATATACATCCATGTATATTTATATACGATTGTTCTTACAACCTCTTTTTTATCTCAAATTATCATATAAAAAACTAATTTCTGGTTGTTTGAAAAATATTTTTGTCAAGAAAATCACAATGGGGATTTATGATTGTACATAAATTTTTTTTCATATCATATATATACATATGTATATATGAGTTCTTAATAAAACTATTTTCTATTTCATTATTGAAGAAGGAAGAACTCGTACTCTAAATGGAATGCAGAATAGGACATAAATCATGTTAGGTTTAAAGGTGCATTATGTTGATGAAAGTATAAATAAATAAGTATTTTTACATATAGGTATATATATATGTATTTATAAAATGAGGCCCTCGATTTATATTTTGAATTTTGATGTTTAACTCTGGTTTAAATTATGTTTCTACTATACTTAAATTAGGTACTAGATTCTTAATATTTGATGAAACACCCTTAAGTACATATGGTGGTATGTATAAATTTATATATTTACATAGTTTGTATTTAATGTTGATTCACATTATGATTTCACATAGGTTGATAAAATTTATAACAAGTATTTTTAAAGTGTGTTTAGATAATTATACATTCAATACCTCACATAAAATAATCTGTTTACATTCAAAATGGTAATGCTTTCAACCCGTGATGAATTTCCACTATGTATGCTCTTGTTTATTTAAGTACATGATTTAGCTTATTATCATTCTCAATTATCACCACTTATTTTAAATACAAATGATAACTCTCCTAATATTTAAATTATGCATTGTAGAATATAATATGTTTATTTTCATGACAAGTATTTTAGAATTTAAGGGTTATCATTCTGTGTTACAAAACCTGTAATTCATGTGCATTAGTTATCATCACATGTGCTATAATCTGCCTACCAAACTTGTCATTTATTAAATTTTCATGCAGTTTTTAGTTTTGAAACTTAAGTTTTCTTGATTCACTATACATATGTTAATGCTAAAGAATTTAATTAATCTATTATGACCAATTATGGATTAAGAATTTAAATTATTCTAGGTGGTAGTGGACATCTAGAATAATATGAAATGATAAATTTAAATATTCAAAGTAGTATGTGACACTTTGAATATATAACCTTACTTGGAATATGAGGAATGTATTGGACTCAGTATGAAATTGGTTGGGGACCGGTTAATGAAATCCCTACGGTTTGGGGACCGGTTAATGAAATCCCTACGATGCATCGGTAGATCTCATGAGACAAATTAGGTCACGGCACGAGGCCTTGAAATAGTACCTCATTATACATTCCTTAGTTATGTTTATGATAATTAATTAACCAAGTGGATATTCTTCTAGTAGAATATTCATGGTTAAGATCCTGTACTTATGAGTATCAGAAGAAGTAAATGCTTATCGCATAATGTGTACTTCAGCATTAAGAGATTTATCTGCCAAATTATTATTTACAGTTAGTAAGGAAAGAATTAGTGTTCTTATTTTATGTGCTACTCTGATCATGTATTACTCTCAATTGTGAATTTGGTACTTACACTTTCGCATGTCACACTTTATAAAGTTATAATTACTCTTACATGATATGTTGCACGCTCTATATTTTTAATGATCATGCTTATGTTTGGAATATGTTTCATTGTGACCTTGTTAGTATTCCTTGAAATATTCACTTATAATACTTGTAAAAATGTTATCTGATGATTCACACATTGAATTTTTCCTTACCAAAACATTTTATGATTAATTTTAAAGGAATTTTTTCAAGAGGTTTTAATTGAAACATTATTTTATATTAAAATCACTTACTGGGCATTCATATGCTCACCCTACATTTTAACTTAAATTTTTTAAAGGTTTATTTTTATTTGAGATACACTGTTTGGTGGAAGCATTATGGAGATTCTTACCCTTTCAATTTTGAAGGAATTGTAATAATTGTATCTGATTCTATAGGACCTAAACCAAAAATATCATCTTTAGTGGAACATGATGTGTGTTTTCAACATTTCTTTTTATAAAAAAATACACACCATGTTTTATTTGAAATCGCACCAGTTCTGGGGAAGTCTGGGGCTAGGGAATGAATGTTTCTATCAATGTATTGGTTTATACAACCCTAGAAAATTAGAACAACCTTATAAACTTGATTATGATTTACTAAGTAGAAGTATCCTTAAAAAATTTAGATGGCAGATGAATCATGACTTCTGTCTCTTCCAACAGAATTATTAAAAACTATAAGGATAAAATCATGTTTAGAAGGATATGAGATTTATGAAAGACTTCATTTTTCATGAAAACACCTCTATCATATATCTAATTCTCCTTGTGTACTTCAACTTCACCGAGGAGGAGGCTTCGACTATTTTTTTATGATGAATGCTAAATTCCCATTCTATGCATGGAAGGGAAAATATTTTGAGGGTTTATTTAAATGCTTCCCCCTAGGTGGGAATGCTACATCTATAGAGGACTTCTAGGAGGCTATCCAGGAGGGTGACCCTTGAGCATCATACCTATGTAAATAAAAACTTACGGTCTCCGTGGTCAAGTTATGGAATTTGAAATTTTTTGGGATGAGCCTTCCTGATTGTTTTATCAACGTTAAGTTCATACTGATGTCGCTTAACTTGATACACGTCATGCTTCTCTGACACTGAACATTAGATGATTACATGTTGTTAATCCTAGTTACCCATGTTTCATCTGGACCCAAGAGATTGAAGAATTTAAAATTGCTTTGGGGATCTTCTTATCTGAGAATTGGGGAAATCTCCAACACCGGTGAAATCGGTGAAGTGTCATCATGGAGGACATCAGGAAATCATTACTAGTGCTTTGTGAGATGGAGCGAGTAGTTATGTAACACCTTGGGTTTTATGAACTTTGTATAATTGTATAATGTAATGTTATACATTATGTTTTAGTACTTTAACATGGTATATTTTAATATGGTCATTCCTTACTAAGTAAAACAAGTATCTTGAAAATTTTTAAATTGAAGACATGAGTTCACTAACCAAACTCTTATCTCTCTATACTAAACTACTAGAACGCATAATTTTCGACTCATGTTTTGATATATACCAGTCATTTTTGAACCTGAACCCAACCTAAAAACACCTTTATAAAGTATCCCTCAGCTTAAATATTTTCCATTCCTATAAATGAGATAGCTATATCTATCACTGTATTGCAAATACTCAATTTTTAGGGTATTGGAAAAGTGTAAAGTACTACGAAGGTCTTTTCTTATGTTTGACCTTATCTGAGAACAATCAAGATTTGATGAAGTTTCAAGAAGCTGCTTTGGAGGGTGACCTTAGGGTGGTCTATCTGTTTCAAGTTCTAAGTTTTACTATGTATGGAGTGCACTACAACTTCTATGTTTTCAATAACGATGTATTATGAGGTATTTATAGAGATCTAGTCCACTCTCAAATCTCAGATCTTTATTCCGCTCGAGCCTTCCTTTGGAATCTCGAATGATTTATGCATGGGGATGATCTTAGCTACTCTTAGTGCTCTCAATGTATTTGGGTCAAAGAATTTGAGGGTCTGGAAACCAATATATGGATCTACATGGGGGGTTTCAGTGTATTATCCACGTTTTCTGACTTTGTGAGGGGATGTTGGAAGTAATGTGTGTCTAGAATTGCTGCTGTTTTTGTATGAGTATTTTAGAATAGAGAGGATGCAATTATTTGTAGGAGGGAATAACTTGATGCCATGAACTTATTTCTTATGTAATAACAATATTGTATGGGTTATTACTATCAAAACAATACTTTAAAATAAACACAAGACTTTATTTATTTAATAAAACACTAAAAATTATTACATTACTTCATGGCTAAGAGAATCCAACTAACCAAGAATACCTACCAAGATACCTATTAGAATCAAAGGAAGACCATCCAATACAACAATGAACCCAAGAAAATAGTAAGGTTCCTTTGGATCTATCATAATGAACATCAGCATAGCCAGATCCACCGCAACCATACTGAGAATTAGAGGAATGATGAGCACCATTTTCTTTGTCCCAACGTTTGAAATTGGAATTCTGTAATTCATGTTTTTATAAGGCCTAAGTAAAGTTTATTTTTTCCTCCTTTAGGTGACTGTTTATTATCTAACAGCCATAATACCATATAGTTGTTGGGTTTTCTAGTGGTTTAATTTAAATTATCTAGGTATAATGAGTTTTCCAAGTGTTTAAAGTGTCTATTGAAGTAAAAACTATAAATATGTTCTTAATAAACTCTTTATATATATATCTTATAGGGATAATGATTTAAAGTTTTATATGGGTTTTAATCATAACCCTTGTATTTTAAAATATATTCCAAGAGAATTATATACTTGTTACTACTTGGTTTTAGTACAAAGAATAATATTTTTGAGTTTGAAATTGTGCTTTGGAAAAATGAAAATAACTACTATTGTTGTATCTGATATTTTAACTGTACTTAGTAACTTAAGTATTTAAATATTTCAAATTTATTAAAAAGATTTTATAAATGTTTTCATCCCTAGATTTATAAAAACAAGGTCTTAACTAAAACTATGTTTTTGATTTTTATAATCATAATATAAGATTTTCTTTATGATGTACTAAAATTTTATGTATAACTTTGTCTTTTAAAACATTAGTGTTTACATAACTAGGGAAAATATTGGTTTTAGGACTTTGTTTAGTAATAATATAGAATTCATATTCTCTATTTGAATATACCTATATAGGTATATGAAAACCTATTTTTATGTTAAACAAGAATGAACTTTTACTTTTCTAAAAAAAATGGGTGAGTACCCCACCTAGCCAATGGCCACCTTTTAGGAATCGACTCAAGGCCTTGGTGGGAATCTCACCCAGGTACCCTAGAAAATGGCCTAGGGAAGTGCATGCATAGTGTGTGCTATGTCGTGCACATAGAGGGAATATTAATCCCTAAGCGCTCATGAGCGTGCATGTGCAAGGGAACCAGAGTGTGCCACCATTCGGGGTGGCACAGCGGTAGGGGTGGGCACAGAGCGTGCCTGCAGAACCCGGTACGGGGTGGTACCGAGCGGGGGGAGGGAGTATTATGATCAATGGTTGTGAGCTCTGGGCTTATAAGGGAGCTCGAGAAGCCTCCCCGTTTTTATGTGGGACAGAGTTTCTTTAGAAAAAACATGATCTCAGCCATCAGATCTCACCGCTTGAGATCTGAGCCATCTGAGTTGGTTCTATCCTCAGTTTCAAGCATTCACAGATTTCCCTCCGCATTTTTATCAATCGTTCAATCCATATCCATCTAGTCTCGACCGTTTAGTCCTTTTTAAATCTTCGCATCGCTCGTATCTGTATGATCCAATCCACATCATATCTCAACCATTCATCCTTTTTAAAATATGAAGACACACCTCAACCAATGGATATTATTCGGTTAGATCCCAGTCATTTATTATTTTCCACACCCTCTCATGTCGCCTACCTCTTCTACCTCTTATATGTGCTGAACCAGTATCCTCGCTACTCTAATTTCTCCATTTTTCTTCACCAGTGACACCACCTTTCACCAGGTGGCCCCCTCCTTTCTCTCATTTTCCACAAGACCAGACACCGTTGGTCTTATTTTAAACTGAGGAGCCTTGGTTTTTCATGAAAGTGGTATTAGAAATATATTATAAATATACAACTTGTTTTGCACCCCTAACCTCTCGGTTTTTCCTTCCTCTCAAGCCTCCAACAAGCTCTCCTTAACTCCCCCCTTAATTTTAAGCAAGTTAATGGATATAGTATGTCTTGTTTTGTTCTTGTTCTATGATTTGAAAATATACATACATATATATATATATATATTTTCATTAATCCTACTAATCTTCTATGGATGATCTTATAAAAAATGATTTTCATGAATGATCGACTACATGTTCTATGCAAAACCCAATCATTTATTTATAAGAAAATATGGTTTAGAATATATATATATATAATATATATTTATATATAGTTGTTTTTATAACCTCCTGTTTATCTCAAATGATCTTATAAAAAAATGATTTTTGGTTGTTTGAAAAATATTTTTTTTCAAGAAAATCACAATGGGAATTTATTTTTGTACCTAAATTTGGTTTCATATCATATAAATGCGTATGTATATATGATATCTTAATAAAACCATTTCGATTTCAATATTGAAGATGGAATAACTCCTACTCTAAATGGAATGCATAACTAGACAGAAATCATGTTATGTTTAGAAGTGCATTAAGTTGATTAAAGTTTAAATAAATAGGTATTTTTACATATAGGTATATATATATATATTTATTAAATGATACCCTCAGTTTTATATTGTGAATTTTGATGTTGAACTCTGGTTTAAATTATGTTTTTACTATACATAAATTAGGTACTCAATTCTTAAGATTTTATGAAACACCCTTAAGTACATATAGCGGTATGTATAAATATATATATATTTACATTGTATGTATTTAATGTGGATTCCCATTATGAGTTCACATGGATTGATAAAAGTTATAACAAGTATTTTTTATGTGTGTTTAGTTAATTATACATTCAATAACTCACATAAAATAATTTTTTTACATTCAAACGGGTTATGTTTTCAACCCATGATGAATTTACACTATGTATTCTCTTGTTTAATTTAGTATATTATTTAGCTTATTTTTTATTCTCAATTATCAGCACTTGTTTTAAATACATATGATAAGTCTCCTATGATTCAAATTATTCATTCTAGAATATAATATGTTTATTTTCATACCATGGATTTTATAATTTAAGGGTTATCATTCTATGTGACAAAAACTATAGTTCATGTGCATTAGTTATCGTCACATGTGATATAATCAGCCTACCATACTTTTCATTTATTAAATTTCCATGCAGTTGTTAGTTTTTACACTTAATTGCTTGATTCACTATACATATGTAAATGCTAAAGAATGTAATTAAACTATTATGACCAATTATGGATTAAGAATTTAAATTATTCAATGTGGTATGGTACATCTTGAATAATATGAAATGAGAAATTTAATTATTCAATGTGGTATGGGACACTTTTAATTTATGTACTTACTTGGAATATGAGGAATGTATTTGAATCTATCTGAAACGGGGTGGGACCAGTTAATGAAATCCCTATGGGTTGGGGACCAGTTAACAAAAGCCCTACAGGTTGGGGACCGCTTAATGAAAGCCTTGTGATGCATCAGTAGTTCTCTTGAGAAAAATTAGGTCATGGAATGAGGCCTTGACACAGTCCCTCATTATACATTCCCTAATTATTTTTATTATAATTAATTAACCAAGTTGTTATTCAAATAGTAGAATATTCATGGTTAAGAGCATGTACTTATGAGTATCATAAAAAGTAAATGCTTGTGGAATAATGTTTAGTTCATAATTCAAGAATTTATCTACAAAATTATGATTTACAGTTATTAAGGAAAGAATTGGTGTTCTTATTTTATGCACAACTCTTATCATGTATTACAATCAGTTATAAATTTGGTACTTACACTTTCTCATGTCACACTTATTAGTGTTAGAATTTCCCTTACTTAATATGTTGTACAACCTATATTCTATATGAGATTTATTATTTTTGGAATATGTTTCATTGTGACCTTGTTAGTATTCCTTAAAATGTTCACTTATAATTCTTAGAAAAATGTAATGTGATGATTCATGCATTTCAGTTTTCCTTAAAAAACCTTTTATGATTAATTTTAAAGGAATGTTTTAAAAAGGTTTTAATTGAAACATTATTTTATTTTAAAACCCCTTACCGGTTATTCATATGCTCACCCTACATTTTAACTTAAATTTTTTACAGGTTTAGTTGATTTGAGATACACTGTTTGGTGGAATCTTTGTGGATATTCTTTCACTTTCGATTTTAAAGGAATTTTAATAATTGTATCTGGTTCTCCAAGACATAAACCAAAAATATCTTCTTTAATGGAACATGATGTGTGTTTTCAGAATTTTTTTTATAAAAAAAATATACACCATGTTTTATTTGAAACCATACTGGATTCGGGGCAATCTGGGGTCAGAGCGTGACATGTATGGCTAGGATAATTGGCGTTTGGTTTTGGGAATCAAATTCCTTTGCTTGGGTGTCTTAAAACTGGGGAATGAGATCCTTGTATTGAGTATAAGGGAAAGGTTATCCACTTGGGTAAATTGTCTTGGAAATTGAATTTTGGTTTAAAAAGGGATAGAATGGGGTGGTATTATGATTTTTTTCGTTTATCATATGATGTGGTATCACCATGAGTGATATGGATTAGAATGAAATGTAATGTGAAAATGACCATAAGTGAGATGGTTGGGTTCCATTATGATCATGATAGACATAAATAGGGAGGAATCAAGTCATGTTATAGTTGTTGGAGTGTCCCTTGATTATGTGAATTTTAGTAAATATTAATTCTTGTGGTATTCTTCTTGATGTGACCACCCATAAATTTATGAGGATGGGTCAGTGTGTTTGGTAGGACATCCTTAGAGTCCATGAGGATGGATCAGGTATTCTTGAGGTGACCCAACTAGAGTCAATAAGGATGGGTTTGGGTGCTTTAGGTAACCTCCCTATAGTCTACATGGATGGGTTAGTGTACTTGAGGTGTCCTCCCTAGTGTCTATAAGGATGGGTTAGTTTGCTTCATGTGTTTACCTTATAGTGAAAATGGATATCTCAGGGTTATAAAAAGGCTGTGAACTATGTTATATGTCATGGTACATGTGTTTCATTTTATTTCAAGATTCTGATATATATTTCTTTTAGAGATGAGTTAAAGTAAAGATGGTCGGGTTATGTGGCATCCTAGTTAGCACATGATGACCTGGTGGGTTGCATGATTATTTTTTTATTTACTTACCAACATCACATAAAATTTTATATGAATACTTCCCTTATATTAAGAACACTTTAGAAGTGTTGAACTGGTTTTATAATCACACCATGCATGGAAATATCGATGCATATGCATAATTCATGGCCAAAGATTCAAATGATGGCATGGGCCCTACTTAGTGGAGTTTTACAGTAGGATTAGGTTGGTTGGGCGATGTTGAGATAGAATCTGGGATTATTTTTTAGAGATTCCTCTTTATTTATTCTTTTTTTATTATTTTATATATATTTTTATCATGTTGGGATCTCTTTGACTCATGTACTATATATTGTATGTCATATTGTTATAGCATGTGGTTTTATTGTTTTTTCTTATGCTATGGGATCTTAAGTTGTTTTTGTTATCATTATTGCTTATTATATTGTATATATAATCTAATTTTTATCAATTATAGAGGTCATAGTCTGTTCATGGTTCCATTTAATCTATCACCGCTAGTTGGTGGCCTCTTTCATGTAAGGAGGCATGTATGAGGTTATGTGGCACCTTGACCCAGACTGGGTGATTCAGGTCAGGGTGTTAAGTGTTCATGTTTATATTTGAAATGAATATTCATAAAAGTATTATGGAATAATTTTTCTATAACATCATTTATATCTCTGTAATAATTTGGAAATAATCACATGGTATTTAAAAATTTTAGTGATTTATTTGTTAAGATATTATCTACATTGATCATATCAGAGTTTCTTTATCTTCTTATAAATTTGATTTTCCTTTTCACTTTTATATTCCTTAAATCTTATAAAAGAATTTGATTTTATTCTAATCAAATAGATATATACATATTTATTGATTTTTTCATTAAAAGTGAGTAACTATGATAATATAAACTTATCTTATTCTTGAAATATTTCACATATACCTTTGTGAATTAATTCTGAAGGATTTATTTCTCCTTCACCTTTTTTACAAAAAGGTTCATTATTCTTATAAATTGGTAAAAATAATGACATGTATCTCAGGATTTTAACTCAAGTTTCTAAATACCCTATTTGATATATCTTTACCAAAGGATTCTTGTATGCATGAAAAAGTTATCAAAGACACTATAGATTGTAATATGAGTCATATATCTTGGTATTCATCATTAATTTCATATAAATTATATATTGATTAAAGTATTTATATAATCCAATATTTATATGTTTAATACAATAAAATAAAACCATTTTTGCCTAAACCTAATCAAATAATTTTTTATTAATATCATAAATATAATATAGATATATAATAAATGAATTAATCTACTAAGAAATATGTGATGATAGTATACTGTAGTTAATGTAGTATGTATTTCTATTTTAGAAACTAAAATAATAACTCAATCTCTATAAATCTTCATGAATGTTATTAGCTTCAGTATTTTAATACAAATGTTTGAGACACAAGTTATATATAATACTAAGGATAATAAAACCGAAATATATGATGATAAATATAATTGAAGTAAAATCTTCCTCTTACTTATTACTTACTTTAATGAAATTTATTTTCCAATGGATTTTCATTTCATATGCAAAGCTGACTACCTTATACACATTTATATCCCTCTTAATCTTTGAATTCTTATGAGGAATCTTTATAGGTACCTTTGGATTTGAAACTTTCACAACCCTATTATGTTTTTATTTCTTCTTGGTCAATATAAGAACTAAATACCTATATTTCATCATATAATTATTATCCTGGAAAACCATATCCAAAATATATGGAATCATATTTTTTATATTATTCATTTTTTAGTTATGTATAAAACTATATAAATTGGATGGTAAGGATAAAATAATGGAATGTCTGGATAGATCTTTATCCAACTTGAATCTTAATTAAATTTATCATTCTATGTATCTGATCATCTTGGATATATGAGGATCATCATGGATTCCATCTTCCAACTTACATGTGAATTGTAATGAAGATCTCATTTCTATCACGCCACACTTTCTTCTAGAAAAGTTCAAAGGCATGTATATCATGGTGTGCATATCTATGTACACATGTTGTGATTGAATCTAATTGTACATTGGGCAATATATGATGTGATAAACATAAAATACATCATCTATGTTCCTTTTATAGGCTTCCTTATCATCCTTACTAGCCTCCATAGGTAGATTATCAAGTAGATGGAAATCTAAAACATAAAATTAATCTATTTATATAGTATTATGTGCAATAATTGGTACCAACCATATAAATGGATGTTAGTAAGAACATTTTATTTATCAAAAATTGATCATAGTAAAAAAGAACATATAGTGTTACTTTTTATTTTCTATAATAAAATCAAAGATCAAATTAATACTTTAACTTAGTTACCATTTAAAAGAAATTATTGATTTCTTAATCATTTATTTATCCCACTATTTTTATCAAATCCCAATATCACTCACCATTGGATTTTTAATATCCAATATCATTGATATTTTAGTGGGAAATTATCCCTATTTAACTTTTTATATCACATAATACAACCATTACATACGAGTCCAAGGTATTTAGGTACCCTTTACTCTTTATAACTACATTAACTCACAGCTCCTTGATCTATTGAGTGGATACTCATTTCTATAATCCTATACAAGGATTTACTCAATGATTTCCGAAAAAATTTACCAAGTAGGATATGGAAACTTATCTTAAAACCATTTTAATCAAATTGACCCATCATTATCATTGGGAATCCCTAATAAATGTAATATTCTTTTAATATGTCTATACAATCACCTTGATCTATTGTTTCATTATAAATAAACTGATTGATAATGGGTGGTAACTTAATATTATATTTGAGGGTTTTTATTTAGGCATCATAAATTTAGTTTTATCTTATAATGATTATTAAATATATTATCTTAGTGTATACATAAATAATTAAACATATATAGTAAAACTATCTCATTAATATTTCATTTCTAACAAGGAATTCTTGTATATTTTCAAATATATATGGCTAAATAAATAAAGTTAACTATGGTTAGATAAAAAATAAAAAATTTAATATGATTTTGAAATTTTAAAAAAATGATTGTTTTTTTGAGTGGTGATAAACCAACCTCATCCCTAGTGGGAGTAACTCCTTGAGTCCATGTTAACTTGAATTTCATTATCCTTAATTATTTTGTGATCCACCTTTTTTAGTCTTATTTTCACTCACACTTGACCTTCCTAATCCTAGGATCTCCCACTACTAAAATGATACTCACATAAAAGTTAGGGGAACCATATGAAATGGGTTACAAAAAAATAACCATGAACAAGTAGGATCAGAATTAATAAGGAAGGATGGATCATTCATTGATGGTTATTATTTAATTTACTAATAACTAAAATAATTTAACCATATAATAATAAAAAACAAATAAATAAATAATACATACATAGGATAATATCAAACTCATAATTATCCAATTAATAAAATAATTTGTAAAAAAATTTCTCACTTATCATGTTCTATTATTAAAATTAAATAAATATTTTAACTAATATTCTTATAATTCATTGAAATTTCTTTTAAAATTATAAACTAAATTATATTTTCCCAATTTTGTTTATTTTAAAAACTATAAAATAAATTTGAATTTTAATTAAATAATTTCTTTTTCAAATTACTTTATTAAATATATACACACATATATAAATATTAAAATAAATATATCTATGTAATTAAAACAATGTAAAATAAAAAATGGGTAATTGGGTGAGGCCTAACGTGAAATGGGGTTGGCCAAGGTGATGCTCATCAGGGGATGACTGAGTTATAGGTAAATACATAGGTGGTGCATTAATTTCAAGACCATCAAGATATTGGTTAGCCTTCTGGAAAGCTCTCACATGATGAAATAAATGTCCATCAATTCAAGTTATGGGTTTTTCTTCACTTATTCTTAGTTAATCATAACTAGATCTATACAATTATTCTAGTGATAGATCTAGTCATTATATTAGGATTTTCAATATCTATTTCTCATGATTGAGAAAATTTTACCTGGATTTGTGTTGTTTTTTAATCATCATTTCCAATTTTTGAGTTCTTCTAAAATTAGAAATAGATTTACATGAAAGGTTTACCATCACATTTAAAATGAATGAGAGAGAGAGATAGGTATATTTTTAATGAATGAAATCAAAAAATAAACATTCCCAATATAATACCATTTAAGGGATCTATGAATAATAAAAATGTGTGTGATGGGTACTATATTTAAAAATTATTCTAAATTCTAATTCTTAGATATGAAGAACAACATCTATATAGGAAATTTTTATTAAATATTAAAAAATAAACAATTACAACAAGTAATTTTAGTGAAATTAAATTCTTAGTGATTTTAATTTCCATAACTTATCAAGGATTCAACCTTGAATCCCTCTATCAATATCCACACAATCTCTATAAATCTTAGGATTTCAGTTTTAATAACTCGAGTACTAGAATAAAGATAGGGGGCCACTTAAACATCCCTTTTCCAAACATTGATAAGTCTCTAATTTTTTTCCTCTCTAAATATCAAGAGGAATTAGGAAAGAAAGATATCTAAATTTAATGAAAAAAATGATGTTTATAGTTTATAAACATAATTGACCCCACTAAATGACATAATATACATAGGGTTTTAGAATTAGGAAATTAAAGGTATCTCTCTACACTTTTCTCTAATTAAAACTGAACCCTATTTCTTTGAGGTTTATCTAAATTGTCATAAAATAGTAATAGATTTTATTTAATTCATATATAAATAAATAGGGATAAAACTATTATTTATTTAACTTATCACTTAGTAAATAAATGATTATTTAACTAAAAAATTAAATAAATTGCATGTAATAATTAATCTACCAAAATTATTATCTAGACTTAAACCATTAATTAAATCTAATCTCTCTCTGAATAAATAAATATTCACTTGTTTATTAACTCTAATAACTTCTGAGTATATATGAAAAATAAAAAATCTAACTCCATTAATTATTGATCAATAATTATACTAGGATTATATTTTGATCAACATAACTTGGAAAGACATGAATCCTCAAACTAATATCAATTATATTATAAAAAAATCAAATCTTACTAAATATACTGATCTTTGAGATACAATTTGTGAATAATCCTTTAGTTATATTTCTCAATGGTATTGATTCTGACTCATAGCCCAATATTAGTATCTAGAAACACATTGTGGTCCCCATAGAGAAAGAAAAAATATATAGAAATGAAAACCTTCATATGAATGATAACTATGTAATATAATTTATTTTCCACTTAATACCTCATCAAGAATAATTTATATATGTTTCATCATCCCTTTATTCCTAGTATATATTTCTATAACATACTGAGAAAAATATTACTATGATCACCATGGACATAGATTTTAGTCAAGAAATTTCATATCAATTAAATGAACAAAGATATATTCTTGCATAACATAGTGGGGAAAAATCCTTTCTTTTTCATTCAATTAATTCCATACTAATCATGACCCACCAGATAAAAGATACTTTTCTAAGATTATATATCTTAATATTTTTATCATTCAACTAATAATGTGATTTGTGATATAAATTAATAATATTCTCAAGTGTAAGTACTATTATATATACCTATAGATAGGAATTTCAAATGATATATAGTACATGGAATTCTTACTAGCAAGTTCTTCCTCATTATCTTCTTTATTGGAGATAAATAACTTCAACCTTTACAAGAAGAAGTCTCATTTCTTATGGGTTTATAACAATTTATAGTTAAAAATCATTTGTATCTAGTCAAATAGATATATCTATACCATATGATATAAATTGAAGAATATTATCATGGAATTTCTTGGTTATAATTATTAAAAAAACTAGTATAAACTATAAAAATATGAAATATTTTAAGGACATTATTACATATGCCACAAATGATAGTAAAAAATATTTAATAAGAATAAAACAACCATATATAATACTGGAAACATATGGTATGGTAATCAAAAATATATAAATATATTTGGTTCTTAGTTACACACCTTAAAACTATTGTGGTTACTTTTTTACAATTTGTTTATTTATGATTGATATAGAAATGATTTTTTCATGGGGTTGACTCATAGATTTGGAAATTATACTAGGCATTATTTATAACTTCTTCATGAACACTCATGTGTTGTTTTCACTTATGTTCATGAAAATCATCATAAGAAAATGGTGGATGAATTTGGAAGCTAGATATGGATAGTATATTGGTAGAGGATGGAATAGATTTTTCATTATTATATCCACATTAGTCATATATGTATTTAAGATAACATTTATTTAGGATGAATTACTTTTATATAGTGGTTAATTTTATTATTTTTCATAATATTATGGGTATTATTATTATATAAACAAGTTTTATATTGCATAATTGTTTTTAATTTATATTATTATTGATAATATAGAATTATAAAAACTAAAAAATTATATTTATAGGTACTTCCTATCATCATTTGAGTGGATACCTTAGTGATAATTTCTATCCACTGACACATTATAGGAGGGTTTTGAAAGTTATCCTAAATATGTACATGGATGTGATATATTGATATCATATAATTAGGTTATAGTTTTTAGTGATTCATATGTGATATTTTTTGGTATAATATGGAATAAATTTACTAATTAAATTTGTTTATTTTAGTCACAGAAGACGAATTTGAAAAGGATGTGAGTGGTCAGGTTATTCTTGAGAAATACTCAAATTAATGGGTAATAATTAAGAAACCATAGTATATAACAACATTGGGTGTGTACAAGGGTAATTTTAATCATATATATTAAATTCGGTGTTATCTAGTACTATGATTACTTTACTTGATTGATTTTTTTATAGTCTTTGTGATCCATTATAATGAAAATTTTATTTTTTTGTGGAAATAGTGGGAATTGATTACATAGGATTATGGGTAGACATATATTGTATAATTTATCACATATTCATTCTATGTTTGAAATGGGATTTTAAATTATTTATTATTTGAAATTTGAAAATTTTATTGACTTATGTATAACATTGAGATTTGGTACCACTAAGTATTCATCAATTATTGTTATACTTATGGTCGATTATGATATAAAAAATCTTTTAGGATTATAGTGGTATAGTAAAATCATGGTGGAATGTTTTATCAATATAAAATGATAGTATATAGTAAATATTAGCTAGATAATTTTCTTATAAAAACATATGCACATATGATATATTTATTTATAATATAATTACATGTGGTTAAAAACATATAAAATTTTATAATGGAGAATAAAGTAGTGCATTTATTCTAAATTTTTAAATGTGGGGTGCTACATGAGATGTGTACCAAAGCTTCTCATTAATGATAGAATTGTCAATTGATATGGGAATGTACAGTTAGTGGGAATGTATGTGTGATGCATATTAGAAGAAGTGTGATGAATCTTTAGATAATTTTTTAGTGTCACTCTTCTCTACATAGATTTTATTTTGGGTTCTAGAATATATTTATTATGATCATTTGTATGTATAATAGGACATATTTTTTGGATGTGGTGGTATGGGCCCTGATAAATTGTTAACCACTTTATAAAATGGTTAAAGGGGGGATGGTATGGGTATGATGCCTCCTTGAAAGTGGCTTCCATAGAACAGTGATGATGAACAATGTAATGCCTAGACCTAGATCACTAGGTCTAATTTATCATATTATATGTCCTCATGTATGACTCCATGCATGTAATATACTTTTGACCAGCGACGGGGGCCTAAGTCATGAAGTGGGATTTATATTCCCTCAATATCAATTTACCATCCATATGAAACAAAAAATAAATAAATAATAAAAAATAATAAGCATAAATGTATATAGTGGAATCAATAATAAAAATAATATGAAACATTAAAAAGAGTTAGAATCACGAGTCCATTCAAGAAAAAAAGGATCCCCAAATGCAGTGGATCAATACATACAGTAAATAAAATAACAATAGAATAGAGGAATTTTTGAGTAAAAAAAACATTGGATCCCAATATATGTCCAAGAATTTCATCAAAACATCATCTGATTCCATATTCTCAGCGACCCATTACAAGTCCCTTTACCTTGGTTAAATCCTTGATAACAAATCATGCACTCGCATCAAGGTGATTCTTCAAGTTGTGAGTATAAACCATGTAGGACAATGTCAATGCATCCTTAACATAAGTTAAAAAAGATATCTAAAGGTGTATTCACTAATAGAAATAAATAATTAATAATCACACAACTTCATCGAGTCATTTTGTGCTAACCAAGACACTATTAATCTCATATATACCTGTTTCTCATCCATATTGAAAGGATGTGTTGCTAATACTATGAACCCACACAAGTAATCAAGGAGAAATTTGAGGACAAAATCACAATATCCAACCTATAACATAATTCAAACCATAATCTCAAGTAAATATATCATGGTTGAGTCTCATATTGACTGAAAATCATAAAATTGGTCTAAGGACATCATTTAAATAACCAACCTCTTGTGCAAGACAAATCATCCCCTCGTAGCAAGGTACAATGGATACAAATCACATAGTAGATCCTAAGGAAGTAGTCTAAGGAAGTAATCCCAATATTCAACCTCCATCATGTGCCAAACCATACCCTTAATAAAATTTCCCATGGATACATATCGTATACCATCAAAAAATAACCCATTGATTTCTTACTCAAGTAAGGGTCACAATTGTCATCCTTAACAAGTCACATAGCAAATAACAAAATAATAAATGGGGAACCAATACTATCCCCTTATTTTAACCCTTTCCAAACACTCAAGGTTGTCTAAATATTCATATTCATGCATTATGAACTGTCATATGTGAAATAAATCATCACTAGTACCCAAATACTAGGACACACTGACCTTAACAGAGACTAAAAAAATTATTCTAGTCTTAATCCACAATATCATACATCCCTACCTATACCTATAGAATAAGGAAGGATTCCACTATTTCCAACATATTAACATATCACTCCTCATATAAGGGGTCAACCACATCGATACGTACCAACCTAGTTAATTTTATACCAAAATAATGGATTCCCAAAGATTTTATATACACCGGAATATAGGCTAATCCATAAAATATTATATGAAATCTATAACATGGTAAGGACCTCCTACATCAAGCTTGATAGATCATACTCATCTATCCATGCTATTTTAATCAATAATGATTCATCTAAAATCCTAAAATCAACCCCAGATCCTCAAAACTATGTTTTTTATATAGAACCCATAGAAATAAAGTAATAAGAGTGCATAAAGGGCATAAACAAAATTAAAATTTACAGGGAATAATCTCCATAACAAACAACACTATAAATAGAAAAGGTATGAGAGAAGAGGAGCTAAAATTACTTGGAGGAGCACCCACATTGGCGAAAATCATGTAGATGTTGATGTAAAATGAGAGAAGAGGTTAAAGGGTTCTAACTATGAATTTCAAAATCAGTCCCTTTAAAAAAAATATTTGAGATAATCGATCATAATGTGACTATGATGGTCACATCGTGATACCTCTTCATGAGGGAGGTAGCATGACCTGTCCCCTCAGGGACATGGCATCACTACCCCTACATAGAAGTCTCGACCTTTTATCAAAACTACATTGTAGCATGACCAGGGTGTCCATTCCATAATGAACCCTATTTTATGCCTCTAGTCACTACTCATTCCCAGATCTAGTTCGTCACACCATGGAACCATTCCCCTAATGCATAAAGGCAAATCCTTTATCACCTCAATAAATCCATACATCATTCCATGTAACCAAAATAGCACACTGTAATCTACCCCTTCACAAAACTCATTGCTTTGACGTGCTACAAGGCCACATCATGATCCTTGGATTAGTCACCCAACACATTGTGACTTCTTTTCACCATGGTGTGATAACCTTTTACAATAGAATTGCAACTCCAAACCACATCCAACTCTTTAAATCATAATATCAAGCCACGAATAACACCATGAATAACCCAAATTAACTAATATTTATAATATTAAAAAAATATTTAAAACATAACATGCCTTAAAATTTTATGTGTGTTACAAAATTCCCCTCTAAGGGATTCTCATCCCCATGAAGCATCTCTAGGGGTCCTTAGATTACAACTCCAAACCACCTATAACACTTTGAATCCTAATTCTAAGCCACAACTAAAACCCTAAACAACCTAAATTAAACAAGATACATAATATTAAATAAATATTTAAAATATAATACACCTTCAAACTCAATGGGTGTTGAAGACTCTCACTCTAAAGGATTCTCATCCCTAACAAGTATCTTTAGGGGAAATTGGTGAATAGATTTAGTCACCATACCCACATATCTGACTCCCTATCCCAAGAATCATATTAGATACTTTTACGTTTCCAAAATAATCATATGAGCGACATTTTCTTCCCTCACAGAACCTTCTAACTCTATTCCACTATCTAAACTAGGTGCTCCTCAAAAAATGAATCTAACTCTAATTAAACATCATCACAATTGATCACATGTGTGTGATATATCTTCTACTTATAAATTTGTGACATAAGAAACACATCATGCATACCTCGATGTCATGGAGGAAGATCTGATTGATAATACACTACTCCAATCCACTCCTCAATATTGAATGGTCTAACAAACCACAATGTGAGATTTCCCTACATCCTCAAACATTGATACCCCAAATGAGGAGATACCCAAAAAATACCTGAGATTCTTTATTCCTCATCTCTAGTCATCATAAAATTATTTCTTTATTTTAGGAGTAACCAACCACTACCAAATCAACTACAACCATTTTTTGGTCTCCTGTACCAAACTCGGCCCAATCATAGATGACTCGCTTACCTATAACCAGCACAGTAGTGAGTAGCATGGCCTACCATAAAGATCCTTAAAGGGATTTATCTGGATCAAATCCTAAAATCTATTTTTTGTATAGAAATTGTTCCAAGGATAGATATTTGTCCCATTTTCCACCAAAATAAAGAATGCATGCCCTGAGAATATCCTCCAGTATCTAAATCCTCCTATTTAACTTTCAATCTATCTATGTGTGATGCATTGTACTCAACTTCATCTAAGACCTCAAGGCCTTACATAGGCCCTACTTGAATCTTGATTTAAAATTCACATCCCAATCTAATATTATTCTTGTAGGTACCTGTGTAGATTCACTATATATCATAAATATATCTTTCCTAACTCATACACTAAATGAGTCTCGTAAATAATAAATAAGTTTGAAATTTTCACCAGTTTGATAACTTCCACCCATACAGCATCATGACCCCCACATAGTCCTGGGTATCCCCATGATGAATTCCATGATCACCTCATCACACTTCTACATTGGAACTGAATCGTGAATTATCCCAGTTATTCATTGGGGATATGCCTTTATCCTCTTATTGGTAAGGCAATGAGTGAAAAAACCTATAATATCCTTCCACATACTCATCTAATAGAAATGACACTAGATATTATGATACATCTTGGTCAACCCCATATTTACAACCCATTAAGAGGTATGGGCATCCCTCTTCAATTCCTCTCTCATTGAGGTAAGTACCAACACCCTACTATAGATATAAAGCACCTAGTCATTATCCTTATACCATTAAAAATCTAGATAATCTATCATGATTCAATCATGTTTCATGAGACAACATTAATAAACATCTTGAATATCCTTCACTCAATATACCAATGATGATGTAACGTCCAAGGGAGCACAAATTCCAACATATAATTCCTCTGATACATCAATCTTCGAGTCAATGAGTAAGCTCATCAGCTTCCACTCCTCATCAAAACTTTAAACACATTACTCTTAAATATTCATACTAAGATAATTTATGATGAAATTCCCCTTACCTAGGTAATATTTCATCTTAAAATCAATGGGTTAGAGGTACTTGAACCAATACCTCTTATATAGGTTCAAGTATGTATTTGATAATATGGGTTATATGCTCTTATGGGTTGTGTAGATCAAAAATATCTCACTAAAAGATAATGACATCAATAATTAGAGGAATGAACTAAAAAACTAGATATAATTAATGGGTAGGTTAGTTTCACTCATGGGTTCATAACCAAAGAGACCCATAAGCGACCACCTAATCCATATGCATCAAAAAATATCCTAGTTTGACCCTTGAGGCAACACAATAAATAATTTAATCAATCCCCATATCAAGAAGAATCAAAATAATTGCAGACATCAACCTCATCTTAAACTCTTATAAGTCCCACTCACACCAATTAGTCCACTTAAAATTTAATCCTTTATTGGTCATCCCTACCATAGGTGTTGTCAAGTGATATAAGTATTGGATGAACAATTTATAATACCTAGAAAACCTAAGAAAACTCTAGATCTCAAAAAAAATCCCTAGTCACTCCTAAGACATCACCGCCTCCACATTCTCTATATCAAATGAGACCCTTACCTCTAAGATCATTTTCCCAAGGAAACACTCCTAATTAATCAAAAGGTGATAATTTTAGAACTTTAAATAAATATTTTTTTCTCAAAGAATACTCAATGCTATATCTAGGTGATTATAATAAATCTCTCGGGTCTTTCAATATACCAATATATCATCCACAAACACTATGAAAATAGAGTTTATGTAGGGATGAAAAATCTAGTTTATGAGAACCATGAACACTTATGGTGAATTCATAAAATAAAATAGATTCATAAGGTACTCATATAACCCATACCTACTCCTAAACATCATATTTGGTACATCCTATATCCTAAATCACAAATAATGGTAGCCATATCAAATGTTTATCATGGAGAACCATCAGGCGAACCTCAACTGATCAAATACCTCATCCATACTTAGAAATAAATACATCTTATTCATTATATCATGATTAAATTTCCAGTAATACATTCACAATATGAGGATATAATCTAAATTTTTGGTGAATAAATCTTAAGAACCCTAAGGAGAGGTACTCGTGTGAATAAATCCATTTACCTCAAGGTCGTCCCACTTCACCTTCACCTCTCTCAACTCAGTCAGTGCCATATAATAAGGAGGAATTGATATGGGATCTACAACCATCACATTATTGATCACAAACTCAATATACCTCTCATAATGGATTACTAAGAATTCATTCAAGAAAATCCCTTGAAACATTCCACCACTAGAGAAAAATTAAGGATCCATCACATAATCAACTTAAAGAACCATACCCACCACTTTCACTATAACATCACCTATCTGACTAAAGTCAGGTCCCACTATACCCACATATATATCCCACTCTCTCATAATAATTAACTCTTATCCCCTAAGGGAGATAAAAGAAACCCACATCTGATAGCAATCAATGTGAGCTTGGAATAATGTCAACCAATCCATACCAAAGATTACATAGAAATTATACATATCTTGGATGAGGAAATCCCATGGATATCTATAGACCCGTCCATTATGGTTATAAAACACCACTACCCTGAACCACTAATCAGTGTCTCAACCAAGGGTCCTATGTGACCTCAGTTGTGCCCCCCTATGTGCAAGAGGCTTTCAACTAGAAGATATGGGGAAGGGTGTTGTCATAGGGAGATTATACCCTCATATTGCAGTAAAAAAAAGTAAAAATAACCTAGTAACATCCATGAAAAAATATTCAAAGTACATTGAATAAATAAAAATTTATGTTATATGAATTGAAATATGAAATCATACTTTTATACATCAAAATTGGTCACCCACTGTGATGAAAACATATGTAAAGTAAAATAAAGACTAAAAATACATAAGAGTCTCTATTACCATCTCTTAGACTCATCATATCCATGTATCTTTTAAAACTATAAAGATCAATCAGGAAAAATTGGTCCTCTTCCTTACCAAAACCTATGATAAATAAGTTTTTATTGGGTACCAAAGTGTTATGGTTTCTGAATAAGGGTGTGATTACAACACAATAGGTCACCACCAATGGGGCCCCTAACATAACTAGTAAGCATAGTGTATGAACACGTGATAGGATAGGATTAATATATAAAAAATATAAGTATAATAATAAAAATTATTGAAAATACTCATGTACTAAAGTTCCATGGGGGATTAATAAAATCTACTTTTTCTAGTTTCAGAGTGCCTCTGAGCATAATACCATCCTCTAGAACCTGGGGGCTTAAAAACTCCCCATAATAAAACATATGTAACCTAATTTGGAATATGGGGGCTTACTATTACCCTATTAGAAAACCAAGTATCATCATCTGGAAACTTAGGGGAATTTTTCTACACTTATAAGAAACAATTATCATCATCTGGAAATTTTAGGGAATTCCAGCACCCTATTTGGAAACGAGAATCATCAATTCATAACTTAGGGGTGTGTATATACCTTGATAGAAAATAGATATCACTATCTGTAAATTTAAAGTAATTATCATACATTTTTATAAAATAGGTATTATAATTTGGAAACTCATAGGCATTCTTTCACCCTTCCAAGAAACAAGTATCACATTCTGTGGTAATCCTTTCACTCCCCAGGACTGTCACATAACACACACATACATCAAGAATTAAATATAATCCCTAATCTCACAAGCTCTCCAACTAGGTAATATTAACTTAGGTATACCCCCTTATCTTTCAGAACACCTCAACTTCCTCTTAATCGCTCAGTCCTAATCTTCAATTCCATCCTAGTTGCACAAGCACATCATGGTAAACCGAGTAGCATTATCATCTCTCCAACATAAGAATCCTCTAGAGTCCTCCAAACCCATAATAGTACCTATATAAATTCTAATATACACTATAAATCATAAATTTATAATAAAAAACATGAGGATAATGATACCTACTATCTACACTACCCCCCCCCCCCCTTATGGTCAACATACCATTGGGTAACCTATAAAAGTCACCCATGTCACCTAATTATCCAAACACCCTACATAGAATACTCTATATCATTATCATATCTCAGGATAATACATTCACTCAGAGGGTGTGGAGTTTCTCATAATTACCATAATCTTATCATGGCCTCACTTTACTCATAGGAAAATTCATACAGGAATAACATTGAATAGATTCCATAATGACCATCTCCCTTCAAAACCAATCACGATCAATCTCCATGCACCCAAACCATTTAAGATCTCACCCTGGGCACACCTACCCAAGTACTTTCATATATCTAGGGGGTGATAACTCACCCCTCTCTAGTTAACTAGCTCAAGGGACATAAGGTGTCTCAAAACTCTCATATATACAATTTCCTAGGCCAATCATTCTCATCTCATCACTCACCCCTGCTCAAGGGATCTCAGGGAACATATCTCAATCCACATATGTTTACTCTTCTCATTCATTCCCTTTATGGGGCTTGTATCTCAAGTAATAATTTTTGTGACCAATACCTTAGTCATCAGTGGTTGAGGCATCGATCCAGTGCTCAAGGGTCCATCATGTACCTTTAAAATTAGGTCTATTAATATTCATTTTATTTTAAATAAACAAACCATTTTAAAAAAAGGTAGATCATCCATAGTGGTGATACCACATGTCACATGCCATATATCAAAATAATATACCATAGGTAAATTCGTAGGGTCCACCTACCTCATATTGATGTGTTTCCTTTAATAAAATATTGAACACTATATTCCAAGATCATATAAGCCTCATACTAACTTTTTATATCCTATCTCAAGCCATTACATCCAATTTAATTTGTTATATAAATTTATGATTTATTTTATATTTTAATTTAAATAGTAAATGTTTCCGAAAAAACACCTAGAAATATCCCCTTCAAAAAACCTTGAGAAATGGGGTGTGATCCACTCTTGACATGAACCCAAACCTAATCCACTAAAAATACCCAATTTATACTCCCATTTCAATAGAAAAAATCATCTAATTTTCTCAAAAATGTAGAAAATCCATATTGTGGCATACCTTCAATGAAATGGTGATCAATAATGTGTGATCATCCTTTTGGGATTTCCTCTATCCATGCAAAGAAAATTTAACATCAGATCTATATGATTCAATAATTCTCTAATAGAATCTTTAATAAAACCTTAATTCAAATTAACAAAAATTAGAGGGCTACAAAGGGGGCAAAGAATGGTTGAAGTATTGGAGGGAACTCACCTCAAATAACTGTGAAATCACACCAAAATCCACCCCAAACCATGTTGAATTGAAGGATAATGATAGATGTGGCACATATGGATCTTTAATATGAAAGAGAGAAGGGAGGTGGAGTTAAAAAATAAAAAAGGAAAAATGGTTTCAAAAAATTAATTAAATATAGGAAACTTCATGGTTACTTAATGGTTTTTAAAAACTATTCACCAACTATGTGGTTGGCACTATCTTGACCAATCCCCCTCACATTATTAGGTTGCATAGTTATATAAATTTTTTTCCAAGAATGTTGATCCCTTTGGAACTCAAATTTGATATTTTTCATGGTTTTTCTACAACTATTCACCAATACCCCAAGAAAAACCAAACCAGACATTTTTACTCTCAAAGATTTCCCTAATTGTTTGGTAACCACATGAAAAGATAAAACCATTTCAAAAATTAAAAAAATCACCCCAAAGCTATTGAACTTTTCTTGATCACCTGTGACACATTTTAGTCCTTGATCTATATATAAACTTCTCATCAAGATGATCCAACACTTATTATTCCAATATGAATATAAATTCTTAAAACAACCCATACTCCAGAGAAAAAAAATTCAAATATCCCTAGAATTTTATAACTTTTAAATAAATGATTCTTTAAAACCTTGTAACCATAAAACTTCACGCCCTTAAGATTTTTTTTTGGGTTTTCCAACCATAAAATACATATGTAATGACCCAAATTCTATAAATAAAATTACCTTTTAAATGAATAAATTTCTTATTAATTATTGAAGTTATAAAAAACACATTCACTACTTTTGTTATATTGGACCATTATAAATTATATCCTATCAAAGATGGTTAAGCCTCATAAATATTTACAATATATTAATTTTAAAATGACCATTAAGATTATTATATATTAAGGGTTATGATAAATTACAATTGATACAGATGAAAGAAGTGATGCCTCAACGAGTAGGATCGTACCCTATTGAATCTCAATTGATTATATTTTCATATCTTTATAAATTTATATTTATAATAAAATTTAGTTTTTAATAATTATATATCATTTAACCCCTATTATTATAACCTTTACCCTAGGCATTACTCTGTTGAAGTAAGGGATTATCTCCTCCTCATTATTCAAGAAATTTATTTCTATTATTCTATTTTATTTCTAGTTTATCATATTGTAATATGATTTTACATCAATTTTTATATCCATATGATTTTCAATTAATGAGATACTTCATTTTTCTCTCATTAAACTCATCCATGAATCTTTATATACACCTGTTATGCTATTGAAATTATCCTTCAATTTTCCATGCCTAATATTTTTGTAATGAATACCCATCCCCATTTTTACTCAAGGGTATTCACCTAGATGAACCTATCCTTCATTGATTAGTCAATTAAATTTATTTAACCCACACTTCATAATAATGGAATTAAAATTCATGAAAGTATTTATTACATTGTAAGATCTATATGGAACAAAAATGAATGTACATAATATGATTGTGATAGGTGGGCCTAGAACTATATATCCCAACAATGAATTAGGTAATGTTTTTATCTAATTATACACCATTTATGGTGAATGAGAGTTTATCCCACACACACTATATTATGATACCTTGGCTGTTATCTTTGACTTATTTTTATGATGTCATGTTTTATGTTATTTCCACATTCCTATGTTTCCTTGTTGTTATGATCATATATCTTGCTTTTATGTTCATGTTTATGATTATCACCACTTTTATGTCACCTTAATATTTATATTGACTCGCATGTATTACTTTAATCATGTTATTCCTTGATTATTCCCTTATTGTGATTTATATCACATCCCTTTCTTATGTATGTCCCCAAATTATCTTGTGTCGTATTTAAAGATTAATGAATTTTCAGAGAATTTTAAGAAGTTTTTAATAATGTTTTTGTATCACTATTTAAAGTTAATGTGATACATATATAATTTCTCAAATAAACTAGGCCTATTGATCTTCTATGGTTGTATTATGTATATCCTTATGTAATAAATCATGAAATAATGTGTATTAAAAATACAGGTTTTCATTGTTGGTTTTATAGAAAAAGTCTAGTTATTTTTGTGGATTAGTGTTATAAACCATTATTTAAAGACATATGGATAATACTAAATAGAGTAAAACATCCCTGAATTATGGTAAACTATAAAGTAAGTGGTTTTTAAGCAATAAACTCCATGTCTATATACTACAAGTCGATGTGGCTCTGGCATAGTTATACCTAGGAAAAATAACCCTAAAATTGAACATTGGGTATCAAATTAATTTTAACTCAGTGCATAATAAATAGGCCTTACTATACACTTGGTTTCACACTTCCTAGGGATATTCTTTGGTTAATTCATAATATCTTTATGAACCATAGTAGAGGGAACAAAAAAATTCCCATAAAATTTTATGTTAGGAAATATATCATGAATAACTTATATTTAATCCTAAAAATACCTAGGTTAAGTAATATATATTACTTATGAGTTATCCATTTAATGTTTCTAGTTTCACTTTTATGTGATTAATATTTTTAGAAGTATCATACCTAATTTTCTCTTTATTTTATTCAATGGCTGGAAATAATAGAAATCAAGTCAAAAACTAATTTTATGGTAAATGTGATGGATTCCCAAATGAGATACCCAATCCAATGGGAGTAGGAGTTATGAAATTCATTATAATACTATCTTGATTAACCTATATTTTGAACATAAATTTGAAACAATAGGAAAACCCAAATCCACCTAACAAATAGAAAGTCAAAATTGAGACCTTTATATAACAAATGCCTCTCACATTCGATGGATATTTTATCCTTTAATAATGAAAAAATGGATCAAATACATGTAAAATATTTTCTATATCCTTAAATTCTCTTAGAAAGAGAAGGTAGTTCTAGATATTTATTGTTTGGAGGGAAAATATTATCAATGGTGAAGGTTGATCGAAAATATGAATCCCAGCAAGGGGATTGAAGCGATGGAGTGGAAATAATTCTAAAAAATATATCAATAAATATTTTCCTTTCACCCTCGAATGTAAAATGGATAGATATTTCCTTGGCCTCAAGAAAAAGGATTAAGAATAAATTAGGGCATATCAGGTGAAATTCACAATTCATCCATGATATGACTTAAACTTTCTCATTGACCTTGAAATTAAAATTGAGTGATTCTTTGGTGGGTTAAATTCATGTCTATGAAAAGATTTGGAAATTAAAAACTTTAACAGCTATGGGGAAATTGTTGGATGTACCCTAAAAATGAAATGTAGATTAGTGAATCTCAAGGGTCTCATGAGTCTGGAGATAGGAAGTGGTCAATAGAGTTTAATTATGGGGAGCGATGGAGAAATATCATGGTGGAAAAAAATTATAACATCCCACTTTTCAAAAGTATAGGAAGAAGCATCCCAAAAATTTCTTGAAGGGGGAAAGGAAATGTTTTAGGTGTGAGATGGAAGGAAACCAAGATTTAAAATATCGATGGTAGAAACACATGAATTTTATAGAAGAAAATAATTCTCTAGTAAACCCTCAACCTATTGGTTAATGTTTTAACTACAATGAATAAGAATGTTGTGAATCAATGCACTAAGACAAGTGTGTTGATGATAATTGATGATAAAAACCTCCAAGGCCTAGATAGAAAGGGAGAGATTATACCATCACTACTATTTCGGTGGATCCTAAAAACAAATTATTGATATGTATGCTAGTTATTAATTCAAGGATAGTGAACATACTATTTTATTCTAGTTCTATGTGTTCTTTTATATCATACAAGTTTAATAGACCTTTTCAAATGCCACCTAAAAACATGGAAGTGGAACTATATATGAAAAGAAAAAATGCAAAAATTAGTGCCTCCCAATTATATAACTTCTCCCCTATCTATATATATCAGATGATCTTCCTAGAAAACCTTTTGATACTTCCTTTAGAAAAAATTTATATAATTATTGTTATGGATTGGATCTCCTTATATAAATCCAATATAAATTTATAAGAGAATGAAATCACCCTCTATATCATGGATAGCCCTCTAATTATATACATGTGCAAAATGGTGGATTAATCTTTTTTTAATTATCATCTCAAGTATAGATATTATTTCCTTATGAACAAGAGAATCTAGAAAAAATGATTGAGAATAAGGAAAAGATCATCATTGATGACATGCCCGTTGTAATGGAATATTATGATGTGTTTCCCACATAATTTCCTAGTATTTATCTTAGAAAATAGTTTCATTTATTGTCCAATATTATACCCATATATTTTATAATACCTAGGACTCCATATATAATATCCATTATTAAACTTAAAGAGATGAAGAAGAAACTATATAATAATATAGATAAAGGGTTTTTATACCCAAGTGCTTCACTATGGGGAATATCGATCCTCTTTATCAAGATGAAGGATGATTCATTGCGCCTATACATTTATTACCATGAGCTCAACAAGATCGTGATAAATAATATGTATCCTCTTACATGTATTGATGACTCGTTCGATCATCCATGTGGATCCCAGTACTTCTCTAAGGTGGATCTTCAGTTGGGATATTATCAAATAAATGTGAAGAATTAGGATATCCCCAAGAATGTTTTTCATATAAGGTATAGGCACTATGAGTTCATATTGATACCATTTGGACTCACTAATGATCCAACTATCTTCATTGGATTAATGAATGGTGTATTTAGGGATTACCTTGAAAACATATTGTAGTATTTTTAGAGAATATTCTTATCCACTTAAAAATAAAGGAGTAATATGAGGAGAATTTGAAGGTTGTACTGAAAACCTTGAAAAAAATTGAAGTTATATGATAAGTACAGTAAATTAGTGTTCTGTATATAGTAAGTAAAATTCTAGGGGTATATTATCAGAGGTAAAGGAATATCTATGGACCCTTTAATATAGATTCAATTAAAGGATATCCCAGACCAATTTCTATGAAAGAGATACATATTTTCCTTGGATTAGCTAGGTACTATGATCAATTTTTGAGAAACTTTTCATGATTTTCAATCCCACTAACCAGTCTAACTCGAAAAGGAGTAAATTTTGATTAGATTTATGAATGCGAGAATAAATTTAAAGATTTAAAGAAGAGGCTAATCACATAACCTATGCTCAAATTACCCATCAGTGGGGAAGGATTTGTGATCTATAATTATGCATCTAAAAGGGATTGGGTTGTATACTCATGAAAGATGACAAATTGATTTTAAATGCCTCCCACCAATTATAGATCCATGGACAGAACTAGCCAACACATGATTTTTAAATGGATAAAGTGATATTCACACTAATTATTTAGCAACATTATCTCTATAGGGATAAGTTTGAAATATATAAGGATTATAAAATCCTCAATTATATATTCTCACAAAATTGTTTCAATGTGATCCAATGGAAGTGGTTAAATTCTATCAAGTATTATGACTTTTTAATCCATTTCTATCTTGGGAAGATGAAAAAAGTGGAATATGATCTGAATAGAAAAGATCTTATAACCCTATAAATGATAAAGATTAAAAGGGATCCAATATTCTTTGATATACAAAGAATAGACATGGGAATAATAAAAATATCTTCATCCAACCATGCTCAAATAAACTCTCAACCATCCATTCTTGATAGAATCAAGGAGGTCTAAAAAGATTATGATATATTATAGAAAAATATATTGAATATTGAAGAGTTTAACTTTGTTAAAGATGGATTTATAAGGTTTGGAACCTGAATATGTGTATAGTAAAAACTAGAGATGAAGAAAGAACGTCTAGATGATTCACATAGAACATCCTTCTATATTCATCTAGGAAGAACTAATATATATATATATATATATCTGAAGAAAAACTTGTGTTGGGATGACATAAAGAAGGACATATCATAATTTGTATCTTGGTTCTTGGTATTCCAATAAGTCAAGGTTGAATGATAAAATTATAAGGGTGTGATTCAACCATTCCTAATACCAGTATGGAAATGGGAACCATAACCATGGATTTCAATGCAAGACTCCCCAAGACATCTAAAAAATAAAACCATCTAGGTGGTATTTTATTGTCTTACAAAGTTAGTTCATTTAATTTTTATCCAGTAATATTTCTCTCTTGACCAAATCACCAAGATATAAATAATAAAAGTGATAAGACTGCATGGATTTACACTATCTATTATATCTGATAAAAATATAAGGTTTACCTTGAGGTTCTAGAGAGGATTTCAATAATCATTGGATACATAGATAAGATTCAGTACTTCTTATCTCCCTCATACATATTTTCAATCTAATATAACCATTAAAACTCTAGAGGATATACTGAGATTATGTTCAATGGATTTCCAAGAATATTGGGATCAACAACTTCCCCTAATAGCATTCTCATATAATAATAGTTTCTATTATAGCATTAAAATGAAACCTTATAAGGATATTTATGGGAAGAGGTTTTAGGATTCATCATATTAAGATGATGTTGTAGAGTAGAAGCTTATGGGACCTAAGAAATGATAGAGATGGTACAAACCATTCAGTTTCATATGATATTTGTACAAAGTCAACAAAAAACTATACAGACAATTATTAGAGTGACCTAGAGTTTGATTTTTCAGATAAATTGTTCCTTAATATATAACCATGGAAGAAATTAATGAGGTTTAGGAATGATGGAAAAATTATTCCTAGATACATTATCCCCTTTGAGATATTGGATCACATCAAAGTTATGGCTTATTGACTAGAGCTCCCACCTAACCTATATCAAATACATAATGTGTTCCATGTATCCCTATTGAATAGGTACATATCAGACCTCTCACATGAATTTAATCTATAGGTGGTACCCTTAGAAAATAATATTTCATAAAAAGAGAAGCAGGTGAAGTTCTTAGATCAAAACTACAAAGTTCTAGGAAACAAGACAACACACCTTGTCAAAGTGTTATGGAGGAACCATAGTTTTGAGGAAGAAACATGTGAACCAGAAGTGGTGATGAAATAGAAGTAACCTAATATATTTTACTGAATGGAGTAAAATTTTGAGGTTGAAATTTATGAAGGTGGAATGATGTAACAACCTAAACTTATATAAATAAAATTTATTTTAAAATGAATATATGTCTTAATAAGTATTTTATTTATAGAAAACTCATTCAAAGATTTGGTTATTTGGGACCATTATAAATTATATTATGTAAAATTTAAAAGACTTAAAAGATTTATAACTATTGATAATATATCCATTTTATTTTTACCATTAAGTTTATTATATATTAAGTATTACGATAAATTCTAATTGACATAAACGGAAGAAGTGATGGCCTCGGCCAGTAGGATTATTCCTAATGAATCCCATTTATCAGAGATTATGAGGGAGATAGAATCAATGGGATTTTACTTTGACCAATACTAATCTAATATTAAACATCTAAAATAATGAATGAAAATTTTTATTGTATAATTTCAAGCTTATCAAGATCACATCCCAAACCATGTTCGTTGAATCATCCTAAGAAAGTACCATCATCGCACACCTTACTATTAGGGTGTACATCGAGGTAATAATGGGTTATGTATCTAGAATATATTAGAATGAATTTTTATGTCTTAATTGTAATAAAATAATTATTAGTTTTTCTCCATTTCATTATTACTTTATATAGATAATTATATATGGGTTGATGAAAATTAGATTTCGATATGAAGAAGAAAAAATGTATTTTTTGGAAAATATATGGTTTTAACACTCTTTTTGATAAATTAAATAATTTTGAAAGAAATATTAATTTAATATAATATTATCATAAAATAATTTTTATTTATAATTAAATTATAATATAATTTAATTAAGTCCAATGTAATCTTTATAAAGGTCATAAAAAATTTTTGTAAAAACTACCATTTTTTCGATAAATGATTATTTTTATTTAAAGGATAAAATTATAATATTTAGATAATTATTTTGATAAAATAAATATTATTTTTTATATCATCACATTGAAATTATTAAATGGTGATTTTTTGATAATTTTTAGGTATTGTCAAATTTTTGGGTAAAAATTAAAAATAGTATAAATATACAGTTTATATTATGATATCATAATAGCCTAAAAGTTATGTAATTAATAATATAAGGAGTATAAATGAATAAATTATGTTTCGCCTTAAAAATAATATGTTTTGGAAGTTGTTTTATTAATTTTATAATCCTTTAATGAATCCTCTATATCCTATATTATATTTTAAGGTTTTAAAATCAATTCATTATGCACATTACTAACTTCCACTTCACCAATTGTATTATTTTAATAATTTTTGTTCTTAGACTTAAAAATATTTAAAACCACTATAATTTGTTAGAAACCATGGGAAGTTTTTTTATTATATTATATAGAGTCTAAAACCTATGTTTAGAAATTAGTAAAGAATTACCCTCTCTTTTGCTATAAATACCCACCCACCCACCCTCCCAATCCTCTTCACTAAATACCCTTTGAGAATTAATTTCCTCTTCATTTACCTCTCTAAATCTCTCCTAATGTGTTCCCAATATATTTAGAAGATTCTCACAAGAATTTTGATGAACCCTCTCAAGGTAAAGTATCTCTCTCTCTCTCTCTTTCTATTCAAGAGCCTTATTTGTATTTATCCTTTTGAAGATCAATTGATTATGTTTTAATGTATTTATAAATATCTGTTTACTATAAAATTAATGTTATATGAATTATATACCACTTATCCCTTAGTTTTTTTAACCTTTTCTTATGGGATTATCTTCTCCTCCGCTTTATTTAAGCACTCTCTTTGAATTATGTCATTTTATTTCCAATAATTCATGTTGTAATATGATTTCAAACATCCATTTTACTATCATTATGATTTAAAAGTAATGAGATTCCACCTTTCAATCACATTAAACCTTTCTATGAATCATTATATACACTCGTTATGCTACTGAAATTATCTTGTGATTTTCCATGCCAAACATTTGTGTAGTGAATACCCATCCCCATTTCCACTCAATGGTATTCACATAGATATAAATATCCTTCATTAATTGGTGAATTACATGTATGTAACCCACACTTCTTAATCATGGGATTAATAGTGATGAAATTAATTCTTATTTTGTAAAATCGATGTGGAACATAAATGCATGTACATGATATAAATATGATAGGTGGACCTAGAATTATATATAACTCCAATGCATTGGGTAATGTTTTTATATCATGAGATACCATGTATTGTGCATGGGAGGTTATCATAATAAAAAAATTCATGATGTCTCGATGTTTATCCTTGAATTATGTTTATGATTTCATGTTTTATGTTGTTTCCACATTCATGTGTCTCCATGATGTTATCATCTTATATCATATTTTGATGTTCATGTTTATGATTATCACCCATTTCATGACACCTTGATATACCTATTTACTCACTTGTATTACTTTCAAAATATTATGATTTGATTATTCCTATAGTGGGATATATATTCCACAACATTCTTATGTACATTCACAGGTTATCCCATGCTGTATTATAAGATCAATGGATTTTAAGATCATGTAAAGAAGTTTTTAATAATTTTGTTGTATCCCTATTTCAAGTTAATGTTCTATGTATATAATTTACCAAATAAATTAGCCCTAAAAATCTTAAGGTATTTTATATGTGTATATTTATGTTAAAAAACATGAAATAAGGTTTATTAAATTTATGGGTAATCATAATCAACCTACTCCATTCATCCATTCATGATCAACCCGCCATGATTTATCCTTAAACACTAAACAAGACTCCATTATGAAAATCCAAACATCTGGTGTAATATTTATAAAAACCTAATACACTTCTATTCACTATCACCTAATCAACAATATGGAACTTACCCACACTCATATATCTCAATACATGATGGTTTCATCAATTGGTTTATACCTAGGCTTATGGTGCTTCCCACCACAAGTCTCAACTCATAAAGGATTATTTGTATCCATATTTCTTCCCACTGTCATAGTCACCAACTAAAAACATATTCAAATTGTTCCAATGAAACTCTTTATATGGTTTCCATATCACTATGCCCAATTTTATATAAAACACCAATTATCCCTCCACTAGATAACTTTTCCCCAAAACACTATGAATCACCCACCGACCAGCTATCACATCATCTGATCATGAAGCCTAGATCATTAAAGGAATCATGAGATCATCTAATCACCCACATTGAATTAAAAACACAATATTTTATGTAATTACATGGTTTGTTCCTTGACCAACTAAATATACTGTTGTACTCCACATGTGAGTATTAACACACCATCGATCTGACTCACACTAGGATAACATCCAATTCATCCAAATCCTAATTTTAACACTTTGAATCCAAATAATATGACATATGATTCCTAAATCTATTATTTACCATGTAACTTGATACAATTTTACCTATATGCTCTCTATAATTCGAATTCCATCTCAACCATATTTAGACCGGTCTCACTAGATCCATGACCCAACTAATGGGGGTTATACATCTATGATCAATAAGACACTCCTCTCCATTGGAGTACTATTATAATCACTCCACTAAACTAAAACATTGATCATTATATCCCACTCTCCATCCATTACTACATGTAATGACTGGATTTTGTCCTACTCATACCTGAGCATCGTTATAAAACATTGATCACTTCCCATTCTAGGATCACCAAGAACATCATCCATATAATCCACCAAAATTTCATCATAAATAAGGGTTACACCCTCTAATATCCAATGGTTCTATCCCCTCTATATGGATTCCCTTACACTACTCCTTGAATGAATCCTCAATAGGTTTTCTTATCACATATGTGTTTCTCTTCCCAATCCACTAAGAGATATAATATTATCATATATTTCACTTAAATATTCCTGATTTTAATCCTTCCATTTTGATCAATACTTTCATAAATATCAAATTTATTAGTTTTAGGTATAATATAGAATTTAATTGTTAAATGGATTAAAATTTTATTTTTAACTTTTTATTTCATTTTTGAATTATTATATATATATCCTAAACTTAACATTGGGTGTTTTTATGTTGTTATAGGATTTATAGAGGTGATTTTGAAGTATTGGAATTGATTTCAAGCAGTTTATACTTATTCTGGAAGTATTGCTCTAGATTCAGGAAATATTGGCTAAGGAAAATGTATTACAGTTCCTTTATAAGGAAATTCATAACCCACGTAGGAAAATTTTTGAGCCATAGAGGAGAATTATACTATGTGTAATTAATTTCAACAATTCATGGGATATTTTGATATTCCATATAATATTTTAGTGTGTCGGACTTTGGAAAAATAAAAATTTCATATGTTCTACACAATTACATCTACGCATAGGATAATCATCATACACATAATACATTTATCCACACATAGTTAATTTCATCTATGAATTGGATATTTTATTTATGGTTAAGAGGATTTTACACATGAAAAATGTTTTCAAATTTATGATATTTTACTTTTTTAAATGATGAGAATTTCGAAAAGGATAAAAAAATATGAAAATTAGCTAGTGATAACTTCATGTTCAAACCGAGCCTTTGGGATTCCACTTCAGCATGCACAAAACTAATCGGAAGATTCTACATGGGTCATAATATAAAAAATATTTTAATCAATAACAAGGAAAGATGTTGTGGATTTTTATAAAGCTAATATCACATGGATATTTGAATATCTAAGGAAAAAAGGAAACCTTCTAGTAATTCAAAAGTTAGGATTATAAGGATTGACCATAGTCAAAGAAGATGGAAAACAAGGACCTACAATAAGATTATGAGGCTAAAGAAAGAAGGAGGATGGGGGACATGGATAGTTAGAAATGGTTGGATAATTTTCTTTCCCATTACTATTGTATTTCTCATTTTATTTTTATTTTTTCTCCAGTTTTGTAATGATTTCAACTTCTACATTGATCTATATTACCCTTTAAATGGAATAGAGATTTTATTGGTGATCAGAGAATAATATATTATCCTTTTTTAATTCATTAGTCTTTTCAGCTAAATAAATAAAACTCTTTCTTTTTTTAAAATTAATTTTGATGTTAAGTAGCAGTGCATAATTTCAAATTCAGTCATGTTTGATTTAATTATGTTTATTGTTTATTTCCTTGGTTGATGATCCATAATATTCCTCCACACAACTTCAGAATATATATATATATATATATGGTTGAATATTTTTATCTAATTGGTGAAGTTATTAGTGGTTTTTTGAATGTGTTTAAGGGGTAGTAGTTACTCTTGTATTGCTTGGGAGTCACAATACCTTGTTGGATATTTCATAATTAAAATATGAGTGATTTGTTTTATAACTTTCACATATATAAAGGAGGGTATACTGAACAAAGTTTTATGTTAATTTTATTCTCATAAAAATAATTCAACCAAGGGTTAGAAATTAAATAGTTGTGGAGCCTCTCATTCATCGGTTAATAAGAAGAAGTTACCATAATTTTGAACTAGGATATAATTGCAATTCCATATACAAACCTAAACCAATCACATTTCTCATAAACTTTCCTCCAATATATTTTTCAAATTTCTTTATTTTTTTAAAACTAAACAATTTTAAAAACACCCCATTTTCTAACCAAATTTTCAACTAATTATGTTCACTCCACTTTGGAGAAATACCTAGGATTTCCACTATAACTACATTTAACCTAAATTTTTTTTTTCTACACCCCATGATAGTCATAATGTCAAAACATGGAACCATTAGAGGGTATTCATTATCAAAAATATAACTTTTAAAATTACATTACTATGACCTCTAACACTAATATCTATCCTTTAGATCATGAAATTGAAATAACCTTGATAACTAAACTATGGAGACTAAACATGAAAAGTGACTTTAAGAAAGTTTCTATAAAAAATCAAGGAAAACTACTTGTGTTCATCTTGATATTTCTATCATGGTATCTAATCTTAATTATTCCTTGAGATACATGTATGCACACTAATTCAAAAATCCTAAAAAAATCATGCCAAATTTTCATAATGATTTGGAACTTAAAACAAATATAATCCAATTTCTTCTAAAATTACATGGTATTAAATGTTAATACCCTAATAAACATATCAAATAGTTTTATCTGGTCTGCTCTATTCTCAAACTGAGAGGATATGTGGTAGAACAAGCTAAGTATAGGGTTTTCCCATTTTCACTTGAAGGGGATTTGAAGGAATGGTTGCACAACCTAAAACCCAAGTAATTCCATGACTAGGATGACATTAAAAGAATATTATTAAAAATATTCTTCCCTAATTCTAAAAGCATAGACACTCTAAAATAGATTTATGCCATCATGATTTTTTTAGAAAAACTCTCTATAAGTACTAAGAGAATTTTAAGAATATATATTCCAGCTGACCACATAAATATATAGAGAATCATAACTTTCTAGTCTTCTTTTATCAAGCATTTATAGAAAATGAGATAAAATTAGTGGATGTATTATCTAAAGGATTCTCGTAGATAAATCACCAATAGTGTACAAGGAACTCATTATGAATATTTATCATAAATCATGATAGTTTGGCTCCAATGGTATAAGCACACAATGTTTACAATAATTAAGATCATCTAATTTATTGGAATCATTACTTTAAGTGATGACTATTCAAGCTAGAAAAATGGTTTTGAAGAAAACTAGTAAGAAACAAGCACCAACTAAGGTATGTGGCTTATGTTTATCCCCTCAAAATTTTATTGAACAGTGTTTTGAGGTATAGTAAATAGAAATATATGTAGTAGCATTCCATCCAAGGTAGTTCCAATAATCCACTCAGGGATGGAGAAATAATTACCAATATTGATATACATTTATAAATCAGTAAAAATATGATATACCACCCTAAAATAATCAATATTAGAAACATCTCCAATTCAATAAGTAAAATAAAAAATAATATCATCCATAACAACTATAAAAGTAATGAAAACAAACATACACCTAACAGGATTACTAATAACCTCATCCTTTCTGAGAAAATAAAACCTTTAAACAAGACTCCACCAGTTCAAAACATTCTACTTTGTAGTAAAAAATTTCCTAAAGTTAAAAAATATATGAATTAGGTTGGATATATATAAAACCATATCATCAATCATGTTTATATTCTATCCAAAACCTAGTAATACTATTATCCTAGTTATTTCATAATACCAAGGTAAATGTGATCATGATAAAAACCAAAAAGTAGGGGAAATATTCCTCTACCATCCCCACTTAAACCTAAATATCCCATCTATAACTTTAGAAAAATTAACTTGAAATTTATTGATAGATTACTAAAAATAAATCTATATAAGAAGAAAATAAAGAAGATAAATAGGGTATTGAGCCTATAAAAAATAATAAATAAATCCCATTTCAAAGGTATTAAAGGGATTAGAAATACCTTCCACTCTTTTTTCCATCAAAGATGATACAATCCAAAAATATTTAAGATAAAAACTATAAATTGAAATTTTATAAACATTCCAAAAATCTAAGATTAATATTCCCATTTTGGAATCTCTAAAAAAAATACCCAAGTATTATAACTTCATCATGTAACTTTTAACTAAAAAGGATACCTAAAGGGAATAAAAGGTTCAAGAAAAAAATAATTTTATCAGATTTTATCATACCAAAATTACCCATAAAATTTCAAGATCTAGGGTTTCATTCTATCCCATACACCATTGGTTTACTAAATATTTTTGATAAATTATGTGATTAATGTTATTCTATTAATCTAATGAATCACTCAATATTTACTTCTTTATATATGGTAAAACATAATCCAACAAGAGTTTTGGTACAACTTTAAAATATATCTATAGATTTTCTAGATATATTCTTGAATTATGTGCTAGTTAGAGTTCATAACATCATCTTTCTTGCATGATTTTGTATATTGGACATGGTGGGAGGTAGAGCACCATCCCACTCCATAATTATTTTGAGTATAATCTTCTTAAAGACAACCAAAATCATCATCAATGTGTATTAAGGAACACTCACCATAGAGTTTTAATATAGTATTGTCAACTTTATAATTTTTTGACTCCATGAGTTAATAATCATAGGATCACTCACTTCTTATATTTTTCCACTTTTAAGATACTAAATATAGTGATGGTATAGGTAGTGTACATGAATTTTTAGATCTATGGAAAAATTTGATGCTTGAAAATACCATGGACAACAATGAAATATATAATTCTAGATAATCCACATTCATATTATAAGAATAGGAAAATTATAAAGTGTTTTATTGTTTTTATTGTTTTTTGCATGAGGAATCTGGTATATAATATTTTGTTCAATAAATTCAATCCTTGGAGGTGAGAAATCCAAATTGGATTTTATATTTATAAAAACCCTCAAATATAAAATTAAAACTACTTCCCATTGATTTGAAATATGTTTACTTAATATAAAGATATAAATTACCAATTATTGTTTCTAATAACCTATCTGCAATACAAGAATAGTTGATCGAACTTTTGAGAGAAAATTTGAAATAAATAAGGTAGAGTTTAGGGGATATTTGTAACACCCTGCCCCTACCTCATTGTCTTTTGGAGACGGTGAGGGTTACTTGGCCTTAAGCGACATTCCCAAGGTACCAAAGGCTGGCAATAAATGTTGAGGGCTTTAAGGAACAATGGGGAATGATTTTCCCTTAAAGAGATCACCCAACTCAACCAACCAACAACGAAAGATGCATGCACTATCAAACCCAACCATATGATACTAACAATGCCATCACATACCCCAAAACCATTCCACTAGACATGTCTACCAAACATCAGAGTACAAAGCGAAAAATAAACAGCAAAACAACATGAGCCATGACACCACCACAGCTCCACAAAAAGCTCCAAGCTCCAAGCTCCACCAACACATCACAAGCATCGCTGTGAACCACTAGCAATGAGATGTCTTAACTTTACATGTATCCTAGTACACGACATATGTAAATACACCAAAGTGCTTAAGTATGGGGTGAGTAAAACTACTCAGTAGGTTTTCCCCAAATGAATTCCCTACACATGCCACTAGGATAAAACTGTTAGCACGTTTATATAAAATAGTTTATTTAAAATAATCACAAGTGCATCCAATACCATAATCCAAACACACCCTTACCAATACATTTCACCCAAACCAAGTAAACCCAGGGAAAGCCAAACAATCATGCCATGAGCCAAACATTCCACACAAGGAATCCCAATCAACCATGACACACAAGGAAGCCAATTCAACCATTTCACATTTCCACAACAAATTCCATCTATTCAAAGCAACCCACATCAAATCAACCATAACGGTGGGAATTCTTACCCAACTTTTTCACCCCATCTTCAGCTAGCAGGACTTCCCACCCACTACCTGACAACCCAAAACGGTGGGACTTCTCACCCATCCCGTTCACCTTTTATAGTGATACTTCCCGCCCAATTCCACACAACCAACACAATCCATAACCAAGCATGTAACCCTACAAGGAAACAACAATATGCAATTCACCATTTACATTACATATCAATCCACTTCAATAAATCAAACATTTATTAAAAACACCCTTCAATCATTTTCTATACCAAAACAAATTTCAATAAAAACAACTATTTTTATTGGAAACCATTTTCTCAAATAATCTTAATCAAACCAACAAAAAAACTCATTTTAAAATCACCTCAAGAGCATTTCACCACAAGCCTTTTTTTTCAAAAATCCCCAAACCATCCCCAAGAGGATTTCCATCCAATTTTTCAAATCAAAAACACAATTAATTTTAAGAAACACAAATTAATTGCAACCACAACCACTTGTTATAACTAAGTGGAGTCGATAGAAAATCCACCTACCTTTAGGGTTCTGGAGAAATTGACCCACAATCAATTACTCTTCAAAACCAGTGAACTCACCACCAAAACCTCTCTAGATCCCCTTCCCTAACATCCCTAAGCCTTAAAATTAACATCCAATGCAACCATGACTCTAGATCGACACAAAACGGGTGTAGATCTAGAAAACTGAGAGAGAGAGATGTAGATCTAGAGAAAAACACAAAGAACCCAACAGGAGAGACTTACCTAGGAGAAACCACCTCCAATCCCCCAAGAAACCTCTTAAAAATACTTCCAAAATGAGTGGGAGATCACCTTCAACCTCTGAGAACCCAAAATCCGGAGTGAGGCTCAAGTGGGAGAGGGGTTGGAGAGGAATGAGGCAAGCACGAGTGAACCCAGGTTTTAAAACCCTATTTTTAAGTGGCCACACGGTTAGCCCACAAGGTTTGACAAACCGTGTGCTAATAGTGATCACACTACTGCCACAAGATGTGGGGTCTGTATGGTTTCCTTGCATGGTTTGGAAAACCATGCGTAGGCTGTGTGAAGCCTACTATCTCCCCCTACACAGTTTCCTGTAGAACCCTCATGGTTTCCTCTAACCGTGCTCAAACCATTCTCCCTAAGAAGAGCCTCTAAACTTATTCAAAACCATTCCAAACTCACCCAACCTCTTCCCAACTCATCCCATACACTTTAAAAACATAAAGAAGAATAAAAAAGGCTACATACCTAAAATCGGAGGTGATATAATATTCTTGAAATTATTTCAAAAATTTCATGCAAAAAATGTTTCTTGGGTAAAGATATAGTCTTGTTTGGTAGTCCCAAAGAAGGATAAATCCAACCATAATTTATGTTTTTAATAATGTGATAGAAAATATTTTAGGGGTATACATAATCTTCCCCATATTAAAATCACAATGGATAATCACCATTCATGTAGTTCCTAGGAAAACAAGGATGACCATTATGAGGAATAAACAAAGAAGTTCACCCCTATGAGAATTCATAATGACTAGAGAGTCAGTATAGACTATAGGAAGTTAAAAAATCCATTTGGAAATATCCTTTATATATCCTATTTATTGACCATAAATTGGATAAATTAGAAAGGAGGGCCCATTACTATTTCTTGGATGGATTTTTATGATATGTTTAGGTTCCCATTTCCCAAAATGATGAAGAGAAGTACTCTTATACATGTCCCTTTATAACCATTTCATACAAGAGGATGTCATTTGGATTATTCAATGCTCCAAGACCATTTAATAGGTGTATGTTAATAATATTTTATATTCACATTAAGGAATGCATGGAGGTATTTTTGTTGGATTTACTATTTTTAGAGATTTATTTAATCATTGATTGAGAAATATAAAAAAGTTTTTGAAAAGCTTCATTGAAAAAAATATTATATTTATTTTCTTGAAGTTTCATTTTATATTGGAAAGAGTAATATTCCTTGGTCATGTCATTTCATAAAAATATATTGAGGTGGATAAATATAAAATTTATGTTTTGAATTCATTAACTTACCTAACTTGTGTGAAACATGTTAGATATTTTCTAGGACTTGAAGAATTTTACAGGAGGTTCATTAAATACTTTTGTAAGGTTTCACTCCCTCATTCTATGTTACTTTTAAAAGAATATGGTTTTGATTTTGATGTTGAGTGTAAAGAATATTATGATGAATTAAAGAGTTAATTTATCACATAACCAGTAATGTAGCCACCAAACTAGGAGAACCCTTTTTTAGTTATTTTTTGATGATTCTATCCCAACTATGAGAGAATTAATATCCCAAAAGATTGAAGGAAAATATTAATAAATTGAATATGAATCAATAATCTTGAATACTTATCATATCAACTACAAAACCACATAAAAATAATTTCTAGTAGTTGTCTTTTCTTTAGAAAAATTCAGATCTTATTTTCTTAAAACTAAAGTTATTTTTTTCTCTAATCATGTAGAACTTATGTATTTTATAAAGAAGGATGAATCCAAATACAGTCAAGTAAAATGGATATTGTTACTTAAATAGTTAAAACTAAATATTAAAGATAATAAGGGATATTAAAACTAGGTGGCTGGTCACCTGAGCAGGTTATCCCAACATAGTTGGAGTGTAAAATCTATCCAAAGACCCACTAAATGACTACATATCATGAGAGAAGTAATACTTGATTGAAGGAGAAGTGACCTGGTATGCTAGCATGGTCAATTATTTTTTAACCTCTAAATTTCCTTCTTACTCAAATCCCCAAAAAATCATAAAGTTATATCTGAATAAAAATTATATATTTTGAATGATTCATATCTTTTAGAAAACTTTTAATGATTAAGTGATAAGAATTTGGTTACCTATGATTGAAATAAAATCTTTTTTTTATTTTTTCACACTGTATCATTTATAGACCATATTGGACTCCAAATGACTAATATAAAATTTTTATAATCATGAATTTATTATCCCACTTTGTTTAAATATGTATATAAATTATTTTCAAAATATGAGAACTATCAATTTTATGTAAATATTTTAAAGATATAAGAAATTCACCAAAAAACAATAATATTTTATGAAATTTTTAAGTTTTTGGAATAGATTTTATGGGACCATTTACCATGTATTTAAGAAACTATTAATTCTTTTAGTGGTTTATTATGTCTCCAAATGGGCTGAATCAAAGGTCATCAAAACTGATGATGCTAATATTGTATGTTCTTTTTTTAGGACTAACATATTTTTTAGGCTTGGTGTTCAAAAATCCATCATCAGCAACCAAGGGATCCATTTTTTCAATAGATGTGAAAAGTCTTTAATGAGGAAGTATAAAGTGCATAATAATACATCCACACCCTACCATCCATATATAAATGGGAAATCTGACATTTACAATAAGGAGATCAAATGGATTTTGGAGAAAACAATGAGAATAAACCAAAAAGATTCAATCAAAAGGTTAGAGAACACATTATGAACTTATATAAGAGCCTAAAAAAATCCCATTATAATGAGTCTATACATACTGATTTATGGGAATATTTTTCACATATCTATGGAATTGGAACACAAATCATATTGAGTGGTGATAGAGACAAATTAAGAATTTGATAAAGCTAGATAAGAGAGAGAACTATAGATGTAAGATTTGGAATAAATTTGAGTAGAATATTTTGAGAATTATTGAATTCACAAAAAATTACAAGAGTTTCTTATGGAAATATCACTCAATAAAATAAATTTTATCCTAGGGACCAAGTGTTTATTTATAAATCAAAACTCAAACTGATGTTAGGTAAACTTCATTCCAGATGGGAAGGTCCATTTATAGTCACATTTACCTCTCCTTTTGGTTCCATACATGTTTTAAAATATGGAGAAGAAAACCAATTTACTATTAATGGGTACATGTTGAAGAAATACTATGTAATTATACCCCACGAACCTAGGTATGACATCACACTCCACTAACCTATTTATTATTAAGGATAATCAAGTTATAACTCTTCTAAACACAATATTTATTACTATGATTCCATTTAAAATATGTTTTAAATGATAAATGTTTTAGATTTTATTGAGGAAACTTCTTTATTTCTATGTAGTGGGATTTTATAGTTTAGGTTTTCCAAAAACAATATTCTTAAACATTTTTGTGTGTTTAATTCCAAATTTTTAGTATGTTTTTGAAACATGTAGAGGTCAATTTGAATGCCCTTAAAATATTTGAAACTATGTCAATGAAAAGAAACTGATTTGACCCACTTACTAACCCTATATGAATTCTAAATATGATATTTTGTTTAAATTATATGTGAGTTAATTTCTTGACCACCAAAGATTGAATATCATGCCCTGACATATTTCCCTATATTTGAAATCACTTAACCAAGATGCCACTAAAAAAATTTATACCTTCTTTAAAATGCCCCTTTTATTTATATAACTAATACATGTTTGAATAACTATAATTTTCTGATTAATCAATTCAAAAACTTATACTATAAAGTACTTTGTGATAGAAATGATTGAATCATTTTATTTATTTTAAATTACTTTTTTCATTGAACTCTATTTTCAAGAATACCATATACATTAAACCCATGTGTCTCTTATAATCCAAGAAGTACCTTTTTACATATCCACATTAAAAGACAAAAATCACTATCAACCTTGATCTATAAGTTTATTCATGATCTATGTTGAATGAAAGTGTTGAGGAAATGAGAAAGTGAGATAGAACAAATTATTTGAAAAATCCACTTAAGCTAAGAAGATGAGTGTTGCAACTTTTATGTTGTTGTTTTGTGAGAAAAATCAAGTTGGGAAGTATGGGAAGATAACCTAGATGTCATCTAAGGTTGGGTATATAAGTCCACCACTATTTTTAAGTGAAAAGTACCTCTCTTTCCCCCTAAAATTTTAAATTTTCACAAAATTATAGATCCTAATTCGGACGAGTAGTCTATTTTTATGTTCCATTTGGAGGATATATTTTAAATAAGTTTTTTACTTTATAAAGGAGAGTCCTAGAAGGCTTTAAATATAGAAGTAAGAGATATTTTGAATTGGGGAAGTACTGATCTCACACCTACTTTAAGAAATTAATATTCCCTCTCTACCATAAAGAGAAAAACAAAAAAATAGAGAGAAAAGAAATTGTAAATTTTTTAAGGAAACATATAGGGGGAAGTGTTTTCTACTACCAAAATATAAAAAGGTTTAATATTTCCCACTTAATCTAAAAGAAAGTGAAGTTTTATCATTGGAATAAGAAGAGAAGTTAGGAATTGTAAGAACCTAGTTTCTGCTGTGAAAGACTTTGGAATATTTTTGATGATATTCTAGAGCAGTGCCTTCAGACGGCGTGCGATTCCAAACCGCGAAGTGTCCGGAATTAAATTTTTAGTGAGTTCACACTGGGAATGCCAAATAAATGGGATAACTCCTAAATGGTGATCCGTATCAGAGATCCGAGTGTACGGATGGGTCCAGAATGGGGTTTTTACCCAAGGAACGACATAAAACTTGTCAGCGCAGGATGTTTGGACCCCTCGCCCTCTTCTGGAACGTTAAATGGATTAATTAATTAATTAATTAATTTTTTTAATGGTGAAACGCAATTATCTCTTAAATGGTGGCTCAGATTGGAAAATCGAGGGTATTTTTGAGTTCGTAACGTGTCGTTTACCCTAGGAGGGGTATAAGTTTTGCGGGCGCAGGACGTCTGTGAAAAATGACCCAGGGGCATTTTCATAATTTGGAGGCTTCGGGCGCTAACTTTAATAACTTTCGAACGGGGTCTCGGATTAAAATTCTGGGATTTCCGTTGTGCTCGGGAAGTGGTGTTTACCCTAGGGGGAGCTTAATCTTGACCGCGCCAGAAGGTTTGGACATGGGTGTTTTGGGGGTCAGGACTTTTAATTAAAGAGTTTATTTATTTAAACTCTCCCCTCCTCCCCTACCTCCCCATTGAACCCCCTGACGAAACCCCTCCCCTCTCCTCCTCCATCTCTGGTGAGGTGACTCTGACAAGTTGCGGTGATGCCGGCGGATCGACGCGGAGCTCCAGGCGAAGCCCAGCGAGGTAGGAGGTTTCGTTGCGTTTTCATTTCTGAACTGCCCATCGAATTCAATTTTATGCATCGATTTGATGCTTAATCCTCAAAAAACGCCGGTAGATGCGTAGTACGTTTTCTGTTCTTCCCATTGCTTTTTTCGGATCAAAAATCCGAGTTTGGGGATGATCGCAAACACCCGCCGAAGTTTGCAGGTTTTGGGGTTTTGTGGCGGCAGCGCGGTGGTCCGGGGAGCTCTGGTGCGGCGGCAGCGGCAGCAGGCGCTGGGGGCGATGGCGAGCAGCAGCAAGCGCTGGGGGTGTCCGCGGGTGCCTGCGGGTGTCACGGAGTGAGGCGGTGGATGCGCTTCAAGAGGAGGCTGGGGCTCAGGCGGAGCGCCACGGCGAGGCGGCGGTCGCCAGGGAGCGACGACCGCATGGTCGCGGCGCGCGACCCCCGTGTGGCGACAATGACCCGTGCCGCGTGGGTCTTCATGCGGCTGCCGCGACCATCCCTCATGGCCGGTCTACACGCAGACCGCGAGTGCGCAGCCAGCCCGCGCGGCTAAGCCGTGGGCCAGCCCAGGCCGGGCGGACCGGCCAGTCCAACCCCAGGGGCCTTACCCCCTCGATTTTCGGACAGTCGTATTTTCCGCTACGGGTGTCCGTTTTGAGTATCATCTGTGGCGATGGAACTGTATCAATGAGGAGGACATTTTGAGATAGTTTCAGGAATTTTAAATTCCCGAAACGTGGGGCCCCAGTGGCGCGACACGAACGTCGAGGGGATTGTCATTTTTTCGGGCGAACTTTTTTTGGACGGCGCGGGCGCGTCCAACGTCCGTTTTGAGCGCCGTCAGTGGCGTTGGGACCCTGGCATCGGGACGAAGCTTTCCAGGGTGGTTTTAAGCATTGAGGTCAAAGTTGATGTGCGGACCCCACGACCCGTCTTTTGATCTGCGTGCAGCGTTTAGCGACTTCCTCAGCAGACGCCCGTTCGGGGCGTGCGAGCAGTCGATTCTGGATGTTTTTTCGAGGGGATTGCAATGGTGCAATCCGCCTGCCCTAATTCCACACGATGGTGCGGGCCCCATGAGGGTCGTTTGGGCGTTGACGGTGATTTTCCATCTCAATCACCGGGAAACCGTTTTGGGCAATTGAAAAGTCCATCTTGTGTACTTTTTTGAGAGGATCGCAACGTTGCGATCCGTTGGCAGCGCTTTGGGACCAGGGTGTGGGACCCGCGTGGTACCGCTCGTGCGCAGTAAGACGAAAAGCATCTTTTTCTCCGGATACCCATTCCACACATGTAAGCAGTCAATTTGACATGCTTTTCTGAGACCATTGTGATGGCGCAGTTCGCCCGACCTTTTTCAGGGTCATGGTGTGGGTCCCACCCGACCTGGCTATGATGAATAGTACCTTTTTCACCGGGTGTCCAATTTGGGCGATTGAGAAGTCAATCCCGTGTGTTTTTTGAGGGGATCGCAGTGGCGTGATCCGTTTGTTCAGTTTCGGGATCTTGGGGTGGGCCCCACATGGGTTGGTTACGGTGAATAGTACCTTTTTCACTAGTTGACCATTTCGGACGAGTAAGTAATCTATCTCGCGTGTTTTTCTGCGAGGATTACAACTATGTGATCTGTTCGGTTGTGCGGAGCCTCTTGTGTGATCTTATTAAATGTGGAGCATGAAAGGTGCTCCGATGGTGCTTCGTCCTACCCTGTTTGTAGAGGACCCTTAGCATGCGATCGTGTGCAATCCTGGGAGAGCGATGTTGGTGGTTAAAGAGATTTGGTTGGTTGTGCCCCAGTCGTTGGGGCGACAAGTTGGAGATGTTACGTCATGCCTTTGCGTTGATGTTGGGTGTCGTGTGCATAATGGTCCTTGGGCTGAGAATGTGGTATACTCTGGGAGTATACGGGAATGCTTGGAGGTATGTGTGGATGTTCGTACCTGAGAACGTTTGTGAATTCGGTTGGGGTTGACTTGGGGCCACACGTTGTGCGGGCCCCATAAGCGTTCCATGTTTTTATTTGTGTACCCTTGACCTCTCTTGACGTAGAGGGTCCCTAGGTTCTCGTTTGTTGACTAGCGGGGTTGAGTTTTTCCCTAGGCTCTAAGGTCGATGGTTTAGATCATCAGGGTTGAGTTTTTTCTCCTGGTCTTGTTCTGGAGTCGGATGGTTGCGCGATACCCACTCCATGTTCGGTTGGCCAGTGTTGTACCCTCCAGTGGAGATGGCCAGAGAAGTTCTGAGTTTTACCCTCCTGCGGGGCTGGGCAGTGGGTTACTCATCGGCTTCGAGGGTCTACCCTCCAGCAGAAATTGGGCAGTGGGTCACCTGACAGTCTTAGGGTCTACCCTCCAGTAGAGACTGGGAAGTGGGTCACCCGACGCTCTTAGGGTCTACCCTCCAGCAGAGACTGGGCAGTGGGTCACCCGACGCACTTTGGGTCTACCCTCCAGTAGAGACTAGGCAGTGGGTTACCCGATGCACATAGGGTCTACCCTCCAGCATGGACTGGGCAGTGGGTCATGCGACAACCTCTTAGGTTCTATCCTCCAATAGGTCTAGGCAGTGGGTGGCCCATCGTCTAGTTCCAGGTCTACCCTCCATCAAGGCTAGGCAGTGGGTCGCCTGTCGACTTATTCCAGGTCTACCCTCTAGCGGGGCTGGGCAGTGGGTCGCCTAATGATGTATTAAGGTCTAACCTACAGCAGGGTTGGGCAGTGGGTCACCTGACAATGTATTAGGGTTTAACCTCTAGCAGGGCTGGGCATTGGGTCATCCGATATCTGGTTATGAATTACGCTCCAGCAGGGCTGGGCAGTGGGACACCTATTGGCATTCCAGGCTCAGTCCTTTTTACTAGGCTAGCCTGTGGCTTTCCTCTGTGATTATCGGAGCGGGACCCTTGGTTGTATGAGTCAGTGATGGAACGATCTTAACTTTGAGGAGACCTCTCGACAGCGGGGCAGTGACGAGTTGTGGTTTGACGTTCCCCCAGAACTCTCAAGTATGAGGAGCGCTTTCCCCCACTGAGACGCGTCCTTGTGATGGGACCTAAAACCGTGTGGGCGAGTCAGTGCTGCCCAAAGTGGATAGTGTCGAGGTGCGGTGGTTTGAGCCCCTTGACTTGTGGTTCGGGGCAGACATGTGGGATGCTGGGCATCGATGGGGTTTACTTCTAGGACTATTGGCTACTCACTTTTCTTGGGATGAGCTATGGGATGGAGATCCCCTTACGAAGTTGTTCGGGCTTCTTGGTTGAGCATAAGGATATGTATATACCTTGTTCCGGTACCCACTTCTTGGGTTTGGTTACTCTCTTTCCAGGAGAGGCGAAGACGCATGGGGTATGCCACGTGCTTTCCGTATCTAGCTTCTTCTGGTTGGACGAGTCTACTCTCCTACTATCGGTAGAGAAGACTCGACGGGAATTTCATCTTCTCACCGTTTCCAGCTCCTTGTGTTTGGATGAGTCTACCTCCTTTCTCTTGTTGGGTTGAGTTGGACTCTTTACTGTACTCTCTATTGTACTCCTTTACTTTTTCTGTTCGCTCTACTTCTCACCCTTTGGTACCTCCTTTATTACTCCCTCGAGCCTTCGGGGTATCCTACTGAGTATTTTTATACTCATCCCTTCTTGGGCTTTGCCCGCACTTGGTGTTCCCTTGCAGACGACGGACAGGTTAGTCGTGACTTCAGTGGAGCACAGGAGTTCGGGATCTTGGACCGCGTGCGGTGGTCGTAGTCGGGTTCCAGGTTGGGGACCCTTCCAGCTGTTTTCTTTTGTTCACCTGTTGCCGGGTTGTGGCACTTTTTGGTTGGGTGCGTGTTTTTTCACTTTTCTTTTCATTTTAATTTCAGCTTGTACTTTGTTCTTGTAGAGGTCGATGCACTTTGTGGTTTATATATAGCAGTTTCCCTTTTACTTTACTTGTCTTTTCTTTTACTCTGCACTTCTACATTGAGTTTTCTGCGTGTGTGTGTGTATAGGTACTTAGGAAAAGGCCTCCCCGAGTTTTTGTGCCTTTTGTGCTGTCGCCATCCCCTGGCCTATGGAGGTGGGCTTGGGGTAGTTGTGGCTCGAGCCCGGGTAGGGTCAGGTCGTGACAAAGTGGTATCAGAGGTGGTTTGCTCCTTGGGATGTTGTTCGGATGTCCCTAAAAGGGGAATTGGTTGGGATTTAGGGAAATAGTGTTAACGTGTCTCGAGAGCGGCTCTCAGGCTAGGGAGTCCAGTGATGGTGCGGCGGCCAACGTATCCATTCATTAGGACCTTGATAACCCGCTTGTCGACTCGACATGCTGAGACACTTGTTGTAGGGAAAATGGGTTTGTGCATCATATAGGATTGAGTCTTTGACTGTCCTTCTTAATTCATCTCCCCATCGTTGTTGTTATTGGTATATACATATATACCCATGTGACAGCGGTACTCCTTGATAATATTCAGGATGTCTCCACGAAGACAGCCAGCTAGGATACCAGCTTTGGTTCGTGACGACAACCATGTGAGCTACGAGACCACAGTCCAGGACCCATCATGTGAGCCCCTTTCTCTGAGTGGGCTGGTAGCAGCACCCCCACCTGTTGACCAACAGGCAGTTTCAGCAGAGCAGGCTGAGCTTGAGCGCAGGTTGAGTGCGCTCCGTGAGTTCCAGCGATAGAGACCACTGAGGTTCAGTGGTGATCCAGACCCTCGGGTAGCATATGTTTGGCTAGAGGCAGTGGTTCACCTTTTCAGGTTTGTGCAAACACCGACAGATCAGGGAGTGGCTTTGGCATCCAAACTTTTTCGTGGAGCAGCGCGGCATTGATGGAGTATAGTGACTCAGTTTCTTGATGAGTCATCGCTTTCATGGGACGGCTTTCAGTTGGTTTCATGAGGAGTTTTTTCCCTCCTGCTTACGCTCTGTTCGGATTCAGGAGCTCCTGTAGTTTCAGCAAGGAGGGATGACGGTGGCCGAGTACACGGCTAGTTTCGCAGACCGTGCAGGCTTTTACCCGGACTTGGTCCGTGACGACAGCATCTGAGCGTGGAAGTTTGAGCAGGGTCTCCGCCAATAGATTCGTTCTTTCATAGGACCCTTGGTAATTTCCTCATATGTCGGGGTGCCATAGAAGGCGTTGGTGACAGAGAGCTTCCTGTCATGTTTTGCGGTTGGTAGTGGCAGTGGGCGTGATGGAGCTGGGACGTCTGTTGTAGCTTGCAGGCGCCGGAGGACAGGACCTCGATGCAGGTGGCCTCTCCATTGCCAGTTTCGGATATGTGGTCATATACCACTATGGCGGAAAAGTATAGGGCCTCAGCCGAGGGTTCCCTTCTGTGAGTGGGCTCCGAACCATGGTCGTACACCATAGTGGCGCCGGAGGGCACCAGTACAGCCCAGAAAGAGTCAGTGCTATGCTTGTGACGAGTGAGGTCACTTGGCATGAGACTGGCCAACCTGAGTTTCTAAGAACTTCGAGCAGGAAGCAGGTGCACCACCACGGCAGAGGCAGCGCCATGATCGGAGTAGTACCCAGAGGGGTGGTGCTAGCAGAGGAGCGAGAGGATCTGGAAGTGGAGGACGAGCTTACGAGGTCTTCCCATCACCACTAGGCAATACACGTCAGGCTCTGGGAGCTGACAGTTGGGACCGCAGACAGCCGTGATCTTGGATGTCTATGATCCTGCAGAGCATGGGATGATGAGAGGAACCCATTGCGACTCTTCTACATCTTGCAGTAGAATTGATAGACTCTATGTGTGGAATGCTTTCCTCCCTTCTTCTTGCTTGAGTTGATACTAGGGTGGCGTGGGGCGTCGGTGTAACCCTGTGTTGGTATGATAAAAGGTGTGGGAATTTTTCCTTTAGTCGATGGTGTCCACTCCATCGCTTTCCGAGCATGTAAGAGAGTCTTGGTTGCGAGACATCGACTGTGGAACCTTGTGTGATCAGATGTCCTTGGGAGTTTTACCATATGGATATTCTGAAGGAGGGAATCACCGGGCCTCGTTCAAGGTGCGGGCGGTGATTCCAGTCGCGGCATGCGACGTCGAGGTTTGGTCAGGGAGGTGAGATACCCCTGAGAGCCTTCAGGTCGTTTGAGACCGTGCAAAGGGATGGCGAGGTACCCTACTGCCTTTCCCTAACCCCAAAGTCTAGAGTGGGTGCATGACATTGGAAAAAGCCGACCTTGCGTGAACGGATCAATCCTTTGGTCTGTGTGTGGTGACGCAGAGTTGTGCATGGGTTCTTCTGGGTAAGGGAAAGCCAGGTGTGGGCTTAGTACCCTGTGTTGCTCCCTAGTTTTGATTTTCGGGGACAAAAATATTGAATGGGGGAATGATTTAAGAACCCGGTTTCTACTATGAAATACTTTGGAATATTCTTGATGATATTCCAGAGCAGCTCCTTCAGACGGCGTGCGATTCTGATCCCCGGAGTGGCCAGAATTAAATTTTCAGTGTGTTCACACTGGGAACACCAAATAAATGGGATAACTCCTAAACGGTGATCCGGATCAGAGATCCGAGTGTACGTATGGGTCCGGAATGGGTTTTTTACCATATGAACGACATAAAACTTGTTGGCGCAGGACGTTTGGACCCCTCCCCGCTTCTGGAACGTTAAACAGATTAATTAACTAATTTATTTATTCGTTTAAAGTTGAAACGCATGTATCTCTTAAACGGTGGCTCGGATTGGAAAATAGAGGGCATTGTTGAGTTTGGAGCATTCCATTTACCCTAGGAGGGGTATAAGTTTTGCAGGCGTGGGTCGTCTGTGAAAAATGGCCCCAGGGGCATTTTCGTAATTTGGCAGCTTCGGGCGCTAAGTTTAAAAACTTTCGAACGGGTTCTCGGATTAAATTTACGAGACCTCCGTTGTGCTTGGGAGGTGGTGTTTACCCTAGGGGGAGCTTAATCTTGACCGCGCCAGAAGGTTTGGAAGCGGGTGTTTTGGGGGTCGGGACTTTTAATTAAAGAGTTTATTTATTTAAACTCTCCCCTCCTCCCCTTCCTCCCCATTGAACCCCCTGACGAAACCCCTCCCCTCGCCACCTCCATCTCCGGCGAGGTGACTCTGGTGAGGTGCAGTGATGCCGGCGGATCGACACGAAACTCCGGGTGAAGCCCAGCAAGGTAGGAGGTTTCGTTTCGTTTTCATTTCTGAACCGCCCTTTGAATTCAATTTTATGCATCGATTTGATGCTTAATCTTCGAACAACGCCTGTAGATGAGTAGTAAGTTTTCTTTTCTTCCCATATCTTCTTTCAGATCGAAAAAATGAGTTTGGAGATGATCGCAAACACCCTCCGAAGTTTGCAGGTTTTGGGGTTTTGCGGCGGCAGCGCGGTGGTCCGGGGAGCTCCGGTGCGGCGGCAGCGGCAGCGGGCACTGGGGGCGACGGCGAGCGACAGCGGGCGCTGGGGGTATCCGAGGGCGCCTGCGGGTGTCGCAGCGTGAGGCAGCGGATGCGCTTCAGGAGGAGGCTGGGGCTCAGGCGGAGCGCCACGGTGAGGCGGCGGTCGCCAGGGAGCGGCGACCGCGGGGCCGCGGCGCGCGACCCCCGTGCAGCGACAAAGACCCGCGCCGCACGGGTCTTCACGCGGCTGCCGTGACTGGCCCTCATGGCTGGTCTGCACACGGACAAAAAGTCCGCAGCTGGCCTGTGCGGCTAAGCCGCGGGCCAGCCCAGGTCGGGCGGACCGGCCGGTCCAGGCCGGTCCAGCCCCAGCGGCCTTGCCCCCTCGATTTTCGAACACCCGTATTTTCCTCTACGGGTGTCCGTTTTGAGTGCCGTCTTTGGAAATGGAACCATATAGACGAGGAGGACTTTTTGAGATGGTTTTGGGAATTTTTAATTCTCGAAATGAGGGGCCCCGGTGGCGCGACACGTACGTCGAGGGGATTGTCGTTTTTTCGGGGGAACTTGTTTTGGACGGCGCGGACGCGTCCGACGTCCGTTTTGAGTGTCATCAGTGGAATTGGGACCCTGGCACCGGGGCAAAGCTTTCCAGGGTGGTTTCAGGCGTTGAGGTCGAAGTTGAGGCGCGGACCCCATGGCCCGTCTTTTGAGCTGCGTGCAGCGTTTAGCGACTTCCTCATCAGGCGCCCGTTCGGGGTGTGCGAGCAGTCGATTCTGGATGTTTTTCCGAGGCAATTGCAATGGTGCAATCCGCCCGCCCTAATTCCGCATGATGGTGCAGGCCCCATGAGGGTCGTTTGGGCGCTGACGGTGATTTTCCATCTCCATCACCGGGCAACCATTTTGGGAAAGTGAATAGTCCATCTTGTATACTTTTTTGAGAGTATCGCAATGGTGCGATCCGTTGGCAGCGCTTTGGGACCGGGGTGCGGGTCCCGCGTGGTACCGCTCGTGCGCGGTAAGCCGGAATGCATCTTTTTCTCCGGATACCCATTCCACACAAGTAAGCATTCAATTTTCGTGCTTTTCCGAGACCATTGCGATGGCGTAGTTCACCCGGCCTTTTTTAGGGATGTGGTGTGGGTCCCACCCGACCTGGCTATGGTGAATAGTACCTTTTTCACCTGGTGTCCAATTTTGGCGATTGAGTAGTCAGTCCCGTGTGTTTTTTCGAGGGGATTGCAGTTCCATGATCTGTTTGTTCAGTTTCGGGATCTTGGGGTGGGCCCCACCCGGGTTTGGTTACGGTGAATAGTACCTTTTTCACCGGTTGACTGTTTCGGGCGAGTAAGTAGTCTATCTCATGTGTTTTTTCGTGAGGATTACAACGGTGTGATCCATTCAGTTGTGCAGAGCCTCTTGCGTGATCTTATTAAATGTGGAACATGAAAGGTGCTCTGGTGGTGGTTCGTCCTACCCTGTTTGTAGTGGACCCTTGGCATGCGATCGCATGCACTCCTGGGAGAGCGATGTAGGTGGTTAAATAGATGTGGTTTGTTGTACCCCATTCGTTGAGGTAGTAAGTTGGAGATGTTACTTCACGCCTTCGCGTTGATGTTGGGTGTCGTGTGCACGATGGCCCTTGGGATGAGAATGTGGTATACTCTGGGAGTATACGAGAATTCTTAGAGGTATGTGTGGTTGTTCGTACCTGAGAATGTTTGTGCGTTCGGTTGGGGTTGACTTGGGGCCACATGTCGTGTGCGCCCCATGAGTGTGCCATGTTCTGCTTTGTGTACCCTTGACCTCTCGCGACATAGAGGGTCCCTAGGGTCTTGTTTGTTGACCATCGGGGTTGAGTTTTTCCCTGGGCTCTGAGCTCGATGGTTTAGATCAGCAGGGTTGAGTTTTTTCCCCTGGTCTTGTTCCAGAGTTAGATGGTTGTGCGATACCCACTCCGTGTTTGGTTGGCCAGTGTTGTACCCTCTAATGGAGATAGCCAGAGTAGTTCTGAGTTTTACCCTCCAGCGGGGCTGGGCAGTGGGTTACTCATCGGCTTCGAGGGTCTACCCTCCAGCAGAGACTAGGCAGTGGGTCAACCGACACTCTTAGGGTCTACCCTCTAGCAGAGACTGGGCAGTGGGTCACCCGACGCTCTTAGGGTCTACCCTCCAGCAGAGACTGGCCAGTGGGTCACCCCACGCACTTAGGGTCTACCCTCCAGTAGAGACTGGGCAGTGGGTCACCCGACGCACTTAGGGTCTACCCTCCAGCAAGGACTGGGCAGTGGGTCACACGATGACCTCTTAGGGTCTACCCTCCAGTAGGGCTGGGCAGTGGGTCACCCGTCGTCTAGTTCCAGGTCTACCCTTCAGCAAGGCTGGGCAGTGGGTCATCTGTCGACTTATTCCAGGTCTACCCTTCAGCGGGGCTGGGTAGTGGGTCTCCTGATGATGTATTAAGGTCTACCCTCTAGCAGGGTTGGGTAGTGGGTCACCTGACGATGTATTAGGGTTTACCCTCTAATAGGGCTGGGCAGTGGGTCATTTGATATCTGGTTATGAATTACCATCCAACAGGGCTGGGTAGTGGGACACATGTCAGCATTCCAGGCTCAGTCCTTTCTATTAGGCTAGCCTGTGGGTTTCCTCCGTGATTATCGGAGCGGGACCCTTGGTTGTACGGTTCAGTGATGGAATGATCTTAACTTTTAGAAGACCTCTCGACTGCGGGGCAGTGATGAGTTGTGGTTTTACGTTCCCCCAGAACTCTCAAGTACGAGGAGCGCTTTCCCCCACCGAGACATGTCCTTGTGACGCGACCTAAAACCATGCGGTGAGTCAGTGCCACCCAAAGCGGATAGTGTTGAGGTGCGGTGGTTTAAGCCCCTTTACTTGTGGTTCGGGGCAGACGTTTGGGATGTTGGGCATCGATGGGGTTTACTTCTGGGACTGTTGGCTATTCACTTTTCTTGGGCTGAGCTATGGGATGGAGATACCCTTACGACGTTGTTCGGGCTTCTTGGTTGATCATAAGGATATGTATATACCTTGTTCCGGTACCCACTTCTTGGGTTTGGTTACTCTCCTTCCAGGAGAGGTGAAGACGCGCGGGGTATGCCACATGCTTTCCATGTCTAGCTTCTCGTGGTTGGATGAGTCTACTCTCCTGCTATCGGTAGCTAAGACTCTATGGGAAGTTTATCTTCTCACCATTTCCATCTCCTTGTGTTTGGATGAGTCTACCTCCTTTCTCTTGTTGGGTTGAGCTGGACTCTTTTATGTACTCTCTGTTGTACTCCTTTACTTTTCTTTTTCTCTCTACTGCTCACCCTTCGGTACCTCCTTTGTTTCTCCCTCGATCCTTCGGGGTATCCTACTGAGTATTTTTATACTCACCCTTTCTTGGGCTTTGCCTGCACTTGGTGTTACCTTGCAGATGACAGATAGGTTAGTCGTGACTTCAGTGGAGCACAAAAGTTCGGGAGCTTGGACCGCGTGCAGTGGTCGTAGTTGGGTTCCAGGTGGGGGACCCTTCCAACTATTTTCTTTTGTTTACATGTTGCTGGGTTGTTGCACTTATTGGTTGGGCGCGTGTTTTGCCCCTTTTCTTTTCATTTTACTTTCAGCTTGTACTTTGTACTTGTAGAGGTCGATGCACTTTGTGGTTTATATATAGCAGTTTCCCTTTTTCTTTACTTGTCTTTTCTTTTACTCTGCACTTCTGTGTTGAGTTTGCTGCGTGTGTGTGTACAGGTAATTAGGCAAAGGCCTCCCTGAGTTGTTGTGCCTTTGGCCCTAGTCGCCAGCCCCTGGCCTATGAAGGTGGGCTTGGGGTAGTTGTGACTCGAGCCCGGGTAGGGTCGGGTCGTGACAGGAATCCATTCTTGAATAAAAAAATATATAAATTATGCTTCAACATTGAGCTAAACCTCCTAAATATACATCATATTTTATAATTATAATCGACCAACCATAATCCTAAAAAACCTTAAATATTATTCATGATGTGCACAAATATGTGACTCGTTTGGTTGAGATAAATAAATTCATCATGTCTGTGATGAACCTTTCATAATCTTGGAATAAGAAAAACATTTTCTGAAATTCTTACTTGTGTGTTGAGTGAAACATTTCCAGAAAGTTAGGTATAAGTGTAAATGGGAGGATAAAATAAATAGAAATTAATTAATTATACTTAATTAAGAAAATTTAATTAAGGTAATTAAAGAGGCATGATAACATGAGGACCATGGTGTTGAAAAGGGATCTCATAGTGGATAGAAATTTAATTTCCTTTGGTGACCGTTTTAAAGTCAACTTATCTAGAATTTCGTAGATTAAGTCTAGGGTAATTGACAGAGCCAATATTTTCATATATTTTAGTTTGATATTCATGATTTAATCACACCATTTTGATCAATACTTCAGTAAATATCACATTTATTATTTTTATGTATTATCTAAAATTTAATTTTTAAATAAATTAAAACATTATTTTTATTTGTTTATTTAATATTTTGAATTATCAGAATAAATTATGCACTTAAATTTTAGTTTTTTGATGTTGTTAAAGGATGTCTAGATGTTATTTTGAAGGCTCAAATTTGATTTCAAAAAGTTTAGACTTATTATGGATGTATTGTACTAGATTTTGTAAAATTGTATAAAGAAAATATCTAACGGTTCCTTTGTAAGAAAATTTCTAACCAGAATAGAATAATTTGTGAGTTACATAAGAGAATTATCCTACATGTAAGATATTTAATTATACAATGGGATATTTTTATATTCCATATGATATTTTAATGTGTTGAAATTTTTAAAATGAAAAATCTATATGGCATACAATATTTCATCTAGGAATAGCATAATTACCCTATGCGTAAGAAATTTGACCATGCATAGGTAATTTCATATATGCATAGGATATTTCATCTATGTGTAATAGGATTTGAAACATGTATGATATTTTCTCACATAATATATTTTACATTGTGAAATACTAATAATTATCAAAAGGATAGAAAAATATAACAAATATTTTGTTGTGAACTTCACGGTCAAGCTAAGTCTTTGGGATGCCACTTCACTATACATGTAACCAATTGGAGGATTCTACATGGATCATAATAAGAAAAATATTTTGATCAAGAACAAGGTAAGAAGATGTATATTTTTAAGAATATTGGATCATATGGATATTTGAAGATTAAAGGAAAAAATGAAGCCTTCTAGGAATTCAAAATTGAGTATATTAGAGGTTTGACTATAGATAAAGAAGATGAAAATTGATGACTTACAAAAACAAGATAGGGACAAAGATAGAAGGAGGCTAAGGGGACTTTGATCATGGGAAATAACTACAGAATTATACCACTGCTACTACTACTTTTCTCATTTTATTTTCTACTTTCATTATTTTTTTAATGTTTCCCCTTATCTATTCAACTCTATTCCCCTTCAAATGGAGGGGTAATTATACTGGTGATTGGGGAAGGTAAGTCTCTCCTTTTTTAAGGATTTATTATTCATAATTTAATGAATAAAAATCTTTCTTTATCATTGAACAAGTTTTATATTTAGTACTAGTTGATAATTTTAAATGTATTTCTGTTTTATTTAATTCAATTTATTGGTTATTCATTTGGTCAATGATCTATAATATTACTCAACATAGTTTCAAAAAAAATAAAGTGGAATAGTTTCAGATGATTGGTAAAGTTATTAGATGTTTTGGCATATATAAAAGGGGTAGTAGTTACTATTTTATTTCTTTTGAGGAATAATAATTTGTTGGGTATTGCCAATGTTGACTAGGAATGATGTGTTGTATCACTTTAACACATAATAATGAGAGTATAATGGGAAAAGGTTTTTGTTAAGTTGATTATAACCAAAACCATTCAACTGAGGGTGAGAATTGAAATGATTGTAGAGCCTCTCATTCATCAATTAATAATAATAAGATCCAATAATTTTGGACTAAGATATAAAAAAAATTGTATATCCAAACCAGACCCAATCACCCACCTTTTTCATCATCTTGTTTTCAATATCTTTGTTACATTGTATGATTTGTTTATAAAACTAAACACTTCCAAAAATACCCCATTTTCCAACCAAAGTGAGAACTAATTTTGTGCACTTATCTCTTGATATAACCCTAGGGTTTCCACTATAACTATATTTAACCAAGGAAATATTACTTTTTCTACACCACACAACAGGATCAAGGTCATACATTATCACCATCCTATAAAACCCTAAAACCCTCCATCAATGATGGCACAATACCTTATAAGGGTAAAAATACATAAACTCACCAAAACCCCAAGAAACTATGCCCATAAGAATTACATTGAATCCATCACTTCTCACCCCACACACATTCATCATTGATCCATAACTCAAATATAATTCCATATAACCAACTTGTACTAATTTTATCTCATCCAAACTCAAAGGGTGTACACTCCTGTACCACCTGATACCATAACCTATATCATGATCCCATGAGTTTCACACCATAAAATATAGGATCATGCATCTTCATCACTAATTGTGCACCACTGCATGTTAATCTCGCATAGCCAAAGGCATCCCCGATTCCCTATTCCAACAAGCCTTCCATTTCACACTTGTAGAGGTCAACCACATGGTCTCCCACCACTCGGGTGTCATGTCAAAACCAAAAACTTCTACCAACTTGTTACCCATGCTATATGAATCCTATATCTGAACATATAGGTTCATGATTCATAATTTAATTAGGAACTATACCCAAAGGTATCAAGGTTAGGCATCCAACTGGTCCTTCCCTCAAAATTTAGCCTCAATAACCAAGTACTATAAGTGATATATATTAAAAAAAATCAAATGGAATATCCTTAAATATACTACATATCTAATAGCACAACCTATTCATCAATATCAAATGAAAAAAATTACCCATGATTCTTGCACCTAAGGGCACTCACAAGCTTGGGCTGACCCCTCCCTTGGGTTACCCTTTATATCACACAAATCATCAATGTCTTAAGTTGTATCTCAAGGGAACTAGGCTCTCCTACCTAGCCCATAAACCATGTATCACTTAAACCATGTATCATGGGGTAACATCTATGCTTCTATCTTGAATATCATAAGGCATCTCACATTGAAAAATATGCACTATAGGGTCATAATATATATATATATATATATATATATTAGGCATCACATGAAAAGTCATCAATCCACTCCAAATCACTAATCCTCACTAGAAAATTTCATACGATACTACCCCCTCAAGAACCATTATCTCATCCCTGTATACATAAAGACATCATCCTATATCAATTTATATCAAGTAAAATCATAGTTATATGGTTTGGTTAATTATAATTTCATTAGGAAACAATATGGTTAAAATCTATATAGGTTATAGTTCAAAATTTAAGTGATTGAACCCATATTTTATTTTCAAAACTAGATTTATAATCACCCACAAGGGGTTAAACATTAAGGAATCCAACACCATTACTAAACCACTAAAATACACTATAAATCCCTTACACATAGGAACTGTATAATTTTTATTAAATAAAACCTCTATGTAATATCTATATGACCTATCACCAGAAAACAAAAAATACACAGTGGTTCAAATAAAAATAACACTCACACTAATTTATATGGTAAAACATCATATAAGTTGTTATTTAAACTTTAAATAACTAAATCCTCTATCATTAGTGATATAAATCATATACAACCACACAAATGTCATATAAGTCCTACATTCCTAGAATTACTCATGTAAAAAGGACTTTTCCAACTTGATAAAAGGAAAAAATAATAAATATCTATATCAAGATACATATCATATTTAAATATGAAGAACCCAGAGTTTTTTTTTGAAGGTGTTGTATTTTTTCAACATGAAAAAGTGTAACTCTAGACATTTCTAGGAGAAAATTTTCAAAGGGTCTAAATATTAAGTTAGATTATGCTTTATTGTTCATCAATGTTTCTAACATAATCATTATTAAAAGTTATCATAGTTCAAGTTGATTTCACTATTGAAATTTCCTAAAATATAAAGTTTATACAAAGTTCAAGTAATAAAATTATACAGTCAAAAACTATATAAAATTATAAGTTATGAATTCATAGTGTTATTTTTGTATGGAGGTTGATATCTAGATTTGTGATCAAATATAGATTTAATTGATATATACTTTTAAACTCCAACAAAAGAATATTTCATTAGTTCGCCGGATAGAGTAACACAAGAGAGGGTTAAGTTTTGAGGAAGTCAAAAGACTGAGTATAGAAAATCCAATTTATCAGAAAAATATGATTAGATGGAGTAAATATTGTGTTTTTAATGGAAAAATAAATCCATTTCTTTTGGAAAAACATTTGTGAATATAATTATCTAGAGAAACTTTAAAATCCTGAGATGTACTACATTGGATAGAGATATTTTTGAAGTTATATCAGATTGAGGAAAATACAAAGTTTTATTAGGTCGACAAAAATACAAATTTCCACTAGATAGAGAAATATATGAAGTTAATTGGATGGAGAAAACTAGATGTAGTAATTATTATAATTTTACTATATAAACATTATTGAATCCATTTGATGGATAAAACTATGAAGATACCAGATGGAAGTTTATGAGTCTATCAGATAGAGGAAACCTATGTAGAGCATCCTATAGAGAAAGGTGATGTAATTAGATGGATAATCCCTTAGGTTTTTAATATTCTAAAATAATTTCATTGGAAAAAATCTACTAGATAGAGGTGATCTAGAAAAAGCAGCACAATATAGAGATACATTGAAGAGAGTAGTTCCTACAAAGATCATCAGATAGAGAAAAGTCAATATTACTGGATGGAGTTAACTTCATGTTAATACACTCAAAAACATTATGATGATGTTGATATGGATATTAAAAAACTCAATATTCATGAATTAAATTTCATGGTTCTCAATGATATTTTTTGAAAGTCATATAAGTAATGTTGACTCTGAATAAATTTGAGGCTTTGAAGGTGGTCAAAAAAAGTTTTATTTGAGAAGGATTTTAAAATTTAGATTCTAAATTTTTACTCTAAATTTTATAGTTGTTATGGATATATAAATTAATGTAGAATAATTCTAATAGGTTTTTGAAAATATTTATAATAGATATCAACTGAAATGAATATTGTAAAAAAAGAGTTTAAAAATCATGGAAGTTTAGAAGAAGAAGTTCATATTACAAAGTTCTGAAAGTATGAGTTTGGTGCAGAAGTTGACATATTTATTTATCTATAGGTTCATGGAAATATATTCATTATTTTTTAATAATCCATATGTTCAAGAGATATTTCTTCAGATAAAAATTGTATGTTATACTTTTTTAAACTCGAGGAACCAAAATAAAAATAGTCTTGAGTTGAGGGTGATTACTTCCCACCATTTTTTTTTGGTTAAGGGTGATTTCTTATCTACACAAATTTGTATCCATGATGGTTCTTATTAGAAAATATATGTTTCTTTTGATTTTGAAAATATTAATGAGTATGTATCCATATTGGCAGTGAGCCTTGTAAAAAAAATATGGCTTGATTTTATTTTCTTTTATAATCATTGTACATGGGCGAGGTTGAGCTACAAAGTTGAGCAGATCAAAACTCTAATAAGTTACATTAGTTTATTTACAAGAAATAGGAAATTTTAAAATATCAGCACTAATGTGACCCCCTAACTTCTAAGTTTTTCTATATTATTGTACACTTAAAAATAAATATCTCAACTATAATAGTTATAACAAAGAATAAAAATCCCAGATCCCTAGTAACTAGGACTTCCCCTTGAAAATGGTATATACAACACACCAATATGGGGTATATCACAAGCTCTGACAGATACCTATTTCCAATATACCATACCCCAAATATAAATATAATGAAAAATATACTCTAACACCATATTTTATTTCCCCACCACCCCAAACCACTCACTAGTGTTTGTTCTGGGGGTGTTGTGTGACCCGAGGCATTTCTCCTCATATATTAGATTCTATCAACTAGTATTGATAGTCTATGATGTTACTATGGAGAAACTATAACCTCAAATCAGAGTAAAGAAATAGTATATATAACCAAAATATATATATAAGAAAATTTTTAGTGTACATATAATAAATAAACAATCAAGTTATATCAAATTAATTGCAGAAGCATACAATCATACATAACAACTGGTCCCTCACTGGGTTGACTATGTAAATATAATAAAAATAAAAAGAATAATAAAATAGAAGATTTTCTACTACCATACTCATGAATCATCACATCCATGCATCTATCTTATATATCCGGATTTATTATGAAACACTAAGACTCTTCCCTACTTGAATCTAGGATAAATGAGCTCTTTTTGGGTACCAAAGTTCCATGGTCACCCGAGCAGGGTGTTAGTAGAACTAAGTAGGGAATAACTAATAGGGTCCCTGATATAACCAATAAATATAGTGTATGCACAAGTGATATACTCATATGAATAAATAAAACATGGAATCTCAATAATATAAATCACTTTCAATCTCCAAGTTTTAAAGTTCCACCTAAGATCAATCGTACTCTCTTTGATTAGTGATAGAGTTTCTCCAAGCATAATATCATCCTCTAGAACATGGAAGAATACACACTCCCCACTAGTAAACTAAATCAATATCCTCTGTAAAAAGATCAGATAGTCTCTCCCCACCAAGAAATGCATACAAGTCATCTGGTAACTCAAGGGAAGACTCTCCCTACTAAGAAACACATATTTATCATCCAATAACTTATAGTCATACCTACACCCAATAGGAAAACCAATTATCATCATAGAGAAACTTAGGGGAACTCCCATAACCATATAGGAAAAAAATCATCATTTGGTAACTTAGGGGTGGGCCCACACCCTATGAGAAAATAAGTATCATAATTTGGAAACTCATGGCTATGACCACACCCTTCTAAAAAATAGGTATCATCATCAGAATCTCAAGGATGTTACCACACCCTCCTAAGAAACAGGTATCATCATCTTCAAACTAAAGGGAATGTCAAAACCCTACTAAGAAGCAAGTATCGCATACCAAGGGAATCCTATCTTCTTGGGACCACTACATAGGACACACACACAGATCATCACATCCCATCACTAATCTCACCATATTATCACCAGGACACTATACACTTGGTCCTAAACCCATATCTCATATAATTCCCTATAATTCTTCTAAACACTCATGCCTTACCCTCAAGGTTATCATATTCACACTGACACATCTTGAAAAACCCATCAGTATTCTCATCTTGACCACACATGAATCCTATTGGGTTCTCCTGACATATCCCAGATGTTATATCCATATTAGGATACCTCATTGATCCTCATTTTCTTAGGTTACACCCAATATCTCTAGCCCTCCTATAGGGTCAATGTATTAATGGTTCACCCACCGAGGTCCCCTTGGTTTCGCAGTTATCTAAACACCCTACATGGAATCCTATATCTCGTTTTTTTCTCTTGAGCTAATCCAATCACTCGAAAGTCATAAAGTCCCTCATTATTTCCATAATCATATCATAGACTCACTGGTATCATAGTAAAAGTCATACAAGTGTCACACTATAGAGATGTGATAATTCGGAACTCCCTTACAAACCAATCTTGGTCAACCCCCATGCACAAAACCTATTTAGGATATCACCCAGGCCACACCAACCCAAGTACTCATATCTATATAGAGTAGGAACACTCTCCCCACTCTTTGGTAAACTATACCATGGTCTATAAGGCGTCTCAAAGATATCATATGGAAAATTCTTTTGACAATCATTCCCAGACCATCACTCACCCCTACTCAAGGGAACTGAGAGTACCTATATCAACCCCCCTAGATTTACTCTTACCATTCATCCCCTTTAGGGTTCATATATCTCAAGGAATACATTTTATGGCCAAGATCTTCACCATTAGTGTTCAGGGAATTGATCTAGTACTTGAGGTTCTTTCAGGTCCCTTAACATTTTCTTCTATCTATAGGAATTTTATTTTAAAAAATAATTCATTTAAATAATATGATGATCACCCACAGTGGATAGAACACATATCACATGCCACATTTAAAAACGTATATAACATAGTGGAATTCATATGGACCACCTACATTATATGAATTCATTTCTATTAATAAAATCCCCACCACCCTTTCCTAATATCATCAAAACCTCATACCATCTCTTGAGCTCTTATCTTAAGTATTCACATCCAATTTATTTAGTTATATCAATTTATAATTCATTTTATAATTTATTTTAAAAAGGAATAATTACCTAAAACTCACCTAGTAATATATTCTTGTCAAAACATTAATAAATGAGGTGTGGTATACTCTAGACATGCACCATTTACTAAGTCACACAAATTCCCTAATTTACTCTCCAAATTCAGTAACAAAATTCATCCAATTTCATCAAAACCCTATAAAATTCATATAGTGACATAACACTAATGAAACAATGATAAAAGGTGTGTGACCAACCTTTTGGGACATCCTATATCTACACTGATCAAAATATCCATTTTATCAAAATGATTCCACGATGATTTTTCAAAATCACTAATAAATTTTATTAAACCAAAATTACCAAAATGAAAGTGTTGTAAAAGGTATCAATAAGGGAATAAGAAGAGTAGGTAAATCACATTAAATAACTATAAAATCAACCAAACCATGGGGAATAAAAAGGAAAATAAGTAGGGTTTCCCTCCTGACTTAGTCTCATGTGAGAGAGAATAGAGGATGTGTAGTTATAAACTAAAAAGGGAAATGGTAAAAACCCACTTTTAATGAAATATATGCGTTTTAATGATTACCACATAGTTTTTCAAATTTTGAACTAACCTTTCGATTGGCGTTATCTCAAGACACACTCTTTCACATGTTTTTTTTGTATGGTTTTTAAAATAATATGCTAAGAGTTTAGATCCATTTGGAATTCAAATTATAGGGTTTTCATGGTTTCTATTCACCCATGAACAAATCATGAGCCAAAACCCTAGGAAAAACCAACCCACACAGTTTTCCCACTATGTGGTAAATGTATGGTAACCATTTAATAGGATAAACCCATTTATAGAATTCCAAAATTCAACAATAATTTCTCAAAATTCATGCCATAACTAAAAACATCTCCTCAGTATGATCCAACTATATAAATTACAATGGTAATCTAGATTCTGAAAACAACTCATATTCTAGAGTAAAAAATTCAAATTTACCCCAAATTTCACAACCATTAAAGATATAGGTCTTTATAATGGAACTTATAGGAAACCTATAAACATGATCCAACCACATCCAAATAGTTTTATAATTTTCTAAAATTCCTATAAAAAACTCCAAATTCAACTCCCAACCAGACACAAACTAAGTAGAAATAAAATAATGGGATTCCCCTATATAAAATAAGTAAATTAATATCATCAAAGTAATCAAAACCATACCTATAATAGAAGAAGTAACCTACACACCATCAGTCATAACATAATATAGTGCATATACCAAACATATATTGGATCTAAATATCTAACCCTAAGATCCTAGTATCACTTGAGAAAATAACCCCTATGGCATATATGGTGGATTCTACTCTCGAGACCCTCTTCCAGATCTATGTCCCAACCACCCATAAGAGGCCCTACTATCAATCATAAACAAGCCCTCAAATAATGAATCCACCTTGGACCTCTACATACTAAACCCAAATAAGTCACCCTCATAAAAAACCATTGTATATTCCATATACTGTAACATACATCAAACTCTCTCAATAGGCTAGTACATGAGTTGGGTTAGTGTTCTAGCTAGGCACACTGAAAATGAACAGGGGGAACCACTGATAATGCGAAATTAAATGAACCTCTCCCCTTAATAGAATATCTCTTATAACCCTATAACATATCATGGGATCTATTCTTCCTATTACTAGAAGAGGCACTAATAGTGTTACTATAAAGGACATTACCCAACCCACTAAAAATGAGAAGAAAATAAAATACACTATCCTATATGATTCCCTTCTCAAAATTAAGTACCTTGAAAACCACATATAAATAAAAAATAAGGTTTAATATTTTGACCTAGAACCTCACCTTTGGTTAAAGAAAAATCTCAAATATTTACACCTTATGGGCCTCATTCCCCACTAACAATGAGGAAAAGTGTTTCATCTCCATAAATGAGTTTCATAGTCTATCCCAAAAATCATCTCCATTTAAAAATATATATACTCATATATAATTCCAGATTCAGTTTTCTAAGGAAAAAATCCTCAAAGAAAATGACTTTGAAGGCCTCCCATGATAGTCCCTCATGCCTTCAGTTCGGTACCATAACACCCCACCACCTCCCAGTAGTTCCTTAAAGTGTATAAGCTATCATCTTCACTCATCGGTCATTAGGAGGCTTCACTGGCTCAAAAATACCCTTGATGGTCTCTATAAAATCCCCATCATCAATCATACCTATCATACCCTAGAAAGATAAATAGTTTTTTAATTTGGAATCCCTAGTGAAATATTCCATAGTGAGTCCACCATGATGAGAAACTTCACCTCCCATTGGTACTTGATGAAAAACCCCTAAATGAATTGGATCTAGTGATTAAACCTTAGAGACAACATCAAGAGTATCCTTAATGTAATGCCCTGACCCCAAAATCCCAGAGATGATGCAATATTTTATTACATTAGCATGATTACAAGGAATCCAATCCTGAAGGACCAATCTGTTTAGCAGTCCCAGAAGACTAGATTATATTCATGATACCAATAATACATTGGAAAAAAATAAAGCATGATAAAATATAAAATGAAATAAAATTAATCCTTTAAATCTTATTAAAATTTTTATTCTTCATAACCTGGGTAAAGGAAACATAAGAAAGGGGTGACATAAGATGCTCAGTAAGGGTAAGTAATACAGTAAAAGTTATCATAAACATAAACACTAAGCACGGTGAACAACTAAAACACATGCCTTTAAAAATATACATGATCATAATATGAAATGAATAGAAGATGAACAAATAATACCATAATAAAATGTAACCATAGATATTCTTCTATTAGAACAATCACATGGACTACGAATTACTAGTTTCATAATGATGGAATGCATAATTTTTGTCACGACTCGACCCTACCCGGGCTCGATCCGCAACTACCCCAAGCCCGCCTCCATAGGCCAGGGGCTGGCGACCAGTGCCGAAGGCACAACAACTCAGGGAGGCCTTTGCTTAAGTACATGTACACACACACGCAGCACACTCAATGCAAAGTGTAGAGTAAAAATAAATACAATTAAAGAAAAAGGGAAACTACTATATATATACCACAATGTGAATCGACCTCTAAACAGTACAAGTAAAGTGTTGAAAAGGAAAAAGGGGCAAAACACCCGCCCAACCAGAAAAGGTGCCACAACCCGGCAACAGGAAAACAAAAAGAAACAGCTTACAGGTCTCCCACCTGAAACTCGGCCATGATCGCCGCACGCGGTCCAAGCTCCCAAGATCCTACGCTCTATTGAAGTCACGACTAACCTGCCTGTTGTCTGTAAGGGCACACCAAGTGTGGGCAAATCCCAAGTAGGGGTGAGTATAAAAATACTCAGTAGGATACCCCCGAAAGATCGAGGGAGCAACAAAAGGAGGTACTGAAGGGTGAGCAGTAGAGCGAACAGGAAAAGTAGAGGAGTACAATTGAAAGTGCAGTAAGGAGTACAGTAAAGAGTCCAGCTCAACCCAACAAGAGGAAAGAAGGTATACTCGTCCAAAAACAAGGAGCTGGAAACAGTGAGAAGATGAACTTCTCGTCGAGTCTTCGCTACCTATAGTAAGAGAGTAGACTCGTCCAACCATGAGAAGCTAGACAAGGAAAGCACATGGCATACCCCGCACGTCTTCACCTCTCCTGGAAGGAGAGTAACCAAACCCAAGAAGTGGGTACTAGAAAAAGGTATATACAAGTCCATATGCTCAACAAGAAGCCCGAACAAGGTCGTAAGGGGATCTCCATCCCGTAGCTCAGCCCAAGAAAAGAGTAGCCAACAGTCTTAGAAGTAAACTCCATCGATTCCCAGCATCTCGCACGTCTACCCCGAACTTCAAGTCAAGGGCTCAATCACCAGACCTCGACACTATCCGCTTTGGGCGGCACTGACTCGCCCACATGGTTTTAGGTTGCGTCACAAGGACGTGTCTCGGTGGGGGAAAATGCTCCTCGTACTTATGAGTTCTGGGGGAACGTCAACCACAACTCGTCACTTGCCTCGCAGTCGAGAAGTATGCTCAAAGTCGATAGGAAACCCCCTTCCCAACCCTGCTGGAGGGTCCCTGGAAGTCAACAGGTTCCCACTACAGGGAGACCCGGAAAGTCGATGGGTGCCACACTGCCCAGTCCTGTAACAGGGTAATCCACTCAAGGGCGACCTGGCTAAAGTCGGCGACAGGACCACTGCCCAGCCCAGCTGGAGGTAACCCGGCATCGGGGACCACTACCCAGCCCTGCTGGAGGTAATCCTGACATCGAAGACCACTACCCAGCCCCGATGGAGGTAAGCCGGGCATCGGGGCCCACTGCCCAGCCCTACCGAAGGTAAGCCCAATACTGCTCTGGCTATCCCTGCTATATGGTACTGCTCAGTGAACACCATTGTACTGGCCATCCCTGCTGGGTGGTAACCCACTAGCGAGCCCTGCTTGAAACAACCTCAACCCTGCTGGAAACAACCTCAGCCCTGCTGGAAACAACCTCACCCCTGCTGGTAACTACCTCAGCCCTGCTGGTAACAACCTCAGCCCTGCTGGAACAACCTCCTTGGTAGAGGATCAGTGCCCGCGTAAAGTGTTGGTCACTCCGAAACAACAATCTCTACTAAGGAACATGGAGTAATGGAAGAAACTCCCCAGGCCTCACAAGGCGATCCTGCTCCAATCCGTTGAGTCACTGTCGAAGCGGACCAAGACATCTCATCCCAGAAAGTGGGGAAAACACCCACACTGTACGAACACCCATAGTATCAAACAGTGCCACAGACCGGTGAAAGGGCACGGTACTAAATCCCCTCACAGTCGAAGAAGCAGAGGAACCAAACCATCTTTGTCGGCCAAACCATCGAGTACAAGACCAGGGGGAGACCACTCAACCCTACTGGTCAGACAAAAGAGTACCAGGCCAGGGGAAAATCCACCCTGCTGGTCAAATGAACGAGCGTAGAGGGACCCTCTACGTCATGAGAGGTCAAAGTACATAAATCAGATCACGGCACTCACGTGGAGCCCACACGACGCGTGGCCCCAAGTCAACCCCAACTGAGTGCAGAAACGTTCTCAGGTGAAAACCACACATACCTCCAAGCGCTCCCGTATACTCCCAGAGTATACCTCGTTCCAGCCCAAAGGCTATCGTGCACACGGCACCCAGTGTCAACGCGAAGGCGTGACATAACAACTCCACCTCAAAGGCCCAGACACGGCCAACCACATCCTGTGAACCATTTATATCACTCTCCCAAGAGTGCGTGATCACACACCAAGGGTCCTCTACAAACATGGTAGGACGAACCACCACCGGAGCACCTTCCATGCTTCCACTTTTAACAAGATCGCGCAAGAGGCTCCGCACAGCCAAACGGATCACACCGTTGTAATACTCGCGGAGAAACATGCGATATCAACTACTTACTCTCCTTAAATAGATATCTGATGAAAAAGTCACCATCACCGCCTCACGCCCGAACGGTGTCCCATGATCCCAAGCCCCGGCCGCAAAAACAGTCGGGCGCATCGCACCATTGCGATACCCTCGGGAAAACACGTCAAAAGCACTACTCAGTTGAGTGCAACGGATATCCGGAGAAAAAGATACATTCTGGGGCACCGCACACGAGCGGTGCTTCGTGGGACCCACAACCCGTCCCCAAAACTCAACGAACGGATCATACCATTGTGATCCTCTCGAAAAAGCACACAAAATGGACTATTCACTTGTCCAAAACGGTCACCCGGTGATAAAGATGGAAAATCACCGTCGACGCCCAAATGGCTCTCATGGGACCCGCACCATCATGCAGAATTACAGCGGGCAGACTGCGCCAACGTGATGCCCTCGGAAAAACACCCAACATTGACTGCTCGCGTGCACCGAACGGACGTCCGAGGAAAAAGTCTTGAACCGCTGCACGCAGCTCAAAAGACGGGTCGTGGGGCCCGTGCCTCAACTCCGGCTTCAATGCCCAGAACCACCCTGGAAACCTCTGCCTCGATGCCAGGGTTCCAACGCCACTGACGGTGCTTAAATCGGACGTCGTACGTGTCCGCACCGTCCAAAAAAAAGATCCCCGAAGGAAACGACAAACCACTTAAAGACGTGTCGTGCCTCCAAGCCCCTCGTTTCGGGAATTACAATTCCCCGAAACCATCTCAAAATGTTCCCCTCAACGCGAGGTCCGCGCTGCCGCTAACGGTATGCAAAATGGACGCCCGATCTATGATTTATTAAATATAAACCATTTTCATAATAATAATATTATTATTATTTTATTTTATTTTATTATTATATTTTTTTCCCTGAAACCGGTGTCGGCCGCCCCCCTGTTTCCCATTTCATTTTTTCTCCAATTTCTTTTTTTTTTCGGTCAGCCTGTCCCCAGCCTGGGTCCAAAGACCCAGGTCTTCTCCACCGACCACGCGGACCACCCCCGCGGGTCTCCACCTACCGCTCGCTCCCGTCGGCCGACGCCCCTACTGCCTGCTCACGCCGAAGACAGCCGAAGCCCCCCCCCCCCCAACTGGCCATCTCGTCGTCCGGCCTCCTTCCGTGCTGCGCTCCTCGCTCGCGACGACTCCCCTAGCCATGTCGGCCGCTCAGACACCCGCACCGACGACTGCCCAACCTCCTCGCTCTGCTCGGACTCCCGCGGTAGTGAACCGCCACCTCACCGACTTTCCCGTATCCTCTGCGGACCGCCACCACAGGTCAGTCGGACCACCCAAAAAAAACGCCGGGAACACTTTTTTTGGCCGGAAAAAAAAACTCCAAAACCCACTGCATTTCGGCAAGCGTTTGCGATCATCTCGAGGCTCAGATTTCAAATCCTAAATATGCGTTGGATAGGTTATAAAAACTAATATGCATTTATGGGGTCTTTTTGAAGATTCAACAGATATTCGATGCAAAATAATCAATTCAAAGAGGAATGTAGGAATTGAAATACGAAGCAAAAACCCTACCCCGTGGGCGTAGCTCGAAGCTTCGTCGTCAATCTGTCGGCCACCGCACTTGGAGAGGAGGAGGTGATGGAGGAGAGATTCTTGAGGGGATCTCCTTTTTGAGCCTTCTTCCACCAGGGAGCTCCAAACTGAGGAGGAGAGGATGGAGTTAAGTCTTTAAGTAAGAATTAATTAATTAAAAAGTTTAATTAATTAATACTTAATTTAACCTGCATCTGAAACCCTCGATGGGGTCGAGGTTAAGCCTCCCCTAGGGTAAACACCACCTCCCGAGAACAACGGTGGTCTCAGAATTTTAATCCGAGACCCCGTTCAAAAGTTATAAAATTTAACGTCTGAAGCTGATAAATTACGAAAATGTCCCTGGGGCCATTTTTCACAAATGGCTCACGCCCGCGAAACTTATACCCCTCCTAGGGTAAATGGAATGTTCCGAACTCAACGGTGCCCTCGGTTTTCCAATATGATCCACCGTTTAAGAGATACTAGCATTTCTCCATTAAAGGAATAAATAAATAAATAAATTTACCCATTTAACCTTCCGAAAGCGAGCGAGGGGTCCAAACATCTCACGCCGCCATGTTTTATGTCTTTCCTAGGGTAAAAAACCCATTCCGGACCCATATGTACACTCGGATCTCTGATCTGGGTCACCGTTTAGTAGTTATCGCATTTATTTGGCGTTTCTAGTGTGAACACACTGAAAACTCAATTTCGGCCACACCAGGGCTCAGAATCGCACACCTTCTGAAGGCGCTGCTCTAGAATATCATCAAGAATATTCCAAAGTCTTTAACAGCAAAAACCGGGTTCTTACATCATTCCATCCTTTAAGATTTTCGTCCCCAAAAAGCAAATCTGGGGAGCAACACAGGGTACTACGCCCACACCTGGCTTTCCCATACCCAGAAGAACATACGTACAGCTCTGTGTCACCACACACAGACCAAAGGATTGATCCGTTCATTCGAGGTCGGCCCTTGCCGATATCGTGCACCCCCTCCAGACTTTGGGGTTAGGGCAAGGTGGTAGGGTACCTCGCCATCCCTTTGCACGGTCTCAAACGGCCCGAAGGCCCTCGGGGGTAGCTCACCTCCCTGACCGAACCCTTACATCGCACGCCGCGACTGGAATCACCGCCCACACCTAGGACAAGGCTCGGTGATTCCCTCCTTCAGAATATCCATATGGTGAGACACCTAAGGATATCTGGTCATGCAAGGTTCCACAGTCGATGTCTCTCAACCAATACTCTCTTACACGCTCGAGGAGTGATGGAGTCGAAGCCATCAACTAAAGAGGAAGGTTACACACCTTCTACTCTACCAACACAGGGTTACACCCGACACCCTGCGTCACCCTGGTAACAAATCAAGGAAGGAGCGGGGAGAAAAGCATTCCACACACAGATTCTATCAATTCTACTGCAAGAAGTAGAAGAGCTGTAGATCTTACATCTTATCACCTCATGCTCTACAGGATCATAGACATCCAAAGTTTGTGGTTGTATATAGTCCCAACTGTCAGCTCCCAGAGCTTGACGTGGACCGCCTAGTGGTGGTGGGAAGATCTCATAAAGTCATCCACCACCACCAACTCCTCCTTCTCCTCTGCTAGCACCACCTCTCTGGGCGCTACTCCTATCACGGCGCTGCCTCTGTCATGGTGGTGCACCTACTGCCTGCCCGAATCTCTCAGAAACTCAAGTCGGGAAGCCTCATGCCAAGTGACCCCGCCCATCACAAGCATAACATCGGTGCTCTCTGGGCTGCCCTGGTGCCCTCCAACGCCACTATAGTGTACGACCATGGCCCGAGATCCACTCTCCGAAGGGAATCCTTGACTGAGGCCCTGTGCCATTTCACTATAGTGGTATACAACCACGTCTCTGAAACCGCCAGTGGGAAGGCCACCTGCATCGAGGTTCTGGTCGCCAATGCCCACTAGCTGCGGTAGACTTCTTAGCTCCGACGTGTCTGCTGCCACCACTAACTCCGGAAAATGAAAGGAATCTCTCTGTTACCAGCGCCTGCTCTAGCACCCCGGCATATGTGGAAATGCCCAAGGGTACTATGACAGCATGAATCTCTCGATGGAGACCCTGTTCAAACTTCCACGCTCGGAGGTTATCGTCATGGACCAAGTCCGGGTAAAAGTGAGCACGGTCTGAGAAACTAGCCACGTACTCGGCCACCATCATCCCTCCCTGCTGAAACTACAGGAGATCCTGAATCCGAATAGAGCACAAGAAGGAGGGGAAAAACTCCTCATGAAACAAAAACTGAAAGTCACCCCACGAAAGTAATGACTCGTCAAGAAACTGAGTGACCATACTCCTCCAACGCCGAGCTACTCCACTAAAAAGGTCAGCTACCAAAGCCACCATAAGATCTGCTGGTGTCTGCACAAGCCTGAAAAGTCGAACCACTGCCTCGATCCAAACCTCTTCTACCTGAGGGTCTGGCTCACCACTGAACCTCAGCAGTCTCTACCGCTAGAACTCACGGAGCGCGCTCAACCTGCGCTCAAGCCCTGTCTGCTCTGCTAAAGCTTTCTACTGCTCAACAGGTGGGGGTGCTGCTACCGGCCCACCTAGATAAAGGGGCTCGCATGATGGGTCCTGGACTGTGGCCTCGTAGCTCAAAGGCTCATCGTCACAAACCAAAGCTGGTATCCTGGCTGGTTGTCCTCGCGGAGACATCCTGAATATTATCAAGGAGTTTAGCGGTCTGATGAGCATATATGTATATACCAAAAACATAAAATATGGGGAGCTGACTCAAGAAGGACAATCAAGACTCAGTCCTATGTGATGCACAAACAAATTTTCCTTGCAATAAGTGTCTCCGCATGCCGAGTCGACAAGAGGGTTATCAAGGTCCTGGTGAATGGATACGTCGGCCACCGCACCATCAATGGACTCCCTAGCTTGAGAGCTGCTCTCGAGACACATTAAAACTGTTGCCCTATATCCCAACCAATTCCTCTTTTAAAGACATCTGCACAACGTCCCAAGGAACGAACCAGCTCTAATACCACTTTGTCACGACCTGACCCTACCCAGGCTCGAGCCGCAACTACCCCAAGCCCGCCTCCATAGGCCAGGGGCTGGCAACCAGCGCCGAAGGCACAACAACTCGGGGAGGCCTTTGCCTAATTACTTGTACACACACGCATAGCACACTCAATGCAAAGTGCAGAGTAAAAGGAAAGACAAGTAAAGAAAAAGGGAAACTGTTATATATATACCACAAAGTGCATCGACCTCTAAAAAGTACAAGTAAAGTGCTGAAAAGGAAAAGGGGGAAAACACACGCCCAACCAGAAAAGGTTCCACAACCCGACAACAGGTAAAAAAAAGAAATAGATGATGGGTCTCCCACCTGAAACCCAGCCACGACCACCGCACGCGGTACAAGCTCCCAAGCTCCTATACTCCACTGAAGTCACGACCAACCTGTCCGTCGTCTGCAAGGGCACACCAAGTGAGGGCAAAGCCCAAGCAGGGGTGAGTATAAAAATACTTAGTAGGATACCCCGAAGGCTCAAGGGAGCAACAAAAAGAGGTATCGAAGGGTGAGCAGTAGAGAGAATAGGAAAAGTAGAGGAGTACAAATGAAAGTGTAATAAGGAGTACAGTAAAGAGTCCAGCTCAACCCAACAAGAGGAAAGAAGGTATACTCGTCCAAACACAAGGAGCTGGAAATGGTGAGAAGATGAACTTCTCGTCGAGTCTTCGCTACCTATAGTAGGAGATTATACTCGACCAACCATGAGAAGATAGACACAGAAAGCACATGGAATACCCCGCGTGTCTTCGCCTCTCCTGGAAGGAGAGTAACCAAACCCAAGAAGTGGGTACCAGAACAAGGTATATACAAGTCCATATGCTCATCAAGAAGCCCGAACAAGGTCGTAAGTGGATCTCCATCCCGTATCGCAGCCCAAGAAAAGAGTATCCAACAGTCCCAAAAGTAAACTCCATCGATGCCCAACATCCCGCACGTCTACCCCGAACTACAAGTCAAGGGCTCAATCACCACACCTCCACACTTTTTACTTTAGGTGGCACTGACTCGCCCACACGGTTTTAGGTCACATCACAAGGACGCGTCTCGGTGGGGGAAAACGTTCCTCGTACTTGAGAGTTCTGGGGGAACGTCAACCACAACTCGTCACTGCCCCACAGTCAAGAAGTCTGCTCAAAGTCGACAGGCGACCCCCTGCCCAGCCCCGCTGGAGGGTCCCTGGAAGTCAATGGGTTCCCACTACAGGGAGACCCAGAAATTCGATGGGTGCCACACTACCTAGTCTCGTAACTGGGTAATCCACTAGAGGGTGACCCGGCTAAAGTCGGTGACAGGACCACTGCCCAGCCCAGCTGGAGGTAACCCGGCATCAGGGACCACTGCCTAGCCCCACTGGAGGTAAGCCCGGCATCGGGTACCACTGCCCAGCCTCGCTGGAGGTAAGCCCGTCATCGGGGACCACTGCCCAGCCCTGCTAGAGGTAAGCCCAGCACTGCTCTGGCCATCCCTGTTGGATGGTACTGCTCGGTGAACACCGCTGTACTGGCCATCCCTACTAGATGGTAACCCACTGGCGAACCTTGCTCGAAACAACCTCATCCCTTCTGGAAACAACCTTATCCCTGCTGGAAACAATCTCAGCCCTGCTGGTAACTACCTCAGCCCTGCTGGTAACAAACTCCGCCCTGCTGGAACAACCTCCTGGGTAGAGGATTGGTGCCCGCGTAAAGTGTTGGTCACACCGAAATCACAAGCTCTATTAGGGAACATGGAGCAACGGGAGAAACTCCCCAGGCCTCACAAGGTGATCCTGCTCCAATCCACTGAGTCACTGTCGAAGCAGACCAAGACATCTCATCCCAGAAAGTGGGGAAAACACCCACACTGTACAAACACCCATAGTCACAAATGGTAACACAGACCGGTGAAAGGGCATGGTACTAAAACCCCTCACAGTCTAAGAAGTAGAGGAACCAAACCATCTCTGCCGGCCAAACCATCGAGTAAAAGACTAGGGGGAGACCATTCAACCCTACTGGTCAGACAAAAGAGCACCAAGCCAGAGGAAACTCTACCCTACTGGTCAAACGAATGAGCTCAGAGGGACCCTCTACGTCACAAGAGGTCAAAGTACGTAAAGCAGATCACGAAACACACGTGGGGCCCACACGACATGTGGCCCCAATTCAACCCCAACTGAGCACACAAACGTTCTCAGGTACAAACCACATGTACCTCCAAGCGCTCCCGTATACTCCCAGAGTATACCTCATTCCAGCCCAAAGGCTATCGTGCACACAGCACCCAGCGTCAATGCAAAGGCGTGACATCACAACTCCACCTCAAAGGCCAAAGCACGGCCAACCACATCCTGTGAACCATTTATATCACTCTCCCAAGAGTGTGTGATCACACGCCAAGGGTCCGCTACAAACATGGTAGGACGAAGCACCACCGGAGCACCTTCCATGATTCCACTTTTAACAATATTGCGCAAGAGGATCCGCACAGCCAAACATATCACACCGTTGTAATCCTCGTGTAAAAACACACGAGATCAACTACTTACTCGCCTCAGAAAGATATCTAATGAAAAAGTCACCATCACCACCTCACGCACGAACGACGTCCCGTGATCCCAAGCCTCGGCCCCGAAAACAGTCGGGCACATCGCACCATTGTGATCCCCTCAGGAAAACACCTCAAAACCACTACTCACTTGAGTGCAATGGATATCCGGAGAAAAAGATATGTTCTGGCACACCGCACACGAGCAGTGCTTCGTGGGACCAGCAACCCAACCCCGAAACTCAACGAACGGATCGCACCGTTTCCATCCTCTAGAAAAAGCACAAAAGATGGACTATTCACTTGTCCAAAACGGTCGCCTGGTGATAAAGATGGAAAATCACCGTCGACGCCCAAACGACCCTCGTGGGCCCTGCACCATCATGTGGAATTACAGTGGGCAGACTGCGCCAACGCGATGACCTCGGAAAAACACCCAACATCGACTGCTCGCGCGCCCCAAACGGACGTCTGAGGAAAAATTCATGAAACGCTGCACGCAGCTCAAAAGACGGGTCGTGGGGCCTGCACCTCAACTCTGGCTTCAATCCCCAGAACCACCCTGGAAACCTCCGCCCCGACGCCAGGGTTCCAATGCTGCTGACGACGCTTAAATCGGACGTCGGACACATCCGCACCGTCCAAAAAAATCCCTCGAAGGAAACGACAAACCACTTAAAGACGTGCCGCGCCTCTGAGCCCCTCGTTTCGGGAATTAAAATTCTTCGAAACCATCTCAAAACGTTCCCCTCAACGTGAGGTCTGTGCTTCCACTGACGGAGCGCAAAACGGATGCCCGGTCTATGATTTATTAAATATAAACCATTTTCATAATAATAATAATAAAATTATTTAATTTAATTTTGTAATTATATTTTTTTTTTCCTGAAACAGGTGTCGGCCGCCCCCCTATTGCACGTTTCCTTTTTTTCCAATTTCTTTTTTTTTCGATCAGCCTGTCGCCAGCCTGGGTCCAAAGACCCAGGTCTTCTCCACCGACCACGTGGACTGCCCCCGCGGGTCTCCCCCTGCCGCACGCTCCGGCCGGCCGACACCCCTGCTGCCTACTCGCACCGAAGACAGCTGAAGCCCCCCCCCCAGCTGGCCATCTCGCCGTCCGGCATCCGGCCTCCTGCCTTGCTGCGCTCCTCGCTCGCGGCGACTCCCCTGGCTACCTCGGCCGTTCAGACACCCGCACCGATGACTGCCCAACCTCCTCGCTCTACTCGGACTCCCGTGGTCGTGAACCACCGCCTCACTGATTCGCCCGTAGCCTCTGCGGACCACCGCCACAGGTCAGTCGGACTGCCCAAAAAAAACGCCGGGAACACTTGTTTTGGCCAGGAAAAAAAACTTAAAAACCCAATGCATTTTGGCAAGCGTTTGCAATCATATCGAGGCTCGGATTTCAAATCCAAAATATGCGTTGGATAGGTTATAAAAACTACTACGCATTTATGGGTTTTGTTTGAAGATTCGATAGAGATTCGATGCAAAATAAGCAATTCAAAGAGGAATGTAGGAATTGAAATACGAAGAAAAAATCCTACCCCGTGGGCGTAGCCCGAAGCTTCGTCGTCGATCTGTCGGCCACCGCACTTGGAGAGGAGGAGGTGATGGAGGAGATATTCTTGATAGTCTCTCCTTGTTGAGCCTTCTTCCGCCAGGGAGCTCCAAAGTGAGGAGGAGAGGATGGAGTTAAGGCTTTATGTAAGAATTAATTAATTAAAAAGTTTAATTAATTAATCCTTAATTTAACCTACATCTGAAACCCTCGACGGGGTCGAGTTTAAGCCTCCCCTCGGGTAAACACCACCTTCCAAGCACAACGGAGATCTCAGAATTTTAATCCGAGACCCCATTCAAAAGTTATAAAATTTAACGTCTGAAGCCGGTAAATTACGAAAACGCCCCTAGGGCCATTTTTCACAAACGGCCCGCGCCCGCGAAACTTATACCCCTCCTAGGGCAAACGGAATGCTCTGAACTCAACGGTGCCCTCGGTTTTTCAATTTGAGCCACCGTTTAAGAGATACTAGAGTTTCTCCATTAAATAAATAAATAAATAAATAAATTTACCTATTTAACCTTCCGAAAGTGAGCGAGGGGTCCAAACATCTTGCGCCGACATGTTTTATGTCGTTCCTAGGGTAACACCCCATTATGGACCCATCCGTACACTCGGATCTCTGATCTGGGTCACCGTTTAGGATTTATCGCATTTATTTGGTGTTTCCAGTGTGAACACACTGAAAACTCAATTTCGGCCACACCGGGGCTCGGAATCACACGCCGTCTGAAGGCGATGCTCTAGAATATCATCAAGAATATTCCAAAGTCTTTCGCAGAAAAAACCGGGTTCTTACAATGTGGTACAACTAAAACATATTATCGAGGGTCGACCAAGACATCTGAAAATACTAGGTAAGGCCTCAGCCAAAACTCAATTCTGTTTTGTCTCATCAGACATACCAACACATCGAGGGTCTATAGTGGGCCCCTCCTACCACCTACTAAGAATAATAAATTCCTCATAATAAAAGAGTGGAATATAAATAAAATAAACATTTGTATTGAAAAACTATCATACAAAATGTGAATACTTTAACTATAACCCATGAATGGTATAAAATTAACACATCCATAGTCAAACTGATCATAAAGCAATAAAAAATGTATGATAGATGTTATCATAAGAGATAAACCTCAATTAAGTAAATATTCACAAAGTATGCTGACATAGATGAAGATACTTTAAAATGAGACCACTAAAAAATCATGAGGAAATAATCCTTAAACATTACAATGTAACCCATACCACTTTGAAACATTCAAATAATAATACATTAGAATATCACAAGAATAAGGAGAATCATTATATTATATATAAAAAGGTAGTACATACACCACACACACAAGGAATAGGTTGTGAACAAAGCATGTATCTCATAGAAATAAAAGTGAGACGAGAAAAATACTTTTCACTTTGGAAAGAAGAGTTATTTTGGAAAATCATTTGTATTTGTCATAAAATCAGATTGTAAACATTTATATCCCATAAAAGAAATTTTAAGTACATTGAAACTATATTTTGGGAATAAATTATTTCTCACTTAAGTGAAATATTGGAAAAAGAGTTTTTAAGAAACATTTGAAATAAAACATTTGAGTGTGGTTTAAGGGAAATATTAAAGACATCTTAAAGCAGAAAGGAATTGTTTATTTTTATAAAACCATAAATGAAACAAGGTAGTTTTTTCATTATATAATTTTTTATTTTATAAATAAATATGATTGATTTAATCATATTATATAGTGCACATGAAAATGGGTATGAATTTGAGAAGTTCCCTTGAATCGGGTGTGTTTATCAGGAAGAATTTTAGAAAGATCATTTTAAATCATGTAACACCCCATAAAATAAATAAGTATTATGATTGGGAAAGATATATATAACATTAAAAAATAATTTATGAGGATTTGAAAAGAATAATTAATAATTTAATTGGAGTAAAGATAGAAAAGGAGTAACCTAAAACAAAATGGAAGTTTGGGTAGAAAAGCCTTACCGCTATATAATCAATCGAGTCATATACCCCAAAATGAATAATCATAAAATGATACATTGAATAACATGAAAATAAATGTATTCATGATATGATACACTAATTGTAATTATACAAACACCATACACAAGAAATGGTGTTGAATAAGGAATATCTCAAAAAAATGGAAGTGAGATGAGAAAACCCTTACCTTTTGTCTGAATGAGTTATGTACTTGACCTTAATGTTCGAGATAATCATATTAAATCAATTAATTAATTAATTAATAAAATTTTATAAGTTTATTAGATTAATTTTAGTTACATTATGTTCATTTATGGACTTTTTGAAAAGTTATAATATTTAATTATATCATTCTAAAGTGTTCATTTTATTGATTTTTGTGATCGGTTAGTTTGATTATAAGTAATGGAGTTCATGTAAAATGGGTATAATTCTTAAGAATTGGAATTAAATTTTATTTATGAAAATAAATAATTATAAATTTGATTATTTATTATTGTTTCCATGTATGAGGATGAATCATTAGATAACATGTTAATGATAACAGTTTAGCTTGATTTTAGTAGTTTTTTTATCACAACAAACTAGTTTTGTTCTATTATTTAATATCATGTGTATATAATGGTTATAAAACATTAAATAAAATATAATAAATATTTTATAATATTTTTCAACCATAAAAATGGTTTAATGATTATATTTGAAGATTAAATTGAAGAATGAAAGTTTTTCATCCACGAAGGTTGTAAATGGAAACCTCCTGGACGATGATTTCGTTTTTAAAATAAAAGAGAGACAGTAAGAAGATTGGTTATGTGTAACACCCCAAGATTTTACAAAAAATATTCTTTTTAATTTCATTAATGTATTGTGTTGTACGCTACACCAAAAGGATCTTGTAACACACACATCCTTGACTTTCCTTGCATTACACGCAATCGCGACCTTCCTCGATAGCGTGTGTAGTACGCAATAACGAGTTTCACTAAACAACAATATGCTATTAAAATATTATTAAAACTAGCCGTTATGAATAGTAATAACCACTTTTTGAAAATTTGTAAATTTTATTTTTCAAAATGGAATTCATTTTTGGATTCGGAATATCGGAATTAGCTTAGGGTGAAATTTTGGTACTTTTCGGATAACTTTCATTTTCTGATGAATAGTGAAAATTACTAAATTTTAATTAAAAACAACATTTTTAATCGAAGTAATTAATAGTGATAAATTATTAATTTTAGTGGTTTTAAAGTATATTTAGAATATATTTTTACAATTTAATACAATGTTGGTCATTGGATGTAATTTCACATTTAAACCAGTTATAAACAAGTGTCAATCTTTTGATAGTTATTATCTCTTAAAAACACGCTATTTGTTTTGACGACGGGAATTAATTTTTAAATTAGTTAATGTAGCTGATATGTTTTGAATTTTATAAAATAGACATCATTTTTAAATTCATAATATCAAATATATCTTAGGTCTAATTTTTGGTATTTTTCTGGAAACTTTCATTTTTTGATGAATAGTGAAACCACTAAGTGGTAGTTAAAAAAACTGAATTTTTCATAAAACTTAATTTTACCGCTTCTGTGAGTGGAATTTCAAAAATCCGAGAGACGGTTGATGTCAGTAAGTAAAATTTGGTTCAATGAGATGAAAATATTTTCTGGTGAATAGTAACTTTTTACTTTTTTTTACCACGTTTAAAAGTAAATAGGGTAATTAAGGGTAAAAATGATATTATTATTACCATAACACATGTACTAATTATATTGGATAAGTTTAATTCTACCAAAAACAACCTTATGAATAAAATATGACCATTTAGTACCACTTGGATTAGATTAGGACATTTATTATTAATTTATTTAAAGAAGGGTTAAAATAGTTAAAATCAAAGTTTAATAACTAAATAATTTTTAATATAGGGTTATACATAAGATAAATTCGACTACAAATATTCATTAGAAAGATAAAGAGATTTCCTACATAATGATATTTTATTTGTAATTTTTAGACTTTAAATAAGTTAATTTAGTTTTGACACAAAGATGATGTAGTAATTATCTTATTAATGAAACATTGACATAATTGATGTTATAAATACCCAAATAAATATAATTTGAGAGTTTTTATGAATTACAATAATTTATAGGTTAATATGACATGTTAGTATTTGATTTAAGAAACTTTTTTCGAACTAATAATTCTGTTATGATTTTCAAAAAAATCAATTACTAAATAGTGTCAAAATTGACATAAAATAGTTTTTAAAACAAATATTATATTATTAATTGTTATTTTATTCCTAAAAATCTAATGTTAGGACAAATTACTTAGATAAGGTTATATATATTAATAATAAACAACTTTGGGTTCTTTTAGCTTCTTATAGTAAGTTTATTAACCTTATAGTATAAGAACACAAGAAGACACGGTAAAAGTAAAATTATTTAACTTAATGTTAAATCTAAATTATGAGGTTAAAATAGGAACATAAACTTGTATAAATTATATTGGATGAGCGTATTTCGACCCATACCTACCTTATCTTCGAAATAAATCAATTTGGAGCTATTTAAAACCGAATTTGGCTTTATAATAAAATAATATTTTTAGTTATTCCAAAGGTGCCCCTATCCTCCCTTATAAAAGGGCACCTCCTCCCCCTCTTTCTCACACCACTTTTAGCCTTCAAGATCGGCCAACCCCTACCAAATTCTCTTCTCCACTTCCCTAGAAACATACTAGAGGTTCTGGTCTTCCTCAAAGACCAATTTTAGTGCCCTTAAAGGAGATCTCAAAGAAGCACTTCAAAGAAGAGGTAATGTCCGTTACCGATTCTTTCATCTTTATTTCTTCTTACACTTCTTCTTCTTTAGTTGTTTAATTATGAAGTAATAAAATAAGTATCACTCATATACTGATATGTTATTATAAGTATTAAACAACCCTATTTCACCATCTATCCATCCTACGGAAAAATAAATCACCGCGCGTGTGTACGTACGGAATACCATCTCCACGCCGTGGTGTAATCTATTTTCCACCACCACCTTACTTGGATGGGTATAATGGTGTACATAATAACTATATATGATTATTGTAAATTGATATTGATTCTTAAATAGTATACATATACTCCAATACAATTCCACGATCATGAGAACGATATCATCGCTCGTGCGTACGTACGGACTACCGTCTCCACGACGCGATGAGATTCATTCTCCACATTAACCATTCATGAATGATTATAAAGTATATATAATAAGTAATCATGAAATATATGACATAATAATGATACTGGATTTATGTGTATATATATGTATGTCATCTACTTAATTCCATTCAACTCAATAAGGAAACGAAAATAGCGTTCATGTGTACGTACGGCCTACCGTCTCCATGAACGGTGTATTTCTTTCCATTTACTGATCTATTATATATATGTATATTCTGAATATATATTATATATAAATCATGTTTTATATTATGGAATTAAGTAATCATGATCTAAGTAATCATATGAATAATTACAAGTCAAAACACGGACGACAAATGAAACGATTTTACCCAAAACGCTCTTTAACATGGAATTTACAAAAGAACAGGTAAAATAAAGTCATAAGTAAACCATATAAGATATCATAACAATGAGTATGATTCTATAATAAGTCAATAACATTATTTAAATCATTATACAGGAGGTTCAGACACTTACAAAGCAAGTCGGACCTAAGGTAAGGGAAATATCACAATCTCATTTTTATCCGAGATTGTTTATACTTTGGTATTTAGTGAGGTTTATTTTATCATCCACATCCATGTTTTCTAAATATGTAATATTTATACCTTTATATAATAGTTCATATCCAATTTTACCCTTTGGTGAGTTTTTAGTAAAATATATTAAAGGAATCTTTTGTCGTACGAGGTACTTTTTGACTTTTCCGACAAAAGTACAAGAAGAATGTTTTTTTTAACTTATACGGCATGAATGGATTTTTAAAACATTATTTCCAAGAAGCTTCCTTTACAAGTTTTCAAGTTTATTTTTAATCAACTTCTTTTAGTTTAGAATTGTACGACATGTTAAGAAAGGAAAAGTGTTTTTTTGAAGATTGGAAGGATATTTTCCTCAAGAATGGACTTCAAGTGTTTTATCAAAATTATTTTCCATATAAGATAATAAAGGGTTCTGTTTCTATCCCTATTATTACATTGATTTGATTATGTTATGATGGAATTATTTTTATGAATTCTTTTATTTTATATGAATTGTTTTATGATGTCACGATGTTTAAGATTCCCATTTTTATTACATGGGTTATGCTATGATGTATGATTTATGATTTTGTGGCACACATAATAATGGTATAATTATGAGATGGGTGGGACCTATATCTCACTCCAATGCATTGGGTAAAGATTTTATATCTCATGAGATAGACATGGCTGGAACGGTAGGTTATATCGGTTCAGTGAAACAGGACTGAAACAAGGAGTGAACTCGGTTCAGAAAGGGACTTTGTCCACTAAGATAGTCTTGGCAATGAGTATTGACTAATAAGAAATGATTCTCTATGATTATGTGTGCATGCCACAAAGTTTCATGTTTTAAGTTATGATTATTGGGATTACATTTCACTATTATGATTTATCCCATGTTATGAAATTATGATCTCTTTTGCAGGTTAAGATTTCCAAAAGATATGTTCTTATGAATATGACGTGATTGATATTTCTTTTGTTTACCCTTAATGAGCATTTGAGCTCACCCTTTTATGTTTTCTTTTCCCCAGGATATAAAGAAAGTATTTAGGTTTAAAAAAAAGAAGATCTTTATGGGAGATGTTGAAGATCTTTCACCACGATTAGAAGATTATATTCCGAGTTTCCAAAGACACTAAACTATTATGGTCCTTGTGTGTGTGTTTTTGTTATGTACTAAGTATTCTGCAAAAGTAATGTAATTTCTATGTATGTTAAGCTTCGGGTCTCTAAAGTTGGTATCAGAGGAATGGTTTAGTCAACCTTTGGAAACTAGGATGCGAGAACTTTAGTGAGATCCCTAGAGATATTTATAAGGTATGTCTAGGGATGTCCCTAAGGATAAGTATACGTATAGGATATAGTCCTAGAACTATGGTAATGATCTTAGCATTTAACCTAAGATGTTAGATATTGAGGGTACTCCCCCTTTACTATGTTGTTTTCCCTAGCGTGATTTTTTCCTCTCACACTATTCTTTTTGGGTTTTAGACGATGGATGGAACCCAAAGGAACCGTGTTGATCAATGTAATGGACAATGCAATGATTTTCCTCCTGAACAAACAAATGTTATGGGAGATGGAGTGAAAAATCTTATTGCTATACTTACACAAGCTATGAACCATTATGGACTTTCAAATGAGCAGAGAAGGGAACAATATTCTATTGAGTCCTTCATGAGGCAACGTCCACCTTCTTTCAGTGGGTCTTCCGATCCACTTGTTTCTGAACAATGGATCAGTACCACTGAAAAGATATTTTCAGTTCTTCAATGTTCTGAACATGATAAATTCATCTTAGCAGTATATCATTTGGAAGGTGAAGCTGATCAATGGTGGAATCTTATCAAGAATACGAGGCCAAGAGATGAAATTGAGTCCATGGAATGGGACGAGTTCAAGAACTTATTTTTCAATAAGTAATTCCCTCGTATTCTTCGAACAAAGATGGAGAAAGAGTTTCTTGAACTAAAGAAATAGGATGATGAATCTGTTGGTAAATACGAAGCGAATTTTACAAGGCTTGCAAGGTATGCATCTGGATTTATCATCCAACCTGAAAGTAAAGTTGATCGATTCTTCAGTGGCTTAAAACCAAATCTTTGAAGGGCATTATCTATAAGATACTTCAGTAGCTATGAAGAAATTGTGCGTTGTGCTATCAAGATAGAAATGGAAGTTGGTGTTACTTATCCATCTCATAGTTTTAACAAGAAACGAAAGATGGAGTTCAAGGAGAAATCTCAGAATAATGGTGAAAAGAAGATGAATGTTTCCTTATGCTCAAAGTGTGGAAAGAAGCATGGTGGAGATTGTCTTAAAGGGACAAGTAAATGTTTCAAATGTGGAAAGGAAGTTCATCAGGCATTTGAATTCCACAATGATGGGAAGAAGATGCCTAATGATGCAAACAAAGGAAGGGATACACAGAATGAACCTACTACACTTCAAAGCTTCAAGTGCAAGGAAATGGGGAATTATGCTAATAAATTCCCTAATCCAAGGGTTAGTGATGATCGACATGAGCAACCACTTAAGGAAAAGGACAAAGGGAAGTCACATGCGATCACCATTGGTGATGTTGAATATGACAACGATGTGGTGGAATGATTAAGTGTTTATGTAATGGGATTCCAGAATAATGTTGTATATTGTATCGTGGAATATTTGAATATTTATGTTTTGGTCTATTGTGGTTTTCAATAATTTTATGGCATCAGTAACCATGAAAAGTAATTGAAATATTTTTGGAAAACAGATGATATGCACATAATGAAGGGATAAAGAGAATCTAATATGTTTGATAGTATTCATGAGCTCATTATTGATATAAGGACTAAGTGATATCATGGTTTGAGTATATAGAATTTTGAGGATTTTGGTATGTGGAAAGTGTTAACTTTTAACTGCATTCATGTTTTCACTAAGGTTCAATGGATATTCATTCTTTAAGATAATACATGATTAAGGTATTCACATGTTTGTAATTTGACCAAAAAGATATATCTTATGATATAAGGGGGATAAATGATGGCATTCACGTGATTGTTATGTGACATTTCAAGTAATCATTTTCTTTATACTATGAGCTTGGACCGAAGTATTTTAGATAAGCCTAAAGATTGGAATGGATTATGTTGGACATAAGTTAGGATAGAACATTTTTCGATATTATTGATGGGATGTTATGGTAATATAGCTTTAGAAAAAGTACAACCTGCAGGACGGGCGACAGCCCATCGCGTCGGACAAGGCTGTGGGAATCGAACCCACAACTGAAGTGCGACTGGCCTTTATCCCCTACCACTGGCCTACAGAATGTCCCTGGTTAGTAGAAACTAGTTTTATTTTATCATGCGGTATGATATATGAATTATAAGTTCATTTTTGGAATCGTATACAATTAACCTCACCATAGATGGACTTATGTATATTTGAAAACTTTTGCTAACCTTTTGTTTGAAACAGATGGAATGACCCATCATTCTATCAAATGATCTGTTAACACTTCACGAATAACAAATTCAACTTCATTTCATTAAGAGATGAAGTGGAAATTTTTCAAAGCACAAACAACAGTGATATTGTACCAAAATCAAGCAAGTATTTCTTCTAATTCAAAATTTTCAACTTTAGGAAAATGATATTGAAAACCAAAAATGTTGTCCTAGTGCCCTTATATCTGATGAATCAGATGGTACCTTAGATCATCGTAAATCTATGGCTTTGTGATTGTTGGATATTTCATATCCATGTTCTCTACCACTCTCCATCAGAACATGATGATTAGATTTCTCTTCCATATCCATATTTTCACCTATGTGGAAACCCAGTGATTAGTTTATTTGGGTAACTGTTACGTTTCATACTTTTTTTTAAAGATTGGTTTTTGTATTACTTTTTACAATGTGGGTTTCTATTAAAGAAACTTTCAAGTAGTAAACCATTTATAACCCCGACGAATTTCGAGGGCGAAATTCATTTTAAGGGGGGTAGAATGTAACACCCCAAGATTTTACAAAAAATATTCTTTTTAATTTCATTAATGTCTTGTGTTGTACTCTACACCAAAAGGATCTTGTACCACATGCATCCTTGAATTTCCTTTCATTACACGCAATCGCAACCTTCCTCGATAGCGTGTGTAGTACGCAATAACGAGTTTCACTAAACAACAATATGCTATTAAAATATTATTAAAACTAGCCGTTATGAATAGTAATAACCACTTTTTGAAATTTTGTAAATTTTATTTTTCAAAATGGACTTCATTTTTGGATTCGGAATATCAAAATTAGCTTAGGGTAAAATTTTGGTACTTTTCGGATAACTTTAATTTTCTGATGAATAGTGAAAATTTCTAAATTTTAATTAAAAACAACTTTTTTAATTGAAATAATTAATAGTGATAAATTATTAATTTGAGTGGTTTTAAAGTATATTTAGAATATATTTTTAAAATTTAATACAATGTTGGTCATTGGATGTAATTTCACATTTAAACCAGTTATAAACAAGTGTCAATCTTCTGATAGTTATTATCTCTTAAAAACACGCTATTTGTTTTGATGACGGGAATTAATTTTTAAATTAGTTAATTTAGCTGATATGTTTTGAATTTGATAAAATATACATCATCTTTTAATTCATAATATCAAATATATCTTAGGTCTAATTTTTGGTATTTTTCTGGAAACTTTCATTTTTTGATGAATAGTGAAACCACTAAGTGGTAGTTAGAAAAACTGAATTTTTCATAAAACTTAATTTTACCGCTTCTGTGAGTGTAATTTCAAAAATCCAAGAGACATGGTTGATGTCACTAAGTAAAATTTGGTTCAATGAGATGAAAATATTTTTTGGTGAATAGTAACTTTTTACTTTTTTTACCACGGTTAAAAGTAAATATGGTAATTAAGGGTAAAAATGATATTATTATTACCATAACACATGTCCTAATTCTATTGGATAAGTTTAATTCGACCAAAAACAACCTTAGGAATAAACTATAACCATTTAGGCCCACTTGGATTAGATTAGGACATTTATTATTAATTTATTTAAAGAAGGGTTAAAATAGTTAAAATCAAAGTTTAATAACTAAATCATTCTTAATATAGGGTTATACATAAGATAAATTCGACTATAAATATTCATTAGAATTCTAAAAAGATTTAATACATAATGATATTTTATTTGTAATTTTTAGACTTTAAATAAGTTAATTTATTTATGACACAAAGATGATGCAGTAATTATCTTATTAATGAAATATTGACATAATTGATGTTATAAATACCCAAATAAATATAATTTGAGACTTTTTATTAATTAAACTAATTTTATAGGTTAATATGACATGTTAGTATTTGATTTAATCAACTTTGTTTGAACTAATAATTCTGTTATGATTTTCAAAAAAAATCAATTACTAAATAGTGTCAAAATTGACATAAAATAGTTTTTAAAACAAATATTATATTATTAATTGTTATTTTATTCCTAAAAAATCTAAGGCTCATCCAAATGACTTATATAAGGTTATATATATTAATAATAAACAACTTGGGGTTCTTTTAGCTTCTTATAGTATGTTTATTAACCTTATAGTATAAGAACACAAGAAGACACGGTAAAAGTAAAATTATTTAACTTAATGTTAAATCTAAATGATAAGGTTAAAATAGGAACCTAAACTTATCTAAATTATATTTTATGAGATTATTTCGAACCATACCCACCTTATCTTTTAAATAAATAAATTTGGAGCTATTTAAAACCGAATTTGGCTTTATAATAAAATAATATTTTTAGTTATTCCAAAGGTGCCCCTCTCCTCCCTTGTAAAAGGGCACCTCCTCCCCCTCTTTCTCACACCAATTTGAGCCTTAAAGCTCGGCCAACCCCTACAAAATTCTCTTCTCCACTTCCCTAGTAACATCATAGATGTTCTGGTCTTCCTCAAAGACCAATTTTAGTGCCCTAAAAGGAGATCTCAAAGAAGCACTTCAAAGAAGAGGTAATGTCCGTTACCGATTCTTTCATCTTTATTTCTTCTTCCACTTCTTCTTATTTAGTTGTTTCATTATGAAGTAATAACATCAGTATCACTCATATACTGATATTTTATTATAAGTATGAAACAACCCTATTTAACCATCTATCCATCCTATGGGAAAAGAAATCACCACGCATGCGTACGTACAGAATACTGTCTCCATGTCGTGGTGTAATCTATTTTCCACCACCACCTTACTTGGATGGGTATAATGGTGTAAATAATAACTATATATGATTATTGTAAAGTGATATTTATTTTTAAATAGTGTAAATATACTCCAATACAATTCCACGATCATGAGAACGATATCATCGCTCGTGCGTACGTACGGACTACCGTCTCCACGACGCGATGAGATTCATTCTCCACATTAACCATTCATGAATGATTATAAATTATATATAATAAGTAATCATGAAATATATGACATGATAATGATACTGTATTTATGTGTATATATATGTATTTCGTCTACTTAATTCCATTCAACTCAATAAGGAAACGAAAATAGCGTTCATGTGTACGTACGGCCTACTGTCTCCATGAACGGTGTATTTCTTTCCATTTACTGATCTATTATATATATGTATATTCTGAATATATATTATATATAAATCATGTTTTATATTCTGGAATTAAGTAATCATGATCTAAGTAATCATATGAATAATTACAAGTCAAAACACGGACGACAAATGAAACGATTTTACCCAAAACGCTCTTTAACATGGAATTTACAAAAGAACGGGTAAAATAAATTCATAAGTGAACCATATATGATATCATGACAATGAGTATGATTCTTTAATAAGTCAATAACATTATTTAAATCATTATACAGGAGTTTTGGACACTTACAAAGTAAGTCAGACCTAAGGTAAGGGAAATATCACAATCTCATTTTTATCCGAGATTGTTTATACTTTGGTATTTACTGAGGTGTATTTTATCATCCACATCCATGTTTCCTCAATATGTAATATTTATATCTTTATACAATAGGTCATATACAATTTTACCCTTCGGTAAGTTTTTAGTAAAAGATATGAAAGGAATATTTTGTCGTACGAGGTACTTTTTGACTTTTCTGACAAAAGTACAGGAAGAATGTTTTTTTAACTTATACGGCATGAATGGATTTTTAAAACATTATTTCCAAGAAGATTCCTTTACAAGTTTTCAAGTTTATTTTTAATCAACTTCTTTTAGTTTAGAATTGTACGACATTTTAAGAAAGGAAAAGTGTTTTTTTTGAACATTGAAAGGATATTTTCCTCAAGAATGGACTTCAAGTGTTTTATCAAAATTATTTTCCATCTAAGATAATAAAGGGTTTTGTTTCTATCCCTATTATTACATTGATTTGATTATGTTATGATGGAATTATTTTTATGAATTCCTTTATCTTATATGAATTGTTTTATGATGTCATGATGTTTAAGATTCCCATTTTTATTACATGGGTTATGCTATGATGTATGATTTATGATTTTGTGGAACACATAAGAATGGTATAATTATGAGATGGGTGGGACCTATATCTCCCTCCAATTCATTGGGTAAAGATTTTATATCTCATGAGATAGACATGGCTGGAACGGTAGGTTATACCGGTTCAGTGAAACAAGACTGAAACGAGGAGTGAACTCAGTTTATAAAGGGACTTTGTCCACTAAGATAGTCTTGGAAATGAGTCTTGACTAATAAGAAATGATTATCTATGATTATGTGTGTATGCCACAAAGTTTCATGTTTTAAGTTATGATTATTGGGATTACATTTCACTACTATGATTTATCCCATTTTATGAAATTATGATCTCTTTTGCAGGTTAAGATTTCCAAAAGATATGTTCTTATGAATATGACGTGATTGATATTTCTTTTGTTTAACCTTACTGAGCATTTGAGCTCACCCTTTTATGTTTTCTTTTCACCAGGATATAAAGAAAGGATTTAGGTTTAAAAAAAAGAAGATCTTTATTGGAGATGTTTAAGATCTTTCACCACGATTAGAAGATTATATTCCGAGTTTCCAAAGACACTAAACTATTACGGTCCTTGTGTGTGTGTTTTTGTTATGTACTAAGTATTCTGCAAAAGTAATGTAATGTCTATGTATGTTAAGCTTCGGGTCTCTACATTATGAGTGTTCCATTAACATGATATTATTACATAATATATATGACACTGTAGTTATCATGATCATTTGGAAAAATTAGGTGAGGATAGTATAATAAAATAAAGAACTTGAAAATAAAATAAAAGGAAGAGGAAGAGGATTTTACCTCTTGAATACTCCTCCTTGAGAACCTCCTTAAGAAAATGGGTTTTGGTCTTTTAGAAAAACCAAGAAGTCATGTATTTGGTGATATAATAGGTAATAGTATTTAGAAAGAACTTTTAAAAGCTAAAAGTATTATAGGAGTGAAGAGAAAATGGGGTGAGGGTGGTGTTTATAGTGGAGGAGAGGGGTGATTTTTTGAATATCTTATTCATTTGTTAATTATTTTGGATCAAGACTATGAATAGTTTGAGAATTATCATAAAATATATTAAAATAATGAATTAAAGTTTGATATTATGGTTCTTAAATCAGTGATTACACAATGAATTTTGTATTTAGCTTCTAATTTATTTATACTGTAAATTACCATATTATACTATCCACAAAAAATTAAAGTATTTTAGAAAAATCCCAAAAATTTACCCTAACTGTTTTTAAATGTTTAGAATTAAAAAATTAACTCCATTTTATGAAAATAATTTTCTAAATGTGAGAAATTTAACTTTTAATTAAAATCATCATTTACTCAAAAAATATTGTTTTTAATGTTAAAACTGATTTTATAACACTCTAAAAAATTAACTAAGGTCTCATAAAATTATCCTAAAATAATATTTTGATAAAATATTTATTTATGAATTCATTTTATGAAAATTAATTTTATTTTAAATCAATTTATTAATTTTAAAATTTTAATTAAATATTTATTACTCACAAAAATACCAACACTTAATTTTTAATTTTTAAAATATTCACTTTCTTTTAGTATGATATAATTATATCATACTTTTATTTATAAAGTTCTTAAATTTTATTTATAATATCATTGATGATTTTACTATTCATTTATCCAATTTACTATTCATAAGGGTCATATTACAATTCCTAAGGGTGCATTACTATTCAAAAGGGGAAAGTTTCTATTCAAAAAAATCAGTTGATCATATCAGACTCTAAAAATATCACTAATCACAACAATTTATGTCCATTTTTCAAAATTCAAAACACGAGAGGGGAAAAATTATGTTTAATGGCTAGTTTATAACTATCTTATTTAAATAATTATAATAACAAAGTGTTGTTTTATAGAGACTCAGTGTTGTGTGCATTAATTTCTATATTAAATTTATTTATAAATCCTTAGGGTGATACCCTTAAACTCACCCTTTTAAACATCTGGAGGCATAATAAGAGTATTCCATACCTTGGGAACATCCTCCATAGGGTCCTTGGGTAGCACCATGAGACGTTGTCAAGGCTTCATTTTCTAAAATGTCAAAACAAGGACTTGGAAATTTCTTTATGAGATTAAATATTAAAAACAATATAATCATTTAATTGGTGATAATGCATAAAAAACCTTAAGAAAAGTTCCCTAAGGTTCTAACCATGACTACCCAGAGCCTAAGCCCAAACCACTTGTATTATCATGTTATTCACAGTCATATAAAATAGAACAATGGATATACTCAGGTTAAATTAATTAGATATCACCAATAAGATATTTGGTAAAATAGAAAATATATTATATTGTAATTTAGTTAATTTACACCTATATCAACCAAAGGAAAATAAATGATATGACATGTGAACTAATGTGTTTATCCATAACGCATTAGCTCACCCACTATCTCTTCCTAGGTTAAGAGAAAAATATCATAGACCATAATAGCACAATAATACATAAAGAATAGTATAAAACCATAACATCACAATATATGATCATCTATTGATGAAAGTATGAACCCAAACATCTAATGAAAATATTTTTGTCTAAGATAAGATATTATTAAAAGAATAAGGGGTGAATTTTCTTTTATAAGAATATATGATTTTGTTTTTTTGTTGTTTTGGGAAATTATTAGAGTACATACATTTTGGTATGAGACTTTATAAATGATTTAAATTATTTTAAGATAATTCTTAAGTTGATCATGAAAGTATATGATATCAAATAATTGTAATATTTGGTTTAAATTTTATTCAAAAATATTTTGGAGGATCCTTAAGGTTAACCATCTATTGAATATATTGACTTTAACATTGGGAGTTATTATTGAGGTTTTAGAAATTAACATATTGTATTGGATAAAATATGCTAGAAATTTTGTTTATGGAAAATATTTAGAGGAATAAGTGATGAATTGTGGATACTATGATTCATTAAAAGTTAATTTTAGTGTATCATGTATGAAAAATTCATCTAGAATACCTATTTCCTGGAGTAAGAGATGAGATGGAAGTGGAACTGATCGAAGAACAACTAATGGATGTAATTTTTTTATAAAATGGAATTAAATCATGTAATTACATTTTATTATGTACTATATATTGATAATAAAAGAATCAGTCAAATTTATGAAAAGTTTCTTGAAATCAAAACTTTATCCTTTTACCTTTTTTATGATTAATAGTCTTTTCACCCATTACGGATTTATGGTTTTTTGGTTGTTAACTTTCTCATGACCTTGTTCTATATCACTCTATTAGTTCTTGGATTCTAGTTTTCTCCCCCATGTATATAATCTAACTTCCCACCAATGTTCTCCTTATCTAGTAACATTATTATGTTCTATTTTAGGTAACCTTTATGTTTCCCACTTTCATTTTTTAAAATAAATTTTAATATCCCCCAATACGATGTGGTTTTTGAATAAAGGTGTTTTAAAATATTGAACATTTGAAGAACAAGATAAAATTTTGATTGTGAAATTTATTTGTGGTGGGATAACGTAACTCCCTGAAAATTTATTTTAAAATAATAATAATCTCGATAACTTATCTAGCACATAACACTGAACTTTAAGCAAATTGAGTAATATTATAAGAATATTATTATTTCAATGTGACATAATCATTGAATTGGTGGCTATGACTATGATCTACCAAATTATAAAATAAATTTATAATTATACTACATAATCAAAATTTATTTATTAATTCTTATAAAATAAAAATTCATTTTTTAGTAAAGTCATTTTATGCTTCAAAAATACATTTTTGTGAAAAATGATTTTTATTTCATTTGGTGTGGGGAAATTATAATTAATTTATACCAATTTTATAAATTTAATTTTATAAAATGAGTATAATTTTTCAAATAATCATATCAAAATTAACTTCGGGTGAAATTTTGATATTTTTCTGAAATGAATGATTTTCCAGTGAAGAGTGAAATATACTGATTTTTTAAATACTATAATTTATTTTCATTAAATAAAATAAAATTATAATTTGGATTTAATATTAAATTTAATTATTATCCAATTAATTTATAATAATATAATTAATTCCATTTTAATCATAAATATTCATGGTTTTGATATAAGTTATTTTTTATGCTTCAAAACGCATTTTTCTGAAAACTGTTTTTCGTTGTGTTTTACACGTTTTATATTAAAAATGATTTATTCTACTTATAGATATATAATATTGAAAATTTTATAAAATATTTTGAATCATGAAGTTAAATATTTTTAAATATTCCCCTTTTATTTCTGGTCAATATGAATAGTAACCATAATAAATTTTTGTCACCTCAGTAAGGGTAAAACAGTTAAAATATGGGTAAAATTTTGAGATGAGGCCTTAAAAGGTTTATAACACTTTCCTTTATCCAATTTTATGATTTTATTTCATCCATTTTCATCCAATTATCAAATATATGTCCACTTGGTGCCATTTTTCTTAGATTATGACCTTTATATTAATTTAAGAAAAGAATAAATACAAAATGTCACTCTCTTGAATTTAATATATCTTTTATTTTTATATAAGGATAAAAAAGGATAATTTTAATTAAAATTTTTATTTTAAAGATAAATTAATTTTTTTATCAGAGTAATTTATTTTTAATTTTTGTTGATTGAACAATTACATTAAACTTGTATGCAATGCTGATACGGTATTTATTAAATTAATAGGTAAATAAAATAAATGATTTTAAAAATATTAAAATTGGTGAAATTTAGATGAATAATTGTGTTACATGAATTTTATAGGTTAATATAACATATTATATTTGTTTTTATGGATTATATTTTAATTCCATTATTTTCATTTTTTTAATTCAAATTATGTGAATAGTTATTAAAGTAACATTAATATAATTTTATGATAAAAATATATTATTAAATTATTAATAAATAATAAGAATAATGAAATATGAAAATTATTATGTAAAAGGGTTTTAAATTTCATCTATTTTTTATTTATGAGTCAATTTTTACCTTATAAGTAAAATTATAACCCTTTAATATTAAAAAGTCATTATTAGGGTTGAGATTAAAATTGGGTAACAATGGGTTAAACCAAAATATAAGGTTTAAAATGAAACCAAATCCGGTATAAATTTTATTTTATTATTATATTTCAACAATATCCTATTTTTATTTTAATTTCTGACCATTTGGAATCATTTTCCTTCAGAATGACTTAAATATATTTTAATATTTTTGGTAATTCAAATTCTGTCATTTTCCACCCTTATAAAAGGACAACCCTTTTCTCTTTACTTTACAACACTTTAAGACATATATATAGAAAAATACAATAAAAATATATTCTAAAATTCTGTATGCATAAATTATAGGTACTGGTATCTTTAAAAGACCATTCCAAGGGTCTTTGATAAGGGATCTAAAGGAGGGATACCAAATAAGAGGAAATTATATTACCCAACCTCTTTCAATTTATTTCTAATTAAAACTCTTCTAAATATGTGTTATTCATCATTAAATAATATATTATGTATCCCAAATATACTTAATTTTTATTATGATTAAGTAACCACTAATATCCACACTTTATTCCATAAAATGAGATTTGAAAGTATCACTCGTGCGTACATGTGGACTACCGCCTCCATGTTCTGATACAATTAATTTTTCATAACTGTATTTCATGGAAGATTATTATTAAGGTTATATTGTTTATATATAATATTTATGATATAATTATTATTTGTTATTTATAATATCATATCTACCTTCTTACCTTTTGATCCTTTGGAAAATAATAACGTTGCTCGTGCATATAAGTGGACTACCACCTCTATGAAATGATGTGATTATTTTTTCAAATTATGATTTATGTGGATGGTAATAATGATAGAATTAATAAAAATTTATTAGATATATTATATAATAATTATTCTTTAAATTTTTATTTTTATTTACCTTTACTATGTTCTATCTGTTGAAAAGTGAAAATAGCATTCATGCATACGTACAGTCTACTGTCTCTATGAACGGTGTAATTCATTTTTCTATATATATCATTTATAGATTAATATATATATATATATATAAATAATATATATTATATTTATATCATGACTAAAATTCTATGGGTGATGGAACTATGATCAAATTATAAGGATTGGTATTTTTAAACTAAAACATGCAATAAAAACAAAGCAGTTAACACCAAGAATAGTGATTTAAAAAAATGTTAATAAAGGGGTGATAATATGTAATAATAAAATAATATATGTTTTTTTAAATATGATTATAGTTATGGAATAAATTTATAATAAATATATATTTATTATACAGTAGATTTGAATATGTACAAATAAAAATATGACTTAAGGTAAGGGATTTATTTTTCAATCCCATTTTATTCAAGATTTTTTATGATTGAATTTTAATTGAGGAAATTATATGATCCTTATATGATGAATATATTTATTTTTATTATCCTATATTTATTGTTTTTGATTAAATGTTTTCCTTTCATTTCACTTTATTTAATAACTTAAGATACTGAAATAATGTTTTTAAGGAAAATGGACTTTATTTCTCTCTTTGGTTGAAAATCCTTTTTCTTAAATGTAAATTTTTTCTCTAAGATGTTTTAAAAATGTTTTAATATTATAATATTATTATGTAATTTCATTTTTACCCATGTTTTACTTTTTATAAAAATGATTCAAAGGAATCTTATTGTCATTTTCTAAATGAGGTATTTTTTACTTTTTATCGAAAATGTGGAAGGAATGTTTATTTTAATGTTTATGGAAGGAATAGAATTTACCACCATCATTATTGTTCAATTATTTTAAGCTTCTTTTACAAGTTTATATTTTTATTTTCAAATAAAATTTTTTCAATAAAATTTTGGGAATTTTTAGATTTTAAATAAGTGATTTCAATGTGAAAGGGGTATTTTCTTCAAGAAATATTTTAGTGATATTTTAAAGGAATTTTCATCTATGAAAATATCCTTTAATTTTAACTATGTTTTACTAGGAATATTTAAAAATTAATTTTATATTAAGATAGACCCCCTTTAAGGGATGAGGGGGAACACATAATGACATCAAAGAATTAGACAAAAAACCGGGGCCCAACAGTCCAAAAGATCAAGATCACAAACAATTCAAACTATAAGAGAAAATCCCCTCCCAATTGCAAAAAAACATTCAGCCTAGATTCCACCTTCACAATGATTCTCGGGTAGTTTTCTTGTGAAAAAATTCATGGGCTTGGTACCAATGGCAATATCCATACCCTCTCAAACATCCAATTCTGAATAGCAGTGTTACATTGAAAACTCTTTTCCCTGAACCTCACCTTGAGAAACCTCTTGTAGATGAACTGATTTCATATCCTTAAACCACGGACCATAGAGGCCAAAACCCAAACCAATGAACTATGAAAAAAACTACAATGAAACCACACCAAATCCACATAGCATCAGAAAAATCAAGGGTGATAGAACCATTTCTAGGGGAAGTTGTGCCACATCAAACCCTCGATCCACCCAATGCTTTAGGTAAATATGTATAACTCATGAGATAAATATGTTATCTGGGAACCTAATTTAAAGTTCAAATTTTAAGTTTGGATCTAGTTTTCATTTATAAAATATTATGTGTGGACCTATTTTTTATATTCATAAGTTTATGTGTGGACCTTTATTTCATGTTAATATTACGCGTGGAACTAGTTTTCATGTCCATAAGTTTATGTGAGAGACTGATTTCATTTCATTGACATAATGATCGAACCATTTTCTATTTACAAATGTTCACAATGTAATAGTATTATGATTTACCACATTCCTATGACTGAGTTATGCTCTCATGACTCATTTTCTTTAATTCCTTTATGATTCATGTCTTATAAACTGCCAAGATTTATGCCATGAATTAGGATTATAATATATGGTATGCATGGTATGGTTTTAAAATGTTAATATCATGTTATTATTAATTGATAATTGATATCTCCCTTATTTAACCTTACTAAGAATCTGAGATCAACCTTTATCATGTTTCCTTTCACATTGTTACGAAGAAATGTTTTAAGTAGGGTATGTCTAAGAATAGTACTTTTGGGGAGATATTTTTGAGAGATGTTGAAGATATTTCTATAAATAATAATATTGAGTATATATTCTCCAAAGACACTAAACCTTTTGGTCCTTGGGTGTGTGTTTGTAAAATGTAATGAAAATTCATCTATTAAGATGTAATATCTATGTATGAAAATTATGGGTTGTTATACATTGTGTGCTAACCATTATTCCATGAACCTTAGCCCCACATGCTTTAGCTTGATGCCAGTAAGGATTTAAAATTCCCTTAACCAAGTACTTACCTTAAAGAAACACTAAACACCCCACCCTAATAGAAGTAGATATCAGGAATACTTAATTCCCCAACCCGCTCGTTATCTAGAACTTTGTGTGTCCCACCCTGATAGTGGTCATTATCTTCGAATGAGGGTAATTACCACATGAAATGCTTGATGTAAATGTATAATAACATTAACCCTACATGGAATTATCCTTCTTTAGTATATATCCAAAAGATTCTCAACCCATGCATGGTCTACTCCTGTGTCAACAATATATCTATGATTTTATCCATTCCATAAGACGATCCAAAGTCTGTAGCCATCATCACATCACCATGCTCCCCTTCCAAGGGGTTGTCTATCCAAAACTGAATAACCTAATCATCTTGAAACATGAATCAAGATTTCATGGGTTATACAATACCAAGAGCAACATGTATCATAGTAAGGAATATTTATGCACATTAAGAACAATTCTTAAGATTCTACACATAACCATATGATCATAATCAAGAAACGTCTCAAGGACACTCACACACCAACATGAAAACAAATACTAATAATGGTTTATCATAAATGAAATTTTAATGAAAAAATCATATACAAGGTTATAAATGGTAAATAAATTCCTACCTCAAGAAAGTCGATGTCAAATGTAAAGATTTTCCAAGAGTGTCATCACCCAAACCAGTCCGTATATTAGTTCACTACTACAAAAACGGGCAAGGGAAGCACCACCCTTTATCAGTGCTAAAAAAATGATGATAAAGGGGGGCCTTTATCAGTGCTAAAAGAATCACTGATAAAGGCCCCCACTTTATCAGTGCTTTTTTTTATCATTGATAAAGGGGACCCCTTTATCAGCACTTTTTTAGTAGTGCTGATAAAGGGCAGATTTATCAGCACTTTTTCTTAGCGCAAATAAATTTTATATTTTAAAAAAATCATGAAAAATAATATATTGTTATATAATTATATTTATATTGATATAAATATAATATATATTTTTTAAATATGTTTTAGATAAGTTTAAATATACTATTACATTTAATATATAAGAAATTTACTAAAAATAGATTTAAAATATTTTGAAAAATATTATTAATTAAAAATTTCCTATTTATCATTGATTAATAATCATTTAATAACAATTTGAAGACACAAAAAATCAAATAAATGAAGAAAAGATCTAAAATTAGTTGAAAATGTAACTCAAACTTCAAAAGGCCATAACTTTTGATCCAGGTGTCCGTTTGAGCTCTACAGTATATCAAATTGAAGCATTCAATGAGATCTACGCACTAGTGACCGAAGGGAACCTTCGGTCATATTTTTGGAGGCTTAAAAAGGCTCAAAAGGAATCCAAAACTGAGTTTTTAGTCAGGATACCTCGATTTTTAACATTCAAACAGGTATAACTTCTGATCCGGATGTCCTCTAAGCCTATACCACATATCATATCAAAGATTGTTTTATTTTATTTTATTTTAGTAGTTTTGGAGTTAAAATGGACTACTGGATTAGAAGTTATGGTCATTTTAACATTATATAGATTTTTAAATACACATATATATGTATTTATTCGTATATATATATATATATCAGTGTGTGTGTGTGTGTGTGTGTGTTGTATATATGTATGTATGTATATATATATTTATTTATTTATTTATTTATTTATTTATTTATTTATTTATAAAAAACACATCAAAACATATTTTATAAATGTATTTAAAACTAAAATTATAAATATAAATTAATATACAAATAAATGTATGGAAAAAAAATTATAACTAAAAATATATATATAAATAAATATAAATATAAATTAATATACTAATATATATATATATATACTAATATATGAATAAATATATACGTATTAATATAACTAAATTTATTTATATTAATATGAATCTATATTAATATATTAATAAATATAACTATATATATATATTTATTAATATATGAATAAATATATATTTATATATATTAATAAATGAATAAATATATATGTATTAATATAACTAAATATATTTATATTAATATGAATCTATATCAATATACAAATAAATATAACTATATATATATCATTAAATAGAGAAAAAAATGAAATGGCTAAGTGGTAAAGGTGCAGGCCTGCAAGGGGGGAGATCGCGGGTTCGAGTTTGGGTGGAAGTAAAGAGGTGCACGCGGGCATGTTGGGCGATGCGTGGGAAAGGGCAATGCACAAGAGAGTGGGAGGGGTCTGCCTAGCACTGATAAAAGGGGGGTCAAGTGCTGTTAAAATATCATCCCCACACATTATATATTCTTTTTTATTTATTTTTATTTTTTTAAACTTTTATCAGTGCTTTTTTTAGTGATAATAAAGGGGTATTTTATCAGTGCTTTTTTAGCACTGCTAAAAGGGACCCCCCCCCCCCATCAGCACCTTGATTAACAGCACTTTTTTTAGCATTGTTAATGCACTTCTCTAGCGCTAATAAAGGCCATATTTGTAGTACTCATTCTTCCAATATTCTCACCAAGGATTACTAGACCTAATTGTATTATAAATGAAATAGAAATACTACATATTATAAAACTTTCTCTCTAGGATATAATTTTAAAATTATCAATTTAATATATAACATGTTTTATAAAATTTATTTCTCAAATAATAATTATAAATTCAATATGTGATAATATTTTATCGAACTAGAATAATATGATATGAGCATGAGGTAATTATTTATTATTTTTATTTAATAAAAACTAGGTTATTACCATTTAATAATTCTCTGAAAATTTTATAGAAGCTTAGAAGAGCTCTTTTTGAAAATTGAACAGAAAAGTAATCCTAGAATTTATCCCTTGAAAAACACTACTCAAGAACAAAAGGAGAGAGAGAGAGAGTTTTCACACCTAGATACTAAAATAAAAACTCCAGATTACTTGAATAATACTTATGAATCTTAGTTTAATATTTTCTATACTATCTAGATTCAATAGGATACCAAATGTTGAAGGTACAAAAGGTTCGGTTATTTTAAGAAAATACTAAAGCGTTCTGGATCATAACATTTAGAAACCCCAAGATCAAATTACTATTTTATTCATTCCTCACATGAATCATTAAAGATAAGTGTTTAAAACATTTTAAACATGTTTTAAAAACCTTAACAAGTCATAATAAATCAATTTCCATGCGTTTTTATTTTTAAAATTTTCTAAGTGAATTAAAAAAACGAGCTGGAAGAAGAAAATACAAAAATTGGGAAAAAAGAATATCCTTATATAGAAAAGGGAAATGCATAAGGGTAACTAGTTTTTACTCTTATGAAGTTCACAACATCAAGAATACCCTTACATAGTTGTAGGTAACCCTTATGCAACCTTATAAAACTAGGAGTTACCTTTACATAAAGAGGTATTCACCCTTACAAACCCTTTATAAAAAAGTAGTTAACCTTATATGTTGCTGGGAAGACCCTTACATAGTGCATAGGTTACCCTTATGTACTCATTGGAAACATATAGATATCCTTATTAAACCCATATAAAAAATATATATTTCCTTACATGGCCTTTAAAAATATAAGGTTACCTTCATTTAACCCTTAAAATATAGGGGTTATCATTATGTAACCCTTAAAAACACCATGTTACCTTTATCTAACACCTTAAAACCCTCTTATGTATAGGTAAAAGATATATACCTTTAAATAATCCCTATTCCATATGTAAGGGTAGAAAATAAATTGAAAATTATTACATTTTCATAAAAAAAAACTTAAAGATTATATCAAAATCAGAGGTTTAGAACATTTTAAATCTAAGAATATTACAATTATCCCCCTATAATTAATTTTCTTCCTTGATAAGTGTCTCCATCAGTCTTGATTAAATAAGTTATCCCATAAATCTTGAAATTCAGACTCTTTATCCCTTCTTTCCTCCAAGATCCACTCTTGATGCCATAGAATCTAGAAAAGTGGTATAATCCTTCCTCGCAACACCATATTGCTTCAGTACAAAATTCACTTAAAGAACTCCTAAAAAGATACATTTGGATCCAACACAACATCCTTGTAGTCTATAGAATGTGTAAGATCAATCATGTATATTTAGATATGAGACACATGAAATATGTTGGGAAAAACAAAGTAGTGAGAAGGAAGGTCTAAACAGTACACCATTATCCCAACCCTCTCGGTGATCTCAAATGGTCAAACATAACATGGAACTAGCTTCCCTTTATTTCTCAAATATTAGTGTCCTAAATAAGGAGTCTCTCTCAAAAATACCTGATCGCCTATAGAAAAATCTAGAGGTCTCCCCTGGTGGTCTTCATAAGACCTTTTCCTACTCTAATCTATGATAAACCTCTTCTAAATTAGTTTTACTATTTTTGAGGTCTCCCAAACCAAAATGGGCCCCAGAAATTCTACCTCACCAACATCATACCAAAAAAGTGGTGAATTACATAGACTCCCATAAATATACTCAAAATGTGTCATCTAAATTGAATCTTGGTATCTGTTGTTATATGAAAACTCAACCAAGGATAGATATATGATCATCCCAAACTCCACTAAAGTCTAGGACATGTGCTTGAATTATATCCTCTAGTATATGGATTCTCTACTCTAACTATCCATCATTCTAGGGATGGTATGTTGTGATCAATATCAGCAGATTCCCTAAGGATTTCTACAAACCCTTCCAAAACTATGATGTATAATGTGTGTATCTAACAAATAAGATGATCAAGTGAACTGTAAACAAGTGTACTATCTGACATACATGCATCTATCCCAACTCATTTACAAATTGAGTCTCATGGATCGGTAAGAAATGAGAAACTTTTGTTAGTTGTTCAAAAATTACCCAAACTGCATCACAACCACTCAGGGTCATGGGAAACATGATCACAAAGTCCATCATGAATTCCTCCTACTTCCACAAGGTCATAGAATGTGGATAGATTAAACCACCATGACACTGGTGTTTAGCCTTAACCCTCTATCAAGTATGATGTTAATAAATGAATCCAACAATATCCCTCTTCATCCATGGCCACTAAAACTATTTCCTGAAATCATGGTACATATTTATATGACCAAGATGTAAAATCAACTTAGAGGTATGTAATTATCTCATCAACTCTTACCTAATGGAAGCATTAACTACAAGTATCCTAAGTAAAAGTATCACATAATCACTATACAATGACCACTCGGGTATCGGGTCACCTCCTTCTAATTGTTCTTGAATCACAGCACACTCTAGGTCAAACTAATGTCTCTTTATTACCTGATATACCAAATAATATTTAACCATTAAATGGGTATATGTCATTGATCTTTGGTCCTCATAATCATTCATCCTCCAATAATCCAACAAACTCATCATAAATCACTTATCCTCTGAAGTCCATTCGCTAAACTTCAGAGATACCTATATCTTAAAGATAAGATGATATTAAATGAACTTACCTTTACCTATTTCATAAGTCATATCAAAGTTGAACATCAGGAGATACTATACCTATCGCCTCTGCTCAAGTTTAGGCCTTAGTGTGTGAAGATATAGAAATGTATCTTATGGTTAGTGTAGAAAGAAAACCTATAAATGAAGATATAGTGTCTCCAATAATCCAATGTATAAAACCATAGCTACTAACTCCAAGTCATGGATAGGATAGTTTTACTCAAGAGCTTACAGTGGATGTGACCCATAAGATACTACATGTTCCCTTTTCATTAGTACAACTCCCAAAACAATGTAAAATGCATCACATTATACAGAAATTGATACCTGTATTAGGAAGGATAAACACTAGATATCTAGTCAACCACCTCTTTAGGTTAAGAAACACCTCTCCACATGGGTCTAACCACTATAACTTCACTCCCTTATTTTTCACCATTTTCATGGGTGACAAAAAATGGGATATGTCTAAGATAAAACATCAGTAATATCCCACTAATCCTAAAAAATTCTAATCTCAAACACTTTATAGGGATATTTCTAGAACATCATTACCTCCACTTTCTCTAGTTCCATATATATAATTATCTTAAACACCATATTACCTAATAATTTAAACTTCTAATTCTAAAAGTTACACTTTTCAGATTAGCATAAATATGGTGTACTCAAAGTTTTCTCAATACTATCTTGATATGTCTGTAATGTTGCTCTTGGGTTGAAGAGTAGATGAGAATGTCATTAATGAAAATTGTTCCTAAATATTCATGATATGGGTGGAAAATATTCTTCATTACATCTATAAACATTTTCGGTGCATTTGTCAACCCAGGCAGAATCACTAAGTACTCATATAGCCCATAAATGCTCTGAAACACCTTATTTAGGATTTCCTTCTCCCTAAACCACAACTAGTGATATCCTAATCAAAGATTCATCTTGTAAAACCAATGGGATCTCTATAAAAAGACAAAAAAATATCATCGATAATAGGAAAGTGAAATATATTCTTCATCATCACCTATTTCATCTTCTGGTAATCTACATAGAGTTAAAAACTAATATCATATTTATTGGAGAATAATATAGGTACACCTCATAATAAAGTAATCAGCCTAATAAATCCCTTGGAACCAAGTCCTTGAGCTACACCTTGAGATCCTTTAACTTGGTCAGTTCCACTTGATTAGTGGGTATCGAAATGGTTTGCATACCTGGAATGATATATATATCAAAGTTAAATACTCTATCAAGAGGAATTCAAGTTAATTAAACTGGAAATATTTCATGATAAAGATAATAAACTAGAGGAAAAGATTAGGTAGATCCCACTAATCCTACTGAAGGATTCAAACTCATAATTTATGCCACAGTTGAACTAATCTGACTCAAGTCTGAACCAACTCTACCTACTCCCAGTTCTCATTCTCTGGTCATCACGCACTCCTCTCAGTTAGGGCATGTAAATGATATCCATATTAGATATAAATAAATGTAAGATCAAAATTTAGTCAACTAGTCCTTGATAATAATCACATCAAATCACATCATCTCTAGAATCATAAATTCCCACATATAACCATAACCTGCAATAACTATAGGAAACTTTGGGAATTATTAAAGATGTTTTACCTTCATTTCAAATAGTGTATAAAGGGCAGGTAGTTCAAAAGACAACTTTACCAGTAATTATATACTATAAAAAACTTTTGTTGATAAACATGAATGGGAAACTCCATAAGTATAAAAGCCTCTAGCTTAACCTTTTTATCCTTTAGAGTCGCTACTCATTCATATATTCCCATAATGATTTAAGCCCATTCCTTGGTATCATGAGGGCCTCTGGTTCCCTAAAAGGATGAAGGATGATGGAGTTAAAAGTCATGGAGTATTCGACCATAGTTCTGAACTCCTATGCCTATGATAGAAACTAAACGAAATGATTCTTCCTAAATGGGACATGCTGCCTAAACCATGGAGTAGATGTGGGAGCATGTTTAGCTACATTATCCAACAAGTCTAGTAGTATAATATGAACATCCTCCTTTGTGGGAGTATTCTAGCCTACCTACAATGTAGTTCCATAAGAATATGTCGAGTTGAAATCATCTATAATGAAAATAAAAATTTATAAAAAATTGAAGTCATCACGAAATATCATAATCAATATATGAGAAAAAACCAGGTTCTCTTAAGAGTCTACCCATAACCCAAGTTATTTCCCTTTTATAACTAACTAATGTATCCATCCCTCCACATTAGTCACATTAACATGTATATATATAAAAAAAAGTATATTCAATTTCAACTAATTCATCCCATTAGATATATCATAATAGTGAGATAAATAGATATATCACACAATAGAGGATACAAGTCTATCCTAAATAGATATCACAATTCATGGAATTAAATTTAAGAACTAAAATGTAGAAAAAAATAGGTATATATATGGTATGTGATCCTATGTTCCTTTTCATGATGCATTAATGCATCCAAATCTCATAAAATAGTAATATCAATTTTTTCAATGGTAACTCGGAAGTTTGATTCACATGTGATGTCCAAGAACATGGAAACTCCCCTACTCGAGTCTCAAACAACCTATCTCATTTATAACATATCCAAGGTTGTTTAAAAAAATAAAAAAGAATATGTTATGATACCATATTGCAATGCCCATTCATTGACTAGGTTTGAGCTAAAGATTCACATGACCTCAAGCGTGTGTCCCTGTATGCAAGTGGTTTTTGACTAGTAGTGAGTATCTGAACACTGTCATTGGTTATACTATTCTCTCAGTATCATATTCTTCCACCAATAATATGAATAAAAATATAAAAAAATTAGATTAAACAATACACAAGGAAATAATATCAAATCTAATATACATCATATAAAAAATAAATTAATAAATAAATGGGATCCCAATGTCATAATACAAACTAAGTTAATCATGATGGTAAGGAATGATAATAAAATGTATTATCAATAGTCTAAAGTGTGTCCTGGCATCACATATAACTCCAAGGATCTATAACGAACCATACATGATGTACATGAATATTACATCTTTTTAGATGAATATTCATTACATTTTAGAAATTCATGCTTGAGGACCATAATAGTTTAGTACCTTTATAAACTTGGAATAAATTATTTTAATTGTGAAATATCTTCATCATCTCCCATAAAGATATTCCCCTTTAGTACTCCTACTTAAAAGATTTCTTTATAACCTAAGGAATGGAAACATAATAAAGGGTGAGATCAGATGCTCGGTAAGGGTAAACAAACAAAACATGAACATAATAATGTAAAAACATGAACATAACTTTTGAAAATAATACCATGTATAATATATATCAAAATTATGAGTCATGTAATAAATCTTGGTAATTCATAAGAAATAAATCATAAAGGAATATAAACCATGATAAAATAGAATTGACATAAAACATGGAATTAAGGCAAACACATAATCATATAAAATAATTTACATATTATCCAAGTCTCATTTTCAAGACCATTATAGTGGAAAAATTCCATTACTGAACTGGGTTTATTTGTCATTGCATTCCTATATTATTAAACCAGATTTACTTGCCATTCTAGCCATGTATTATTGAACCAAATTTACTTTAAATTCTAATCATTTCTATATCATGAGATATAAACCTTTACCAAATGAATTGGAGGGAGAAATAGGTCCCACTAATCACATAATTAAATCATTATTAAGTGTTCCACAAAAACATAAATCATTCATCATTTCATAACCCAAGGAATGAAATGGGGTTTTCAAACATCATTTCATCATAACATAATCCATGAAAAAAATGGATTTCATAAATATAATTCCATTATAAACATAATAAAACCCAATTAATAATATTTATAGTATACTTGAAACATATCTTTATTAATTAATTTCATCTTAGATGGAAAATAATTTTGATAAAACGCTTGAAATTAATTCTTGAGAAAAATATGCATTCTTCTTTAAAAACATTTTCTTTTCTTAAAACACCATAAAATTTTAAAAGAAGATAATTTATTTGAAAATAACCTTGAAGAATTATAATGTAATATTCATATAAATAAGGCATTATTAAATCATAAAAATTCATTCATGTTTTATAAGTTAAAAACATTCTTCTCATATTTTTTCTGGAAAATTTAAAAAGTACCACGTATTGAAAATGAAAAAAAGAATCCTTTCATACTATTTAATAAAAATCTAAAAGTGGGTAAAAATGAATTTAAGAATCTATAAGAGAATATTAAAAAAATTAGGAAAGCATTTTTATAAAACAAAGACATGGGTGATAAATAACCCCCAATAAATACTTACATAAAAACAATCCTAGATAATAATGAGACTACAAAATTATCTCTTACCTTAGGTCTGATATCCTTTATATGTATCTGAATCTCCTATATAATAATATAAATCATTTAATTGACTTATTCCAGAATCATAATCATCATATATGATCATATTATGATCCATTTTTTAGTAACATTATTACTAATCCATCGGGTATTAACTTCTTTATTTTCTTATGCATGTTTTTTCGGATAAGTTCCTCTTCTAAGGTTATAGTTATATAAATTAAAGAATTATATTATTAAAATATATATCATATTTATTCATTAATTTAATTTATATAATCACGATTTAATGAAGATCATGTAGAATTAATCGCATCACATCGTGGATATTGTAGGTCGTACGTACACACGAGCAACGATATCATTCTCATAATTGTTGAATGGTATTGAATTGGATGTTGTGTAGTATTAAAGAATAAATATAATGTTATAATAATCATATATAGTTATTATTTCCATCATAATACCCATCCAAGTAAGGTGGTGGTGAAAAATAGATTACACCATGACATGGAGACGATAAGTCGTACGTACGCACGCATGATGATTTTGTTTTTTATAGGATGGATAGATAGTGGAATATGGTCATTCCATAACCATAATAAAATCTCAGAATATAATTGATGTTTTATTTATTTATTTATTATGTAAAAAACTCATGAATAGAAAGTATAAGAAGAAATAATATGAAATAATTGGTAGAGAATATTACCACTTCTTCGACGTGCTCCCTCTAAATCTTCTCTTAAAGAAACTAGAGTTGGTCTTTTGAGAAGACCAAAACCTATATAATGTAATTAGGAAATTTGAGAAGGTAAATTGGTATGGTATGGCAGACCTTGAAGGTTTAAAGCGAATTTAATAGGTGAAGGAGGATGTGACCTTTTATAATTGAGGTGAGGGGCACCTTTGGAATCTCCAAAAATATTAATTTATAATAAAATAAAATCCCATTCCAAAACCTCAAAAATGTCTTAGTTTTGAGTATGAGATGAGATAAGGTTATAATATCATCAATAAATAATTTTTAGACACGTTTTGATTTCATTTTAAACCTTATCATTTAAATTAACCCTTAGTTATTCAATTTTAATTTTAACTAAGGTAACAAATTGTTTAATATTAAAATAGTGTAATTTTTTACTTATTTGACATCAATTTTACCATAAACGAATACTTTATAACATTTTAGAAAATATAATAATTATTATATATATTTTAAAAATGTTTTATTATTTTTTTAATAATTTAATAATACATAATTTTGACAAACAAACAATAGTATCAATTTTGACACTATTCAATTTATTGATTTTTAAAAATATCTAGATAAGATGTTATACTTGAAAAAAAAATATTTTATTATATCAATAATGGGTAAATGTTATCTACAAAATTAATTTTAAATTCTAATTATCTCAAATTATATTTATTTTAATATTTTTAATAAAATTTATTTGATATTTCTCTTAATAAAACAATTACAACATCAGTTTTGTATAATTATGTAATACACTTATTTGTTGAATAAAAATTAAAAATAAAATATTATGAATAATATAAATATTCTATATTTAATAGTAATATTTATAGTCAAATATATCTTCTTTATAATCCTAAATTAAAAATATTATATTTATAAAAGCATGAATGTGACAACTTTAACATTACTTTAAAAAAAATATTATAAGTGTCATAATACTTCCATATGGATCCAAATGTTCAATAAAACTACCCTTGGATGATTATTTTCAATATATAATCTACCAATAAGATTTGGTCAAGTTTATTGGTCTTTTAAGGGTTATTATTATTTTAATAAAAATTAGTTTATTGATTTTCCATCAATTAAATAAATTCTACATCATCAATGTATAAGTATTTAAGGTAATTATTTATTTACTAAAAATTAAAAATAAATTATCATGATAAATAAAAAAAATAGATTTTAAATTAGTATTTATAGTTGAATTTAGATTCTATGTAACCTTATTTTAAAAATTATTAATTTATTAAAATTTTAGGTCTAAAATAACTCATAAAATCACATTAGTACAAGTATTAAAGTAATTTTATAATATTATAGTTACCCATAATTACCAGATTTACCTTTTTACCATATTAATAAAGATTACTAAAGTTACTATTCATAACACCTAAAAATAAAATAATTGTATTTAAATAATTTAGATATACTGATTCCAAATATGGAATACATTTTTAAAAATTAAAAACATAGAATTTTCAGAAATTAATTTAAAATTAATCTCATTTTCAGAATGAAAATGGATTTTAAAAGTTAAAACATCGCAAAAGATTGAAATGTTTTTACCTCAAAATTCAATGTAAAATTAATTCCAATGACATAAATTATATTGAATGATAAAAATATATTCTATTTATACTTTAAAACCATTAAATAATATAATTTAACCATATAAATTATTTTGATGAAAAATGTTTTTCCATTTAAAATTTAGTGTGTTTTTACTATTCATCAAAACATGAAAGTTATCAGAAAAATGTCAAAAATTCATACAAAGTAAATTTTTATATGAAAATTCCAAATAAAATATTTATTTTTTAAAATATAATATATAAAAGTGTCAAAAATATATATTTAAAATGGGCGCGCCATCAAAAGGTGGCAAAACATTATTTTTGGAAAATTACTTATTTAATCTGAAAATGTGAATTTATTCTTATATCATGTCTATAAAACATATAAGATGAATTTAAAACATTATATTGAATATATTACATATATATTACATTAATAAAATCCATCAATAGTGGTATTATTATATTATAAACTAACTTATTGGCATTTAAATAGTTTTTTTTTAAAAAGTCAATATTGTTCATACCTATCATTATAATGAATAGGATATAAGGTAACATAATAATATTTAGTTGTTCATTTATACATGGTATTAAATGAAATTAATTATATAAAAATAACTTGAAATTGTGTGTATCACATGTCAATCATAGTGTTTTGTATACCGTAATCTAATCCAATGTTGTGTATTGTGTAAACTTATCTTGGTGTAGCGTACAACACAAGAAATCAAATAAATTAAAAAACATATCTTTTAAAAATATCAGGATTTTAAATTCTACCCCCATTTAAAATGAATTTCACCCCTGAAATTCATCGGGGTTATAAACAGATAGAAACCCACATCATAAAAAAAGATTGTAACTTTTAAAAATACTAGTTGGAAAATAATAGTTTCCAAAGTAAATCATGAAAAGATCTCTAGGTAAAAGAATATAGATAAAGATGTGGGTATGGATGAAAAGCATAAATAATCATAGATATTGATAAAGATCACTCATCATAAGGAAGTGGGTGATCTAGAGAGTTAACAATCACAAAACTATAAACTAAATAAGTTTGAAAGTGGGCATTGATATCATCAAAAAAATATGACAATTAGACACCCTTTTACATGATGATCCCTTTTCTTAATGCTGAATAATTTTCATGAGAAGATATACTTACTTGATTTCAGTACAATGTCACCATTGGTCGTGCCTTGAATAATTTCTACATCATATATTATTCAAATAAATGAAGTTGAATTTTTCATTCCTAAAGTGTTATAAAATCATGTGATCCATAAATAGAATCATAGGTCATTCCATCTATCTTTATCACAAAAAAAATATTATAAAAAGTTATCAAATATGCATAATTCTACCTATGGTGAGATAATAATTTATTTTTAAAAACATCATCCAATGTTTAACATAAACTTTCCATAAATTGATAACCTTACAATCCTTCTATAAAAAATTTAGAAAGAGGTTCACTAACTCAGCTTAACATTTATCCCCCATATATCATAAGATATCTCTTGTTGGTCACATTCCAAAAATGTGAAAACATTCATCATGTATTCTCTTGATTCAAGGTAATAACCTAAATTATCATATATCCTTAGTAAAAACATGCATATTTCCTTATTCTTAAGTTTAAAAATCTATAAACTCCATCCATGATAGAATAACCCACTTGTTAATAAATCCTTAACTAGTTCCAAGGTAACTAATATTGTCCAATTTACTTATTCCTATCCAACATATCTTTATAAAAATATCATTATCTTTATATCATACTCATATTAAGGGTTATCCTTCGGTTAATCATGTGTTTTCCAAAAACATCACCTTATTACCTCAATCACTTTTCATGGTTACCTATACCACTTAAAATATACTTTTAAATACATGTAGAAACCCACAGTTGACCACTAAATTGATATTTAATTATTCCATAATACCATAAAGTTTATTCTACAATATTATTCTAGAATTCCATTATATAAACACTCAATCATTCCACAACATTTTTGTCATACTATACATCTCGAATAGTGATCACATGAGATTTTCCTTTTACTTTCTCCTTAATAGGTTCAGCATCAATAATTCTTGGATTAGGGAATTTTTTATCATAATTCCCCATTTCATTGAACTTGAAACAATGATTTTTGGGAGGTGAGCTCTTTAGATATTTCTGTTTATTCCCATTAATTTGATAGAAAATTGATCGATAACCTTCTCTACCACACCTAAAACATTTATCAGACCCCTTAATACAATTTCATCCATGTGTCCTTCCACTCTTTGATCATAAATAAAATCTAATCTTATTTTCTCCATAATTTTTAGATTTTCCTTTTAATTTTATCCTTATTTTCTTATCATAACCATGATATAGATGGGAAAATGCAATCTCTCTTTTTGTAAGAAGAATACGAGGAAGGTACATACTGAAAAATAATTTCTTGAACTCATGCAATCCATGGATTCAATATTATATTTTCCCCTTGTATTATTGATAAAGTTTCACCACAGATTTGCTTTATCTTCCAAGTGATAAGTTCCCAACATAACTATTTCAAGTTAAGAATAGCAGAGAATGAGAAATATATTTTCAATGGTATAAATCTATTTCTCAGCAACTAGTGGATCAATTGTTAAACTAAAAGAAGGTTTATTTTTCCTTAAGAAATATTCAAGAGAAAATTTTTCCCTACTTTGTTCATTTTTAATCCTAGAAGAATTCAGGACTTGATAATATATTTTTTAGGTCAGAATAGATATAGTGATAATACAAGAGAGGTGAATTGTGTTTTTTTTTAAAATTTTCACAATTCTGTTGATTCACATCAGTAGTAGAAAGAGCTAGCAGCGTTTCTATATGAGAATATATATATGCAATGGATAATAAAAAGAGAACAAGGCACAACAATTTATAGTGGTTTGGGGAATGAAGGCCCCATAGTCCACTCCACCAATCACCCTCTCTGTGGGATTGTTTAATTTCACTATTAAGGTCCTTGTATCATAAGACTCGTCCACAAGTGAGTGTAAGAAATTTTCACCCTTACAAATAAAGGCTTACAAAACAGAGCCTTATGGTTATTTTATAGGGAACCGATAAAACCACAACTTAGTGCAAAAAGCTGACACTCCATCACGACTGAATAGGAGTAGTCAAAAATCAATATTGATAAAATGTAGTTTGGTAACAAATAGATGTAGCACGCATTTGCAGCAGCACGCAACTGATAAAAGATGAATCTTTTCTTCATAAGAATAATAATCTTGAAATATATCTAAATAGATCAGGTTACACAAGATATATTTTATTTTAAGAATAACAAAAAAATAGTGCATCGTGATTCCGTATTTGAACATGTATATCTCAAAAAATGTAGTCCTTGTATCTAATATGCTTGATCACTGTATAAGTGAATTAATTTTTTACAAGAAATCATGAATAATAAGAATTATATATACAGCCAAGAAATATCTAGATCGTAAATTTAAAATATCTGATGCAGAAAATATATATATATATATATATATATATATATAACAAAATATCTCGTAGAAATATTTTAGATCTGCAAAAGACTCCTAATAAATTGAGTGAATTCAAATTCAAAGAATACATATCAGAGTAATCGTAAATTCCCTTAAGAATAAGAGAGAAAATATCTGTTGTAAACGGCTCTTTAAATCATTTAAAACTAGCTTTGAATCAATCAAAATCGAGTTTTAAATTTCCCTAACATTCCACAAAGACAGTTGCAAAATGCTCTAATAAATAAGTAAATTCAAATCTCTGACGCTGAAAAGTCAAATGTAAGGTTCCTTTACAAAATGGAAAAATAAAAAATGTAGGATTAAACTTCATAACATAGGGTTGATGATCTATATGGTTATCCACATTAGCAAATATCTCTGAATGTAACATTGATTATCCATTCAGCCACCTTTCTAAACGATATTTGACAATGTAAGGTTAATCATAAAATTAAGGTTGATGATCCATTTGTTTTTAAAGTTTCATACTTATGTAGGGTTCTTTAACCATACTTTTTCTTTTTGGAAACATAAGGTTCTTATCAAAATGTAATTTTCCTTAACCATACGTTTCTTCAAACATAAGTTTGATTAACCATACGTGCTGATAAATGTAAGGTTTGTTTCATACGTTACTTTATTCGATGTAGTGAATGAATAATATTTACAGTAAATGAAAAATGGTGAAAAGTGTTTCTAGAATACACTTAAGAGAGTTCTGAACACTTTAACAAATATTTCTCGCAAATAAATATTTGAATATTATTTCAATATAATAATCTATAAAGAATATAAATTTCCTGAAATACACTCAAAATAAAATCATTAGTAAAACAAATAAGGTTATTTGTGAGCATAAAAATCATTAATATTTATAGAGTATTGTTGAGAATATACATTTCCACCAATCTCCTCTTTTTTGATGATCAAAAAACCCATAAATTAAAATTATAATCTTATCAAAAATAATTTAAAATTTTGTAAACATTAAAAGAAAATAATTTTGATTTGACATAATTATTTCGATAAAGAAGAAATGTCTGAATTTCTCCCTCAAAGATACATTTCAAAGAAATGTTTAATTTCTCTAAATAAAATGTTGTGTCATATAATTTCTTCCAAATAAAATTATGAATTATTTCAATAAAGAAGAAATATTTGAATTTCTAAAATAAAATAAATGTTGTGTTTATCTAACTTTCTCCTCTTTTTTGTGATATCAAAAAGAAATCATAAAAATAGATTAAAACACATTTAATATTGAATATAATGAGAAGTAAATGTTATAAGTAACGATAATGAATAAAGAGAAATGGATTTTGGATATCAGACAAAAATAAAAAATTAGATATAAAAATATAACACATAGATGGCAGAAAAACTCATTGATTAATAAAGACATGAATACAATAGAGTTTGTGACTGAGAAAAAAAAAATTCATTGTCATGGGTAAAGGTAAGAAAGAAAAAGAAGGATAAGGATTGGATGGATGAGAATTCTGTATGGATTCAAAAATGTCATTCAGATTATCCAACTACAATCTTAGCTTCTTCATTAAACTATCTTCAAGCTGAATTATCAACTACCTGGTATCATTATTGACATATATATTTTCCACAATGTTGAATTTCAGAAACTCATGAAGACTTTCCTCTTGCTTCATGAACAGCTCCAACCTCTCTGAAAACTTGTTCAACATCAATATAATGCTTGGTTCTCCATGAGTTAACTGATCTATGAGAAATTTTTAGTTGTCCAATAAAATTGATAGTGGAGCAGAATTTCATTGAAGATCCTGAAGTTGAAAATTTATATCTTCCATAATGGATGTAATGGACTGAAATGTTTTGATTAAATTTGGACTTGTTTTAGGGGTAGGAATAGATGCACTGGACTGATTCACTGAACCTTTCACAGATTAAAACTAACTTTCTAAGTACCATTTTAATTCTAAAAAAAATCTGTTTTTGAATTTCTGTAATTGATTATTGTAAAAGCTTCCCTTCTTGAACATATCCTTGTTTAGTAACTTCTTTATTAACATACTTTGATGGAACATTTTTAGATTAAATATTTTTTTCTTGAACTATTTCCAATGGAATGCATTTTATTATCAGTTTATTCTCCAGAGATACAACCGTAATCTCTCTAACTTGACTCTCCACCTAAACTTCCTCTTCAATAACTATTTATTCCAAATGAAATGAGCATGTTTATTCTCTAAAATCCAACATTTTATATTCAACTTGAGAATAATATCTTTTTCTAAGTTTTATAACTAGACTTTCTTGACTTTTTTCTTCCTCTTATTCTCCTTTGGTGTTAAATCTAAGCCTTCTCTTGGATGGTTGTGAAATTACATCAGTTCGAGATTCAGATACTCCCTCCTTGGGAACACCATCTTGCTCCCCCTGAGAAAAATCTCCTGATCTCTATTCTTCCTCAACTCCAATAGGTAAAATTTTTCACTTTCATAGTGCTCTAGAAAAATCCAAGTTTTCTTAAAGTTCCAACATTCAACACATTACTATGATGACATTTTACTCTTGTCTCAACCTGTATAATCATATATTTCTTAAACAAAATCCTTAAAATTATCCATCTATATGGATAAAAATTCATTCTTGCATCTGGTGAACAACAGTAATGAAGATATCTAAATAAATACCTCAGAAAAATTAATTTTATATCACTCAGAAAAGGAAACATGATATACATGTCTGGGTAGAGGATTTTCTCTATCTCATCCATCCAAGGTGTTATTCTAGTCTGAATAAATTTCATTAGAATCTTATGGTTAGGTTCTAAATCCTTAACAAACATCATTCTAATGTGTGTGGAGTTGAACAGAAAATACATAATGTCTTTTGAAGAATGGTCTTTATCTCCAATCGACTTAAGGTCAAAATGGAAAACTCTTTCATGTGGAAAGTTCAAAATATTCGCAACCTTAGTAGAAGAAATAGAGAAATATCTATCTTCATTACTAGAAAAAAATAATTTCCTATGTAAATATAAAAAATAAACTGCACAATCTTATAAAAAGAATTCATTTCTACCTAATATAGAAATTCTCAGTTGTTTTCATTAAAAGTTATCTCAGGACTTTGAAAATACAATTCTTGTTTCAAGAGAAAGTTCATTTGTTATAACCATTCTAGATCAATCACATTTCCCTGAAGAATTTTTCTACCTAAAACTATTTAACGTTTCGGTTCACTTGATTCTCCTTATTCAATTATCTTGGTTTCATCACTCTTGAAAATATAAAAATATGAGGTTTTTGGCTTCTAGGGTTTGAAAGGACAAACAAAGATTGAGGGTTTTTCGAAGTGGGTTTTTTTGGGTAAATAGGATTTAGAAGATGTGGGGATTAGAAAACAAATGGTTTTTGACAAATGAATTTTTTCCTCATTTCTTGTGTTGCGGAGTGAAAAAAAATTAATAATTATGTGGTGAAAATAAATTTAAGATAACATATATTAACAAAAATACCATAAGATAAAAATAATAAAATTAAATAAAATTTACATAAATAAATTAAGCAAAAATTAAACAAAAATAAAATAAAATAAATAAACAAAATGAATAACATAAAATAAATATTTAATTAAAAATTAAATAAACCTAACTCCCCCTTAATAAAATCTAAACAAGCAGTAGGAAGAGGTTTAGAAAAAATATCATCTTATTGATGTTTAGTATTAAAAAATTCTAAAGATATATCATTTTTAAGAATATGATCTCTTAGAAAATGATGTCTAATATCAATACACTTAGTTATATAATGACTTATTGGATTTTTTGAAATGTTTATAGCACTTATATTATCACATAAAATAGTTTTATTGTTAAAATTAAGTCCAAATTCCATTAGATTTCTTTTCATACATAGCACTTGTACACAACAACTGACTATAGATATATACTCTATTTCGACTGTTGATAGTGCAACCGAGTGTTGCTTTTTACATGGCCATGTCACTAACGATTTTCCTAAAAAGTGACAGGTTCTTGGAGTAATTTTTCTATCTAATATACATCCTCCAAAATCTGCATCTGAATATAATAATAAATTAAAATTAGAATTTTTTATATAAAGAAGATATTGAACAACTGTTCCTTTTAAATATATAAAAATCCTTTTTACAACAGCAAGATGGGATTCTTTTGGATTTGATTGAAATCTTGCACAAAGACATAACAAAAACATAATATCCAGTCTTCTAGCAGTAAGATATAGTAAACTTCCATTCATACCTCTATATAACTTTTTTCTACTAGTTTTCCAGCTTCATCTAAGTCAAGTTTAATATTAGTATACATGGGAGTTGAATATGTCTTATTGTTCTCAACACCAAACTTTTTCAATAAATTATTAATGTATTTAATTTGATTTAATACCTTTCAAAAATGTTTTTGATAAATTTTAAGTCCTAAAAAGAAATATAATTCTCCAATCATGCTCATTTCAAATTCTTTTTGCATAAGTTCTATAAACTTATTACAATGTTATTTATTTTTTGATCCAAAAATAGCATCATTAACCTAGATTTTAACTAGTAATAAATTAGAAAAAATTATTTTCTTAAAGAGGTTTGGGTCTACTAAACCAACAGTAAAACCATTTTTCAAAAGAAATTAACTTAATATTTCATACCAAACTCTATGTGTTTATTTAAATATATAGAGAGATTTATTAAGTTTAAAAAAAATATGGTTTTTTAGAATTTTCAAAATCAAGAGGTTGCTCAACATAAACTTCCTCTATTAAATATACATTTAAAAAAGAATATTTTACAACCATCTAATAAAATTTAAAATTCGTATGAGATACATAGTACAAAATAATTTTAATTTCTTCTAGTATAGCTATGGGAGAAAAGGTTTCATCATAATCTGTACCTTCTTCTTGATTATACCCTTTAGCTACCAGTCTTGCTTTGTTTCAAGTTATAATACCTTGATCATCTTGTTTATTCCTAAAGACCTATTTAGTTCCTATAACTAGTTAATTTGATGGTATTTCCACCAATTTCCATACTTTATTTATTTTAAACTGATTTAGCTCTTCTTGCATTTCTAACAACCAACATTCATCTTTTAGGGTTTCTTAAAAAGTCTTAGGCTCTAGCTGGGATAGAAAAGCAGAAAATTTCACTAGGTTTCCTAAATTTCTCCTAGTTTTTATTCATATTTCTAGATCTCTTATAATAGTCTCTAAAGGCTGATTCTTTAGGATTATAGACTTTCTAGGTAGGAAACTTTTATGTTCATCAATATCATGTTCTTCTAAACTGAACTGGATTTTTTTTATATTTTCAAAATCATTTTTCAAGATATCAAGTCTCATGTTGTTAGAAGAATCATCACTTTCATCTTTTTTACCTTTCTATTTATTAAAAGGATCAGTTTCATCAAACTTCACATGAACTGATTATTCAACAATCCTTTAATTTTTATTAAATACTCTATAATATTTAGATATTGTAGAATATCCTTAGAATATTCCTTCATTAGTTTTTGGACCAAAATTTCCAAGATTATCCTTGGTGTTCAAGATATATACCTTGAATCCAAAAACCTTAAATTAATTTACCATAGTCTTTATGTTATACCAAAATTAATATAAAGTCTTTTTGAAAATAGGTATAATTAAAACTCTATTTATAATATAGCATGTTGTGATTACAGCTTCTGCCTAAAAGTAGGTTAGAAAAATGTATTCATTTATCATTTTTCTAGCCATTTATTGAATAGTTTTGTTTCTTATTTCAGAAATTCAATTTTTTGAGGTGTTCTTGGAGAAGAAAAGGTGTCTTTAATATCTATATTTGAGAAAAAAGAATTAAATTCTTGATTCTCAAATTCTCCTCCATGATCACTTTTTAATGAAATTATCTTAAAACCTTTTTCATTTTCAACTCTTTTATAAAAACTTTTAAAATAGAAAAAGCTCCATTTTTTAGTTTTAGAAAATATACCCAAGTAAATCTAGAATAATTATCAATTATTACATATACATATAATTTACCATCTAAACTTTATATTCTAGATGGTCCAAAAAAATCCATATAAATAAGTTCTAGGGTATTTGATGTAGCAATTTTGTTAACAGATTTAAAAGAATATTTTTGTTGCATGCCAATCTTACATGCATCACATAATCTATCACTATCAAATTTGAGACTAGGTAAATCTAAAACTAATTGTTTCTTAGATAACTTTTGTAAAGAAAAAAATATTTCAATGACCAAGTCTTATATGCCAAATCCATGACTCATTTACATTAGAAGTTAAACAGTTCACTTTCTATTTACACAAATAATTTAAAACCAAAGTGTAGACATTATCTGTTCTGGGTGCTCTAAATTTAAGTAAATTATTTTTAAAAACAGAAAAGTAATTATTAGAAAAATCAACATAGTATCCATCATTATAGAGTTGATATATACTTATCATATTATGCTTCAATCCCTATACATAGAGTACTTTATTAATTGAGATAGTATCTGGATATCCAAATATTCCAAGTCTAATAATTTTTTCTTTGGCATTGTCATCAAAGGTGACTAGGCCTCCATCTATTTTAGTTAGAGTACAAAAATTTGACGAATTTCCACTCATATGTATTGAACATCAACTTTCCATATACCATATATCTTTTCTTATTCATTAACATGTTACCTTCTCTTCTTCATCCACAAAGCTCATATTATCTTTCATATTCGATTATTCCTTCTCTGAATCAGATATTGATGGGATGTTGGAGTCTTTAGAAACACTCCAAGCGGATTTCATAGCTCTTTTATCCTTTTTCTCATAATCATCATTCTTCTGATATTTCTTTTCTGTCTTTCTCTTTTCTCCTTTCAATTGAGAACAATCAGGTCTTATATGACCCAATTTTTTGCACTCAAAACATTTTACTTCCCTTGAGTATTTCTCATCCTTTTTTAAGGTTCTTCTAAATCCTTTCTTATTCCTATAAAATTTATTGAATTTTCTAGCTATTTGATCCAGCTCAAATTCTGAGTCAGATGAGTCTGAATTTCTTTCTTCTTTTTTCAGTTTTCTGTTCTTCTTTTGGGATACAACTTTTAAAGTAGTGTTATCATTTTTTACTAGGAATTTTTTGTCTTTAACTTCATTTTCCATTTCATCCTCATACATCATTAAGGTTCCAATAAATTCTATCATTGTCAGATTCTTGATAAGTGATAATTTGAGGATTGCAGCAGAAATTCCATTCCACTTTACTGGTTGAACTCTTAGAACTTTCAAAGATTGATCAGGTTGACTGATAGGATCACCTAAAGATGTTATATTATTAACAATTTCTGTTAGCCTTCCATTCATCTGTGTGATTCTATCTCCATCATACATTCTAAAAGTATCAAAATTTAATTCCATTGTAGCATATCTCATTTTTCTAACATTGTCAGTACCTTTATAGGCTATTGTAATTATCTGCCACATTTCATAGGCTGTTGGGTATTGCGATACATGGTTGAATTCATCTGGTCAAAGACCACAAATAATTTCATTCATTGATTTCTAATTCAAATCATACTCATCCTCTGTAGTATTTGACTAAGTTTTAGGTTTTTTGGGAATTTTGTAAGGAGTAAAAATCTTTGAGTATACTCAAAATCCAATATTTTTTAGGTATATTATCATTTATGACTTCCATCATCCATAATTATCACCATTTAAATATGGATCATGAACCATTGACATTCCTTCCTTGATATTCTACATTTCCATTACTAAAATATATCTTATACCTTTATCTTGTTATAGATCTGTTGAAAATCATAACCTCTGATACCAAATGTTAGGTCAAAATAGCTACAGTGATAATACAAGAGGGGGTGAATTGTGTTCTTTTTAAAAGTTTCACAATTCCTTAAATTCACATAAACAGTAGAAAGAGATGGAGGAGTTTCTGTATGAGAATGTATATTTAGTGGATAAAAAAGAATAAGGCACAGTAGTTTATATTGGTTTGGGGCACGAAGGTACCCTAGTCCACTCCACCAATCACCCTCTCTGCAGTCTTGGTGAATTTCACTAGTAAGGTCCTCATGTCATATGACCAATCCACAACTGAGTGTAAGTAGTTGTCACCCTTACCAAAGAAGGCTTACAAAATAAATCCTTCAGGTTCCTTTATAAGGAACCAGTAAAACCACAACTTAGTGCAAGAAGTTGACACTTCACCACGACTAAATACAAGCAGTCAAAACTCAAGATATATGAAATTTAGTTTGGTAAAAAATAGATATCTCTTGTAGTTGAAGTAGTAGGAAACTAATAAAATGTGAATATTTTCTTCCAAATAATAATAATATTGAAATATATTTTAAGAGATCGGGTTGCACAAGATATCATTGATTTTAAGAACAACAATAAAAAATAGAGCATTGTGATTTTAGATTTGAACATGTATATCTCCAAAAATGTAGTAATTGTATCTAATATGATTGATCTTTGTAGTAGTGAATTAATTTTTTACAAGAAATATTTAAGAATAAGAATTAAATATACATCCAGGAAATCTCCAGATTTTCATTTTTTAAAATATCCTATGTAGAAAGATATATAAAATAATATATCTCGTAGTAATATTTTAGATCTTCAAAAGATACCTGATAAATCGAGTGAATTCAAATTCAAATAATACAGCTTAGAGTAATCATAACTTCCCTTAATAATAGGATAGAAAATCTCTATAGAGCATTGTGATTCCATATTTGAACATGTATATCTCCAAAAATGTAGTCATTGTATCTGAGATGCTTGATCATTATTGTAGTGAATTATTTTTTTGTAAGAGATATTAAAGAATAAAAATTATATATACAGCCAAGAAATCTCTAGATTTACATTTTTTAAAATATCCAACGTAGAAATATATATATATATATATATATATATCATAGTAATATTTCATATCCACAAAAGAATCCTGATAAATCGAGTGAATTCAAATTCAAAGAATACAGCTCAAAGTAATCATAACTTCCCTTAAGAATAGGAGAGAAAATATCTACTATAAATGGATATTTAAATCATTTAAAATGAGCTTTGAATCAATCGAAATAGAGGTTTAAATTTCCCTAAAATTCAACAAATAATGTTTAAAAACACTCATATAAAGATGTAAATTCAAATCTTCGACGTTTGAAAATTCAAATGTAAGGTTCCTTCACAAAATGAAAAAATAAAAAACGTAGGGTTGAACTTCATAATGTATGGTTGATGATCCATATGTTTATCTACATCAGAAAATATATCTGAATGTAACATTGATTATCCATTCATCCAATTTTCCAAATTTAAGGTTGATAATTTAAATTTGATCATAAAATTAAGGTTTATGATCCATACATTTGTAAGGTTCTATACTTACATAGGGTTTTTTAACCATACTTTTTCTTTCTGGAAAACATAAGGTTATTATCCAAATGTAATGTTCCTTAACCAAATGTTTCTTCAAACATAAGGTTGATTAACTATACATGCTGATAAAAGTAAGCTTTGTTCTATACGTTAGTATAGACGCCGAAAAGTGCTTAAGTCCTGAAGGAAGTTCTGAAACGAAAAAGCGAAGTCATATTTGGACCCATAAGCCCGGTCCGGAGGTCCTGGAAGTGGTGCATGAAAAAAAGGGAGAAGTGCATGAAAAAACATGTCCCGCACGGAATGTCCTTGGATTTGTGAAGGATCTCGGCGTCGGTGTGAAATAATTTCATGCCCGTGCCCCGCGCGGTTGATATTTCTCACCGCTGCATCGGTCGTGAAAATATTGCGTGCAACCCTGAATTTTGCATCGTCGGGTTCCTATAAATAGAAGGAGACCCCCTTCCTTTTTGGGTTTGAAGAATTTGAACCGCCTCTCATGTGCGTAATTGGAATTCCACACACTCACAGTATGGCCTTCATGTGTGCTTTTTTTTCACGCCAAGTCACCCCGGGATCTACCTTCGAGCGAGATCCCCCTATCTTAGACTAAACTCCTAACCCTTAGGGGTCTGCCCCTTGCACGGAAGCCCTTCTAGGGTGCTCAAGTCAGTTAAGCCTTGTGCAATCCTTCCTTTTCATGAGCACCCCTTTCTTTGCATGCAATCCTTTCTCTTTCATGCAATTCCTCCCAGCCACGTGTAATACCTCAGCCCCCTATTTTTTGCAAGGAACACTGATTCCATGCCAGCTTGGGACTTTTCACGTTGGGCCCCTTTTTTATGCAAGCCCTGAGAGTTGCGCGTGATCCCCAGGGCCCTTCACCTCGGTACTCCCCGGGCACCCCCCTTTCACGAGCGCCTGATGCCCTTCTCCCAGGTGCCATTTGCAGGTGTCTTGTGCACCCTGGGCATATGCATCATGCATGGTTTCCCCATGAGACCTTCCAGGCTCGTACGAAGTAACTTCAAAGTCCCTTGGACAATCCTTCCCATTGCGTTTCTTCGCCTCATGCTTCTTCGCATAGGCATGCTAGTGGCTATTGCTTCTTCACATAGCCACCTAACGTGGACCCCTCGATGGTTCGCTCTGCAACACCCCCTCAACACGGCCTTTCCAGTACCTTCCCTCCCACAAGGAGTAGAGGGTACCGGTTATGTAAGTCCTAGGGGTGCGGGGTAAACCCACCTCATCTGAGTTGTAGAACGTTAAACTGCCAAGCACCTCATCCTCAACACATGACATTAAACTGAGATCTGACCCCGTGCCTCGCACGCAGGGTCCCCCCACCTTGGATATTCTCCACGCCCACTAGTCTCCATGGGGAAGAGATCATCCCTCATAAGGGGTAATTTATTAGAGTGGTGTCTATTTGCGGGAAAGTACATCCACCTTGGTGTAAGCCCTTACCTTTCCCTCCAAGAGGCAGCACCTCTGCTACCCCTCACTTCCTCGGTGCCAAGGCCAGCAGAGGGAGTGATAGGGAATGAGGCCCCTCCTCTCTTCCTAGGTTAAAAATCTCTCTCCCGCTGCGCTTTGTCGCCCTCAGGCCTCCATCCTGGAGTAAGCCCTGGCACTATGGGCCGCTCAATGCATAAGGCCCTTTTTGCTTCCCACGGATGAACCCTTCGCAATGTGATCGTCAGGTCTCTGCTACCTCTTGTTTCTCACACTGAGCAAGACTCCCATGAGCTTAGAGTGAGCACCGACCGTGAAACTACCTTGGGCCGTCTCAGAGTGTAAGCCCCAACCATCCTGAACTATGGTGACCTTGATCTGTGCTAAGGCATGGTACGTAGGGAGCCTCCACGAGGATCAATCCCCACTACCTTGGGTCATCTCAGAGTGTAAGACCCAACCATCTCAAACTATGGGGACTTTGATCCATGCTAAGGTATGGTACATAGGAATCCTCCATGAGGTTTAAGCCCCACTACCTTGGGCCATCTCAGAGCGTAAGCCCCAACAATCCTGAACTACAAGGAATTTGATCCGTGCTAAGGCATGGTATGTAGGAAGCCTCCACGAGGATCAAGCCCCACTACCTTGGGCCATCTCAGAGCATAATCCCCAACCATATGAACTACGAGGACTTTGATCCATGCTAAGGTATGGTACGTAGGAAGCCTCCACGAGGTTCGAGCCCCACCACCTTGGGTCGTCTCAAATTGTAAGCACCAACCATCCCAAACTACGGGGACTTTGATCTGTGCTAAGGCATGGTATGTAGGAATCCTCCATGAGGTTCAAGCCCCACTACCTTGGGTCGTCTCAGAGCATAAGCCCCAACCATCCCAAACTACGGGGACTTTGATATGTGCTAAGGCATGGTACATAGGAATCCTCCACCAGGTTCAAGCCCCACCACCTTGGGCCGTCTTAGAGCATAAGCCCCAACCATCCTGAACTACAGGGACTTTGATCTGTGCTAAGGCATAGTACGTAGGAAGCCTCCACAAGGTTCAAGCCCCACCACTTTGGGCCGTCTCAGAGCGTAATCTACTACCATCCTGAACTACGGGGACTTTGATCTGTGCTAAGGCATGGTACGTAGGAAGCCTCCATGAGGTTCAAGACCCACCACCTTGGGCCATCTCATAGCATAATCCCCAACCATCCCGAACTATGGGTATTTTGATCCATGCTAAGGCATGGTACGTAGGATTCCTCCATGAGGTTCAAGCCCCACCACCTTGGGTCATCTCAGAGCATAATCCCCAACCATCCCGAACTATGGGGACTTTGATCTTTTCTAAGGATTGGTATGTAGGAAGCCTCCACGAGGTTCAATCCCCACAAACCATTGGCCCTGACCATCCTCGTGTCAGTGTGCCAATCCCCAATCCACCTGGACCCTAGGTCCCTCTTCATGTTGGTTCACCGACTCCACTTTGGGTTGTCTCATAGCGTAGGCCCCAAATGCCCCATGTCCCACATGAAGTCAAACTAAACTCCATCCCAAACTAAGGATACTTTGACTCCTTGCCACGGGGATATGTAGGATGCCTCCACGAGGCTCAATCCCGTCACTCATATCTCATCCTAATCTCTCCCTCGAGCCTATGTGTCTCAAGAAGCTCATGCCCTAACTTGGAGGTTCCACTTCCTCTGGGTCCCATCCATGCATCCATTCTCATGGGTCACCTCTTCAGGTGTCCCACCATATCATAAAACTACACGGACTTTGATTCCCTACCATGAGGATACGTAGGAAGTCTCTTCGGGACCCAAGCCTAAAGCCATTATCAATCCAAATTCTTACCTGGGTCGCCACATCCCGGTGGGATCATGCCACTTCATTCCTTTACACAGTATTCAGGAAGCCGCCCACATGCTGGCCCCAACATTGGTGTTCCCTCCAGGGGGTTCTTCAATCTGATCCACTCTATCTAGTGTTCTGATCAGTCTGATTCGTCTCCGTTGGACGTTAAACTTGTGGGATACCCTGTGTTAAACATGGGAATTTGAGGAAAACCTCAGATACATGCCTATGGCATACAAATTCCCTACGTTCGATGTGGGATGCCTCGGGCTTCCACGCCCTCGAGAATCACTATGATAAGGGACATAAGACAGACATGCCAATCCCCAGCGTCAAGACACGCCAGTGATGCCCCAACGCAACTACTCTCCTAACTAAAGGTTGCTTCCCTGACCGAACTCCTTGGAAGGTCCTGAAAGAATAAGCGTAATTAACTAGTGTCCATGAAGATATGGCGACGGGAAGAGGTTCACGAGCTACATTTTAAATCTATGAGGGAGACCCAGACTAGGTGACGATCTACGAGGAGGAATCCACAGAAGGAAGAACCGACATCCCATCATCCTGTTTCGATCAAGGAGCAGATGTCCCTGAGTAAGGAGCAGATGCCTCCTGCCTTTGGAAAGAGGGAATGTGGGACAACAGCAGCGCGTCCTCTACGTGACAGATGAACATGACTTGGTGAAAGCATCGGAAATAGAAAATGGTGAACCTAACGTGACTCGCTTCTCCCCAGCTTAGAGGCTAGTAGCATTCGGGACAGACAACAGTGGATAAGCATGTTGTCTGACCTCATCATCCAGTACCAGGTCCCACCAAATAGGCCTGATGTGAAACTTTCCAAAAGTAGGGACAGTTAGGGCATTGTGCATTCCGTTCTGCGACGTTGTCAGCCTGGATCCCTCTTGCCGACCACGGAAGACGGAATGGTGCTGGGGCACTGGTTGTTAATTCCTTTTCCTATAAGTATTAATGAGTTCATCTCCCTGCTTTCGGGAATCAAGTCGTTGCATCCGGAGATCGATCACCTTTCCACCGATGCAGGGGCAGGGGCAATATCAACGTGGCTTCTCCGTACAACCCTACCTCTTCCATGATGGTCGCGACTGCCACGACTGCTGGGCACCCACGCCCCCTCTCCCTATCAGAGGTTATCCAATTAAGGGTAATCAATGGCCTTGTACATAGCTATAAGGAGGAGGGGGTCATCCCCATCAGGGGTATGGCCCGCCTAGATATTGAGGCAGGAATGCCCCACCATCCACACCACCCTTGAGGGCCACGTAGGGAGATGATGCTCTCCATGCCAACATTCAACTACTTCGGGAGTTTGTCCCCAAAGTTCCTTGACAACTCCCTCCCTTATGCCAATGAAGTAAGGGATACCCAGGCCAACCCTATCGGAGTCCTGCTTCTAGAACTCCCAACGAGGGCCCCCACCAGGCCGTGTTAGCACTGTCACCCAGTTCCCCAAGCCGAAGAGTAGGTAAGCCATGCGCTTGCACCACTGGCTCCAGTCCATCTGACCCGACACCAGCATCGGGCACGAGCAGAAGAAGACGCCCACTATGTGGCATCAACGTCAGTGATGAATGTGGTCCGAGCCACCACTAGTTTGTATCATCAAATCCCTTCATAAGTTGAGCAGGGGCAGTTATACGCCTAACCCAGATTGAGGCCCCAACCGCCCCACGGGCAGGTTTGATCGACTCTCCCGGTCGCCGGCACAGGTGATGGCCACTGCGGACCAATCCGTAGAAGTGCTGCCCAGCGTAGAGGCTCACTCCGCACCACCACTACGGAAGGTGCGGGCCCTCCTTGCTTCCAACCTTGGCTTGAAGGTCTGCCCAAAGCCACCTTCAAAGTAGGCGAGGGTCTTCTTCGTGATAGCCACACTCCATATGGGGGTCTCTCCTGTGCTCACTACACTAGGTACGGGGTCACTCCCTTTGTCGTGGACCGCGAGTATGGTGACTTTGCATGTCCAGTCACTCGCCAACATGGAGGTCCTCCCTGTGTCCCTTTCAACATTTGTCTCGGTGCTCATCGCACCCTTGCTTCTTCAGGTGGAAACTTTCTCCGCCCCAGCACTAGTACAGCCGAAGGACCCCATGTTAGGAATCAGCCCTGCCCTGAAGAACCATCTAGGGGTAGGAGAGAAGGCCACTATCACTGCAAGAGGAATCTTGGGAAAGGTCAGAAGGGGATTAGACCCGTCCGCTTCTCAAACTCTGAGGCAGAGTATGATTCAGCACAGGATCCCTCTTCTTATTCCCCCGAGTCAAGGGTTAGGGTAGGAACGAGGCGCATCAGCCTCGTGCTCCCGGAATGTGAGGTCTGTAGGATCCCTATTTCCCTTAGAAGGTATATTCAGTAGTAAAAGACTCTGGTATGTCTCTAGGGGCCGACCACGTAATCTCCACCATCATCACCGAGAGCACCCTCTACCTTAGAGCTATTTTGGGGGTCAATGATGGAAAATTTGGGGTGTAACCCACCCCCGACAGATGCTACTGCTGTGTCAGAAGCTCTGGTCACCGGTCCATCCTATTGTGACATGGTGGCTAGGCCACTGCAGTCCTCAGAGGACAGCCCAAGATTCGGTGTCCAATCAGCCCGCTCTCCATATTCTCCACCGGCCAGCCTACCATCCCAGCGGCCCACCTCAGCACCACTACTGGTTCCTCAGCCACCCTCAGTTGACGAGTGGGGCAATCAGAGTCCAGAATCTGAATCTAAGCCAGGGGCTTCTGGACCATCCTCATGATGGGCCACTTCACCAAGGAGTTTTGGTCGGTTGCGGGATCGAACATTGATACTCCAAAATCTCTCACCCTGGAAGAGTTTAAATGTTTCCGCCAGACCCTCTGGGCGACTCACCTTTGTCTTTTCCACCGATAGGTGACTTATCCTAGGATCCAAGAGAACCTAGAAGACATCGTCAAACAATGCTGTCTGGTTGACCTGGTCACACTCCCTACGGTCTGACACCCTGAGTCACTTGGCCACCATAGGGCCCTCCAGCAACAATGCATTCAGAGTTTCCAAGTACTCCGCAAAGTTGTCGAGGGGGCCACCCCCCACGTACAAGTTCGTGGATGGGGGAATTACGCTGCCCTCCTCTTCAGTTTGATTCACCGGTAGCCTGAATCCCTTGGAAGTAGTGATGACATGACCTCAGGAAGAGTGGCATTCAACATGATTGATCTGACAAGAGAGTTGAATGAGTTGGGACTTCTCAATGGGGGCGCCACCCCTGAGGACGTGCTGCCGTTGGACCCATCAGGGAGAATTACTCATCAGCAAAGGAACCTCCTAGGTCTCCCTCCACCCACCGAAGCATTGGTATTGATCCGGAATGTCAGTAAAGGCAAAGAGCATGTTGGTTCTGTTAATCACTCCAACCCATCGGCCTCAGTGTGGAAGACGGAAAAGGACCCCGAGAAGGCCATGTTGTGCCAGCAGCTTGCCAAGAAGAAGAAGTTAGTCGATGAACTTCTGGCTGAATGACTTACAGAGCGGTGACCCAACTATGGTGACCCTAGGACAAGGCAGTAGGGGTAGAAACAATTACCTTTTAACGATATTCTCCCAGGAAACCCTGATCATGCTGTATTTGCTGACAGGGTAGAAGCCTAAGCCCATGGTAAGAGGGCGCGGTATGTCATGCCAAACCCTCCTGAACGACGGGACCACCTAGGGAACCCCGTCTGGGCTCCTCTATTCGTCCCAAGGGTCACTCCACCAGCTTCTCCATGAGCTGCTAAACTCAGATACCGCATTGAAGAGCCTGGAAATGTGCTCGTGGTTTTGGATCCTCATCAGGACCGAGACCCCTATCTAGATGATCCAATGGTGGCTCTCATTTTCTGCCTTGAGGCTTTGAAAATGCGATAGGTGGATGTCCCGCTTGATGGAAAACCATACCTGGGTGGATGACATGACAGCACCCCCTGGATTCGGCAATCCCACTTTCTCCCCCTTTAATGGGATGGGGGACCCACCGTAGCACCTGGTCCACTTCAACTCGAGGTTTGAGCCTATGTTAGGGACCCCAACGTAGCAGGATGCCACCAAGCTCTTTTTCTTTGTTCTGACGCTGGAGGGGCCGACATTCGTTTGGTACAGCCAGCTCCCAGTTGGATCTGTGACTAGCTGGGAGGTCCTTCACAGGGAATTCCTTTAACAGTTCAGCTCTACCACCTAGAAGACGAACATTTCAGACTATTTCAGGTGCAAGAAAAGGAATGACGAGCGGGTCGCAGACTTTATCACCCAGTGGAAGGGACTCACATACTCCCTTTACATGCCACTAACTCAGGAGGAATTACTGACAATGTGTGTAGGGAATTTAAAGATGGAACTGGTTCCCTCCCTGATCACTCAGAATTATCCCGGAGGGTTTCGAGACTTCTCGGATAAGGCCCAACACCTCGAGGAAGCTCTACAACAGGTTGGCCAGGCATGTCTGCCGCCTCTTATAATCCTAGCAAGGAGAGCTGCCAGAGCTGAGCCCACCACCATGGCCTAGATAGATGCCCCCAGGCAGCTAGAATTGCTACCAGTGGAGCCAGCTCCACAGCCCCGTAGAGGCCCTCCACAGTGGGCACATTTTCTATTCTAGCAGTGCCCGTCCCAGAATCGGCAGGCACCCCCACTTAATGTTTCGCTACCACCTAGGTGGGATAATCAAGTTTTCCCCCTCGGTAGGCTCCTCTAGACCCCCATCAAGGTCAATCTCCTAGAGGACCCTTTTCGGACAAAAGATATCAGACCTACTCATTCGAAGAGGCTTAGGTCCCCGGCTACTTCCGCAGGGCCTTAGAGTAGAGAATCGTACGACTACCTTAGTGCCAGAAGCCGGAAGAGGCACATCTCACTGATCACCCCAACTACTGCCCTTATCACCGGATCCTGGGGCACACCATCAAGCAATGCTATGTGTTCAAGGACTGGCTCCAAGACCAGATTAACAACAACATAGTTAGGTTGGGACCAGCCCCGGCACAAGTGGTGGGTGTCTTTGTGAGATCAGACAGCATTAGGGACGGCCAAGGCAAGTGGCAGCAGGTTCCTGACCGCGGATCCCAGAAGTATAATGACTAGATGGCTCGCAGGATGGTCGCGCATTCCCATGGCATTATTCGTGCACGCCTAAATTAGCTGAAGCCTTCAGAAGATGCGGCCATGAATTTTGCATCATCATCTCAGTCGGCCTCTTCCCAGAAGAGCAAGCATCGATGGTGCAAGAAGAAGCAACGCGCCCTGCCAATGCCATTGTTGTCCCGCACTCTCGGTGACTTCATGCCCCTAGAGATGAGCATCCCTCCCAGAATCCACCCATTGGTGGATGATTCGTCAAGTGATAGCCAAGGGTGCACTTTGTTTAACACCGTCGAGATGGTAAATCACTATATGGCTCTCGACGAGAGGGAGTGCCAGAAAAGCCTCCACGATGTCCCCAGCCAACGCCAATGTCGGTGGAACCATGGCCATATGAGTCACCAGGGCACGTCAGTTGGAACTTCCAACCAGGCCGTGCATGCCGCTGAAACCAGACAGCAAGCCCAGTGTAGAACTTAGCACGCGCAGCCACTTCATTCGGTGTTGATAGGTCCACCTCCACCACCATTTGTGCTCCTGGATCAGGCGGAGCCACTTCGAATTTATCAAAACTATCTTAGCCCTGCTAAAAGCTGACCTCAGTCTCTCGGTCCTCATCTGGTGGCTACCCTCTGAGCCTGAACTAATGAGTAGCGGGGCGTCCCTAGTACCAGTTAGCTACCGGTCCAGCCGGCAGGGTCCACCATTCCTTCCATCACAGAGCGGCATCCTGTAAGTAGAAGTTCATTCCAGGCACAGAAGTATGATGTTCTGAAGCACCTCTCTATCATCCTAGCAAGGCTCTTCATCCTTAAAGCCCTTCTCCTATCGCCAGATATGCATGAAGCACTCTCCGAAGCTTTAAGGAGCCCCCTTTAGTTTGAGACAGAGATAGAAACTACAGAGGCCTTCCATGCTTAAGTAGTTGAGGAAACCAAATTCTAGGCAGTTATCTTGTTCTCTGGTGAAGATGAAGTCTCTCCCATACAGGGGCACATCTTCCCATTGTACATCATCGGCCAATTCAACGGTGTGGAGATTCACCGTTGTCTCTTTGACATCGGCTCCGGGATCAACCTTATCCCAAAACAGACACTACAGAAGATAGAGCTATCCAAAGATGACCTGACTCCCTCTGATTTAAGGATCCAGGGATATGACAGGACAGAGTAGAAATTGGCTGGAAAAATCCACCTGAAGACCCAGTTCAGTGGCCTAGTTGCCAATACTGAATTCATGGTTGTCTCCCAGGACTCCACATACAATTCATAGATGGGTAGGCCATGGATCCATCTACACGTGGCGGTCCCCTCATCATATCACCAATGCCTCAAGTACTCCCTTAATGGTCGAGTAGGCGTAATCCAAGGTGATGCATATCCTTTCGCCTCTTGTGAATCCCGCTACTTGGATGTTGATTATTATAAGAGCAAGGATAAGAAAGTTCAAGCAAGCGAAGTTGAGCCCGTTGCCACTACGATCGACCCTTGGGCAGACCTGAATAACCAGGCTCTAGTGATCCCAGAGCCTCCCACTCCCGTCAGGTATTAAGACGTCCGGCTCATGGAAACAGCAGTACGTCATACTTGTCTATTTTATCGAGCTGGAATAAGTCAGTTCTGGTCAACGCGCCACTACTGTTTTGATATCATCAAGTTTGGCCCCTTGGGCCGGAGACCAGATGGGATCAGGTCAACAACCTTCATAGCCATGGTCTCAGCAGTGCTGAAGTACCCAGATGCAATGACCATGGCTGCACAAGCTGGTAGCAGCCTCCCACCAGGGTTTGGTAGCTTAGAATAAGCTTCCCTCACAGAATATCTCTCCATAAGTGGAGAAGAAGATATGGAGGATGCTCCCCCTACTTTTGAGGAAGGTGTCTCAGCAACAGTTGACGATTTAGTATAGGTGAACCTTGGTAGTGAGGCAGATTCGAGACCCACATTGATCAGCACCGCTATGTCCCCTGAGGAGCAGCATCGATACATGGAATTCCTCAAATAGAACCGTGATATATTCACCTGAAGTTATGATGAGATGCTAGTACTTGATCCTCAAGTGGTCGTCCACTGCCTCGGTCTCCCAGCTAATCATCATGGGTTCAAGTAGCCTCCTAGAAAGATGCATCCATCTCACGGTTCCATGGTTGAGGATGAAGTTGACAAGATCATCAAATCCAACTTCATCAAGGAGGTCTAGTACTCCAAGTGGTTAGCCAACATTGTGCTAGTCAGAAAGAAAAATAGGCAGATCATTTTCTGCATCAACTTCCATGATCTCAACTGTCACTGTCCGAAGGATGATTTTCCCCTTCTAGTGAAAGAATTGTTGATTGATTCTACAGTAGGGTACCAACCCCTCTCCTTCATGGACAACTACTCTGGATATAATCAGATCCAGATGGCCCACGAGGATGAGTATTATACAACTTTTAGGGCACCCCAAGGTATTTTCTGTTACCAGGTTATTCCCTTTGGCCTGAAGAATGCCGGTGCCACCTATCAGTGGTCCATGCATCGCATATTCAAGCCAAATCTAGGAACATTGGTGGAATTCTATGTGGATGACCTGGTGGTCAAATCTCGCCAGTTCCAGGACCATCTCGAGGACCTTGAGAAAGTGTTCGGTTTCCTCCATTCTCTCCACTTGAAGATGAACCCGTTGAAGTGTTCCTTTGGGGTCACATCTGGTAAGTTTCTTGGATTTCTCGTTCGATACCGGGGCATCAAGAATGACCCAGATAAGATCAAGGAAATCAACTAGATGCCTCCCCCAAGTAATATTCAGGATCTTCGGGGTCTCCAAGGCCACTTAGCATACATACACCGATTCATTGCGAATCTAGCCGGCAAGTGTAAGCCCTTTTCTTGACTCATGAATAAGGGCACTACTTATGAGTGTAATGAGGAGTGTCAAACCTCCTTCGAATAAATTAAGCAATATCTGCTCCAGCCTCCGGTCATGATGCCACCCATCTCCAGGAATCTGTTGATTCTCTATGTCACCACCCTGGAACGATCCTTGGGCACCCTTCTCACCCAAAAGAACAATGAGGGGATGGATAACAGCCTCTACTACCTCAGTCATATGCTCCTCAACACAGAGACTAGATACTCCCCCATAGAGAAGAGCTGTCTCACACTCGTATTTTCTGTGCAAAAACTACAGCATTACCTACAGCACCACAAGGTACAGCTGGTCTCCTAGGTAGACCCTTTGAAGTACATTCTGAGCCGTCCCATATTGACTAGCTGACTAGCACGGTGGGTAGTGATCCTCCAGCAGTTCGACATTAGTTTTTTGCCCCAGATGTCCATCAAGGGGCAGGCATTGGAAGACTTTCTAGCTACCCATCAAACCTCTGTGGACCAGTCCCTAGACCTAGATTTTCCTGATGAAGCAATCCTATCAGTTGATCGAGCAGTCCCATGTTAGAAGATGCAATTTGATGGCACCTCTCGGAGCCCCACCGGTAGGAGACTCAATGATCCTAGGATCAATAGAGTGGGCTTGGGTATCGTCTTTGTCACCCCAGAGCAATCTGTTATTCCATACTCATTCCTGTTATCAGAGGGATGCACCAACAATGAGGCAGAGTATCAAGCCCTCATCACTGGTCTCGAACTTTCCCTTGAGATCGACGTGCCCCATTTTCATGTGAAAGGGGATTTCGGGCTGGTCATCAAACAAGTGAATGGAGACTATGTTTTCAAGAAGCCAGAACTCATACCATTGTTAGAACGCACTCTCTAGCTAATAGCCCAGTTCCCTTCTCGACCAGAGGTTATCCATGTCCCTCGGTCACAGAATGGTCGAGCATATGCTTTGGCCAGCCCGGCCACATCACTTGCAGAGCCCAAACCAGATGATTTGATTATCCACGTGGTGCACTAAAGAGTCATTTCTCCTATCAACCCAAAGGATGATGACAACCCGTAGATAAACCATCTTACCACTGGTGCCCCTAGGTCAGGAACCCTGAGTTCTCCAGATGAGGTAATCTAAGTAGTTGCTGATTGGAGGACACCCTTGGTTGAATACCTCCAACATGGTAATCTCCTGTCAGACCGGGCCGAGCTTGAGCGAATTTGACGTCGTGCATACACTTCAGAGTGGTCCCAGCTTTGAGCAGATTCTCTATAAATGTGGATTTGATGGTGTTCTCCTCTGTTTCCTTCAAGGAGTCGAGATTCCATAGGTCATGCAAGAGGTTCATGCTGGTTCTTGTGGTTCTCATCAGGCCAAGCTGAAACTGTCTGACCAAATTCAGAGACTAGGGTATTTTTGGCCCTCCATGATCCATGACTGCATCGATTTCGCCAAAAGGTGCCATGCGTGCCAAGTTCATTCTAACTTTGTGCATCGGCCACCAGATCCTCTCCATACCACCAAGTACTCTTGGCCCTTTGCAGTCTGGGGGTTAGAAGTTGTGGGACCATACCCACTGGCAACGGCTCGCCAATGCTGATTTATCTTGACCGCTACAGATTTCTTTTCCAAGTGGGTGGAGGAAATTCTACTAAAGGAATTTATGGCATGTTCTATCATCGACTTCATGAGTTCTAATATCATCTATTGATTTGGGGTACCTTATGCTATCCTCACCAATAACGGCACCAACTTCCGAGCAGTCGAGCTGAATAAATTGTACGCCAAGCACAACATTCGCTCCAACCATACATACTACTATCACGTGCAGGAAAATGGATAGATTGAGGCGTTCAATAAAACCCTCTCTAACATTTTGTAGAAAATGGTTGGTCAGAACAAGAAAAGTTGGTCGGATAAGCTCCTCAACGCCCTCTGGTCTTATCGGATGATGGCCCGTAATTCCACCTAGGTGATCCCATATTCCCTGGTGTATGGAATGGAGGTCATCCTACCCATTGAGATTCAATTTCCCTCATTGCGCATAGTGGTCAGCAAGTGACGGATAGGGTGGCTGAAATCCGTCTAGCATAATTGGAAGCACTGGATGAGAATAGGCTTCGTGCCTTGCACAACCTAGAGAGGAACCAGAGTAGGATGGCTCAAGCTTTCAACAAGAACTTTCGCCTCTGCTCTATCCTGCAAGGTTACTTGGTATTGGCCCTCAGAGCGCCAATGATCCCTAGTAGGACACCACCCAAGTTGGATCCCAAATGGGAAGGGCCTTTTATTGTTCATAAGGTTTATCCCAATGGTGTGTATTCCCTGGTGACCATGTATGGTGAACGTATAACTCCTCCCACCAATTCTAAGTTCCTCAAGCAGTACTTCACCTGAACCCCTGTGGTCCCACATGACCCTAAACTACATCGGGTCCTGCATGACCCTAAACTGCATTTGGTCCTGCATGACCTTAAATTGTGTTTGGTACTACATTCGGGCCCCTATGGTCCCGTATGACCCTAAACTACATCAGGTCCTACATGACCCTAAACTGCATTTGGTCCTGCATGACCTCAAACTACGTTTGGTCCTACATTTGGGCCCCTTTGGTCCCGCATGACCCTAAACTGCATCGGGTCCTGCGTGACCCTAAACTGCATTTGGTCCTGCATGACCTCAAACTGCGTTTGGACTTACATTCAGGCCCCTGTGGTCTCGCATGACCATAAACTGCACACTCATCCCGCATGATGTTAAACCGCAAGCTATTCATTCCTCCCTGACCGAGGCCCAGCCTCAGGCCCCTTGGCCTTTTTCAGGCCCCCGGACCAGGTTCTCTCTTATGGGGTTGTGCGGTGTGGTATGGGATTATGTCCTCATTCACGTCGGGTTTCTCACCATGTCGTACACATCCCCGGATGAGATACCTTATCCCCTCCTCGTCCCGCATGATGTTAAACTGCAAGCTGTTCAGGCCTCCCTAGCCGAGGCCTATCCTCAGGCCCCTCGGCCTTTTTTGAAGCCCTGGCCCAGGTTCTCTCTTATGGGGTTGTGCAGTGTGGTATGGGATTATGTCCTCATTCACATCGGGTTGCTCATTGTGCCTTACACATCCCCAGATGAGACACCGTATCCCCTCCTCGTCCCACATGACGTTAAACTACAAGTTGTTTAGGCCTCCCTGACCGTGGCCCATCCTCTGACCCCTCGGCTTTTTTCAGCCCCCCAACCCCAGTTATTCATGGATTGTACAGTGTGGTGTGAGATTATGTCCTCATTCACGTCGGGTTGTTCTCCATGCCATGCACCCCCCCCCCCTTTGATAGGATATCTTACCCATGGGTGTCTTCCAAAACTACGTGTGGCTTTATTCTCATTCTTATGGGATACATAGGACCGCCTGAACATCTAGATTTCAGGTCCAGCCCCATATCCTAAGAGGTCTCCCTAATCCCCCGATCACCTAGGCCCCTTGGAATGTCCCTCTCTATGAGGGGGATACACAGGTGTGATACAGGGTTTTTGGCACCATTCTCCCTTCTCCTGGGAATCTGCCATCTCTTGGTTCCTCTCGAGTTGAGTCCCTCGACCCCTTGTAGTGGTCCGTCAAAGTGTGCAGAGTACTCTGTTCTAAACCTGGAGTGTTGGATTCAACTTAGGAAAGTTCATTCCACTTTTCAAGCTTCATGTCTCCCTTCATTTGGGCCCCCGTTATCTTTAACACCTGAAGGATCCCCCAAGAACGGCATGGATACCACACCTAAGGGATCTCCTACCATTATGGGCCAACACCCCAGAATGTTTTAGAAAACAAATTGATACAAATCCCATGTTGCAAACATTCTCAGTGGTCGATGCTCATTTGTCTGTCCCCGTTTTAGGCTAATGAGACAGGATGTTGTGTTGCGAACATGGTCAGCAGTAATCCTCCATTGTCACGCCATCCCCTTTAGGCCTTGAATGTTGGTTGCATGATTCACATTATGTTCCACCCCATCATTTCCAGGTGGAATCTCGACACTCTTGGAATTATCCCTCAGTGCACCTTCGCACGTCACAAGGAGAAAAAGCTGCAATACAATGTCTCTCGGGGCTCTTGTGATCCAAGTGCTAAGACTATAGGCTGGGATCTTCATTAAGGGCAATGTGCAGCTCGATCCTCATCCCCATGGGATACGTGGTATCACCCGAACATCATGCTTCCGGGTTCATCTTAGATAGGATCTAGTCTCTCCTTCCCTCTATGGAGGACATCACGTTGGGTGTCGTTCATTTACCATACCATTTGTCAATGCCTGTACGCGGATTGATTATTGTGGTGATGCCAGGAATCTTTACCTTAGGTCGATTGCTCCACAAAAGAAAAACCATTCACCTTAAAGGACAAACAAGATACATAAAATGTCATTTCTTTTGGTGCGAGGGCTAGACCCGCACACCCCTTTCATCCTTTTCACTGGTACCTTACCATGTCGTTCCACCCTCTAAGAACTACATATGGCTTGATTCTCATTCTCATGAGATATGTAGGAGCACCTGGGAACTCCCCTGTGGGCCCAGCCTAACTTTCGGGTTCGGTTCCTTGACCTGAGCACTTCCCCAGAGAACACATGGTATGTGGGGCTCATTCCCTCATTCACGTCGGTTTTCGTAACCACCTAACCATGTGTCTCGTGCTCTCCTTAACCATTTTGGGTCCGAGTTCTAAGACCTTAAACTAAGAACCTTTCCAGAACTACGTGCAGCTTGATTCCCATTATTATGGGATAAGTAGGAACGCCCAGACACTTCGTCTCGGGTCCAGCCCTAGAAATCACAAGTCCATCCCCGCCTCACTTTCGGCCATTTGTCCTGAATTCTCGGGGAATTTTGTAATTTTCCTCGAACCAATTCAGGATGCCCCATAATGACATTGGGAAGAAACAGTTACCTCACCAGAGAGGTCCTATCTAAAATGAGGAATGAACCATGACCAGATTCATGTGCCTGCCTAATGCATTTCCACCATGGTGGCGTAATCTTGGGAGTGTTGGATTCCATGCGAACAAACCACCACTGCTTTCCACGCTTCGCGTGCCCCTTTATTTAGATCTTCATTCTCTTTCATGTTTGATGGGACCCCTTAACAGTATGGATGCCCAACCTATGGTCCGCCTGCTGTCCTAGTCCAATGTTCCTGAAGACTGGTCATGTTTGGAGGGACCCCCTAACAGTATGGATTCTTGACCTATGGTTCGCCTGCTGTCATGGGCCAACATTCTGGAAGAATGATCGACGATATTTGAGTTAGGACTTGTGTTGCGAACATGGTCAGTGGCCAGCCCTCATTTGTTGTCCCCATTTCAGGCTAATGCGATATGGATGCTGCATTTCTGCCATGGTCAACATCTATCCTCCATCGTCACACCCCTCCCATAGTGCTCCAAATTTGGGTAACTTGATTCACCTTTTTCATCTCCCTATGTTTAGATTGATTCCAATGCCTCTGGCATTGCCTCGCTCGTGCACTAGAGCATGTTGGGAAGATGATACATCAATCGTTCTGAGGTCCTTTGCCTTTGGTTGGGCCTCCCTCGTCTCCTCGAGAATCTGGGTTCGAATTTCAAATGCCTGAAGCCTAGTTGACGCCCCCATAGTCGAACGAAGTGGTAGTATGAGCTTCCTTTGTTTGTCACAGACCACGTGAGATTAGGGATGGATTTCCATTTATTTCAGGATTATGGTTAATCATGTTAATCCAGAGGGATGAGTATGTAAAGAAAAGGGGAAAGTAAGTAAGTTTGTATATACATAGAGTTCGAAAGAATAGAAAGAAGTAAAGTGGTACAAGTGTATGGGTGTGGCCAAAATATGGCCCCTAAGTGTCGGCTTCTGGGATAGACCTCTCCAAAGCTGCCACCTTTTGGCTAGTGTCCTCCAAGACTGCCTCCCGTCCCCTGAGAACTCTTTCTTCCTCAGCAGTTGTGAAGTGTAGCTCATTGGCCCTGGCCTATACCTGCACCTATTTAGCTTGGAGCTCGGTCACCTGACGACTCGCTTCTATGAGTTGATCTTGAGAATCCTCTATTTGGGCTCTCAACTACTCCACAATCTTAGAGAAAGTTTCAATGAAAACCTCCTGCTTCTTAACCTATTCATTGAGGCGTCGGACCTCCTACTCTGCCCTTAGAAATTCCCAGGTACTCCCTGACTCCTCCTAGTACCGAATGATGTCGGCGTGCTGGCTACTCTCCTGCATCTTCTTGGCCATGTACTTGCGGACCGTCAGATAAATATGTTGAGCATCCACCCCTCCATCACACAGGAAGTGCAACCAGGTGTGGAGGGACGCCATCCGCTTCAGCCATTCCCCCTGGGGCTGATTGAGAAAACACCGGATGCACATCCATCCCTTGTGTCGTGTCATCCGACTCTCCTCGACCACTTTTGAATCTGAATCGTCAAATTCTTTGGGATCAATAGGCTGGTAGATAGGGAAGATAGCCAATAGGGTGGCAGTAGGGTCTTCCTCAGAGAGCCCTCCCAGGGGAATAGGGTCCTCAGCATCTGGGTGACCCTCCTCTCTCCCCTCAGTCCTGGTGGTGCTCGCGTCGATTTCCAACCCTACCCTGACGGCAGCGCCACTGGTGCTCACTGCTCCCTGCTCACTAATTGTCAGAGCCAACTCAGTTTGGGGGGAATATTCTGGATGGGGTGGCATGATTTCCATCAGCATCTCAGCAACCCGACGAGCCTCCAGTGCCATGATCACTGTACAGACAAGGAGCACCCTGATTAGTTGAATCCTCTGAAAGTGAGTACCAGTATTAAGGAAAGGAACTTATAGGAACCCAAGGAATCAGCCTCCAGTGCTTTGGCCATTATGGGAGCTATCATGGCGGGGGATCCCTCAGCACTTGTCAGCTCGATAACGAGCATCGGTGCCCCGCCTTATCCTATTGATGCTTCCTCCCCTTCTTCGGCCGAAGATGCTTGGTCAACATCAATTCACTCCTCAGTAAGATAAGAAAGGTGGTTTAAGGGTTGCAAAAGAAAGAAAGTACAAGAGTAAATGAGGGTTGAAGCATACCTCGAGCAGCTCGGTCATGTCCATATCGGAGCTGGCGATCTTACCGCTCTCCTGGAGACTCCCTTGGTAGAATTCCCCCTACGACCCTTAACCTTCGGGCTCCCCTTATCCTTCTCTTTCTCCTTCACTTTCCCCTTATCCTTCTACTTCCTCTCCTGTCTCCCCATCCTCTGACTCCTCATCGCTGTCATCTTCCCCCGGTGACATTCTTTCCGGATCATGCTCCTGGCCGAGCGTCACTTTCACCAAGAGAGGTGGCTCCACATGCCAACCCCATTGACGTGCGTATGTGTCCATGGTCGTTAGGTATGCATGTCATTGGTGGAATTTCACTTTTTTGGCAACCCAGACAATCCCGAATTCTGGAAATTGGATCATGTCTCGCACTATCTTCTTCCAGAGAGATTCAGTACTCATTGACTACGGTAGGGTTATCCAGGCCGACCACAGTGTAGGGAAGACGGCATCCTGGGAAGATTGAAGAAAATATCTTATTTTCTTCCCAGGAAGTTCTCTGGATGCTTCGCGGGACCCTCCTCCTCTAGGAAATGAAGGTGCGACCACGCCATGCGATGCCCCCACTCTTGAGGTCTTAGCCTATGCAAGCCCTATTACCTGGGGCGCTTCTGGTTCTCCTCTCCTAGCGGCACCCCGCCTGCTCTCTCACCATCGAGGTTCCGCATCGACAACTTTGAGATACCGAACTCGCTTCTGTAGAATCCCCTCAGGGTATGCTATGGTCCAATGTTCAGCATACTCGGTCGAGAGGCCATCGTCGACTCTGGTAGGAGGAAGAGTGATGATGTCACCAGATCCGTAGGTTGTGAACATCATCCATAGTTGACAAAGAACACAGGGATACTTCTCCTCCCATACGTCTATGTAAACTTTCTTTGGCATTCACTGGAGGCATCCGAATTGCCTGGAGAACTTGTATGGAAAGTAAGGCTCGCAAAAAATCTTCCCATCAATCTGGACCACAAGAACCCTACCTTTGATGCTTTGGAAGTATTCTTTCTTCTCCAGTGATCCTCGTCCATTATCTATCAACTGACTGGTTTGGGTGGGAAATGGGCTGAAGGTGAAGTTGGTGTGGTTACCAATCCTGATCTGTACCCTCTCCTCATTGAGCGTCATCGGCATGAGCCTAGAAATATTTTTTAGAGAGGGTTGCAGGCCGTCGCCTGGGGGACGGATGGCATTCGGGAAGGTGTACCCACCGCAATGAGCTGCAACCCAGCCGTGGAATATCTGGAAGGGGCCACACACTCTCCTAGGTGATCCCCCTCTCGAGATGCATCCCGCAATGGCATACATCCGGGCCAGCACGGGAACCCCCAGGTTGAACCTCTTATTCGCAGCTATGATGTCCGCCATCACTAGAGTCATTGGACGGACGCCCATCCTTGCATCTCGCACTGGAAAGAGCCACCTTCTCAGGAATGTGGACAAGAATCCAGCGTACCATATGTTTCGGTATCAGGCTTTGTTGATGTTTTAGACCCGTGATTGGTATTACCCCGCCTCGAGGATCCTCCAATAGGATCTACTCTTTCTCCTCTGAATCGCAGTTGGACAACATTTCCCCCGACCTGGCATCTTAACCTCCGAGTCCTTCTCTAGGAACAGGCTGAACCATTCCTTGTAGGCGATGTCCTTCAAGAAGTCCTTGACCTTCAACTTCTCCTTGGCCAACTCCAGTAGGTTCCACGTCAGTATGGGGGTTCGAGACCTATCACCCCAAGTGTTCATCGGCGGGAGGAACTCATCGTATTGATGGCCCTCCAAAGGGATGACTCCGATGCAGTGGATGTCCCATAGGTTGATTATGACTTATCCATGGTGAAGGTGTAATGTGTTGGTATCAGGGGACCATCGGGTGAACAACTCCGGACCGAGCTCAGGCTGCCGATAGAAGTGGAACTGTTATGTCCAGACCACCTCGAACAGGCCAATATGCCGCAGCTCGGCCCCGAATTGATCGCATGTGTGGCGAACCCAGTACACCAAGGCCCACTCGCTGGTGAAGTTGCCTCCAGACCGCAGATCCCAGTCCTGCAGCCAACCCTTGATCTCATCGGTGATACTCTGACGAAAAGTGCTTACGTAGAGGGTCGGTGAGCTCTCCGCAACAGGGTCACCCCCTGAAATGGTCCTGGTCTTGGGATTGAGGACATAGACATCCATGTGCCTATTTTCTCTGGCGGGGTGGTCATTGTTGGTGATGTTGTATCGAGGAAGGTCGTCTTCACGGGTCACCCATGACCGCGGGGTGTCAACCTCGAAACTCGGCAGAAGGACCTCCTCTAGAATGTCAAAGTTCCACATCGGTAGATTTTCAAAAAGGGAAAACTCTTTCTGGGTAGGGGTGAGCATGTTTAAGAGGGTGTAGTTATTGGAAACAACACTCTTGGCATCGTGGAATTCTAGGTTCCCAGCCATTTCATCCCCACAAGCGGCATCTTCAACCTCATCAACCCGATTTGCAGTCATCTTATTTCAACTAAGTGTTTCAGGATTTGGCGCGAATTATGAAGGCCTGGCATGGAATTAGGGATTCTAGCGCATAAAATTTGCAGTCTTCATGAAATTTCAGGCCATTATGTGAAAAGTCCAGAGTTTGCGCGTAAAAAATCTCACCAAATGTCGGTGGAATTACGCATTGTCGAGCAATTTTTCATGCAGGAGCAAAGGAAATCTCGCACACGAGAGCTCAAGCCTATCACGTGAGAAACATCATACAAAGCATGGGACCCTAATCTGCTTTTATAGGCGATACATGGGTTTTTCTCCCTATTCCAAAATCTTATTCTGCACGTGGATGAGTTTTGTGCGTAGGGTCCCACAAAGCCCTGCATGTCGGCATTTCCCTCGATATCCAATCATTGTGACCTCTCGCCAATATAATTTTGAGGGGGGGAAATTGTAGATGCCGAAAAGTGCTTAAGTCCCAGAGGAAGTTCTAAAACAAAAAAGAGAAGTCATATTTGGACCCGGAAGCTTGGTCTGGAGGGCCCAGAAGTGGTGCGCGAAAAAAGGGAGAAGTGTGTGAAAAAACATGTCCCGCGTGGAACGTCTCGGGATTCGTGAAGGTTCTCAGCACCGGAATGAAATAATTTCATGCCCATGCCCCGCACGGTTGATATTTCACTCCGCTGAATCGGTCGTGCAAATATTGCCTGAAATCCTAAATTTCACGCCGCCGCGTGCCTATAAATAGAAGGAGACCCCCTTCCTTTTCGGGGCTGAAGAATTTGAACCGATTCTCGTGTGCGTAATTGGAATTCCACGTGCGTGCAATATGGCCTTCAGGTATGGTTATTTTTCGTGCCAAGTATCCCTGGGATCCGCCTTCGAGCGAGATCCCCTCGGCTTAGACTAAACTCCAAACCCTTCGGGGTATTCCCCTTGTGCTCAAGCCCTTCCGGGGCATGAAATTCGGTTAAGCCGCGCGCAATACTTCCTTTTCACGTACACCCCTTTATTTGTGCGGAATCCTTTCTCTTGCATGAAATTCATCCTAGCCGCGCACAATACCTTGGCCCCCTATTTCATGCAAGGAACACTGATTCCGTGTCAGCCCAGGCCTTTTCACGTCAGGCCCCTTTTTTCGTGCAAGCCCCGAGAGTTGCGTGCAATCCCCGGGGCCCTTCACCTCGGTACTCCCCGGGCAACCCCCTTGCACGGGTTCCTGATGCCCTTCTCCCAGGTGCCATTAGTAGGTGTCCTATGCACCTCAGGCATCTGCATCATGCATGGTTTCCCCGCGCGACCTTCCAGGCTTGTACGAAGTAACTTCAAACTCCCTTGGACAATCCTTCCTGTTGTGTTGCTTCGCCTCATGCTTCTTCACATAGGCACGCTAATGGCTATTGCTTTTGTGCATAGCCACACTAACGTGGACCCCTCGATGGTTCGCTCCATGAAACCCCCTTAGCACGACCTTGCCAGTACCTTCCCTCCCACAAGGAGAAAAGGGTACCGGTTATGTAAGTCCTGGTGGTGCGGGGGAAACCCACCTCATCCGAGCTGCAGGACGTTAAACTGCCAAGCACCTCATCCTCAACACATGACATTAAACTGTGATCTGACCCCGTGCCTCGCACGTAGGGTCCCCCCGCCTTGGACATTCTCCACGCTCACTCGTCTCCATGGGTATGAGATCATCCCTCATGGGGGGTGATTTATTGGAGTGGTATTTGTTCGCGGGAAAGGGAAGCCACCTTGGTGTAAGACACTACCTTTCCCTCCAGGAGGCAACACCCCTTCTCCTCCTCACTTACTCGGTGCCAAGGCCAATGGAGGGCGTGATAGTGAATGATGCCCGTCCTCTCTTACTGGATGCCAAATCCTTCTCCAGTTGTGATTTTTCACCCTCGGGCCTCCATCCTGGAGTAAGCCCCGACACCATGGGCCGCTTAACACATAATCTACTTTTCACTTCCCACGGATGCACCCTTCACGACGTGATCGTCAGGTCTCTGCTACCTCTTTTTTCTCACACTGAGCATGACTCCCATGATCTTAGCGTGAGCACCGACCATGACACTACCTTGGGACATCTCAAAGCATAAGCCCCAACCATCCTGAACTACGGGGACTTTGATTTGTGCTAAGGTATGGTATGTAGGAAGCCTCCACGAGGTTTAAGCCCCACTACCTTGGGTCGTCTCAGAGCGTAATACCCAACCATTCTAAACTACGGGGACTTTGATCAGTGCTAAGGCAAGGTACGTAGGAAGCATCCATAAGGTTCAAGAACCACTACATTGGTCCGTCTCAGATCGTAATCCCAAACCATTCTGAACTACAAGGACTTTGATCTGTGCTAAGGCATGGTACATAGGAAGCCTCCATGAGGTTTAAGCCCCACTACCTTGGGCCATCTCAGAGCGTAATATCCAACCATGTGAACTACAAGGACTTTGATCCATGCTAAGGCATGGTACGTAGGAAGCCTCCATGAGGTTCAATCCCCACCACCTTGGGTCGTCTCAGAGCGTAAGCCCCAACCATCTCGAACTATGGGGACTTTGATCCATGCTAAGGCTTGGTACGTAGGAAGCCTCCATGAGGTTTAAGCACCACCACCTTGGGTCGTCTCAGAGTATAATCCCCAACCATCCCAAACTACAGGGACTTTGATCTATGCTAAGGCATGGTACGTAGGAAGCCTCCACGAGGTTCAAGCCCCACCTCCTTGGGCCGTTTCAGAGCATAAGCCCCAACGATCCCGAACTACGGGGACTTTGATCCATGATAAGGTATGGTATGTAGGAAGCCTCCACGAGGTTTAGGTCCCACCACCTTGGGCCATCTCAGAGCGTAAGCCCCAACCATCCCGAACTACAGGGACTTTGATCCATGCTAAGGCATGGTACGTAGGAAACCTCCACGAGGTTCAAGCCCGACCACTTTGGGTCATCTTAGAGCATAATCCCCAACCATCCCAAACTATGGGTACTTTGATCCGTGATAATGCATGGTATATAGGAAGCCTCTACGAGGTTCAAGACCCACCACCTTGGGTCGTCTCAGAGCGTAAGCCCCAACCATCCCGAACTATCGGCACTTTGATCCGTGCTAAGGCGTGGTACGTAGGAAGACTCCATAAGGTTCAATCCTCACAAACCATTGGCCCCGACCGTCCTTGTGTTGGTGTGCCAAGCCCCAATCCACCTGGACCCCAGGTCTCTCTTCATGTCAGTTCACTGACTCCACTTTGGGCCGTCTCAGAGCGTAAGCCCCAAATGCCCCCCGTCCCACATGACGTCAAACTAAACTCCATCTCGAACTATGAAGAATTTTATTCCCTACCATGGGGATACGTAGGATGCCACCACGAGGCTCAATCCCATCACTCGTCTCTCATCCTGATCTCTCCCTCGAGCTCATGTGTCTCGGGAAGTTCATGCCCTAACCTGCAGGTTCCACTTCCTCTGGGTCCCATCCGCGCGTCCATTTTCACGGGTCACCTCTTCAAGTGTCCCATCATATCATAAAACTACGTAGACTTTGATTCCCTACCACAGGGATACATAGGAAGTCTCTTCAGGACCCAAGCCCAAAGCCACTATCCATCCTGATTCTTACCTGGGCTACCACATCCTGGTGGGATCATGCCACTTCATTCCGTTCCACAACATTCGTGAAGCCACCCACGTGCTGGCCCCAACATCAGTGTTCCCTCCAGGGGGTTCTTCAATATGATCCACTCTAGATAGTGTTCCGATCAGTCTGATTTGTCTCCACTGGATGTTAAACTTTCGGCATACCCCGTGTTTAACATGGGAAGCTGAGGAAAACCTCAGATACATGCCTATGGCATGCAAATTCCCCGCGTTCGATGTGGGATGCCTCAGGCTTCTGCACCCTTGAGAATCCCTATGATAAGGGATAGAAGAAATACATGCCAATCCCCAGCATCAAGACATGCCAATGATGCCCCAACGCAACTAATCTCCTAACTGAATGTTGCTGCCCTGACCAGACTCCTTGGAAGGTCCTCACAAAAGCAGCATAATTAACTGGTGTCCATGAAGATATGGCACCTGAAAGAGGTTCACGATCTATGTTTTAAATATATGAGGGAGACCCGGACTAGGTGACGAGCTCTGAGGGGGAATCCATGAAAGGAAGAACGGACATCCCAACACCCCGTTTCGATCAAGGAGCAGACGTCCCTGGGTAAGGAGAGGATGCCGCCCGCCTTTGGAAAGTAGGAATGTGGGGCAACAGCAGTGCGTCCTCTGCATGACAGATGTGCGCACCCTGAAAAAAGTGTCGAAAACAGTTACTTTCTTCTATGTGTTGAATGAATAGTATTTCCAGTAAATGACAAATGATGAATAGTGTTTTCAGAATACGCTTAATAGAATTATGAATACTTTAATGAATATTTCTTTCAAATAAATATTTTAATATTATTTCAAGATAAGAATCTAAAAAGAATATAAATTTACATAAATAAACTCAAAATAAAATCATTAGTAAAACAAACAAGGGTATTTGTGATCATCAAAATCATTAATATTTATAGAGTATTGTTGAGACAATACATGCCCAATAATTTTGTGGTCATATAATCAAGATTCGGAATTCTAGATCTCATAACATTTGGTTTCTCAAAAGGAAAATCATTTCATTCATCATTAACATGTTTCCTTCAGGTTCCATCCATTGTATAAAACCCAAAAAGAATAGCGTGAGAGGCAAAAATCATACAAGGAAAAGAAAATATTCAAGGGGAATTACTTTCAATATCTAACATATTGGTATCATCCTAGATTAAAAATGATCATTACCAAAATTCAACTATTGTAACCTATTGTTAAATTTATCCTTAGGTACATCCATAGACATACCTTAGAAATATCTCTAGGGATCACTCTAAATATTTCGCAACCTAGTTTCCAAAGGTTAACTAAAAATTTACACTGATACCAACTATAATGACCCAAGCATGGAGTACATGAATATTAAATCTTTTTAGATGAATATTCCTTAAATTTTACAATCACACACATAAGGATAAAAATATTTTAGTGCCTTCAGAAACTTGTAATACATTCTTCTATCTTGTGAAATATCTGCAACATCTCCCATAAAGATATTCCCATTTAGTACTCCTACTCAAAATATTACTTTATAACCTAAGGAATGGAAACATAAGAAAGTGTAATATAATATGCTCAGTAAGGGTAAACAAAAAAACATGAAAATAATATTTTAAAAACATGAAAATATATTTTGAAAATCATACCATGTATAACATATATCAAAATTATGAGTCATGGAATAAATATTGGTAATTAATAATAAATAAATCATAAAGGAATTAGAAACATGATAAAATAGAATTGGCATAAAACATAGAATTTTTTAGAACACATATACATATACAATAATTTCTATATTATCCAAGTCTCATTTCCAAGACCATAATAGTGGACAAATTTTATTATTGAATCATATTTACTTGTCATTCTAGCCCTGTATTTCTGAACCAGATTTACTTATCATTACAGCCCTATATTACAGAACCATATTTACTTGTCCTTCTAGTCATATCTATATTGTGAGATATAAATATTTACCCAATGAATTAGAGGAATATATAGGTCCCACCCCTCATATAATGAAATCATTATTTTTTGTTCCACAAAAATATAAATCATTCATCATAGCATAACCCAAGGAATAAAATGGGTTTCACAAACATCATTCCATTATAACATAATCTATGAAAAATAAATGGATTTCATAAATATAATTACATCAGAAACATATTCAAACCATAGGAATAATAGTTATATTATACTTGAAACATATCCTTATTAAATAGTGTCATCTTATATGGAAAAAAATTGATAAAACACTTGAAATTAATTCTTGAGAAAAATATCCTTTCTTTTTCAAAAACATTTTCTTTTATTAAAATGCAGCACAATTTTAAAATAAAATAATTTATTTGAAAATAAACTTGAAAATTATAATGGGAGATTAATTTAAATAATGTGTTATGAAATCATAAAAATCCATTCATGTCATATAATTTAAAAAACATTCTTCTCGTAGTTTTGCTGGAAAAGTCAAAAAGTACCTCGTATCAAAAATGAAAAAAAATTATTTTCATACTATTTAATAAAAATTTAATAATTGGTAAAAATGACATTAAAAATACATATTATAATAGTAAACCATTTTATGAAATCATTTTTAGAAACCATGGACATGGATGAAAAATAAACTCCAGTAAATACTTACGTAAAAACAATCTCGACTAATAATGAGATTCCAAAATTATCCCTTACCTTGGGTTTTTTATCCTTTGTATATATATAAACCTCATTTATAATGATTTAAATGATGTATTGGACTTTTTATAGAATCATAGTCATCATATATGATCATATTATCATCTCTTTATTAGTATCATTATTACTCGTTCATCAAGTATTAACGTCTTTATTTTCTTACGCATGTTTTTTTAGATAAGTTACTCTTCTTAGGTTGTAGTTATATCATTTACAGAATGATATTAGTATAATATATATCATATTTATTCATTAAATTCATTAAATTCATTTATATAATCAAGATTTAATGAATATCATGTAGATTAAATCTCATCGCATCGTGGAGATGGTAGGTCGTACGTACGCACGAGTGATGATATCATTCCCATAATTGTTGAATGGTATTGAATTAGATGGTTTAAAATATTTAATAATCAATATCATGTTATAATAATCATATATATTTATTATTTCTATTATTATAACCATCCAAGTAAGGTGGTGGTGAAAAACATATTACACCATGGCGTGGAGACGGTAAGCCATACATACGCACGTGTGGCAATTTTGTTTTTCATAAGATGGATATAAGGTGGAATATGGTTGGTCCATAACCATAATAACATATCATCATATAATTTCTACTGGATTTATTAATTTATAATATAAATAACTCATTAATAGGAAGTATAAGAAGAAATAATTTGAAATAATCGGTAGAGGACATTACCTCTTCTTCGACATGCTCCCTCTAAATATCCTCTTAGATGCACTAGAGTTGGTATTTTGAGAAGAAAAAAACCTATATAATGTAACTAGGGAATTTTATAAGGGAAATGGGCTGGGGATTTCTGATCCTGAATGCTTAAAGTGAAGTGAATTAGTGAGGGAGGAGGTTCCCTTTTATAATTGAGGTGAGGGGAACCTTGGGAATCTCCAAAAATATTAATTTATAATAAAATAAAAATCCATCCAAAAGCCTCAAAAATGTCTTAGTTTAGAAGATGAGATGATATAAGGTTGTAATATCATCAACCAATAATTTTTATACCCATTTTTATTTCATTTTAAAACTTATCATTTCAATTAACCATTAGTTATTCTATTTTTATTTTACCTAAGGTAACCAATTGTTCAATATGAAAATAGTGTAATTTTTTACTTATTTGATGTCAATTTTACCATAAATGAATAACTTCGAAAATTTTAGACTATATAATAATAATTATATATTTTTTTAAAATGTTTTATGATTTTTAAATAATTTAATAATATATAATTTTGAAAAACAAAATGGCCTTTCAAGCCTAGTATTTAGGCCACTTGCTCTTAGGCCTTCGAGCTATGTAATGGGTCTCCCTATACCCAGTCAAAAGAGGTCTTTGATTTAATAATAAAATTATGCTTCAGCCTCGACCTTTTAAAAAAATAGTTTCAATTTTGACACTATTCAATTTATTGATTTTTTAAAATATCAAGATAATATGTAATACTGGAACCAAATATTTTATTATATCCCTAAGGGGTCAATATTATCTATAAAATTCATTTTAAATTTTAATTATCTCAAATTATATGTATTTTAATATTTTTAATAACATTTATTAGATATTTACCTTAATAAAATAATTATAACATCAGTTTTTTTTAAGATTTAATACACATATTTGTTAAAAAAATTAAAAATAAAATACTATGATGAATATAAATATTTTTAATTTTATAGTAATATTTATAGTAAAATATATCTTCTGTATAATCCTAAATTAAAAAATTTATATTTATTAAAACATAAATGTGACAACATTAATATAACTCTAAATAAAATATTATAAGTGTCAGAATCTTCTTCATATGGCTCCAAATGGTAAATAACTTGACCCTTGGATGATTATGGTCGATATATACTATACCAATAATATTTGGTCAAGTTTTTTTGTCTTCTAATGGTTATTATAATTTTAATAAAAATAATTTTATTAATTTTCCATCAATTAAATAATTTTTGCATCATCAATGTATAAGCCATTAATGTGATTATTTATTTCCTAAAATTTACAAATAAATAATCATGATAAAGAAAAACATTTTAACTTTCAAATAAGTATTTATAGTCTAATTTATCATCTGTGTAACCTTATTTTAAAAATTATTAACTTATTAAAATTTTAGTAATACATATTTAACTTTTCTTTAAATAAAATATATTAAATGTCATAATCTCATCCAAGTGACTTAAAAGGGAATAATTTTGACCCAAGTATGGTTGAGGTTGAAAATAACTCATCCAATTATATTATTACAAGGTTTATGGTAATTTTATAATATTATATTGACTCATAATTACCTAATTTACCTTTTTACCGTAATAATAGAAATTACTGAAGTTATTATTCATAATGCCTAAAAATAAAAGAATGTTATTTAAATAATTTGGAACCACTGATTCCAAATATGGAATACATTTTTAAAAATTCAAAACACATAAGCTTTATTAATTAATTTAAAATTAATCTCATTGTCGGAATGAAAAATGGGTTTTAAAAGTTAAAACATTACAAAAGATTGAAATTTTTTTACATCAAAATTCAATGTAAAATCAATGTCAATGAGATAAATTATATTGAATGATAAAAATATATTCTATTTATACTTTAAAACCATTAAATAATTTAATTTAACCATATAAATTATTTTGACGAAAAAAATTTGTTTCAAATTAAAATTTAGTGTATTTTTACTATTCATCAAAATTTGAAAGTTATCAGAAAAATATCAAAAATTAATCCAAAGTAAATTTTTATATCCTGATTCCAAATAAAATGTTTATGTTGTTAAATATAATATATAAAAGTCTCAAAAACAAGTTTTAAAATGGGTGTGCCATCAAAAGGTGGCAAAGATGCATTTTTTGAAAATTATTTCTTTTATACAAAAAATTGAATTTGTTTTTATATCATTTCTAGAAAATATATAAGATGAATTTTAAAAATTATATTGAATGTATTAAATATATATTACATTAATAAATTCCATAAATAGTGGTTTTACTATTTTATAAACTCACTTATTTTCATTTAAATAGTTTTTTAGAAGAAAGTTAATATTGTTCATACCTACCAATATAATGACTAGGTTATAAGGTAACATAATAATATTTAGTTTTTCAATTAAACTTGGTCTTGCATGAAATAAATTCAATCAAAATAACTTGAAATTTTATATAGCACAATCCAAGCATAGTGTTGCATATACCGAAATCTAAGCTGATGTTGTGTATTTCACAAGCTTATCTTGGTGTAGAGTACAACACAACACATCAAAGAAATTGAAATATATATATTTTTTAAAAATATCTAGTTTTTACAGCCTCTGTCTTTTAAACTCCCCATCATTGGATCTTTTCCCTTTAATGGATCCCTAGTCATGAAATCTTTACAAGAATTTAGATGCTCATATAGGGTGTGAGTAATAAACCTAGTAGGACACCACTAATGAATCCTTAATATAAGTGAACATAATATAGAATAGTTTATGTCATGAAACAATTAAATTCTCAAATAAACATACATCCACACATGTTTTGAGTCTTCATGTGCTAACCAAGCCACCATGAACCCCAACCCCACATGCTTCGGCTCGATGTCAGTAATGATATTGAATCTATCAACCAAGTGTGTCTCTTTAATAAATATAGAAAACAACACCCTAATAGTGGTCATTATTAGGAAGAAAAAAAACCATCCTAATGGTGGTCATTATCAGGAACACTAGACACCTTACCCTAATAGTGATCATTATCTGGAACTCGGCATGCCCCACCCTAGGGGTTGTCATTATCCTTGAATGGTGGTAAGTCCCACTTGACATGCTTGACATAAATGGATATCACATAGCCCCTACTTTTAATTATCCCACTTAGACCTATTAATGATGGATTATAAACCCATACTTGGTATACTCCCACATTAACAACATGGTTGTGATCCAACCCATACCATAAAATTATCTATCTGCATGCCATCACACTCCATTTATAAGGGGTTATCTATCAATAACTGAACAACCTAGTCATCTTGACACCAGCAGAAAGGTTCCATAGGATATTAAATACCATAAAAAATATGTATCATAGAGTGGAATAATAATTCATGTCAATAAAAATTATCAAGATGATGAACACATCCATATGATCACATTCAAGAAAGGTTTCAAGGCCACTCACACACACACATACAAACACATAACAAGCATGGGTTATCAAGAATAAATAAACATGTCATGAAAATATCATATACAATTCCCTAAATGGTAGGGAACTTTATACCTCAATCATAACTATGTCAAACATCAAGATTTTTCAAGAGTGTCATCACCTAAACCACATCAATGTATTAGTCAGTTCAATCTGATCACCAAGGATTCCTAGAACTGATTCCAAATATTTTATTTCCAAAATAAATAAAAATACCACATGTGATTACACTTTCTCTCTCTTAGATAATTTTTAAATTATTGATTTAAGCCATAATATGTGTTAATAATTTCTTTATTATAGAATAATTATAAATTCAGGATGCGATGATATTCTTTCTCTCTAGAATAATCTGATATAAGCATGTGGTAATTCTTTATTATTATTCTTCGATAAAAACCAGTTTATTACCATTTAATAATTACCTATCATTTTTTCAAAATCTTAAAATATCTCATATTTTAAATTAAAAAAGAAAATGATACTTGGAATTTATCCCTTAGAAACATTTCTCCAATATAAAAATACCATTTAATTCATTTTTTATGAAGATCTTGAAATCAAAGTGTTTAAAATTATCTAAATAGGTGTTAGAAATCATAATGAGTCGTAATAAATCAATTACCACGATTTTTGGATTATAAATTCATCAAATTTCATTACAGAACTAAGATGGAAGAAGAAAATGAAAAAATTGGGAAAAAATACTACTCTTATATAGAAATGGGCGCTGTATAAGGGTAACTAGATTTTACCCTTATGTAGGTCAAAACCTCAAGCATACTCTTATGTAGCATCAGGTTACCCTTATGAAACCTAAGAAAATTAAGAGTTTCCTTTTACACAGAGAGGGTATTACCCTTATATATCCTTTGTAAACAAGGAGTTACCATTACGTGAATTTGGAAAGACCCTTATTTGGTACATAGGTTACCCTATGCACCCTTTGGAAACTTAGGGATAGCCTTATGAAACCTATTAATAAGAGATCTACCCTTATGAATCTTTTGAAAATTCAGGGTACCATTACATAACCCTTGAAACCAAGGGGTTACCCATATATAATCCTTAAAAATTCTATATTACCTTTACAAAACACCTTAAAACCTTCTTGTATTTAGGAAAAATACTTCTACCTTTAAATATTCCCTATACCATATGTAAGGGTAGAAAATAAATTGAAATTTTTTAATTTTTCACAAAAATATATTATAAATTATATCAAAAATGGGGTTTTATAACATTTTAAAACCAATAATGTTATGATATCCATCTCAAATATATAGTACCACAAATTCATATATCTCTTTCAAAGTGATTCATTATTTCAATCATGATGTTGAAGATCGATGGTGGGAAGAACATCACCAATTTTCTAGAAACTTCATCAGACCAATAACATTACTAGATATTTATTTGAAAAAGAAAAAAATCTTAATTATTGAGTTTTAATATTCTTTCACAATATATAGTATATGTTCATAGGTATAAAATCTTGAATTAGGATATGGAATTAATGTAATTTTAAACCATTTAACTTCAAGTAATTCATCAAAATAATATTATTGGTATTTATTTAACACCCCTATGGAATTATTACACTATTTAATAAGTTTAAAAACTAAAATATCACTTTTTTTGAAAGAAAGTGAGTCACTAGAGGAATAAAAGTTTCTCTTGTCTTCTTCACTAGGGTTGACTCCTACCTTGCATATATTTAAATCATGTATCATCTAACCTTGAAGTCATATTTGATCTTGACTTGTGAATTTTGTGACACTCCAAAAAAACTATTACATATATTTTTTTCGATTTCCATGAAATGAAGATAATTTATAACATATAAAGACTTAAATATTATAGTTTAAATAAGATTCATATCCTTTTTTAACCAAATTTTTTATGGTTTTTACAGAAACGTTTTACAAAAATAGTGAAAAAAACCTTTACCTTATCAAATTATTATTTGTAAGTTAACAAAAAATGTGACACACATTCTTCTAACTATACAATCAATACTTATTTCTTCGATCTAAAAAATGAATTATATCCATCGAATGTGATTTTTTTAGTGTTTAAACCCAAATTATTGTACATATCTTTTTTATATATGACACACTAATAGTCCTTTAATGTTGTGCCTAGAAAAATTATCATAAACAAAGAAGTCATTTATCATATTAAACAACATGGATCACAACATGAAATAGTATTTTTTTAGAACATCATATATCATAACAACCATATCTAAAATCAATTTTAAATCTTCAATCAATGAAACCAAGTAAATATCAATATCATTACCATGTTTTTTACCCTGAAATAATAATACAGCATAATTTACTTTTACTTCATCCATAACCATAGTGGTGAGTTATAATTAACCAACATAATAAGTTTTATGCTCAGATTTTTCCTGTGTGAATCCAAAGAATTATTTTCATCTTTATAAAATTTGAGATAAATTTTTGTCACATTTCCAAATTCATGATACTCGGGATTAATTTTTCACCATTGAGGATCATCTTCTATTGTCAAAAATTTTTATCTTGAATTTTTTTATTTTTTTATCACATTAAATGAATTTTAGTTTCAAAATATCCATACAGTTATCTAAATCCTATAATGATTGGAAATTATCAAACAATATTTAATGGACTTTATTCATTTTTCATATATCAAGACACATCACACTTAGTACATATTTTAAGTGAATAGTTTTCCTTTCAAAGTAACATGTAGTTATTAGGATGAATTTTATTTTTTATAAATCATAAAAATGGAATATAATTTTTTTTATATTTTTATATTAGATATGAAATCTTATTATAAAACAGTAATATATAATTTAAGAGAGATGGTAGTTTTATAAAACTGGTGTCACTAAATCTATTTCTAACATTTAAATTATATAGTTTTATTACTACTAATAGTTTTAATATTTGGTATATCCATCATATAATTTTGTAACATCCCAATATAGATCATTCATTTTGACTTGAATATCTACATTACCTTTGGTGTGCTTCTATATAATCATTTACTGGAATTTGTGTCAAGTGATTTGGTAGCATGTGGGATGAATTTTACCCTCAATATTTTTTGCAGATAAAAAAATAGAAAAAAATGTTTCAAAATATACATTATAACCATGAAATATATAATAACGGATAAAAAATAAGTTTCACAACATTATAAGAGGTATTGTAGGAAAAATACACATGTTTCATGACTAGAGTATAAAATCCATACACGTAGTTCCTAAATGTAAAACAAAAACTATTCCATCCCATTATGTAAGACTTATCTATACACTAACTCCAAAAGTCCCCTAAATCTCTTATATCTAATATCATATCAACCATCATGTTTCATATCCTTACCCTTACCTAGATCAAAGATAATAGAATTTATATGTACCCTAAGGGGAATATATATAATGTGATTACAACATACTCTATAAGAGATTACCACCCAACCCCACCTAGCTAAAATAAAAAAAAAGTATGAATAGTTGAATAATAAATTAAGAATACAATCAATGAACTTAAATTATCAATTTTTAAAGTAATACTAGGAGAGACAATAAAAACATGTACCTTTAGTGTTTATTTCCACTTTCATACCAAGTTATCATGGAAACTAGCATCATGCATATCTCATAATCCCGATATAATAAGTTAAACATCCTAAGTAGATATACCATGATGGAAAAGAACCATATAAACATCCTCATTGGAATTACCATGATGGAAAAGTACCTAATAACAACATATAATACCCTATTTCACTCCATTTTCAACTATAAATTAATATAACCTCTAAATATATAAGTAAATAGATATCAATATTGATTCATGTTTCGAGTAACCCGTATAATAAAAATATGATAGTACCAACATATACTTACCTTTTTGATATCACCATCACAAACTTATGCATAACAAGAATAATAACATGATGGATAAATCAACTAAAAGAATAACTTTGAGTAAAATCACAATTCATATCATGAAAATAAAATAGTTCCATCCAAATAAATGAAAATAGAAATTAGTATAAATAAAATATTTCTAGAATGAATTCATTTTTTTAATCTCACACTACCCCATAACACTATCAATGTGACCATTGTGAAATTATATGAGAGAGGATGGTTCACCTACTATATACAATATCAAGCACTATTTTAAAGATCATGAGATAAGTGACCAATAATAATAATCTTAAGAAACTTATAAATAAGAAAATTATGAATAATAGAGATCAAGAATTTTATCCATTCACTAAAATGATGGTAGAAATTAGGAAAATAGGTGACCTTACCTTAATCTCTCTAAAAGCTAGGTCCTATAGTACTCTATAAATATATCAGATTTAAGATGGAATCTATGGTGGTATAGAAGAAGAGACGGATAAGGATTTGTTTAGAGAGAGAGCTCTATGGAGTTTTTTTAAGCGACTTATGAAGGAAGATCCTTTATTAATCTTAAAAATAAAGAAAATTGTAATTTTTCCTAAAAATTAAAAAAAACATTTTCCACTCTACTAGGTAACTAGTGGGGAACCACAAGCCCCGAGATACCCACTAAGTACCTTAAACCATACCAGAGACCACTCAATAGTTGTGGAAGTAGCTTATACTCACCCTCTTGGAGGCCACCAGGTATTTGGCAGTACTCACCAATCACCCAATGATCCTCGAGCAAGAAATATACTACCTCGTTTACTTTTAAATATTATTATTTCATTCTATTAACTCTATTTAACATCTAAATAAATAACATATATTTTAATAAAATTATTAACCTTAATAAATTGGGTCATTAAAAAATCACCCACCATCAAGATACTCATCCTTCAGAAGCATTACCGATCTTTCAAAAGAAACAATTCAAGTCATTAGGATCTAACATCTTCCTCCTAGTCCCAAGTTTCTTCTTGAAGATGACCATATTTCTATTCCACCTAATCTATAGGAATAAATTTTCCCCATAATATTTTCTCACTCTATTTAATGATACAAATCAGTTAACCCAAATATAAGCCTTAAACTTACAAATCTATATCATCAAATGAAATAACATGATAAAGATCAAGTATATATCTTCTCAATCTATATACATGGAATATATCATTCATATAACTATATCAAGGAGGTAAATATAATCAATATGTTTTATCCCCTATAAATTTTAGAATTTTAAAATGTTATATGAATTGAGAAGTCAATTTATCATGTTTCCTTATTCATTGGTGGACTAATTGAGGAAAAAATATAGAAATACAAAACCACCAACCTTAAATTCCAAAATACATTTCATGTTGCATATGAATTTTAGTGAATTTGAACAGTAATCAACCATTTTAGGATCAATTTTATTAGATCGATTGTTTCATACACTTATTGAGTCTAATCCATGATGATTCACCAATATTAGTTGACTATAGTGGAGAATAAAAAGGTTTAACATTGTGACATTCAAAAATAGTCATTTGAATAGATGACTAATAATTTTTATTAAAGGAAAAATCCAATAATGATAGGTAATCTTATAAGGGCCACCAAAATCCAATATTAAGGCCTAAATCATGTTCTTGAGAATATGAATAGTCCTATTTGATTGTTTATTGGTGTGAGGATGGTAAGTTGCACCCAATTTTACCCAAGTACCAATAGATCATTGCATCCCATTCCAAATTCAATAAGTGAACCTCATATAATGTATTGAGACAATGATCCCCAATAACCCATAAATATTTACCACTCTCATGTGTATAATATCCCAAATCCATCTATATAAGTGGAGTATCTAGTAGGTAAGAAGTGTGTTTCATTGGTTAAATGATCCACAATTACACATATTATATCCTAAACCTTTGAGGATCTCAGGAAATAGGTCATGAAATCCATTGTGATTTTTTCCTACTTTCATACCAAAATAGGGAGTGGTTGCAACTACAATGTAGGTTACTGGTGTCCATATTTCACTTATTGATAGGTGAGTCATATTTAAACAAATCCTATTATCATTGTTTTCATACCTAGCCAGCAAAATTTACTATGAATATCCTGATATTGAAGGGTTTCTCAAGAACTAATGATACTTATTCAATACAGTAGAAGACATTATAAACCTCAAATCTAATATCACCTTTATATATAAAATTGAAACCATGTATAAATAAAATGAATAACATATACCTCTCACTAAGAAAGGTTGTTAAGACTATCTCCAATAAAGTGTTTGATAAAGATCACTAAGGAATGGTAAAATAAATCTTTCATCCAAGTTTTATCCATGGTATGACCTGAATCTCCCAAACTTTGGGTAGGATTATATACTAATACCATGGCATACTAGTACCTATTTGTAGAAAAGGGAGAAAGAGAAAGATATATTTATAATAATTGGTAGGAGGCTTGGGATTTCTCCAATATCCATCTCAATGTAATCATCCTCCTTATATATCCTGAGAGTATTCTCCTTGAGTATTAATTAATTTACTCATATGTTACATAATATAAAATTAATACATTGGTCATTCATTCACTTTTTATATAAATGAAACATTGATTCTACCAAATATTTAATATTATGAAATTTTTATACTAATAATAGATTAACTTACATGGAAGATCACCTAAATATTAACACTTAACAATTGGTTGCCTCATCAAACATAAGTTCTTGGTAATTGTAGTCTATGATTAACCTGTTATGATTTATCCCTAACTTAAAATATGATAGGCTATAAATGGTTCTATGATATCAATATATCATAAACAATAATATACCCTAAGCAGTGCCTTTAAGATATACAAGAAAAATAATACAATCTACATTTGAATCATAGACAATGTACAATATAACATCCTTATACTATAGAGTATAATATATAATAATATGTATATCATATATACATTAAACTTTAGGGAATAACTTCATTAATCTCCCATGTGCACTAAAGCCTCTTGAAGTTTGTCATTTCAATTTATATTATGACATAAAAAATAACTTATGAAACTATATCCAAAAATCATTTTGAATGTCTTCCAAAACACATTTTAAATGTTATCATCAACATAACCTTTCATCACATCATATATAATACCTTATGAATATCTATCCAAAACTCATTTTGGACAAACTCTAAAACACCTTTTAGAGTAGCTCAAAAAGTTTTGAAAAACTAAATTCTCATTCAGTCAACCAAAAAAGTGTGACTCTATGAGCCTTTATAGCATTGAAAATAAATATGAATTTTTAAGTTCATAAATGTAGTCAAAGTGTAGCCTCTATTGAAGAATTAGTGTTACTTAATCTATAAAGGGATTTTGTGTGACCTTCATCAAACACATGTATCTCTATACCTATATCCACCAGTAATATCATATACAAGTATGAATAATCATAAAATCCCTTTTTCCAAGACATTAAGTAACCATGGGACACAAAGTATGTAAATTCCATATATCCTACTCATACATTCTTGATTCTCTGAGTACATACTAACCAAGTCAATAAATACATCGCATTTCATTAATCTATGTGGATGAGCACATCACATGCCCCTCATACAAATAAATAAAAACATCACATGCACCTTATCTTTGTATGACCATAAAATTTATCAATCTATCTCAATCAAGGGCTTATATGTCATACACATCATATGAGAGGATAAATCTCATCTTGGTTAAGCCTCAACTAATGATATGATTAACAACATACCCAACCACCACTTGATTGGTTGAGCCTCAAGCATTACATAATAAAGGTATCAAAGTATAAAGGTTCTCATACCAAGTATCTTTCCAGCATCTGGTATAGGGATTTAATATTAAACAAGCACCCCTAGTATACCAAGGACATAGTGAATTATAGTCTAAGTCGTATAATGATGGGTCATCCACAACACTCCTTTTGTGCCTCGTGAGCTTATTTTATATCTCTATATGAAATACTACCCACACTAACCATAAATGTTTTTCATAAGATGTAATAATCCATGAAGAACAATTTTAAAGGATAACTCAAAGTCACGCATTGAGAGGTTAACTCTAATTTCACTTTACATAATATATATAGCCAATATAAAAGAATGATAAAGTGAGTATTTTATTTTATATAACATGATACATTTTAAATTATAAAACTAATTTAAGAACACTTAAAAAAACCATACATAAGTTTCCATCAAATAATATCCCATATGATAAAATTTCAGGACCTGCCCCACTAGGAATCCCCCTAGTCCTATAGTGAATATAGGAATAATCCTCGATGCTCAACTCTAATAGAATATAGGTTAGGGACTATCACCATGGGTATAAATCACACAAATGGGAGGCATTACCCTCATAATCTCAAGAAAAAATAAAACTAACCATCAATAAACTCTATAATATAAAATAAACTAAACTTACCAAAATATTTTTAAAGGTCATACAGTATAAATTATTCAAAAAATAAATACTAAAAGATAATTCATATTGTAGTAACCCTGAAAGTAACCCCAAGCTCCAAGATAGTAAGGTCCATCTCGGTTACCAAATTCCTTTCATAAACCTTAAAAAACATTTATATATACAATTGATATATTACATGTAAACTCAGTAGGATCCTCCTCAAGATCTCTTGTAAAAATTTAGAAGAATCATATTAATGATTGAATGGATAAACATCAGAACCAGCATGCACCACATCAAGTCAAATACCACCCAACCACACCAATTATCACTTTCCCAATATCACATCTAAGTGAATTAACATAATAATAAAGTAATATGTCAATAAGATACCATGTAACCACTTTACCAATGATTTTTCACTCTCACACCCCAATGGAAAATGTATCAATATTCCCAGCCCCTCCATATACCCATATATCCACTTTCCACATCACGGTTGTGATCATATTATCATCATCACCACATATTTTGTACGACATCACACCATATCTCATAGTCACAAACACATATCCACAGCCACATACCACATCACCACATTTCAACCACATACCATATACTTTTCAAGGTATGGTATCATGAATATGAATAACATCAACCTCATACCTTCCTCCTATAATGCATAACCAACACCATGTACCACATCTACCACCACATCAACATCTCATCATCATCACATTATCATCACACTATAAATCGCACTCAAACTTATGGATATCGCAGTTATTGCATCATAAATTTAGGTCATCATAGCTGACACGATGTCTAGAAGGGATAGAGGGGAAGAGGTAGTATTCATTCATTTATTCTTTTACCAACCTACATATTTGGAAAAACATTTGGAACTCAAAACATTGGTGCCTTGATAATGTTATCCTACTTGATTATGATGTTCATGAAATTACAAAACAATTTATCCATATATATCCACACATAAGCCCAACCTAAGGTTTTATAACAAAATAGTACTACAATACCCATCACCATCACAGCATGACCACTGCCACAAACCAACAACCACTATCATCTCTATAATGTGAACTAGTCCTACCTCTTCATATCAAACAACCATATTAGTATCAAAAATTCCACATTTAATCACATCATTTTTATATTTATATAATTACCATATATTAACAACATTAAATTCATTATTCCATTTAATTATATATTTAATAACAACCCATTCATTAGTCATCAATCGTATTTATCCCAATCATCACACCTTTCATTTCATCTTTTCATAGTTAATTAAATAGTTACTCCATAGTAAATTCCATCCCATGCTTATTACCATGTTCATAATTACCAATGACATTCCATGTCATTAGGAACCTCTAATACAAACCCTAAAATTCATAACTAACCATCGTACACCCCACATCATGTCACACACCATCAGCCTCCACTAATGAAAGATTATCCCTTATTTCCACATAACCATCCATACCGCCATTCCAAACTATATAAAATCACAACACAACTTCCACATAAATATCTACAACATATTATACCTAACCATGGAAAAAATACCACAAACCTCTACCAAACCTATAATAATCACAGTAATATAAAAAAACCTGCCAACAACAAACATCGGCCAATTCAACCATAGTTATCATCAAATAATATTTTTTATTCATGATTTCATACTCATTAAACAATTTAAGTATAATCATATGAATAAAAAATTTCATATTTCTAAGACAGTAATTCATTACCATATTTAATTGATTAGCACATTTTGGAAGGTGATCCAAACATGTTAACAATCACACTTAAGGGTTTTACAAAAGCAATCAACAACCTAGAATTAGAAACACATATACAGTATCATGGAATCTAGTCAAACTAATATTAATTGTACCTTATACCCCTTAAATTCATTTAGGCCAATTAATTTTGTTTCTTAGGTTAATTCTAAAAATTAAAATTGTGAAAAAAAATAATTTTAACCCCCTAGATGTACCTGAATAAAAAGTGAGAAGTCTTGAATCCCTTAACTCGATACAAATCCTCATGTAACACTAAAATATAATGGAAGAAATAGGGATAAAACATCACAAAACTAAATAGAATCCACCTCAAGAACTAACCATAATGACCCATCATCAAACCATACTCAAAACACTAACCAATCCTAAAGAACTCTCACTATTGTTACCTCTATAAAGAAAGAAACAAAAGAGAAGAGGAATAAAGGGAAGAGTGGGTACCTCAATTCTAGAGATATAGATCTACATTAATCAATAATTTTAAATCCTTATAGAAATGAATAAAAGGAACCAAGGAAGTATTGGGGTCGATTAAGGTTTGACGTAATGAAATAAAAAATCATTTAAAAGAAAACATGACCCCTATTTATAGAGAAAACTCAATGGGACTTCACCAACATATGGTAAACTTAAAAATATTTATAATGTCCTTGTCCAAAGTATGATATGAAATTAAAACCATTCAAAAATTTCATATCTCCCTGGATATCACATTCTTTTCAACCACCTTAAAAGTCAAAATGATTAGCACCATGGTGTGGTCCACCCTCTTCTTTTTAGGAAGGATTCCCTCATTACTCTACATTATGCACCATAGTATATAATTCCCCATTTCAACATCAAAAAATATCTAAATATCAACCAAAACATTTCACTCCCTAAGTAATATCATCCTTAATGATTAATATACTTCACAAAATGGACATCTTTCTTGACCACGTCATGACAGATGTCATGTTGATTCTTAAATAGCTACCCCCACTGGACCTTGATGTGGTAAAATTCATGTTAATACCTAGATAAAAACCATGTCTCCTTTCAAATAACTACCATGGCATAATGATCTCCACACAAACTATTAGAAAAAAGTAGATTTTTCATTGGGGTTTTAATATTAGTTTTTTATAACTAAGTGTAAAACAAACATGGGTAGAGTTTTAGTGAGGGTTATCTAATAAACAATGTTAAAACATAGTTTTTAATATCAATTATTTGATAACTCATATTAAAACCCTACCCATTTCAGTTTTAGAATCAATTTTCAAATAAACATTATTAAAACTTGATTTTTAACGTCATTTATATGATAACCAACATTAAAACCTTTTAAATAATTTAAATACGGTCTTTATTTACCCTAAATTATTTCAAAGATTGATTTTCTAAAACCATAACATTTTTGATTCATGACTTCACTCAATATTATTCATTCAAGTTTATTTCTTCTTCCTTTTGCATCATTTCTCCTCTCTCCTTCATCGTTCAATTTTCTTCCACCACCACTGACTATGTACCGCTCACTGTAGTTTCATTTTGGTTGTATCATTTGAGTTCCACCATCATCATATTTTGATATCTATTTTCAACCATGCTCATATTTTATTTATTAGAATATTAAGTCTATATATCACTATTTTAGATCTCTTAATTATGGATCTTTTTCTAGAATCTTTATTTTTGTAAGATAAATTTTTATTTTTTGTATTTAGAAAATTTCTTAATTTTTTAGTTATAAATTATATTCATATTTTTTTACAAATTCAAATTTTTAGATTATAAATTTTCATGGTTATAATTTGTTTTTATTTATAATTTTTTTGTAATTATAAATTTTTTATTATTATAATTAGTGGTTATAATTTGTTTTTGGTTATAATTGTTTGTATTTATAATTTTTTTATTTATAAATTTCTTTTAGTTACAATTTTATTTGTGGTTAAAATTTATTGTGATTATAAATTGTTTATCTATAAAAAAGTTTTTATTATAATTTTTTTATGGTTATAAATTATATCCATTTTTTGTGTTTATAATTTTTTATTGAATTGTATCTTTTGATTTTTAAAAAATTTCTATGAATTAAATTTTTATTTGTTTATTAATTTAGAATACTTATATCTATAACTCTATATTCTTATATGTTTTATTTTTATATTTTTATATATAATTTTAATTTATATGATTTTAACTTATATATATTTATATATTTACATGTTTATATTTTTTAAATTTATCTATTTATTTATATGTTTATATATATGTGTGTGTGTGTGTGTGTGTGTATGTATGTATGTAAGAACCTGAACCTTATTTTCAGGTATATGACCCTTGTTTGATGATTTTCATGGTTATAAAGTTAAGGGTGATGAATGGGAGAGTCAGGAGAACTTTGAATGAAGTTTTGAGGCAAAGGGTAAGTCGCACGGGCGGCGCACGGTTTGTCTAACCGTGCGTCCAAACCATGCGTGGAGGGTCTGCCGAGGCAGTGGCTAGCGCATGGAAAGCACATGGTTTGTCTAACCGTGTGGCCAAACCGTGCGTGGAGGGTATTTCAAGGTAGTGGCTAACGCACGGTTTGTCTAACAGTGCGAGCAAACCATGCGAGCACTTAAGTGAGATCCTAAAAAAGTGGATCTCACACGTTTTTGCCTCTAAGTGGCTCGTTTTTTCTTCTAACCAACCATACCTCGGGATTTTTCTTCTCCTAAGCTCAAAGAAGGTTCTCCCATTGATCTGGAAGTGATCTGAAGGCTTATATAGGAGAATTGAATCTATATTCTTGAGTTATGTATATGTTCTTTTTCATTCTTGTTTGGTTTCTTAGATCTACTTAGATCTAGTTCTCCTATTCTCTCAGTTTCTTATATCTATGCCCGTTATGGGTAGATCTAAGTGTGTGGATGACAAGTTTGATGAGTTTTGGCCTTGGTCTTGTTAGGAGAAGAGATCTAAGGTAGGTTCTTGGAGAATCAACCTGGTTTTCTTGTGCATTCTTCATTTGTTGGGGTTTTCATCAAAACCTTTGAGGTAAGTGGTTTATGCCTTTCTGTAGAAAGTCTTTGAGTATTTTGTGCAAATTCCACCAATACCCTTGAATGGGGTATTGTGTGTTTCTTGTTTTTTCCTTTTTTTTGGCTTGCTTTACTTATATTTTTGAGTAGAGGATATTGTTTGTGAATAGGGTAATTTTACTGTGCTTTGGATATTTTTCCCATGCATGTTTTGCCTACTTATGACCGTTTGGTCTAGTTTTGCCTGTTAGACTTTTTCCAGTTCCATGCCTAGATGTAGGATGGTGTGACTATTGTTCTTCCATGCTGATATGATGTATAATTCTATCCAAGTAGTTCTTTAGGTTACTTTGTCCATTACGCGATGCGATACTTGCTGACTTTACACAGGGCTATGAGAACCTAGTGTAGTAGACCATAGAGAAAAAAACATAAGGGCTACTCCAGAGTGTCTTTATAATACGATGTGAGACCACAGGGGGGAATTGACGTTGAGTGCTTCCTCAAAGTGTCTGTAGTTTCTCAACGCGGGCCATAGGGGAAAGGAGACGTTGAGTGCTTCTATAGAGTGCCTTTAGTACGATAAGAGACTATAGGGGGAATTGACGGTGAGTGCTTCCCCAGAGACTCTATTATTCAGCTGAACTAGATGGTTGAGACTGTGTGTTCCTCCTAGAGGGTTTCTAGTACTTGTAGTTTGAACCAAAAATGGTTTAGGCTGTGATAACTACCCAGAGGGTTACCTGTTTGTTCTACTTGCTTGAGTGGTTGCTTTCTTGTTTGTACATTATATGCTAGAAATTGTGGATTGTTTGATGCTGAGTACTTTCCTGTTTACTATTTTTTGTACTTTTACCTGCCATATATTCACTGACTATTAATCACAGATCTTCAGGTGGTTGCCTAATGGGATTTTTGTCTCACACCCTCTTTAGGTCATGCTTTTGAGCCCAAATATATTATATTGTTGCGGGTATAGATAAGGGCAAGCACCCTTCTACTTCAGGTTCTTGATTGCACTGGAGATGGAGAGAAAGTGACCAAGCTATGGCTTGCGATGCTGAGGAGTTTATATGATTTCTTTTGTACTTGGGTTTAGTATTGTATTTCAGCATTGTGACTTCTTTTACTACTTTCCTAGACGCATTGTAGCATGCATCATTTATATATTTTGCTCCAGTTGTTTATTTACCAGTATTCCATTGTTTACTATTGTTGGATATTTACTGATTCCACTATTGTATGTATTTGTGTACTTCTGCTGTGTACTATGCCAATGAGGGCATAGTTTCCCCACTACCACACCCAAGGCCCTCGCTGATAATCAGCAGGCATTCGGGTAAATGCGCTTGAGTCCATGTGACCAATCGGGTATGGGGCGCCTCTAGGTGGCTTCCAGAACCGGGACATTACAAAGTGGTATCAGAGGTGTTTATTTTATCTTGATTTACTGTTTGGAGCCTTTAGACAGGGATAGAAAGGAATATGTACTTGGTATTAAGCTGTGTCCGGGAGTAGTTAACACGTGTATAGAGAAAAGTCAATCTACCTCATTAATGCAATTTTATGCTTTTTCAAGTCTATGGTTGACTTGATTTTCACCGTTGGTGACTCACATGTTTTGTTCTGGTTATTATTTAAGTTATTGAGGTTCTATTTCTATCTCAACCCAATGAGATGAGGGTATGTCATCTCATGCATCATATTGGCACTTTCTATAAATCACATGTCATGCATTCTTTCCATCTCATCTAGGATACATTAGCAATTGCATGTTGCTGTGATAGATGTTTTGTAGAATATGCATGCTATTTTGATAGATACCTTGATAAAAATATCTGATTCTTGTTAGAGCATTGATTGTGTAACGTATTGTTTGGATGAATGCCAAACATTGGTTCTTGAGGTGTTATGGGCCCTCTTGGACTAGAATTTGGTGGATCATTACTTGTGTTCCTTGTTATAATTAGTAAAAGATTCCAAACATGATTCTCGGGGAGTATGGGCCCTCATGGATTGGAATTTGGCACATTCAATGTGAATTTTAGTGTTTTTATGGGCTCTGGAGTAGTTTATGAGGCTTACTGTCTGGAAAAACCCAGAATACACGCTGTGTAGTTTTGACTACATGACTTGTGTTCTTCTATTTGGGAAGAAATAGTCTTTCTCTATACACGTAGTGTACTCCTATGTTTCAGCCCTGTTAATCTTGATATGAGGTGTGCGTTTAACCTTGCAGAGTCATTCCACCGAGACATCCTCCGATTGTATGCCAGCCACAAGGCAGTGATCAGACACTAGATATAGATGATCAGGGACCTCTTACAGATCCTCCTGCTATGACAGCCTTGGCACCAGCAGTTATACCAGTTGAAGGCATTGATGCGTAGTTTAGGGAAGGATTTCTAAGGATGATGCAGACATTCCAGGGTGCACTACATCATGCCTCGTCTATGGAAGACTTGACAAGGGTTTTCTAGCAGAAGCATCCTCTCACCTTCATAGGGGAAGGAGGACCTCAGGCTATAGAGTTATGGCTAGAAGCCATGCTAACTATCTTAGAGCATCTGGAGATTCCTCTAGAAAGGCGGGTCAAGATCACAACCTATATGCTATGATAATCCACCAAGAGGTGGTGGGACGTGATCTCACAGGCGGGTCATCACCAGGTTATGGCGTGGGAGGAGTTTTAGTGCATCTTTTATGACTACTTCTATCTGGAGACCTTGAGGTCTGATCGAGCCCAAGAGTTCATGAGTCTAGAATAGGGTACTCTTTTAGTTATAGAGTATTCCTCTCGTTTCACCGAGATTCATCATTTCACACCCCTCTAGGGTGAATATGGGTTGTTCTTGGCAATGAAGTTTGAGGATGGTCTCAGACTGGAGATTCACTCATAGGTGAATATCTTCAGGTTGACCTCCATCGCTTCCATTGCCAACTAGGCACTGATTGCAGAGTGCAATCTGACAGATTCTAGAGATAAGGGTCAGGTTGGTTCTGCTTCCAGAGTTAGTGCCTCACCAGCTGATAGCAGGAAGCGTCGTAGGGAGTCTACGCGTGGGGATCTGAGTCATAGAGACATATCTTCAGGTATCCCAGTGGTATACTACTAGTGTAGAAAGTTTGGGAATATGAGGCTTTAGTTCCAGAGAGACCCGGTGGAGTGCTGATCTTGCTGCAAGATGGGTCACCTTTAGCATTTTTGTCAGGTTTTATCACCAGTAGTTAGTGAAAGGGGTTCTCCCATGACTCCTCATTCAGGAGAAGCTTCGCAAGTTTCTCATCAGTCTGGGAACTGGAGTTCTTCTGGCCATTCGGGCCGAGGTGGAGGTTGAGGCCATGGTGGTTAGTCACCAGTCTATCAGTGACAGCAGAGCAGATCAGATCAGCTCAGAGTGGTTAGGTAGGGCCATAGGGCCATGGTACAGGTCAGACTTTTGTAGTGGAGCAGACCCAGTAGGAGTAGGATCCCAGACCCCCTACAGTTCTAGATACGATTTTAGTAGCCTCAGTTTTATCTTCTGCTCTTTTCGATACAGGGGATTCCCATAGATTTACCTTTTTTTCTGTTGTGGAATTCCTTGATCTATGCATCTTTTCCTTTACCGATATCTTGATGCTATACACACCTTTGGGGGCTAGGACATCTAGTGTACGTCAGTGCAGGGAGTTCCCTCTAGAGGTTGTGGGGTGTCACTTCTTATGGGACCTCTATGTATTAGTGATAATGGGATATGATGTCATCTTTAGGATAGACTAGTTGGTTCCCTTCCAGGCAGTCATCGACTGATATCACCACAGGGTGAGTTTCATATCACCAGAGGGTGGATCTTTTCTTCATAAGGGTTAGTGGGATGTCCAGGCGAGTAGAGTAGGACTTGAGCATCATGGGCTAGGAGGAGTTATAGCCCAGATTTCCAGTCTATATCTGGATGACCAGGGAACTTCGCAGTTAGACCTTCCTCCAGTGGTGGGTCATTTTAGGTATGTCTTTCTAGATGACTTTTCAGGTTTTCCTCCAGAGCGTGAGGTAGACTTTTCTATCAAGATCATTCTAGGAGCGGCACCGATGTCCATTCCTCCTTATAGGATGGATAAACCTGAGTTACAGGAGCTCAAGAAGCAGTTGGAGGAGTTGCAGGGAAAGGGTTTCATCTGACCCAGTACTTATCCCTGGGGTTTTCCTATTCTTTTTGTGAAGAAAGCAGATAGTACCCTTAATCTTTGTGTGGATTATCGGAATCTGAACCAGTTGACGGTCAAGAATCGATATCCTTTGTTGAGGATCGATGATCTCTTTGATCAACTTCGAGGAGACCGAGTGTTATCGAAGATTGAATTGAGGTCCGGTTATCATTAGTTGTGTGTTAGACCATTGGATATACCTCTTACAGCCTTCAAGATCAGGTATGGTCTATACGAGTACTTAGTTATGTTGTTCGATCTCACGAACGCACCAGCAGTTTTCAAGGTGCTGATGAACCGAGTGTTCTATCCTTACTTGGATTCCTTCATGGTTGTCTTCATGGATGATATCTTGGTGTACTCTCACACTCGACACGACCATTCCACACATCTTGAGATCATTTTGAGTACAATGAGAGAGCATCAATTATATGATAAGCTCTCAAAATTCCACTTTTGGATGGACCAGATTCACTTCTTGGGTCACGTTATTTTAGAGACAGGAGTATCAGTAGACCTATAGAAAGTGAGATCTGTAGTTTCCTGGGAGCAGCCGAAGAACATCTTTGAGGTGTGGATTTTTCTAGGGCTGTCTGGATACTATAGACGTTTCATACAGGACTTTTCATGCTTAGTAGCACCGCTAACAGGTATGACCAAGAAGGGTGCGAAGTTCTTATGGTCAGATTCTAGTGAGTCAGCCTTTCAGGAGCTGAAAGGGAGGTTGACTTCAACACCGATACTAGTCTTTCCAGAGCCGGGAAAGAGCTATACTGTTTATTGTGACACTTTAGGTATCGGACTGGGAGTTTTTCTTATATAGGGAGATGGAGTCGTTGCGTACGGATCTCGGTAGTTGAGGCCACATGAGAGAAACTACCCGACGCACAATCTGGAGTTGGCAGCTATTGTTCATGCCTTACAATGTTGGATACATTACTTTCTAGGAGATAATTTTGTTATTTTCACCAACCAAAAAAGTCTCAAGTACATTTTCACTCATCGTGATTTGAATATGAGATAGCGGAGGTGGGTTGAGTACCTACAGTCCTTCGACTTTGAGCGTGCATATACGCCTGGGAAAGGCAACATTGTGGCTGATGTGTTGAGTAGGAGGACTAAAATACAAGTCGTTCAGGAGGCCAGCAGTGAGTGTAAGCTTATGGATCTATTTTCTGAGTTGCATTTGGAGGTGCACGACAGACAAGGGAAGAAATTTCTATCTTCGGTAGTTGTTACCTCTACTCTGCTTGATCGAGTGTGAATGAGGCAGTTATCATATTCTGAAGGCCTAGTCATGTGGGAAAGTGTTTCAGGAGAGGACCCTATTCCTGGATAGACCATAGGTGAGGATGAGATCTTGCGTTTCTAGGGATGCATATGGGTGCCAGCAGATATACTCTAGGAGCTAATGTGGGATTTTCATTCCTCTGTTTGGGCAGTTCATCCTAGAGTCACCAAGATGTATCGTGATCTACACTGCCAGTATTGGTGGCCAGGTATGAAGAGAGATGTTGTTGGTTTCTTCATGAGATGTTCTATGTGTCAGCAGGTGAAGGCAGAACACCAACGACCAGCAGGTCTTTTCCAGTAGTTACCCATTTCTGAGTGGAAGTGGAAAGACGTTGCGATGGACTTCATGATAGGGTTACTGAGATCACCTTGTGGGGATGATGTTGTTTGGGTTGTCATTGATAGGCTTACGAATGTTGCTCACTTCTTGCCGATCAAGGAGACCTTTAGTGTTGATGAGCTAGGATGGTTGTACATCTGATAGATTGTACGTCTACATGGAGTTCCACACTCCATTGTTTTAGACAGGGATACGCGTTTTACTTCTCGGGTTTGGAAGGGGCTTTATAAGGCTTTGGGTACACAGGTACTTTTGAGTACATCATAACATCCCCAGATAAATGGCCAGTCCGAGCATACGATACAGGTGCTTGAGGATATGCTCCGAGCTTGAATTCTTGAATTTGGAGGTTCTTGTGGGAAGAATATACCTCTTTTGGAATTTTCTTACAACAATAGTTTTCAAGAAACTATTCAGACGGCACCTTATGTGGCCTTGTATGGTAGACCATACCTATCACCCTTATGTTGGCTGGAGGCAGGAGAGGCAGCTTTGTTGGGACCTCATCTTGTTCAGGAGACCACAGAGCAAATAGAATTGATTCAGAAGAGGATGGCTACTCCACAGTCTCGAAAGAAGTCTTATGATGATCAGCAGAGATGACCTCTATAGTTCAAGGTCAGGGATCAAGTTTTCCTACATGTAACACCAAGGTTGGGGTACAGAAGGATTAAGAGACCGGGTAAGCTTTCACTGAGGTACGTCGGACCGTTTGAGATGTTAGAAAGAGTTGGACTGGTTGCCTATCAGTTGTAGTTACCTCAAAACTACCGGGCTATGCACGATGTATTCCACGTTTCTCATCTTCGACATTACTTCTCAGACCCATGTCATGTCTTTCAACCTGAGGAGGTTAAGTTAGAGGTGGATGCCTTGTTCGAGGAGCATCATATCCAGATCGTTGATCGAAGTACGAAGGTTCTCTGTGGCCAGTCTGTTCCTCTGGTATGGGTGCTATGGCAGCACGAGCGAGTACAGGACGAGACTTGGGAGAGGTAGGCTGATGTACATTTGTAGTGGCCTAAGTTGTTCGGGGTTTCTTCTTCATCACCTCTTTGTTAGGGAAATTCGGGGATGAATATATTTAAGGGGTTAATTTTGTAAAAACCCAGACCTTCTTTTCAAGTATATGACCCTTGTTTGATGCTTTTCATGGTTATAAAGTTAAGGGTGATGAATGGGAGAGTCGGGAGAACTTTGAATGAAGTTTTGAGGTAAAGTAGAAGTCACACGGGCAGTGCATGGTTTGTCTAACCATGCGGCCAAACCGTGTGTGTAGGGTTTGCCGAGGTAGTGGCTAATGCACGGTTAGCGCACGTTTTGTCTAACCGTGTAGCCAAACTGTGCGTGGAGGGTCTGTCGAGGCAGTGGAAAATGCATGGTTAGCGCATAGTTTGTCTAACTGTGCGAGCAAACCGTGTGGTCACTTAAGTGAGATCCTAAAAAAGTGGATCTCACATGTTTTTGCCTCTAAGTGGCTCATTTTTTCTCCTAAACGGCCATAACTCGGGATTTTGCTTCTCCTAAGTTCAAACAAGGTTCTCCCATTGATCCGGAAGCAATCCGAAGGCTTCTATAGGTTAATAGAAGCTGGATTATTGAGGTATGTAGACGTTCTTCCTCATTCTTATTTGGTTTCTTTGATATACTTAGATATACTTCTCCTATTCTCTCAGTTTCTTCGATCTATGCCTGTTATGGGTAGATCTAAGTGTGTGGATGCAAATTTTAATGAGTTTTGGTCTTGTTCTTGTTAGGAGAAGAGATATAAGGTGGGTTCTTAGAGAATCAACCCGGTTTTCTTGTTTGTTCTTCATTTTTTGGGGTTTTCGTCAAAACCTTTGAGGTAGGTGGTTTGTGCCTTTCTGTAGAAAGTCTTTCATTATTTTGTGCAAATTTCACCAATAACCTTTAATGGGGTATTGCATGTTTCTTGTTTTTCCCTTTTTGTTTTCCTGATTTGCTTATATGCTTGAGTAGAGGATATTGTTTGTGAATAGGGTAATTTTACTGTGATTTGGATGTTTTCCCATGCATTTTTTGCCTGCTTATGACTGGTTGGTCTAGTTTTTCCTGTTAGGATTTTTCCAGTTCCATGCCTAGTTGTATGATGGTGTGACTGTTGTTCTTCCATGTTGAGATATTGTATCATGCTAGCCAAGTAGTTCTTTAGGTTACTTGGGCTATTACATGATGTGATACTTACTGAATTTACATAGGAATGTGAGAATCTAGTGTAGTAGACCATAGGGAGAATGGACGTAAGGGATTCTCTAGAGTGTCTTTATAATACGATGTGAGACCACAGGGGTAATTGATGTTGATTTCTTCTTCAGAGTGTCTGTAGTTTGTCGACGTGGACCACGGGGGGAATGAGATGTTGAGTGCTTCCCCAGAGCGCCTTTAGTATGATACGAGACTATAGGGGGAATTGACGGTAAGTGCTTCCCCAGAGAGTCTATTCTTTAGCTGAACTAGAGGGTTGAGATTGTGTGTGTCTTACAGAGGGTTTCTAGTACTTGTAGGTTGAACCAAAGAGGGGTTAGGATGTGAGAACTACCCAGAGGGTTACCTGTTTGTTCTACTTTCTTGAGTGGCTGCTTCTTGTTTTTACATTATATGCTAGAAATTGTGGATTGTTTGCTGCTGATTACTTTCCTATTTACTATTTTCTGTACTTTTACCTGCCATATATTCACTGACTATTAGGCACAGATCTTCAGGTGGTTTCCTACTGGGATTTTAATCTCACGCCCTATTTGGTTCATGCTTTTGGGCCCAAACAGATTATATTTTTGTAGGTATAGATAAGGGAAAGCACCCTTCTACTTCAGGTTCTTGATTGCACTGGAGCTGGAGAGCAAGGGACCAAGCTATGGCTTGCGATGCTGAGAAGTTTATATTCTTTCTTTTGTAATTTTTTTTAGTACTGTATTTCATAATTGTGACTTGTTTGACTGCTTTACTAAATGCATTGTATCATGCATCATTTATATATTTTTCTCCAGTTGTTTATTTACCAGTATTTTTTTGTTTACTATCATTGGATATTTACTGCTTCTACTATTGTATGTATTTATGTACTTGTGTTGTGTACTCTTCCAATGAGGTAATAGTTTCCCCACTACCACACCCAAGGCCCTCGCTACTATTCAGCATCCTCTGGCGTTCGGGGAAATGCGCTTGAGTCCATGTGACCAACCGGGTATGGGGAACCTCTGGGTGGCTTCTGAAACTAAAACGATACAATATATGTGTGTTTTAATATATTTATAATTTTTATTGTTATTTTATTAAATTAATAGATCATAATTAGGTAAATTCATGGAGAACCAGTGATGAATATTTGAAAGAGGTTGATGATTTCTTGGAATTTTATAAAATAAATCTTAAAAACTGAGTTATAATTTTTTATCTATGTGTTAAGTGTTTGAATATGATAAAGTTAAGTTTTATAGAAATTAAAGACCATCTGATTTTTTACGATTTTAATAATAGTTATACACATTGGATTTGGGATGGTGAAATAAAAGAAAATTCAATATTTAACACTGATGAAGATATTCAGTGTGATGTGAAGGATTGTCTTGATAAATTAATTTATGATATAGCAGTCAAAACCATTGAAAAAATAGAAACTATTGAAAGATTGTATAGAGATTTTGAAAAAACACTATTTATGGGTTATACTAAATTTACAGTGATATTAGTAGTACTAAGATTGGTTGACTTAAAATAAATAAATTTTTAGAGTGATAAAAGTTTTACTAAATTTCTTGAACTTTTGAAAGGGTTACTTCTAGAAGATAACAAGATTCCATATTCTAATTATGGTGCCAAAAAAACTTGTTCCCAATGGGACTAGGTATAATAAAATTTATGGTTGTCCCAATTATTGTGTGCTATATAAAAAATAATATGAAGGTTTATCATAATGTCTCAAATATGGGGAATTATGATATAAAATTTATAGGAGATCCAACTATGATTCATTCTCAAGTGGTAGAATCAAACCTCCTACTAAGGAAATCTGGTATATTCTAATACTTCCCTATTTGAGGTGTTAATTTAAAAATTAAAATTATGAAAATCAACTGAGATAAAATTAAAAGGTGTGGATATCTTATGGAAACTTTATCACCCTACTGATTCACCACAATGGAAGATATTTGATGAAAAAATTCTTTATTTTGGAAAGAAATATAGAAATCTCAGAATATGAATCTTCATAGATGGAAAAAAAATATATCAAGGCCTCAATAACTAAAATAATTCATGGAATGTTATATTGGTAATTTACAACCCTTACCCATAGATATTTATAAATAAAAAATATGTTATGATTAGATTGATGATTTATAGATAAAAATAGCTTGAAAATGATATTAATGTGTATATGTCACCATTGATTGATGATTTTAAATTTCTATGGGGGATGGGTATTAAAATATTTAATTCATAAAAGAAGATTATTTTCTTTTTCTTGTTATGGTAATGTTTATAAAATAATTTTTTACCTTTGGAAACTTATGTGGATATAGCACAAAGGGACATAATTTCTATCTAATTTGTGAAGAAGGGACTTCATATCAAAAATTTCATAATAAGAGAAAGACAGCATACATGGGTCATCATAAATTTTTTCCAATGTAACAACCTCATTGAATATTAAAAAAAGGAATTTAATGATTTACAAGAATATGATTTCCCCCAAATTCTTTGTCAACTGATGAATATTACAAGGTGAAAAATATCAATGTTACGTTTGGTAATACATAAAGTTTAGGTTATCAAAAAATACATGGAAGAAATAGTCCATCTTGTTTTATGAATCTTATTAATATTTTTTTAGGTAAAACATAACATTAATGTTATGAATATTGAAAAAAATATATGTGATAGTTTGATCAAAACATTTTTAAACATAATATAAAATATAAAATATGTATTGAATATATGATTGGGCTTCATATCTATGGTAATACATTTGTAGTTAACTCCCACTATGAATGTAAAAAAACATATTTACCTTTGGATTGTCACACATTAAGAAAGAGTGAAAATATGGATTTATGTAAATTTCTGTATGGTATTAAAGTACCAAGTGGTCATTCCTCAAATGTGAAAAATATAGTATCATTAAAGGATTTGAATTCAATAGGCATGAAATCACATGACTGTTATGCATTAATGCAACAATTACTTCCAGTTAAACTACATGGAATATTAATTATTCCTCTTTTAAGATCTATCATCAGGTTGTTTTACTTTTTAAATTACATATTCAAAAAATTCATGGATCCAAATTTATTAAATTCATTATAGAATGAATATTCCCTAGTACTTTTTAAACTAGAAATGAATTTTCTAAAAAAATTATAATGGTTTATTTGATAACTCATTTTGTTTGAGAGGTAAGGATATGAGGGCTTATATATTTACATTGGATTTATCCTTATGAATGATATAAGAAAATTCAAAAGGTATATGTTAAAAACTACAATAAACAAAAGCCTAAATTGTTCAAAAATATATATCAAAGGAGGTGGTTGAGTTTTGTATTTGTTACTTTAATGAGGTGGAACATGTTGGTCACCCTATATATTAGCTTCTGGTAGACAATAGTAGAGGTAAGGGGATATATGGATTAAAATTAAGGTTAATTACATGTTATTTAGTGTGTAGGAACATTTATACATTTTGAACAACACGGTTGAGGTTCAACCATATATATCATCACATATTAATGGATTGAAGGTATGATATCCAAAAAAAAATAAAAAAATTGATGAATGGTCATAAAAACATTTGTTTCATAGTTTGAAGAGATATTTAACCCTAATTCATCTACATAATAAACCTTGAAATATTTAGTTTTGTATCCATTTTTTAATGTAATCACATGGTTTGGTTTTTAAAGTAATAGTTGCACATTTTACATAAAAAATAGACAATAATTATACTATTAGAAATAGTAGAGTAGTGCTCATTTCTAAAGAAATTAATTTTTTTAGTGAAAATATAAAAACCTAATTTCATCTTCAATGGAATTTTTTATATTTGATGAAGATATATGGGAAATTGATAATACTAAATTTTGAGTACCGATGTTTAAGTGTAATTGGGTTGATATTAACATTGGTTTAAAACATGATAATTATGGATCTACACTTATTGATTAAAAAATATTTAGTTGTAAAGAGGAACCATTAATCATGGTGATGCATGAAAAGTATATATTTTATGTTATTGACTCATTGAATGATTATTGGTCCATTTCGTTACAAGATAAGAATTTAATTTAGGGAATAATGATGTTGATGATGTTGTGGACTTATATGAGGTTTATTTATCTATTACACCATTAATTTAGGATAATAATGATTTTGATGTATACACAATCCATCATATATAAAATGATCGTATATAATGGATATGAGAAAACACACTATCAGTCTCTGAATTATTTAGGTAAATAATTAATTTTTATTGATTTTATGAAACTTACACATATAAAACACCTATTTTTTAACTTGGATATTTAAATATATATATGTTGATCATTTTTGTCATTTTTTTATTGAATTTTATATTCACCAGTTTGAGTTAAACATTTTTTTATTGAATAAGCCTAACATCATTTTTTTCAACTTACACAAGTAAAAAACACAATTTTTTAACTTGGATATTCAAATATATAGATGTTGAACAAGTTTGTTATATTTGAATTAATTTTTAATTTATTTAGTTTTATTTATGTATTTTTTGGTTGAATAAGCCTGGTATTGCTGTTTTTTTATGAAACTTACACATGTAATGACACTATTTTTTACTTGGATATTTATATTTATAAATGTTGATCATTTATTTTATTTTTATATTAATTTATATATTCATAATTTTTAGTTACACATTTTATGGTTGAATAATATTGATGTCATTATTTTATTGGAATATTTCTTTATATTCATTGTTTTTACATATGTAATTTTATTCAGCTGTTTTAGTTAAAAAAATAGATGTAATTTAATTTCTGTTATTAAAAATAATTTTTTACTTCAAATTTATCATTTTATTATAATAAAATATAGTTATAAAAAATTACACTACATTTATCTATTTAAATGATGATCAATGAGGCATTATAACATTAATCAAGGTATGTGTATGTTTTTTCATATTAATTTATCAATAATAATTAAATTATTTAATGAAATTAATTTTCTATTTGTCAAAAATATTTGCAACATTACTGGTGATCCTACTATGTCATATAATTTTTATTCACCATAGAATATGATACCTAAAGTTGGTAGATGTGATATTAGGCATTTACCCAAACATTAACTTTCTTGTGGAGATCAAAGATTGTGAATTTAATTTGGTGATGATAACAAAATAGTTATCTCAATTACAAACCAGTTTAGGATTTGTATAGACATGTAGATACATTTTAAGATTATCATTTTATATCCTTATTAGAGGAGGTTTAACTAGATGATTAAATATCAGTTTTGGGAGTTCGTAATGGTAAAATATCTTAACTAATTTTTTCAATTATTTAAATTTTATATATTTCATATGAATAAAATTTAATATATTCAATTACTAGTAACATTCGACTTTAAAGATATGAAATAAATTAAGAATAGGTGGATTTATTTTACAATAATTAAATGGAGGTATTTTAAAAAAAATGGATTCATTTTATATTTACAAAAAAGAAAAAAATTAAAACTCAGGCCTCAAATATGAGTTTTTAGATATAGAGACATGGGAGAAGTATATTTACAGCCGATGGGACGAAGCCTTTTTGGTGTGAAAATTATTTTATATAAAGTAAATTTATAAAATAAATTTTAAATTACATAATGAATCATTCATTTATTCCTATAAAATTAGTCTCAAGGATATCTCACTAAGAGATCTGGTCATAGAATATATACCCTCATACTTTGTCACATAGAGGGTATCTTTTAATAGAGGAGTGGATGGTTGCTGAAAAGTCTAACGAATTAAGAGATAAATCAAGTAGTGTCTCTAAATAGTTTTAGTATGGCCCTATGAATACCCCCACACTCTAAGAAAAATTTAAAAGGTCAAGGATTAAAAAAAGGTAAATTTCTTACGGATCCATCCAAACAAGTATCTCATAAGATTTTAGGAAAGTGACTATTATTTTTATTGAATATTATTATTTTTTAAATTAATTACACTAATATAACATTTATATATATCATTTTTGGATTTCCATTAGGATTAAACGATGTAGGAGACTTTTATCTCTGAGGGTATGATGAACATTCTAGTAACTAATTTAGGAAAGTAATAACACCTGGGCTGTGTAAGAGGTTATGAGATGAGTGTCAATATTAGAAAAAATTTGATTTTCCTAGTAAGGATTCAAGGGATGAATAGTATTAGGGTGAAATAGATTAATTTATGGATAAGATGTGAGAAATAATTCATTTGATAGATAATCAGATTAAATCATCTAATCATGTTATGTTTATAGAAGTGGTAATTCAGATGTATCATAAGTAGCCTGCCCAACATATCTACCTAGATCCTCCACCTCCAAGTTCAAAACTGACTGTGTTAGTGAGTTTCAATTTGGGTATCCCTAGGTGTATATTGTAGTGTATGTAACTATACATAATATAGGGTATTATGTATATAATAAGCTTATGGAGTCATGTTAGGTAGTAATAATAGTACATGATATTATTTTTCTAATTGTTTCAATGGAATTGCCTATTGAAGAGGTGTCTAGAGTTGGAGATAATATCGGTCATTTAATACTCTACACATTTATCCTTCTTCATCATTTGATATATTAGGTATGTGTTGTTTTTAAATTTTTATTTACTTCTAATTTCATATCACTTGTAATGTTTTTTTACAATTACCTTATATAATAGTATCTAAAATATGATAAATTATATCAAAAGGGATATAAATTTCAAGGACTGACAATTTCAAATACATTTTAGGTTTCTAGTGGAAAAAATAAAATTATCCCTAAATTATTTTATATTGACTGAGTATTATGAGTTTCCTATGACTTTTGAAATATATAGGAGATATTATTCTTTAAGAATATTTAAAAAATATATCAAAAATATTGTTATTGGTGATAATCTATTTGTACTAGTGTTATAGTTTTTTCCATATAAGTAAATTTCAATTTAAATTTTCATTTCTTTAAATAAATATAACTTATAGAAACTTAATTTATCACATATCTAATTAGGTATTTTTGTAATCTTTATATCCAAAACAATAGTACTTCTATTTATGGTTTTATAGATCAAAAATACAATTCAACGACTATGAAATAACTAGAAAGGGATGAAATATTTTTACATATATCAAAAATATTAACAAATACATAGATTAATTATTGGTTTATTCTATTCCTTAATGAGTGATAAGACTTATATAATTATGAAATATTATTCAGTATAATGTAACTAAATTTAAATTTGTTTTAATTTAGTATACATTGGATGTTATGCATATCCGTCCCACATGAATACATGGTATATTGGTTATGCTCTTTATTGGATAGATTTTATAATAATTTTCAAGATTTATTGAATTCATAAGTATTATTATATCTTATTAGTTCATTAATATAAAATGTTTATTATTATATATTATTTTCTAATTAATATATGAAAATAAAAAAGGTCATAGAAAGAGTTTAAGAAGGTTCTCTTCTCAATAAATAATCCAAATAAAGTTTATTATATGAAAGTGAAAGTAGATAAATTTATATAAGTTGATAATTTTTTTGGATATATAGTGTTTATTATATTCAAAGTGTTGTTTCACAACTATAGTTTAATCATCAAGAAGGAAGAGTTGAATGTGACTATTATTCTTTATGATTCGTTTTGAGATTACAATAATATAAAAAACTGTGAATTTTGAAAAGTTCAGTTTCATTACAAATCTTATGTTTTAAAATAATATATTGTATTGTTAACTTATTAGGTTTTTTATGATGTTTAATTATATACAAAAAATAATGTAAACCAACTTAGAATTTTATTTTTATAAAATTTTGTAGGTTTGATTAATATTTATATGTACATCTAAAAGTTTCATGTTTGTGTATTTTTTTATAGAAAATGATGTTTTAAAGCTTCCATTATTTTTTTACCTATTTTTTATTTGTTTATACTATTTTAAACTAATTTTTGTAGCTATAAATAGTGTTATAGGTCTTGGTTTATTTTATTATAAAATATTTAACTAATAATAATTAACTTTTTACATCAAAATAACTTTCAACATCGGTTTTAAAAAATGACCTTGAAAGTCACTATCAATGTGGTAATTATTTAGGCTTTGAATGCTGGTTATGGTAAAAACCAACATTAAAATCCAATTTAAACATCAATTTTTAAAAGAACTAATGTTGACATATCCTTTCAAAATTGGTTTTAAGAATAGTTTATTTTGAAATTCTCTAAATATATCCTCATTTATAGAGATACTTTCAGCATTGATTTTTTTTAAAACTGATGTCGAAAGTCCATATATTTCTATATTTAGTGGGGAGTTCAATGTCTATTTTTATAGTAACCAGTGTTGAAATTAGTTTTAACATTGTTTTTAAATATCTAATGTTAAAAATATTCTTATTACATCAGTTTTATTCACATAAATTTTTAACTAACATTAAAAATTTTAAAAAAGAACATTAAAAGGTTATTTTTTAGTAGTAACGCCATAGTAGAAAACTAAAAAATGGAAATGGAATGATCAATGAGATTATTTAATCCTAAATTAAGATTAAAATCCATAAATTCCAAAAAGGGTGTTATGCCCCTCACCATTTTTCAAAGTAACTCCACCTATTCTCACCCTAGCACCATGACCACCAAAACACCCAACTAAAAATTGGTAGACCAAAACCTGAAATGGCCAACCACTATGCCAATATCTAGGAAATTTCTTACACTAAATCCTCCACCATGGTAATTTTGGACCCTAGATATCCCAAACTCAACCCTCTACTTCTAGACCACCTTCAAAAAAACTCTCGAGACTTAAAAATCCGTGTAAAACACCAAATAATGGTCCAGGAAGAACCTTGTAATTAAATTAGATACACATAAAATATTTATTGTCTCTAAGAATAAAAACCCACCTAGAAGTAAATGTTAACCAACAACCGAAACACTCCCTAGGAGATACCTCTCAAATAAAAACAAAACCATTTCTAAATCATAATACAACATTGAAAATAAATAATCTCAAAAAAAACAACATCAATTCAAATATCTCACCATCAAAGGAATAAAAATTTAAAAATAGATCAGGAAACTGAGTTTGTATCATGATTCATGGTCCTGGAAGGGCCTTGTAAATAAATTAGATATATATCAAATAATTATTTCCCCTAAGAATCAAAACCAACCTATAATTAAACATCATCCAACAACCCAAACACTTCCTAGTAGATACCTCTCAAACAAAAACAAAACCATTTCTAAAGCATAATACAACATTGAAAATAAATAATCTCAAATAAAACAACATAAATTCAAATATCTCACCATCAAAGGAATAAAAATTTAAAAATAGATCATGATACTGAGTGTGCATCATGATTCATGTTCACATATACATTCCTACAAACTAATATGCCTCTATAAAATGTGCTCCAAGGGACTGACTTTCTCATACAACACCTTTTCCTAGAAATACATGAATCTAGACCGGCCACTCCATGGATATAACATCATACTCTACATCCGAATCTCTATAATTAATGACATGGGATTCATTGTAAAGATACCAAAGAAGTTATGACACATCAAAAATATCTTGGATCTAATCCTACTAAGGGGGAGGAGACAACTGATATTCCTCCTCACCAATGTGCTCTAACACCTCAAAAGGACTAATAAATTTGGGAGAAATATTACTCCCTTGGTCAAACCTTCATTTTCAATAATCAGGGGAAGCCCAAAGAACACATGATCTCCAACCTTGAACTCTATAGGTCTCCTCGTCGATTATAAAAATAATTATGATGGTATTACACCACCTTCATCCATTCATGAATCATCTGAACCTTATCACTTATTCTCTATTACACATCTGATCCAAGGAATACTAAGTCCCTAACCACTATCTAGAAAAAAAGATGTATATAATGCTACCAATACAACACCTCAAATAGAGTTATTACAATGTAAGAGTGATAGCTATTATAATAGGAAAACTCAAACAAGTGAAGGTGCTTCACCCATGATCTACCAAAATCTAGAACACAAATACACAACATATCCTCCAACATCTTAATAGTCTACTCTATTTGACCATATTTTTTAGGATGGAAGGTAGTTTTAAGGAATAACTAAGATCCAAAAGTACTTTGAACACCTCTCCATACTCACAAGGTAAAAAAAGGATCTCAATTAAATATGATGATCCTCATTACCCAATAATTCTTAACTATATCATCTATTAGGTCCCAGGGATATGGAATTATTGACTAGCGAGGGTGAATAGCCCTTTAAAAATTACTCAACAAACTATAATTATGATAGTGATTTAAAATTATTAATTATGCAGTGGAAAATGAAACAAAGAACACAAGATGTTTTTTATAGTAGTTTGGATCACCGAGACCTTAGTCTAATCTTCAATATTCTCTAATTAGAGAGAAGAATGGTATTTAATAGTTCATCACTTTCTATGGGGAGTGATAACCCAATTATAGATGACATACCTTTTTCTCACTTGGTAGTATAACCCTTACTAACTTTTTACAAGAGTCACAACCCACCTAAATTTTGTCTAGGAGTCACAACCTAACCTTCCTTTTGGATAATATGAATAACTTGTTCAACATATTTTGTATGGGAAAATCTTAAACTATCTCAATAAGAACAAATAGAAGAGAGAATAAATACAACGATGAAAAACTAGACAGAATTTAGAACATCATAAGAGAAGATGACCTTTAATGTCAAATAAGCTCAAGAAATTCAATCAGTTCAGTAGTGGAGATCAAAAAAATAAAGTCTTTCATGATTAAATCAATGGAATAGTATTCATAGTCTAGATTCATTACTTTACAATGATTTTAATAAAGTTTTACTCTTTTATTTATATATTCATATCAATCATCATTATCAGAAATTTTTTAATAAACTTTGTCATGTTTATTTTATCGCATTTTTTTATTCTCATTGAAATATCTAATTGAGATTAATTAACTTAAATATCTCTTTGATTGTGAAGGCATGTAAAAATGACTAATCACATAAATCCATGTTAGAAAAAAATAATTATTTAAAATATATTTATTACGTGTAATTTGAAATATCATGCCCATACTTAGAGAATATTTTTTCTCATTTATTACTATATATAATAGCTTTAAAACACTTGGGAAGATATCATTAAGATTAAGGATAGTTTTTAAAATTATTAAATAATTAAAATATATCCCACTAAATTACAGTATTAGATAAATAAAAAACTATATAAAATAGTATATAAAATAATTAGTATGAATATTATTATTTGAAAAAATATTTCGGTGATATTTTCTCTATGAAATAATTTTCACATAGTTTTTATAATATATAAATATTTAAAAAAATAATTATATTGTTAAAAATAAATTTAATACACTTATATTAAATCAATTTATAAAAATAATTTTAAAATAGAGAATTTTGTAAAATATAAATTTTAGAAAAATAAGAAAAGGAAAGTACTCACTATGAAACATAATGGCTATGTTAATTTATTTTTGTGGTAGGTATACTAAGCATGTGATGAATTTTTCATGTGGTCGGTACACTAAAATAAATATGCAGTCACTTAAAAAATATTTGTGGTGGGTTATAAATATTAACTCATGGTAGATATAAAAAATGATTCATGGTACCTTTATATAATACTACTGGTATAAAGGTTTTTTGGATTCACTATAGGTACATAAACATTACTTACATGGTGGGTTTGAATACCACTTCCTGGTAGGTTGCTATTTCCTCTGCATGGTTGAATGGTAAAAGCCACTTCTGGTAACTAACTCATGATAAGTAGATATACCTATCATAGTAACTTTAAATATTCTTTAAAATAGGTTTAAATGGGTACCCATGATACTTATATTATTTATTGTGGTAACATAGTATAACTTTAATTCAATATATAGTTGATCCACTCTAACATATGGTTGATATATGATATTTCAACCCATGATCAATTAACTTCAAAGTGTGGTCGATCTAATAGTTATCCTTATTAACTTATGGTTTATCTTAAAATATACCCATTTAAACTCATTATCAATCTTATGATCATTTTATATGGAGAATATAATGTGCAGTCAATTTCCATGTCATGCGGTCAATAGGAAAAGGCACAGTTGCTTAAATAGATTGTTGCAAAATGTATACATTGATGGTAGGTAGTAAAATTTTTAAAATAAAATAAATTTTATGTGTGATTAACCATTTTAATCAAAAAAATCACATATACTCATTAAAATTAAGAAATGGTATTTGAATTTAATAAAACACTAAAACAAATAGAAAAATAAACTCTCGGTTAAAACAATATCCCCATTTTTTTTAAATTATAAAACCAAAACTGAACTTTTAAAATTAAAAAAAATCCCAATATTTTCACCCTTTTGGAAATTTATAAAAAGAAAAAAAATATAAAGAGAACAATAAAAGAATAAAAAATGTTAATAAGGGGATAAATCACCATGAATTCATATAATTTTAATACAGATATATGAACAGTAAAAAATATTATTATGATGTTAAAAACTATATATATATCACGCCTAATTCAACCATTAATTTTTCAAACCTCACAGAATCTAATGCTTTAGTAAATATATTTTCTAGTTGATTTTTTTTGGAATGTATTCCAGAATAATGTTTCCTTTATTAAATAATATCTTAATAAATTAAATCTAACACCTATTTGTTTAGTCTTGTAATGTTGTAAAAGATATTTCGATATTGAAATAGATGATTTTGTTATCATGGGATATGGGGATTTTATCTAAATAAGTATTGAAATTACAATGACATTGTATTTTTTAAATAATTTGATCACAACAATTTGTAGAAACAATATACTCATCCCCAACAATGGAAAATGAAAATGAAAATTTCTTTTTAGAACTTTATGATATTAAACATTTACATAGTTAGTGACACAAACCTGATGTTATTTTCCTTTCAATTCTTTAGCCTCCATATTCAAAGTCATAATATGATAAAAAATTAAAACAGTTCAATTTTTTTAAAATAAACATGTGTTGATAGTTACTTTAATAACTTTTATTGTCCTTTTAACAACCTTTAGATGACTTTATTTTGGATTAGACTAATATCTAGCACACATATAAACTGAAAACATAATATCAGGTCTTAATGCAGTCAAGTAAAGTATACTTCCTATCATTCCTTTATAAATTTTATCATGAAAATATTTTCTAGATTTATCCACATCCAGTTTTGAATTGGTACTCATTAGAGTTATCATAATTTTACATTAATCAAGATTTAATTTTTTAACCAAATTCTTAGCATGTTTTATTTGATTTAAAAAAAATGTCATCTTTTCTCTGTAAAATTTGAAGACCAAGGAAAAAAATGTAATTCTCCTATTAGGCTCATATCAAATTCATTTTTTGTTAATTTTGAAAAATCATTACTACATGTATCATTTTTAAATCTAAATACAATATATTCAAATTATATTTTTACAATTAAAATATCATTTGAAACCATTTTTTATAAATAATGTTGGGTAAACTATACCTTTGTTAAAGTCATTTTATAATAAAAATATAGTTATTTTTTCATACCAATCTTTTGAAGATTTTTTTAGACCATATAAATCATTAGATAGTTTGAAAACATGATTTTTAATTTCATCAGTTTTGAAATTAGGTGGTTGATTAACATACACCTCTTCATAAATTAAACCATTTTAAAAAGTACTTTTTAAATCCATTTGAAATAGTATAAAATTTTGATAACTTGAAAAAGCTAGTAGAATATGAATTGACTCTATTCTAGAAACTAGGGAAAATGAATCTTTAAAACTAATTTATATGCTTATAAATAACCTTGGTCAACTATTATACCCTTATTTCTAACTATATTACTATACTCATCCATTTTCTTCCAAAAAAATACATTTGGTTCTAATAGATGGTTTATCTTTATGTAACTCAAATAGATTCCAAACATCATTTTTATCAAACTGGTTAATTTCATCATGCATAGAATTTATCTAGTTTGAATCTTTCAAATATTCTTTAATATTTACAAGTAGAAAATCAACAACAAATTTAGAATTTGCATAAAAATTTAAAACTAATTCTCTATTTCTTATTCCAAATTCAACATTTCAGATTAAATTTTCTACTGAATGGTCACTATGTGTTCTCTAATTCATAGGATCAGATTAATTAGATAAGTGATCCCCCTCAAATAATACATTGTAATTTTTAGGATTATATTCATCAAAATTGAATTCTTTAAATTCAACAATAGTTTTAATAGAATTTTTATATTATTTTTGATTATTTTAAATAAAATTTACATTCACAAACTCCTCCATTGGCATGGTTATCTTATTATATACTCTATAATATTTACTATTATTTGAATATATTAAAAAAATCCCTCCTCAATTTTTTTCAAATTATCTTTAGTATTTAAAATATAAACTCAATGGCCAAAAACTATAGAGTAACCAATTTTCGGTTTTTTTCTTTAAATAATTCAAAAGGGGTTTTATTTAATATGGTTCTAATGTAAACTCTATTTAATATTTATTAAATAGTATTAACTAATTAGGTAAAAAAGTATTTTATTAATTTGAATTCATTAAGCATAGTCCTTTCCATCTCTTGAATAGTTCGGTTTTTTCCTCCCTACAACACTATTTTTTGTGGTGTTCTTGGGGTATAAATATTATAGAAATATTAATTATCTTTAAAAAAATTCTCAAAATATAAGTTAACAAATTATACCCCTTTATCACTTCTAATTGATGTTATTAAATGATCTTTTTATTTTGAATTTGTTTACAAAAAGTAATAAACTTGTTTAGGGTTTTACTTTTTAGAGGCAAAAATAGAATCCAAGTGAATACACTAAAATCATCTACAATTACAAAAACGTATATATTACTACATAAACTAGAATTTATTATGGGTATAAATAAATAAAGATGAATCAATTCTAATAATATAGAAGTATTTACATTTTTAACATATCTAAAAGTCTCTTTTTTTTGCTTACCCTTTCAAAAAGAATCACACACAAAATACTTACTGACTTTAAATTTTAGAAGTCCCAAAACCTATCCATATTTTTTCAAATTATACAATTACTAAATATGAACATGTCTAAATATTATGTGCTAAATAATATAGTCTATTTCTATATAATTTAAGAACTTTATATTTTTCTAGGTTAGTTCTTAAAAATCTATAGAGTATATATATTTTTTTCTATTGACATAAAATAAAATAGTATTATATTTATAAAAAAAATTATTATCTTTAAACTTAAAACTCATTCCATTTTCAAAAAGTTTTGATATAATAATTAAATTATGTTTTAATCCCACTACATACCATATTTTATAAATTATAACATATTTGAATACTACTTCTCTAAAAATTTGACCATGACTTTATCATTATCACTAAAAGTGACAGTGCCTCCATCATATGAATTAAAATATAAAGATTTATAGATTTATTTAATCATGTTCCTAGAGAAACCATATTCCATATATCATGTATCTTTAGAACTCTTTAGGCATGTTTCCTATAAAATATATTAAGCATATAATTTTTTTTGTACCCAAGATATTTTGGGTCTAACTGGATTAGTAATAAAACTTTTAGGTACCCATATAGATTTTATAAATTTATTTTAGGGTAATATAAAAGATATATTCTTCAAAATAATGGTTTTAGTGTGGCCTAATAATTAATTAAATCTTAAAGAACATTCATTTCCATGATTCCATTTTAGATTACATCTATAGCATGTAATAGTTGAAACATTTACTTTACTACTTTTAAAAAAAGTAGTTTTGTACATATTATTAATCTTTAAGTTATACCCAATGTAGAATTTATCATTATTAGGTTTGTTCATATCCATCATCTAATCAAATTATTATTGACCTTGAAAAAAATAGATAATGTTTCTTTTAATCCTGTGATTTCACTTTTTATATTTTTATTCTCTTTTTGAATAACTTCGAAGTCATCATAGATTTTCATATTTGAACATGATCCTATTTTTTTGGTTTCTTATTTTTATGTTTAATCATATTATATTTCTTTTGAATTTTATATAAATCATCAAAAACTAATCAAAATCTCTTATCTTTATCTTAATTATTTTTTGACATAAAATATTTAATTATTTCAATATCATATTTGAGATTAATTAGTTTAGAAAATAAAACTCTTTTATCTTCATTAACTTTTTTATTTTATATTTATGATTCTTTGTATAGTTTATATATTCTCAAAATATCACTTTGAAACTTTTCATTTGGATCAGTTAATTATTTGACTTCATTTTCAATATCATACTCATAAACCGAACATTAATTAGAATTAGTGTTTACCTCATTCATGATTGATCCCATCAATCATAGATTAGTTTATTCTTTTTTACTTTCAGAATCATCACTACTCAAGTTTGACTCCTTTGTGCAACCCCATCCAGAATGATATACTTGTTTTAACTATTTCTTTTATTGATTTTCTTTCCCTTCTTATTTCAATTTTGTATAGTCTAACTTTATATGTTCCTTTTTCCTAGACTCATAGCATATTAATTCTGAAACATTGTATTTAATACTTTTTCCTTTGTTACTTCTATTTCTATCATCCTTTTGATGATATATTCTTTGATTCTTCTTAAAATTTCTCTTTCCTTTCAGGTAATTGTATAAATATTTGGTTAAATTTTCCATTTCATCTTTCTTTCTTTGTTTTAACTCAAAATAAGAGGAATTAGCATAAACATTTATATTATATTTGAATGTTATACCTTTACTTTTTTCATGTTATTTAACATTTTTATTCTTCATTTCTATAATGTATTAAATAAGTGATCCAATTTGTTCATCCATTTAATACTCAGTGAAATCCTTACATTATTGAATTGTAAACTTCTTTGAGTTTCATATTTCACATAGATATTAAAGTGTTATTTCAATGAGAACGTAATTATTTATGTTCTCACTGAGTGAAACCATGTTTTTTACAATCTCAAGGAATATTTTATACATATTTTGGATGCTCTATTGATCAATAATTATAAATTCTTGAAACTTATCCATGTGAATACCCAACTTAGTTCTTTGGAACTTATCAGTTACTTGATAAGTGACTTTTAAAGTCCTTCAGTTGTAAAAATAATTTTTTACATGAGTAAATATGGATATACATATTCCTAATTAAATAAAAGTACCAATAATTCATAACCTTTTAGTTTAGAACAAATTTTTTAGAATCATTTCTGGTTAGAGTTTCTAATTCTACCTCAGAAAGTTTATAAGGTTTTTACATAATATCTAAAAATTCAAGACCTATATTTTTTCAAAATATCTCTATCTGATCTATATAGTAAATATAATCACTTACATTGAAGTGATGTGGTATTATGGGATTCATGACCTCAAATTTCTAACTTTCTGTAATCAAAGCAATGGATATTTCCATAGACTTTTAAGTCTAGGGTAATGGTTAGTTCAAAAAAGAAAATGAAACAGTAATAACCAATCCCTTAAAAATTAACTAAAATTTAATACCAATTTTTAGGCCCTATTAATATATAAATATTGACTATAAGGGTGTGAATAGACCTTTTAAAAAATAATCAATTAAATATATTTATTATAGTGATTTTATTGTGTTAATTTTGCATTGGAAAATGAAACAAAGAACATGTGATGTTTTTTTAGTATTTCAGATCACCAAGATCCTAATCTACTCTTTAATATTATCTACTCTATGAGAATACTAGTATTTACTAGTTTCTCACTTTTTATAAGAATTTATAACCCAATTACAGATGGTATAAATTTTTATCACCTAGTAGTTTAACCCTTACTAACTTTTTACAGCAGTGACAACCCACCTAGCCTTTTTCTAGGATTCACAACCTGGCCTTCCTTTTCAATAGGGTGAATAACCTGTTAGATAGATTTTTTATGAGAAAAACTTAAACTAATATTATAATAAAAAATAAAATATATTATAAATAAAATGATGAAAAATAAGATAGAATTTTGAATATTTGAAGAGAAGATGGTCATAAATTTCAATGCAGTTTAATAAATTTGATCATTTTAGTAGTGGATGATCAAAATAATGAATTCCTTTGTGATCTTAGTAATGAAACAGGAATCATATTTGAGATCCAGTACTTTGTAATTTCTTATAATAAAGTTGTATTATACTATTTTTATATTTGTATAAGTCATCATTGTCAATATTTATTGAATAAAATTTATCAATATTATTTTATCACATTCATTGATTTACATTGAAATTATAAATTTTGAGTCATTAACTCTAATATCTTCTTGATTACAAAGGTGCATCTATGTTAGAAAAAAATAAATATTTAAAATATATATTACCTATAATTTGAAATATCACACTCATACTTATAGAATATTCACGCTCTTTTATTCTTATATATAATAGCTTAAAAACACTTAGAAAATGATCATTAAGATTAATGATAGTTTTTAAAATTATTAAAATAAATAAAACATCTCTCATTAAATTACAGTAATTGGATAAATAAAAAACTCTATAAAATTGAGTATAAAAAAAGTGATATGAATGTTATTATTTCCAGAATTATTTTAGTGATATTTTCCATAAAATAGTTTTCACATAGTTTTTATAATATATAATTATTTTATAAATTATTAGAATAAAAAAATAATAATAAACTTAAAGTAAATCAATTTATAAAAATAATGTTAAACTAGAGTGTTCTAGAAAATATATATTTTATAAAAAAAATAAAAGGAAAGTACTTACCGTGAAACATACTAACTATGTGAATTTAGTCATTTAGTAGGTATAATGACCATGCATATAATTTTTTGTGCGATCATTACATTGAAATAAACATGCAGTCACTTAAAAAATATTTTCAGTATGTTAGAAATATTACCTCACGATCAATATAAAAAAATGATTCATGGTAACTTGAAATAATAATCATGATAGGTTGGTTGTGCATCTTCAATATAGCTACAAAAAAATTAATTGTACATTAGGTTTTAATACCACTTCATGGTAGGTTGGTATTTCCTCTACATGGTAGGTTGGTAAAATCCACTTGTGGTATCTAACTCACAGTAAGTAGATATACCCGTCATGATAACTTCAAAATTAATTTATAGTAGATTGAGGTGGATACCCATATTTGGTATATGCCTTATTTTGGTAACTTAGTTTAACTATACTTAAATGTATAGTCAATCCACTTCAACATATAGTCGATATATTAGATTTCATCTCACGGTCGATCAACTTCAACGTACGGTCAATCTAACTATTAACCATTTTAACTTACATTCAATCTTAATTGATACAAATTTTAAATTATGGTAGATATTATGCTCATTGTATGTGAATAATATAACATGTGGTAAATTTCTATGTTTTTTGGTTGAATACCATGTCCTGTGGTCAATAGAAAAAGGAACAGTCGCTTAAATATATTTCTATCAAACTTATACACTCATGGTAGGTAGTAAAATATTTAAAATAAAATAAATGTGTTGTCTGATTAAAAATTTTAATTAAAAAAATTCACATATAATATTTAAAATTAATAAATGGGATTTTTATTTAACAAAACAATAAACCAAATAAAAATATAAACTCTTAGTGAAAACATCATGCATATACAGCCTTTCTAGAACATTCGCAACACTTGCCTCCCAAATCACTGAGAGATGAGATAACTTTTTCAACCAGTCCACAATAAAAAAAATAGCATCACATCCTCCTTAATATCATGGAATAATGGGGATTAAATCCAATAAAATGTATTTCTAATTCCACACATATACATCTAGTGGTTACAATAACCCACCAGGAACACAATGTCATGCCTTCACCTACTAGTATGCTAAACATCATAACAGAACCCCCCCACCACTAATCACTTCATCCTAAGACATCATAACTAAATTCATGGGGAAAGAAACATCTTGGATATATTAGTTTGTATGGATAAGGTTGAGATATGAAACTCATAAATAATAACCTTATATATATTCAATGATATAAACAACCACCCCCATAACAACACCAGGTATCGATCATCCTCTGACCATCCATCATGATCATCACTATGGAATACATGATCCTATAACACCTCTACTTAAAAGTATCACTATTAATACTTATCCACCTAGTGAAATAAGGATGATTGTATTGTCATCTTCTATAGAAAACCTATACCGAAATCCTCCTCTACATCTAGATGCATTTCCTTATTATCCTATATCACTTTCCAAGCATCCTTAGACTCTTGAATATTATATCCTCATGACTTCTTGCTTAGTGCATCAGAAACTGCATTCCCTTTCCCTGGGGTGTAAGATATTTCAAATTCATAGTACTACTAGAACTTCATATTCCTCCACTGATATAGATTCAAATCATATTGAGATAAGATATACCTCAATATTTTTTGATCTACGAAGACCATAAACAATTCTTCAATGAGGTAATGTCACCACATTTTTATAAAAACCACCACTACTACCAAATAGAGGTCATGGGTGGTATAGTTACACTCATGGGGATATAACAACCTATAACCCTATAATATCATTTCTTTCTTCTTCATCAAGAAACAACCCAAAATGATATGAGAAGTGTTAAAGAAAACTTCAAATGATACTAATCCTATATAAATTGAAGAATGGTAACATTGATCAACTTCCATTTCAAGTAGTCAAAAACCACCGAAAAATGATCAATTCATAAGAAATCTTGGTCTTTCTTGGTCAAGGCTATCAATGGGGTTGTAATTTGGGAGAAATAAAACATGAACCTTTGATAATAATTTATATGACCAAGGGACCTCTACAACATTTTTGGGTGTTTCCCAAGAAACAACCACCCAATATTTGAAGGATTGGATGCCACTCCCTACTGAGAAACCACATGCCCAAGAAAATGAACCTTGCATGTCTAAAACATAGACTTGAATATTCTCCCAAAGAGCCGGTGGTGCTGAAGGACTTCCAAAATAGCCCTAATATTCTCATCATGATCCTCCACTGACTTCAAGTACATATGTAATCGATGAACATTACCAAGAACTAATCCAGTAACTCATGGAACATGAATTTATTGAGTCTTGTGAAAACATTTGGGGCATTAATGACACGGAATAACAAAAGCATGAACTTAAATTTCCCATAACGACACATAAAAGTAATCTCTTTTATATCCTCATCTTTCACCTTCATCTAATTATTCCCATTCCACATATTGTTCTTTACAAAATAATTGGATCCCTTAAATTAATTAAATAAATAATTTATCCTCATAAGGGGATAATGGATCTTGATCATCACCTAATTCAATCATTGATAGTCTATGCACAACCTCATACCACCATTATTCATTTGGAAAATAACACTGGAGTACCCCATTGTGATATAATGGTATGAATGAAACTCTTCTACATAAAATCATCCATATGAATCCTCAACTCATACAGCTTAAAAGTGTCATCAAATAAGGAGTCATAAAAATAAAATAGTAATCAAACTATAACTCTATCATAAACTTGATATTATATTGAGGAGGTATTATTACAAACTTTTCAAAAAAACATATGGAAACACCTCGATAACTCTAGGAAACTCCACCAATTTTTCATCTACCGAATCAAACAACACTTCTTATAAATGATACAATATAGTAACTTAATGACTATGACCCATATGATAATCTTGATAAATAAAAAAACACAACACATTGGTTATCTGCATCAAAGAACACAACTCTCATTGGGAACCATTTGATGACTACACACACTATATACAACCAATCCATATCAATTATGACATTGTATAATTTTATCTATAGTGGAAAGAAATACTCAAATAATTGATGAGCCACATTATCAACTCAAAAACTTGGTACACATCAAGAAAACTCAACTAACCTCCAACTGGGATAGTCAACACTAGGGGCACTAGAAGGATCTCCACCTTGATTTTTAAGTCACAGACCAAGGCGAGTGAAAAAAAAATAGTATGAAGATCCATAATCAAATAAATCAAATACCATGGTAGAAGAAAGGTCTATGGTACCTAAAACATATCTTTCCCACCAAACGCTATAATCTCCATGGTGTGAAACTAACCACACCTCACTCCCTGGCCTTATTTTCCCTACTGAAAACAACCTCCATGGTCGCACTTAACCCTATGTCCTTAAGGGTAGAGGACATCATGGGTTTGTCCTCTTCCTACTCAATCTTATCTTGGTAGCATAAAATATTATCATCCCTATTATAGATAAGGCCTCTAAGGAAACTTGTTTGGGAAACCCCACATGTCATGGTGTGGTTTATTTTGTCTTATTGTATGAGGTTGAGGTTTGTATTGAGTTTCTATGGATTTTCATCCTGAAACATGGAAATTATTAGGGGGTTCTTTCTATGCACAGTCAGGGTGCACAGTTAGAGGGAAACCATATAGCCTCTCTCCATGGGGTGCCTTTTAATTTCATTTTGAACTGTATATGGTTTTTTATAATGGTCTATGTATAGTTAAGTACAAACTATGTGATCCCTTTGGATAAAACATGTGGGCTCCCTGGTGTGTCTAACGTGTGGCACACGACTTGTGTATGGTTTACTAAATCATGAGGAAAATGTACTGTTTGGAACAGTTTTTTGATAGTTACAAAGGGAATAGTTGGATCATGGTTTGTCTAACCATGTGGTTCCTAGGGAGAACCATGTGAGGGGTTCCTATTATAGGTAGTGGATAGTTCATGGTTGGCACATGGTTTGGAAAACCATTCATCCAACCCATGCGGCTTTCCCAAGTGTTTAATTTTTGGGAATTTCCCATTTTTCCCTTTGAATTAAGATTTTTTTCACACCTCTTCTCCCATAAACGTTTTAGCTGACTCTTAGGATCCCTTAGAAGATCTCCAGCATCCTCCTCACTTGATCATTTCCCTCCCTTTGGTGATTTCTAATATATTTGAGGTATTTATTCCTCTCTTACTCCCTTATTTCCTTCCCTCTCTGTCACACCCCGACCGCGGATGTCCGTAATTGTTCTTCTTTCTTGGTCCCGATTTAAATTTTTCGAAGATTAATTGCGATTGGTGGTTTCACGCCGGTGTACGGTCACCACATCGCTAGCAATTACCGTGCATTCAGCTCAGGTGACTATGCGCTCACCCGGCGTTTTAAATACAAAAGTCTTTGCATTGACATTTTATTACTCTCACCATTTGAATTGTGTTATCATTATTGTGGTGTTCTTATATATGTTTATATATGTGTGTAGTACTGTATATATATATATATATATGTCTATATATGTATATATATATATGCTTATACAAGTTTATGTCTATATATATGTTTATATATAAATGTTTATTGTATTTATGTTTATATATATATATATATATCTATATGTACAAATATATATATATATGCGTGTTTTTTTTTAAAAATGATTTTATTATTTTAAATATTTGATCAGAATAATTATTATTTTAATTAACTAATTTTTAATTATTATTATAAATTTTATTTACTATAATTATTATAAAGTTTTATTAATATTATTATTATAAATTTTATTAAGATTAGTTTTTATTATTTTATTTAGTCTTTTATCATTATTATTATAGTTATTATTATTATTATTATTATTATTATTATTATTATTGGTTATGTATATATATATATATATAGTTTTTTTTAACCCCCCTAACCCTAGCCTACCCTAAACTCCTCCCGTAGCCGCCACTCTTCCCTCTCCTTCTTTTCCTCCCCTTTCCCCTCTTTCTTCTTCCCCGCACCAGCTCTCCGCCTCTTCTTCGTCGCGCCAGCGCCCGTCGGTGCCCCACTCCCCCTCGCCTCTCTCCGTCGTTCCTTCCCGCACCGAGCCCGCACCCGGCCTCCCTCCGACCCCGTCGCCGGCGCTCCGCCGGCCTTCCCTCCCTCCGGCCGCCTGCTCCTCCGCCCCGGCCTCGGCCGCTCCCTCGCGCGGCTCCTGTTCCGTCCAAACCCCGCCTAGCCCCTGCTCGCCCGGCTTCCCTCGCCGCGCTCCTCCAGTCGCGCACCGCACCGACCTCCGCCCCCTTGTTCGTCATCCCGGCTCCCCGGCGCCCGTTTCCCTTGCCGCACCCACGGCCAGCCCGGCACCACACTGCTGCTCCGGCGTCGCCCTCGTCGCCGTCCCAGCGACCCGACCCCCTGCTCGCCGTCGCCGGCCGCACCCAGCCGCGCCGTCCCCGTTCTCCATCCCAGCCATCCCGGCTCCCGCCTCCGCCTCCCGTCGAGCCGGCCTCCCTGCTCCGCCGCCTCCCGCGCGAACTCCCCCCCCCTGTCCCGGCCTGCCGACCTCGTCCGACGACCCAGCCGCCGGCCTCCGCCCTGCTCCTCCGCCTTGCGCCGACCCCGCGCCGCGCCTCCTCCTTCCTCTCAGCCGCGCCCGGCCACCCCGTTCCGCCTCTCCTCCCGCTGTGAGTTTTGTTTTTATTTTGTTTTTATTTTGTTTTATTTTATTCTTTGTTTTTATTTTGTTTTATATATATAATGTTTTAATATTTTTACCATGTTAATAATCTTATAATTATTTTATTATTATTAGGTTATTATTATTATTATATTATTATTATTTATTATTAATATTATTATGTTACCATTATTATTATCATCCTATTATTATTATTGTTATTATTATGTTAATATTATCATTTATATTATTATATCATTATTAAAATTATTATTATGTTATTATTATTAATACTATATTATTATTATTATTATTATTATTATTATTATTATTATTATAAATATATTATTGTTTTAATTATTATTATATTATGTTGTTATTTTTATTATTATATTATGTTAATATTACTATTTTTATTATTATCATGTTATTATTATTATTATTATTATTATTATTGTTATTATTATAATTATCATTGCGCTATTATATTTATTATTGTTCTTGTTAGTATTATGTCATTATAATTATTCTTATTAATATGTTAATATTATTGTTATGATATTATTGTTACTCTTATTATTATTATATTATTATTATGTCATAATAATAATTATTATTATTATTATTATGACATTATTATTACTACATTTTGGTTATTATTACGTTATTATAATTATTATTATTATTAGTATGTTTTCATTAATGAGTCTGCTTAACGGAATTTTTTTTAGGACCAGTTTGACGGCGCTAGACGCTGCAACCTTTACGCAACAGGAGTTTCGCGTCGCTTCGTTCTTCGTTCCGATCCGAGGTAGGTCTCCCTATGCACTTGCCTCTAAATTAAGAATTTATTTATTCCTTGTCCTTTTATTGAATTTCAGTAAATTTAAAAAAAAATATTAAGTAGTTTTTATAATGTGGTGATTTGCTGAGAATGCAAACTGTTTAATTCTAGCATTTCATTAAAAGTGTTTTCTTGGTTCAATTGTGGGATTTCATAGTAATGTCACTAAATGGTTCTTCCTGAGTAACGAAAGACATGTTGAATTGGGTTTTGAAATGTTTTTGGAATGTGTAAATTATTAAATGTACTGTTTATGGAAAATGGTGTTTTCTTATAACCTTGATTAGAGAAAACATCGTGTGACCCTTTGAAATTGTTTTTGGAAACTTTACGTGTGGTTCTTGGTTGATGAAAGATGTTTTCCCTTGTTATGTTATTAAAAATAATTCTTTCTGGGTTGTGAAAGTTGTTTATGTTCTTGTTTGAGTGTTTCCAAAAAGGGGTTTTTGCGAAATCATTAGGTAATAACAATTATATTTTCAGAAAGGTATTTTTGACGTGCGTGAGTTTTGAAATATTGTTTGGGTGTGGAAATGGTGACTTTTGTGTGCGATATCTTGTTTGGCCAGCGATATGAGGAAGAAATATACTATGTGAATGTGAAGCTTGTTTGAGCACACGGGAAACCCTGGGTATCTAGGTGGGCAGACTAGAACTAGTGCGCTAGTGAGCCGGATGGGTGTCATCCCTGTTTCACTTTGCTGGATTGATGATTGCAACACTAACTAAACATATGATATCTGAGGGTCGTGGCCTTCTAAGCCACGTGTTCTGAGGGTCGTGGCCTTCTAAGCCACGTTTTCTGATGGTCGTGGCCTTCTAAGCCACGTTTCACCGAGACACGAGGTTCTAGGGTCCCACGCGAGCTAGATGAACCTTAGGGGATTTACCCATAGTGCTCTACCATCTCTGGCGTGGTGCCTTCTGTCGGCATACGGGGGACCACTTGGGTGTGAGTGTGTGCGTGTGTGAGTATGTGTGTGTGTGTGTGTGAGTGTGTGAGTGTGTGTGTGTGCCCATGGTTATTGCTGATGACTTCTGGTTTATTTTTACTTGCACTTGGTTTTTTTTTCCTTGCCTGTTTACTTTTACTTGCACTTGTTTTCTTTCCTGCCTGTTACATTCAGTTCTTCTTTACAGCTTGTACTGGTTGCCTTGCAGAAATGGCTTTCAAATAAAAAAATGTGTTTTTCTCTTGTGTGGTAAAACTGAAAATGTAACACTTCTTTATCGTTCAGAACGAATTTAGAATCAATGAAAAGAAATTCAACTTTTGAAAAGGAATAAGGGTAATGTCTCGTGTTTAGTTTTTTTTTCAAGTGAAACATTATAAAAGCATACTTTTATATATTGTAGTTCAAACCTGGAATAGGTAGATTCTTTGTTTACTAGCAGTGTTTTGGGATTTGTTGTTGGGCTCACCTACTGAGTACTTTTTTTCTCACGCCTATCTTTTACCACTTCAGTTGCAGGTTCCTTGTGTTCAGGTTTTCCTGGCTTGAGTCGCTCAGTGATGGGGCGACGTTGGTTTGTATTTGGGTGGTGACCCGCGAGGTCACGTGGAGGTATGTCGTGGTTTAGTTTTGTTTAGGTCTTTAGTGTCTGTTTGTTTGTTTAGTTTATATTCTTTATTTCGATCCTGTTTTTAGCTTGGGCTGAAATCGTTCCCAACGATTAAAGTTTCAATGCCCGGCACTTGTTGCCATCCCGGGGGGATCGGGAACGCCCCTCGGGACTTGTCGCGGACCGGCTCGGGTGACCGGTTCAGGGTCGACCCGGTCTGGTTCGTGACAAAATGGTATCAGAGGCAGGTTCTTGTTATTTGGGTTGTCCGGTAGAAGGAGATTAGGACTGTCGGAACTTGAGGGGTATGTACGGGAAGAGCGTCGCGAACTCTTGCTCGCACTGATCTTCGAGTTACCAAGGGTAGTTCGGGAATCGTGTCCTTGTCTTTTCTGGTTTGTCTTGGATTGAGAGATGACAATGGAGGCAAGCCGACGTTACATCGTAATTTCACATGGAGTAGTGACCCATGTGGAGTCCGAGTACGTGGTTTGAATTCCTCCTAGTGGTCGACGCTGACTTGGGACATGGCCCACTACCATGTCGTCAGGTTGAGTGTGACTACTAGTCCCTTATTTCTGTGATTGATGCAAATTTGGATGTTGCTTTCGTTTTGGTTTGTGTGAGTGCGTTGTTGGAAATGAAAAAAAGGGTTTTTGAAAATTTGACTGGTTTCTTTTAAAGGACTTTAAATGTATAAAATGGGTTTTGAAACTGAAATCTCTTGATTTGAAAATCTGTTGTTTGCTTGGAATTGGATAAGAATGATTTGGGTTGAAACCTCGGTTCCTCTTTATGAACATTTGCACATGTGTGAGAATGCATGGAAAGTGTGTGTTGATGCACGTATGAATTTAATGTGGATGAAGACATGTGCAACGGTTCATGAGATTACCTGGGTGTGTATTTGGAGCTAAAGGATTGACTTTGTTTTCTAAATTGGTTTTAAATGGGAAACAGTTTTGGAAAGTTTTGGTTTGAAAGTGGATTGGTTTTTGGAAAGTGATCTTGAGAAAGGGTGGTTTTGAAATCAAAAATGAAAAGGGAATTTTAAAGAGGAGATTTTGTTTTGGGTTGTGTTGTATCCGTTTGGTCCTTGTGCTGACTGTTTTTGATGAAGACGCTTTTATTGATGTTGCTTCGATTTGATGTTGGTTTTGGCTTTGAGTTTTATATATCGCTCAGGAAATGCCGCCCAGAAAGGTCTCTAAGGATTCGGATATATCATGCCCAGTTTTTGGTCCTCCTCAGACTTTGCCTATTCTCCATGGTGATCAGGGTCCGTTAGAATCAGTGAAATGGCTCGAGGAAGTGGAACGTGTCTTTAGAATATTGGGAACTCCCGATAGTGTTAAGGTCCGTGCAATTATGGAGTTGTTTGAGGGTCCAGCTCTGGACCAATGGAAGAGGGTTACCCCATCATCAATGCAAGGTGAAATGACGTGGGATGTCTTCAGAATCATTTTCATCCAATGGTTTGCACCTGAGGAAGTGAAGCTGGAGAAAAGAGGGAGCTTGTGCATATTCAACAAGGTCGACAGACGGTGAGGGCATATGTTGACCATTTCAAGGAACTGATTCCCTTTTCCTTAGAGGTAGCGTCGCATGAGCTCATGAAGGCCTCTCTTTTCACTGGGGGTCTTCGTCCAGAGATCAAGAAGCGATTCCTCCCTTATAAAAACCTTTGTTTCGAGAAGCTGGTGGAGGAAGCTTTCTTGGCTGAGTTGGTTTCCAGTGTGCGGGTGGTTAGTACTTCAGCGTCCCCAGTTGTTCGTAAGAGTTCCTCCTCTGGTGTGGAAAATATGCCAGAGATACCTGTCCCCAATGATTTATCCCCTTTGGTCCCAGCTTCCAGTTCAACAGATTGTTCAGTGGTGTGTTATCAATGTGGTCGTTTCGGGCATTTAAAGCCATCTTGCCGCAACCCTCCAAAAACGTGTCATAGATGCGGTTGTCTGGGTCATCTGGAGAAGTTTTGCAAGAAGCGTCGCTTGAAGAGGAAGATTTGATTGGAGAATGTCAGTACCTGACTGTGAGGCAGGAGATGCTTCAGCCATCAGAGCCCCAGCCACAAGTCTCGGGGTGAAGCTCGCGCACAGTCAGGAGTCCCCAGGGGTGTGAAGCCTTGGTCCAGGTTTTGTGTTCCGTGTTAGCAGTGGAACAATCAAGATCTTTTAGTACTTGTTTTTTCTGCTGTTAAGTTTTGACGTTATTGTATGTTCATTATTTTACCATGGGGTTATCATGGACTTGTTCTATTATAATCCAAGTAGTCTGGATTATGTAAATGTGTTGTTTTTCTAAAAAGTGACAATGGACTTGTTCTATGATAAATCTAGGTGGACTTGTCGTGTGAATGTAATATTCTAAATCGTGTGTCCTTAAAAGTGTGTTTGACTCTCGTGTGGGTTGACCTCGTTTTAGTTATGTTGTTGATGTGGTTATGCTTTGTGGACTTCGGTGGATCATGTCTCCAATTTGATAATGGTTAAATGTTTTTCTATGGTTTTTCCCTGGTGTTGAAGGTTGTTGACTCTGGTCGAGGATTTAATGTCTTGACGGAAGTGTTGTTCTAATCGTGCTATAAGAGTTGGTTTAAACCGGTTGGGAGTTCCCGCGTCGACCCCCCTTTTTTAGGGTCTTCCTTTTAGATGGTCAACTTTTCTGCACTAGTTAAGTTCTTGTGGTGGGGAGAACCCCTTCGTGTTCTCCCCTCAATCTCGGACCCCAGTTTTCTCTTGAATCGGTCGGGTGTGACCTGTGTAGAGTAAGGTCATCCCCGAGAACCTCAGTTTTCTTCAGTTCCTTTAGTTCTGTTTGGGCATAGACTTGGTTTTTGGCTGACTTGTGACCTGGTGACTTTCTGGGGGCAGAAAGTGTCTGTGGTGGGGAGAATTGTCACACCCCGACCGCGGATGTCCGTAATTGTTCTTCTTTCTTGGTCCCGATTTAAATTTTTCGAAGATTAATTGCGATTGGTGGTTTCGCGCCGGTGTACGGTCACCACATCGCTATCAATTACCGTGCATTCAGCTCGGGTGACTATGCGCTCACCCGGCGTTTTAAATACAAAAGTCTTTGCGTTGACATTTTATTACTCTCACCATTTGAATTGTGTTATCATTATTGTGGTGTTCTAATATATGTTTATATATGTGTGTAGTACTGTATATATATATATATGTCTATATATGTATATATATATATGCTTATACAAGTTTATGTCTATATATATGTTTATATATAAATGTTTATTGTATTTATGTTTATATATATATATATCTCTATATGTACAAATATATATATATATGCGTGTTTTTTTTTTAAAATGATTTTATTATTTTAAATATTTGATCAGAATAATTATTATTTTAATTAACTAATTTTTAATTATTATTATAAATTTTATTTACTATAATTATTATAAAGTTTTATTAATATTATTATTATAAATTTTATTAAGATTAGTTTTTATTATTTTATTTAGTCTTTTATCATTATTATTATAGTTATTATTATTATTATTATTATTATTATTATTATTATTATTGGTTATGTATATATATATATATAGTTTTTTTTTAACCCCCCTAACCCTAGCCTACCCTAGACTCCTCCCGTAGTCGCCACTCTTCCCTCTCCTTCTTTTCCTCCCCTTTCCCCTCTTTCTTCTTCCCCGCACCAGCTCTCCGCCTCTTCTTCATCGCGCCAGCGCCCGTCGGTGCCCCACTCCCCCTCGCCTCTCTCCGCCGTTCCTTCCCGCAACGAGCCCGCACCCGGCCTCCCTCCGACCCCGTCGCCGGCACTCCGCCGGCCTTCCCTCCCTCCGGCCGCCTGCTCCTCCGCCCCGGCCTCGGCCGCTCCCTCGCGCGGCTCCTGTTCCGGCCAAACCCCGCCTAGCCCCTGCTCGCCCGGCTTCCCTCGCCGCGCTCCTCCAGTCGCGCGCCGCACCGACCTCCGCCCCCTGTTCGTCATCCCGGCTCCCCGGCGCCCGTTTCCCTTGCCGCACCCACGGCCAGCCCGGCACCACCCTGCTGCTCCGGCGTCGCCCTCATCGCCGTCCCAGCGACCCGACCCCCTGCTCGCCATCGCCGGCCGCACCCAGCCGCGCCATCCCCGTTCTCCATCCCAGCCGTCCCGGCTCCCGCCTCCGCCTCCCGTCGAGCCGGCCTCCCTGCTCCGCCGCCTCCCGCGCGAACTCCCCCCCTGTCCCGGCCTACCGACCTCGTCCGACGACCCAGCCGTCGGCCTCCACCCAGCTCCTCCGCCTTGTGCCGACCTCGCGCCGCGCCTCCTCCTTCCTCTCAGCCGCGCCCGGCCACCCTGTTCCGCCTCTCCTCCCGTTGTGAGTTTTGTTTTTATTTTGTTTTTATTTTGTTTTATTTTATTCTTTTTTTTTATTTTGTTTTATATATATAATGTTTTAATATTTTTACCATGTTAATAATCTTATAATTATTTTATTATTATTAGGTTATTAATATTATTATATTATTATTATTTATTATTAATATTATTATGTTACCATTATTATTATCATACTATTATTATTATTGTTATTATTATGTTAATATTATCATTTATATTATTATATCATTATTAAAATTATTATTATGTTATTATTATTAATACTATATTATTATTATTATTATTATTATTATTATTATAAATATATTATTGTTTTAATTATTATTATATTATGTTGTTATTTTTATTATTATATTATGTTAATATTACTATTTTTATTATTATCATGTTATTATTATTATTATTATTATTATTGTTATTATTATAATTATCATTGCGCTATTATATTTATTATTGTTCTTGTTAGTATTATGTCATTATAATTATTCTTATTAATATGTTAATATTATTGTTATGATATTATTGTTACTCTTATTATTATTATATTACTATTATGTCATAATAATAATTATTATTATTATTATTATGACATTATTATTACTACATTTTGGTTATTATTACGTTATTATAATTATTATTATTATTAGTATGTTGTCATTAATGAGCCTTCTTAACGGCCTTTTTTTTAGGACCAGTTTGACGGCGCTAGACGCTGCAACCTTTACGCAACAGGAGTTTCGCGTCGCGTCGTTCTTCGTTCCGATCCGAGGTAGGTCTCCCTATGCACTTGCCTCTAAATTAAGAATTTATTTATTCCTTGTCCTTTTATTGAATTTCAGTAAATTTAAAAAAAAATAATATTAAGTAGTTTTTATAATGTGGTGATTTGCTGAGAATGCAAACTGTTTAATTCTAGCATTTCATTAAAGGTGTTTTCTTGGTTCAATTGTGGGATTTCATAGTAATGTCGCTAAATGGTTCTTCCTGAGTAACGAAAGACATGTTTAATTGTGTTTTGAAATTTTTTTGGCATGTGTAAATTATTAAATGTACTGTTTATGGAAAATGGTGTTTTCTTATAACCTTGATTAGAGAAAACATCGTGTGACCCTTTGAAATTGTTTTTGGAAACTTTACATGTGGTTCTTGGTTGACGAAAGATGTTTTCCCTTGTTATGTTATTAAAAATAATGCTTTCTGGGTTGTGAAAGTTGTTTATGTTCTTGTTTGAGTGTTTCCAAAAAGGGGTTTTTGCGAAATCATTAGGTAATGACAATTATATTTTCAGAAAGGTATTTTTGACGTGCGTGAGTTTTGAAATATTGTTTGGGTGTGGAAATGGTGACTTTTGTGTGCGATATCTTGTTTGGCCTGCGATATGAGGAAGAAATATACTATGTGAATGTGAAGCTTTTTTGAGCACACGGGAAACCCTGGGTATCTAGGTGGGCGGACTAGAACTAGTGCGCTAGTGAGCCGGATGGGTGTCGTCCCTGTTTCACTTAGCTGGATTGACGATTGCAACACTAACTAAACATATGTTATCTGAGGGTCGTGGCCTTCTAAGCCACGTGTTCTGAGGGTCGTGGCCTTCTAAGCCACGTTTTCTGAGGGTCGTGGCCTTCTAAGCCACGTTTCACCGAGACATGAGGTTCTAGGGTCCCACGCGTGCTAGATGAACCTTAGGGGATTTACCCATAGTGCTCTACCATCTCTGGCGTGGTGCCTTCCGTCAGCATACGGGGGACCACTTGGGTGTGAGTGTGTGCGTGTGTGAGTATGTGTGTGTGTGTGTGAGTGTGTGAGTGTGTGTGTGTGCCCATGGTTATTGCTGATGACTTCTGGTTTATTTTTACTTGCACTTGGTTTTTTTTCCTTGCCTGTTTACTTTTACTTGCACTTGTTTTCTTTCCTACCTATTACATTCAGTTCTTCTTTACAGCTTGTACTGGTTGCCTTGCGGAAATGGCTTTCAAATAAAAAAATGTGTTTTTCTCTTGTGTGGTAAAACTGAAAATGTAACACTTCTTTATCGTTCAGAACGAATTTAGAATCAATGAAAAGAAATTCAACTTTTGAAAAGGAATAAGGGTAATGGCTCATGTTTAGTTTTTTTTTCAAGTGAAACATTATAAAAGCATACTTTTATATATTGTAGTTCAAACCTGGAATAGGTAGATTCTTTGTTTACTGGCAGTGTTTTGGGATTTGTTGTTGGGCTCACCTACTGAGTACTTTTGTGCTCACGCCTATCTTTTACCACTTCAGTTGCAGGTTCCTTGTGTTCAGTTTTTCCTGGCTTGAGTCGCTCAGTGATGGGGCGACGTTGGTTTGTAGTTGGGTGGTGACCCGCGAGGTCACGTGGAGGTATGTCGTGGTTTAGTTTTGTTTATGTCTTTAGTGTCTGTTTGTTTGTTTAGTTTATATTCTTTCTTTCGATCCTGTTTTTAGCTTGGGCTTAAATCATTCCCAACGATTAAAGTTTCAATTCCCGGCACTTGTTGCCATCCCGGGGGGATCGGGAACGCCCCTCGGGACTTGCCGCGGACCGGCTCGGGTGACCGGTTCAGGGTCGACCCGGGCTGGTTCGTGACACTCTCCATTTTCTCTTGGTTTTGGTTTCCCCCATAAACCCTAGATCACTTGTGGCTAATTTTAGGGTTTTTGGTGTATCTAATGTTGGGGGTTTTAGTATACAGTGGTATTAGATGTCATTTATATTTACATGGGTGTGCTCTCCATTGAAGGTGACAATTTTTGATTTATTATCATCTCTTTAAGGTAGGTGTTTCTATAAAATTGTTTTATTTTGGAATTAAAAGTGAGATTGTGATTTCTAAATTTCCTTTTAATGAAATTAAGAATATATGAGACATAATTGAAATGTTTTAAAACTTTTTCATTAGGTTTTGAGTGTGGTATAAAGTTTTCCTAATAGAAATTCCATGTTTTCATGTTTGAAATGAAATTTTTTTATGTGCTAAAATTTTTGTGAAATGTTCTGTGGATTTTGAAATGGTTTTAAATGAAATAGTGTGATTTTGATCCGATTTTATTTTTTAATGAGTGAAAACTGTATTTTAAAATAAATTTAGTTTTAAATTGAGGGTTTGACCTCAAAATTTTGGGGAAATAGATTATTTTTTGGATTTCAAATGTTGATTTTAAATGTGTGTGTGGTTTTTTTGAAAGTGGGTTCCCTAGACCCAACTTTTATATGTACTTTTATTACCATTACATGTATACAGTTTGATATATACATGTGTTTATCTTACCAGAATAGTGTTGATACTTTTGTGTCCACTATATTTATGGTAATATACTTAGATTATGTGTCATATCAAATGTTTATAGCAGTTCCTAAGATATAATGAAAACATATATATACTATAACAATAATCTTAAATTTAAGTCATATGTGATCATTAAGAATTGGGAGCTCATAATCATTGAGACTTCTTCTCATGAAGTTAACACTTGGTGATATCGAGTAGATGAGATCATGAGGACAGACCTGCCAATAGAAACACCACATGTTTCAGATATCATTGGTTGTTCCTATCTATGGACATGTGTATTAGTTTCCTAACTTACAATCATTATCAATGTTTACCAATTGATCACTTACTTATATGAAACATAAAAACCATGAAAAAGAAGTTGTGGGGAGGTAGCTTTTGTTGGGTGCATCATTGGTGGTATGGCATTGGTTTAATGATCAATATAGAATTTTTCACTTCTGAGTTGAGGAAGTAATATATCAGGGCTAGTTGTTCAAGATGGTATTGCCTTCATAAATCCATGGCCATGGTAGTCCAAGGTATGTTTATCCATTTAGATCAAAAAATAATAAATCAATAAAGGATGATGATAAGAGTTTTCATCATTCTTTATGAGATGTCATATAAAAAAACAGATTATATTACACAGTGCATGTTCATAGGATGGTTTTCATTGTTATGACTATTCCTTATCTCTTTTGGGGCCTCTATGGGTTTCTAGACTCTACTTCTGGTCTGTGATATTATTCACTGCTATCAAGATAAAGGCCTAGAGGGTCACACAAAATATAATATTCAATAATCAACCATATTCTATTGAATAGGTATAGAAAACATGGTGGGTCCCACCATGGGTTCTGGGATTTATTCATATATTATCGATCACTGATAAATAAATAAATTTATTATTATTTGAGTATAGAATAATTGGGTTGATTTTATTTATTAAAATTATTTACAAGTTTTAAGTAAATACGTGGGACAATATTATATAAATGAATATTATTTTAATATTCAAGGTTTATTTAATATTAGTAGGAATTATGATTCAAGTTAATGAATCAGGCTTATCACATAACATATTTAATATATATTAAAAGTATGTGATAAAATATAAATAATATTTATGATAGAGTTAGTATGTCATAATTATTTATTTATTTCTTATTTAGTGGATGTTAAATATACAGGGGTTAGGGAACCCTAAACAGGTATTTTGGGAATCCACTATATAAGTAGAGGAGAAGTTCATTCCAACTACTATTTTATTATTCAGAATTAAGTGAATGTCTCTCATCCCAAATCTTAGAGATAGAAATGCTCTAACCGAGTGAATGATCCAAGAACATGTTCACGAATTGAAGGCACGGGATCAAGGTGATCTTTTTTATGTTGAATAAATCATTATATCTCCATGATAGTACCTAGAATTCAATGAATATAATATGCACAAATTCTTGAAGCATGTTTGGAAGATCTAGAGGGGTTTAGTCTCAGATCCTTTGATCAATAGTTATCGGTGGCATGTGATAGATGAGATAATTTCAATTTAAAAAAGGTAATTATTCAGTTTAATTTTGTGCTGCAGATAATTTATGTGATATCTTTAGACAATATCGGGGCTCAAATCGCCATAAATGGTGAATTTTCGATGCTCTAGTGATGAAAAACTTTAAATCCCTGGCCCATTGTCTTTCTTTGTGCACCCTGATACCATAAATTGGTATCAAAGGGATCACTTGAATTTTCTGATCCAAGGAAAAATTAATTTTCTTTAAATTTATGTATGGGGATTTAAATCTGTCCCAAAAAGATTTTGTTTTAATTAAATATTGGATGGCCAAGTTATGGTCATCCAAAAAATTCAATACAGATCGTTTTCAATTTTTAGGGTATTAAAAAATGCAGAATTTATATGATATACGTGTTAAAAATTACTTGAATCACTAGAAAAAAAATTATTTTACCAACCCTGGTTTATTTTAGTAAAGAATTGGTTAGAATCCAACCATTAGTACACTGCCGGCTGGTAACCCTATTCTCCACATCCATTATAGAATGGTTAAAAAATTAAAGGCTATAAATTATAACCTCTTTATTTTTTCAAAATCTTCACTGGGTGGCTTGACAGATTCAGCAAGTGTGGATTTTTTCTCATAATCAAAAAAAATATTTGAAATGTTATTTTTTTGGGGGTGTATCATGGGTCATAAAATCCTATTTTTTGAGGCTATTGATTATGGATAGTGATGGGTGTGTATTTTTTCCACAAGGAAACAAAAAAAGTATGGGGTCTTTTTTTCCATGGCTTGCGTGGACCCCCACCCAATTTGTTCGTTGCCCTCCTCCCTAGTAATTATAACGACTATGGAACCTCCCTCCTAGCATGAACAGTTGCCACCACTGTATGGTCCCCAACCTCTGTCGAGCCCATTGCTACATGCACCTACCATGGACGTTGCTCACCGCTGTCACCCAATGATGCCACCCTAGCCTCTAAGTCACCTCCCTCTGACCGTAATAGTTCATGGAACTACCTATGTACCATGGTCCATAGATCATCATCCCTTCCTCCTCAAGGATGCCTCATCATCCCGATCACATTGAACTAGCATCACCCATTCCTCACACCTAGCCGACCATCGTCCCGCCTCACCCCATCCATTGTGTTGTCTCCGTCGAACAACAATGTATAGATGACCAAACACACCCAACTATTGAGGTTCACTACACCCCTCTATCTGAACAAGGTGCCTCTCCAAGTCCCCATCCATGAGGTGACCACCCTACCCTGATTCCACAGCCTCTCTCAGGTCCTATTGGACCCAATTCTCCCCACAATGGGACTAGGTAGGTCTAGCCAATCCAGAATGGGTTATGATGGGTCCTCCTGGCTGAGAACATCCATGTACGAGGTTTTTCTAGCCCAAAATAGGTCTATGGGGTTACATTACTACCCACAATGGTTCTGGGTGGGGTTTTTGGGGCCTAGAAAAATGTTATAAATTCAAAATTTAATTTAATAAAATTTTGGTTTAAAAAAAACTAATATTTTAATATTCCTAAAAATTAATTTAATGTTAGTGTTAAATTAAATTACTGATAAAACCAAATGAGAATGTGTTTTTTGAATTTAAATAATTCATTAAATTTATTTAAATTCCCTCATACTTTAAATTTATTGAAATTTAATTTAATTTATAATTTATTTAATATATCGATTGGTCTTGATCAGTGATTGACCATGTATGTAACTAGTTAATTTCATTTAATTATTTATTACCAACATGTGATGTTTTTAATAAGTAGTTAATTTTATGATGTTATATCCATCTTTTTTTGTTCACTCAATAAATATAAGGGCCTACACATCCAATTTATTTGTATTTATTTTGTTCTTCCCAAGACCCTCTAAACTGTGCGTGAGTATACCTATACATTTGATGAGGATGCTTTAAGGCGTAGACCCTGATAAGAAGAGGTGGTACGCTAGATGAGAAGTGCATACACTAGATTGGGGGTGGGATGTGATATGATTTAAGACTCAACTCACGTATGTTACCCCTAGGTCATGGCTTATCCATTAATTTTAGAATGGATCAACAAAAATTAGATGATCAAGCCAATTTGGGTAATTATTTCTTTAATTCATTGTTTATTATTTTATGCATGTGAATTTTTACTGCAAGAAAACATAAAATAATAAACTAAAAAATTCATAAATATGTAATGAATGTTTTTATATTAATTCATGTTCATTTTTGAGTGTGAAAACATATTTTGAACATATTTAATGGGAATATATTACATTTTTCAAGGAATATAAAAAACCCCTCAAATAGATATTAAGTCATAATGCCTTCTGTTGCCCAAATTTAAAAAAAGCTAGGTGTTTGGGGTGCTCATAAGCTAAAGTTTAGGGTTCCTCCTACTATTGGGGGGTTCTTATTAGATTAATGGGATAACTTAACTAAATTTGGTAGCAAATAAGTGTCCAAAACTAGATTTATACCACTTTATAGGCAAATCATTGAGGAAGTCAAGGTTGTGATTCTGATAAGATGGGAATTTACTCAACAGTTCAAGGAATCATGAGTTAATACAGTTGGCCAGCTTAGAGCCTTCATAGAAACTCTTCAAGTATTGAAATGGATAAAACTTATAAACTATGAGTAGAGATTTCAAGGATACTTTCCATTATAATACTTAAGTGATAAAGTATTTCAAATATAATAGTGAGGGATATTGAGGTTCGATAAAATAGAGGGGTACATTTAATGATTTAAAAAGTAATTAATCAATAATGTCTAAATCAGAAATCAATATTGTAACACCCCAATATTCCATGGTATGCTTCTCTTTGAATAATATAGTAGCATGTGTTGTACGCAACTTCCAGTTCTAACACACACCACAACCAATCAAACTAGTCGTTATGAATAGTAATACCCACTTTTTGAAATTTTATACATTTTATATTTCAAAATGGACTTTATTTTTGTATTCAGAATATTGAAATTAGCTGAGGGTGAATTTTTGGTACTTTTCTGATAACTTTCATATTTTGATAAATAGTGAAAATTACTAAATTTTAATTAAAAACAACTTTTTTAATCGAAATAATTAATAGTGATGAATTATGAATTTGAGTGGTTTAAAAGTATATTTAGAATATATTTTTACCATTTAATCCAATTTTGTTCATTGGACATAATTTCAGATTTAAACTGGACATAAACAAGTGTCAATCTTTTGATAGTTATTGTTTCTTAAAAACACGCTTTTTGTTTTGACAGCAGGAATTAATTTTAAATTAATTTCTGCCACTTCTGTGTTTTGAATTTAGAAAAATGGATTCCATATTTGGAATCAGGATTCCCAAACTATGTAAATAGGTAACTCTTATTTTTAGAAATTTTGAATAATTACTTCAGTAAATATTTTATTTACCATGGTTAAAGGGAAAATCCAGTAAATAAGGTTAAAAAATAATATTATAATAATATTGAATTACCCTAAAACGTGTCCTAACCCTATTGGTTGATAAATGTCCGACCATGGGCATCTTTGGGTCGATTTTTGGACCCCATGGAGCCACTTGTAAGTGATAATTACACTTTATATTAATTAAGTTAAAGTAAATACAAAAATGACATAAGCATATATCTTTTAGAAAAACAATTTTTACATAGGGTAATATATGTTATATTTTCAACTATAAATATTAATTAGAAAGATAAAAGTATTTAAGACATAATTTTATTTTATTTATAATTTTTTAGACATTTAATAATTAAATTTATTTATGACACAATAACGATGTAGTATTTTCCTTATTAATGAAAGAATCAAATAATTGATATTATAAATGTTAAAATAAATGTAATTTAAAGTTTTGATGCCATAAATTAATATTATTGGTTAATATGACATTTTAGTATTTTTTAAATTAATTTTTTTATAATTAATAAAGTTTTTAAGACTTTAACAGAAATCAATTATTTAATAGTGTCAAAATTGACATAAATGAGTTTTTAAAACAAATATTATATTATTAATTGATATTATATTCCTAAAAAACTAAGGTTTGTCCAAAGGACTTATATAATTATATTTTTATAATTAATGGACCACTTGGGGGTCTCTTGGAAGTATATAGTAAGTTTATTAACCATATAATATAAAAATACAAAGTGACATAGTAAATGTCAAACTAATTAACTAAGAGTCAAAAATAAAAGATAAGGTTAATAAAGTGACCCAAACCTGTCTAAAACCTATTGGTTGAGTTTTTTTCGACCTATCCCCACCTTAGACTTTGAATAATCCACTTTTGAGCCATTAGAAACCAAATATGAATTTATTATAAAATAATACTTTAAGTTTTTTCTAAAGAGCCCCTCCTCCCCCTTATAAAAGGACACCACTTCTAACCAATTATTCATACCTTCAAAGCCTTTTGCTTCAACAAACCCCTACCCAAATATTCTCTCAACTTTCCTCAATTCAACCTAGAGGCCTTATTTTGATCATAATTCTAACCTAAGGATCCCTTTTGATCAAATCAAAAGGAAGAACCCGAAGAAGAGGTAATGTTTTCACCACCCTCTTTCAAGTTCATTTCTTCTTCCACTTCTTCTTTATTTGTAATTTCCATCCTAAAATAATTAATCTAGTATCTTATATATACTTTTATGTTATTATAAATATGGTACAACCATATTTAGTATTCTATCTATCCTTTTAATGACATGTCATCATACGTGCGTATGCACGGCTTACCGTCTCCACGTAGTGGTGTAATTATTATTCAAAACATTATTATTTGGATGGGTATGATAATGATGTTTAATTGATGTAAATAATAAATATAACATGATAATTATTTTGTATATATGATATACCATCCAATTATATATTATTTTAATATAAAAAGAATGATATTGTCGCTCGTGCGTACGTACGGACTACCGTCTCCACGAACGTGATGAAATTCATTCCCCATCATATCCATTCAAGAATAATTTTCATTTGATGTTTAAAATTAATGTTTAGGGACATGATATCATTCTGGATATGAATAATATACATCCCATCCATAACAAATATGGCTCACATAACAAATAATATAAAGGAAAATGAATCCGTTAATACCCGAAACGATGTTAATACTAAGATATTATTAACAAATCAATGTTAAAAGATCATATATGATATCATATTAATGTATATAAGTATTTTATAATTCAATAAAAATTATTTCACCATTATACATGAGGTAAACCTACCCTTGACCAATGAAAAGTACAAGGTAAGGGGTTTTCATCTCACTCCTTATTCCCGTGAGATTCATGCCATATTGCCACTATTACCTTTTGTGTGGTGTATGTACTGCCCATAATTGTATTATTTCTGTAATACACATTAATTTATGTGTATTTACATATTAATTGTATGATACTTCTTTCATGGGGTGTATGTTTCGTAAGTTACCAAATTGTTAAGGGTTATTTCCTCAATCTCATTATTATCTGAGATTGTTCATGTGTAAGTATTTTTTCGGACATACTTATCATAGATACCCATATTTCATAAAAATGTTTTCAAAAGGAATCCTGTAAGGTTTTATGGGAGGGTCTATTTAACTAGATCTTCATGTTAAATGTTTTAAAATTTTATCTTTCTAAACCCTTTTAATTAATTCCCATATTTTCAAAATTATTTTAAGGATTTATTTAAATGGACATGAATGTTTTGAAATGATAACTATTTTAAAAAGTTTCAAAGTGGTATGAGACACTTAGATTAAAAAATCTCTTTTAAATGACTTTCTTTATAAATTGTGAGACTTAAAAATGATTTCATGAAAAAGGGGTATTTCTCTCAAAGTGTTTTACGAATCATTTTCCTCTATGTCAACAACCTTTGATAGATTTTAAACTTGTTTGAAGTTGATTTATTATGATACAAATATTCTATATTGTATCGAAGGTTTTGTGATATGTTTGACTGTGGATGTGTTATTTTTATACCATTCATGGTTTATGGATAAAGTATTGACTTTTCGTATTCTAGTTTTAATAAGAATGTTTATGTAATGTTTTAACCTTTTCATATGAGGAATGTAATGGACATAGTAAGTGATGGGTGGAGCCCGCTATAGATCCTCGATGCATCGGTAGGTCTCATGAGACAACTAGATGTAGAATTGTCTGTGGTCCTTTCCTAATTTAATATATGGTTTTGGCTGAGGCCTTAATAATTTTTAGACGTCTTGGTTGAGGCCTTGACAAAATGTTTCAGAATGTCCGGTATTACATTCCCTCATTATAGAAATAATATTGATGGTTTATGTGGTCATTCGACTAGTAGAATACCCATGATCATATTTTATTATGGCATTATTTACTCAGCTCATATTCTTTCCATAAAAGTATTCATGTTTATTATTGGTAAAGGCATGTGGTATCAATTATTCACCACGCCTAAAATTTATGTAATTTTCTGCTGTATTGCTTACCCTTACTGAGCGTTTGAGCTCACTCTTTCTATGTTTTATTTTTCCCAAGATTCCAAGAAGTGTATTTTGATTGATATGTAGGGTTAATCCAAGGTAATAATGGAATTAATAAAGGATTATTTATGTTGTTTTTTATGTTATAAAGTATTATGTAACATTCATGTATGTAATCTATTTTCCAAGACTGCTAAATTGATCGGTCCTTCGGGACTTGATTTCTTGTAATCATGCCAATGTATTAAAATAATGCACTGACTCTAGGTAACTGGGGTCAGGGTGTTACAGTTGGTATCAGAGGAAGTTTAGAAATAACCTTGAAAACTAGATTTAGATAAACTCTGATTAGAGCACATTACCCTAAAATAGACTTTGAGGATTAGTATATAAGAACTTCCTATAATTTTGGTTTTATAGAGATTTTGTGAGTTTTCCAAGAAATACATCTATGTTTGGATATGAGCAGGTAGAGGTGGCTCTGGAATAGATTTACCTTGGGGTAAAACCTGAAAACACCTCTTTGAGCTAGAATCGAATGAGAACTGGTGCACAATAATGGGCCTTACTGCACTCTTGGTTATGACACTCCTAGGGGATATGCTTAGGATAATTCTCATTTTATTTACAAACCATTATGAATGTATTATGAGTATATACTTACTCAAAGAAAAAAAATTATGATTATAGATTATATCCATAAACTTTTCAATTTACATTAGGTATTTTACAAGTTTGGAATTATTCATTGCAATTCATAAACTGATCTAGTGTATGCCATTGTATAGAAATGGCACCCAGTAGAAGGAATGTGAACTCCATCAATACATATGATCCAAAGAATAATAAGGATGATATCTTCTATGGTATTAATCCAACATTTATTAGGGAAATGGTCTCTCATGTTTTCTTAACATATGAATAAATAGTGTCATTTGTTAATAAGATAAGTAAATAATTCTCTGAGTCATATGGCTTTGAAGGGAAGTAAGAGAAGAAAGGGATGGAAGAGACAAATGTGGATAAAGGGAAGAGGGAAAAGAAGAATTTTTCTATATGTGATAATTGTGGGAAGAAACACCCTGGAACTTGCCTAAAGGGAATGGGAGTGTGTTATAAGTGTGGGGAAAAAGGACACCAAGTACGTGACTGCAAGGGTCAGAAAAAGTTTTCAAATGTACAATGCTCTGTCAGTAAAGAGTTGGGACACTACGCGAACCAATGTCCAAATCATCAGAGTATGCCCCAAATGATGCTATTGGATAATAATAAAGTTATGATACTACCTCAGATGAAGAAGAATGACTAGTGTTCTTATATTGTTAGTATAGGATTATTTCATTTGAGTGTTGTATCAACAATATACTGGTTATATGAATTATGGAGATAAATAAGGATTGTACTGCAGTACTATTTTATTGAGAATTTGAGATTATATGGTTATAAGAAAAGTGACTTAATAGTGAGCTACACTTTTGGTAAAATACATGGTTGAAGGAAAGGTAATCCTTAATATGGTACCGATAATGTGGTAGTGATTTTGGAATAAGAGATGGTTGATTTGAATAAATTATATTGAATATTTTTGACTACCTTGAAACTGATTAATGATTTTTCATTGTTGGAGTTTACAACATTTTTGGATAGAAGGATTATATCCATTATTCTATAAATAATAAGGGAGCATGAATTTAATCAATAAGGTTTTATGGTAATTTAGGATGTTACTATGTTTTAAAATAATACATGATGAAGGTGTTCACATGTTATTACTTGGAAAAAAGGATCTTAATTGTGTTTAACTTCCTTATAAATTTTGGACTGTGAGTTTGGATAGAAGTATTTTGGATAAGTCTAAAGGTTGGAATGGATTAAGTTTGAAAGGTTATTTTTGGATTTTTATAAAAGGACAACACACAGACCGTGTGACAACCCGTCGCGTTGGACAAAGCTGCGGGAATCGAACCCACAACCATAGTCTGATTGAGATTTATCACCTACCACTGGACTACGTGATGTTCCTAGATGGTATAATGTAGTTTCTCTTTTTAAAGGGTCTGATATGTGAATTATAAATTCATTATATTTGGAACCCTATACGATTAGGATAAATAGAGTATTTTTGAGTTGTATTATTTTTTGGGGTGAAAGATGAGTTTGTGGTAGAAATTTATTAATGGATAAAACTTTAATTATAAAGTAAGTATATCTCCTTATGATCTTATCCAATCTCATAAATAAATTCCTCAACATTAACAAAAAGGAACTTAGAACAAAAACGTTGTCCAAGATGTTACCTTAGATCATCACAAATTTATGGCTTTGTGATTGTTGGCATTTTCATATCCAAGTTCTATAACACTCTCTATCAGATATTGATGGTTATATTTCTCTTAAATATACATGTTTTCCTACATAGAACCCTATTATGTGTTATTTCCAGTAACCTTCATACTTACCACTCTTTATTTTAAATAGAGGACTCATTAATCCATTTTTCGATGTGGGATTTCAACTAATATAATTTGGAATGTCAACCCCAAGTTTCCAATACCAAGCATAAATTGCGAGGATGCAATTTATTGAAGGATGGGAGAATGTAACACCCTAATATTCCATAGTACGCTTCTCTTTGAATAATACAGTAGCGTGTGTTGTACGCAACTTCGAGTTCTAACACACACCACAACCAATCAAACTAGCCGTTATGAATAGTAATACCCACTTTTTGAAATTTTATACATTTTATATTTCAAAATGGACTTCATTTTTAGTTTATGAATATCTAAATTATCTTAGGGTTAATTTTTTGTACTTTTCTGATAACTTTCATATTTTGATGAATAGTGAAAATTACTAAATTTTAATTTAAAAACAACTTTTTTAATCAAAATAATTAATAGTGATGAATTAAGAATTTGAGTGGTTTTAAAGTATATTTAGAATATATTTTTACCATTAAATCCAATTTTGGTCATTGGACATAATTTTACATTTAAACCAGACATAAACAAGTGTCAGTATTTTGATAGTTATTATTTCTTAAAAACACACTTTTTTTTTGACAACGGGAATTAATTTTAAATTAATTTCTGTCACTTCTGTATTTTTAATTTAGAAAAATGGATTCCATATTTATAATCAGTATGAAAAAATTGTGTAAATAGGTAACTCTTATTTTTAGAAATTTTGAATAATTATTTCAGTAAATATTTTATTTACCATGGTTAAAGGGTAAATCTGGTAAATAAGGGTAAAAAAATAATATTATAATAATATTAAATTACCCTTAAACGTGTCCTAACCCTATTGGTTGATATATTTTTGACCATGGGAATCTTTGGGTATATTTTGAGACCCCATGGATCCACTTGTAAGTGATAATGACACTTTATATTAATTAAGTTCAAGTAAATACAAAAATGACATAAGCATATATCTTTTAGCAAAACAATTTTTACATAGGGTTATATATGTTATATTTTCGACTATAAATATTAATTAGAAAGATGAAATATATTTTCTACATAATGGTATTTTATTTATAATTTTTATACGTTGAATAAATAAATTTATTTATGACACAATAATGATGTAGTATTTTCCTTATTAATGAAAGAATCAAATAAATGGTATTATAAATGTTAAAATAAATAAAATTTGAATATTTTGATGGCATAAACGAATTTTATTAGTTAATATGACATTTTAGTATTTCTTAAATTAATTTTTTTTGAATTAATAAAATTATTAAGACTTTAACAAAAATCAATTATTGAATAGTGTCAAAATTGACATAAATGATTTTTTAAAAAAAATATTATGTTATTAATTGATATAATATTCCTAAAAATATAAGGTTCGGCCAAAGGACTTATATAATGATATTTATATCATTAATGGACCACTTGGGGGTCTCTTGGAAGTATATAGTAATTTTATTAACCATATAATATAAAAATACAAAGTGACATGGTAAATGTCAAACTAATTAACTAAGAGTTAAAACTAAAAGATAAGGTTAATAAAGTAACCCAAACCTGTCTAAAACCTATTGGTTATGTTTTTCTCGACCTATAACCACCTTATACTTTGACTAATCCACTTTTGATCCATTATAAACCGAATATGAATTTATTATAAAATAATACTTTAAGTTTTTTCTAAAGAGCCCATCCTCCCCTTTATAAAAGGACACCACTTCTAACAAATTATTCATACCTTAAAATTCTTTTGGTTCATCCAACCCCTACACAAATATACTCTCAACTTCCCCCAATTCAACCTAGAGTCCTTATTTTGATCATAATTCTAACCTAAGGAGCCCTTTTTATCAAATCAAAAGGAAGAACCTGAAGAAGAGGTAATGTTTTCACCACCCTCTTTCAAGTTCCTTTCTTCTTCCACTTCTTCTTTCTTTGTAATTTCCATCCTAAAATAATAAATCCAGTATCTTATGTATATTTTGATATTATTATAAATATCGTACAACAATATTCATTATTATATCCATCCTTTGAATGGCATGTCACCATACGTGCGTACGTACGGCTTACCGTCTCCACGTCGTGGTGTAATTGTTATTCAAAACATTATTATTTGGATGGGTATGATAATGATGTGTAATTGATGTAAATAATAAATATAACATGATAATGATTATTTATATATTATATACCATCCAATTATATATTATTTTAATATCAAAATAATGATATTGTCGCTCGTGCGTACGTACGGACTACCGTCTCCACGAACGTGATGAGATCCATTCCCCATCGTATCTATTCATGACTAATTTTCATTTGATGATTAAAAATAATGTTTAGGGACATGATATAATTATGGATATGAATAAGATACATACCATCCATAACAAATATGGCTCACATAACAAATAATATAAAGGAAAATGAATTTTTTAACACCCGAAACGACGTTAATACTAAGATATTATTAACAAATCAATGTTAAAAGATCATATATGATATCATATTAATGTATATAATTATTGTATAATTAAATAAAAATTATTTCACCATTATACAAGAGGTAAACCTACCCTATACCAAGGAAAAGTACAAGGTAAGGGGTTTTCATCTCACTCCTTATTCCCATGTGATTCATCCCATATTGCCACTATTACCTTTTGTGTAGTGTATGTACTGCCCATAATTGTATTCTTTGTATAATACACATTAATTTATGTGTATTTACATATTCATTGCATGATACTTCTTTCATGGGGTGTATGTTTCGTAAGTTACCAAATTGGTAAGGGTTATTTCCTCAATCTCATTATTATCTGAGATTGTTCATCTGTAAGTATTTTCTCAGACATAATTTTCATAGATACCCATATTTCATAAAAAAAAATTCAAAAGGAATCTTTTAAGTTTTTATGGGAGGGTTTATTTAACTAGATCATCATGTTAAATGTTTTAAAAATTTATCTTTTTAAACCCTTTTAATTAATGTCCATATTTTCAAAATGATTTTAAGGATTTATTTAAATGGACATGAATGTTTTGAAATGATAAATGTTTTCAAAAGTTTCAAAGTGGTATGGGACACTTTGATTCAAAAATCTCTTTTAAATGACTTAATTTATAAATTGTGAGACTTATAAATGATTTCATGAAAAAAGGTTTATTTCTCTCAAAGAGTTTTACGAATAATTTTCATCTATGTCAACAACCTTTGATAGATTTTAAACTTGTTTAATGTTGATTTATTATGATACAAATATTCTATATTGTATCAAAGGTTTTGTGATATTTTTGATTGTGGATGTGTTATTTTTATACCATTCATGGTTTATGGATAAAGTATTGACTTTTCGTATGCTATTTTTCATAAGAATGTTTCTGTAATGTTTCAACCTTTTCATATGAGGAGTGTATTGGACATAGTAAGTGATAGGTGGAGCCCGCTATAGCTCCTCAATGCATCGGTAGGTCTCATGAGACAACTAGACGTGGAATTGCCTGAGACCCTTTCCCAATTTGATATATGGTTTTGGCCAAGGCCTTAATCATTTTTAGATATCTTGGACGAGGCCTTGACAAAATGTTTCATAATGTCTAACATTATACATTCCCTCATTATAGAAATAATATTGATGGTTCATGTGGTCATTAGACTAGTAGAATACCCATTATCATGTTTTATTATAGAATTATTTACTCAGCTCATATTCTTTCCATAAAAGTATTCATGTTTATTATTGGTAAAGGCATGTGGTATCAATTATTCACCATGCTTAATATTTATGTCATTTTCCGCTGTATTTCTTACCCTTAATGAGCATTTGATCTCACCCCTTTCTATGTTTTATTTTTCCCAGGATTCCAAGAAGTGTATTTTGATTGATATGCAGGGTTAATCCAAGGGAATAATGGCGTTCATAAAGGATTATTTATGTTGTTTTGTATGTTATAAAGTGTTATGTAACATTCATGTATGTAATCTATTTTCCAAGACTGCTAAACTGATCATTCCTTTGGGACTTGATTCCTTGTAATCATACCAATGTTTTAAAATAATGCACTGACTCTGGGTAAATGGGGTTGGGGCATTACAAATATAAAGTATTAACTGCTGAAGTTTATATGTTGTAGATCAAAATGTGAATCACCAACACCACTAGAACATTATCACTGAAATCCATACTAGATAAAGAAAATATCATGACCAACCATAACTTCTAGGAGTGGTATAGGAATTTGCATATAGTACTATGCCGGGAGAGAAAGCTTTATGTATTGGAGTCCTCACTTCCTATTGAGACCCCTCAGGGATAAATCAAGGAATATAAAGATAAATATAATAATCGTGTAGATAATGCACTAGATGTACAGTGTAACACGTTTTCATCTATGTCCAGTCAACTATTGAAAATGTATAAGAATGTATATTCCTATAAGATGCTTACTTATCTCCAATGGTTATATTAGGAGATATCTAGGAAAGAAAGATATGAGATATCCAGTACCCTCTATAGGTGTATATTATCATAAGGGAATCAATAAGTACCTAATGCACTCAAGATGTTCAGGTACATTAAGAAACTTGAATCCCTTGTATTTAAACTGAACCAAGAACTAGAAACTGATCTCATTCTCACCTCTTTACCATAAATATTTTTGACTTTCATTGTTAAATACAATATGAATAACATAAAAAATTCACTCCCAGATATTTTGGATTTAGTTCTCCAAGATGATAAGGATATTAAGAATACCAATTATTCATTCCTTATGGTGAATAAGATGAGGAAGGGAAAGGCTAAGGGGTCTAAGTCTAAGTATAATCCTAAGACACGGATGCATATTCCTTCTAAAAATCCAAAGATATAGAGAGAAGGAAATGAGTAGGATTCTATCTTCTTTATATGTAGCAAGAAAGTCTAATGGAAGAAGAATTTCAAAGATGGGAAGAAGAAGCAAGGTGACAAATCTACTTCATGTATGTTTTTCATTTAATGAAATCATTTATTGTCTACAAGTTGGGTATTGGATATAGTATGAGGCTCATGAATCTGTATTCATATAAAGGAACCAAGTAGATTCAATAAGATTAAAAAAGTTGGATTGGATCTCCAAGGTACAAATGTTGTGAGTCTAGAATCCTTGGAAGTGGGATATTATCACCTAACTTTTCCTAGTATGTTTGTTCTTGTATTGAATAATTTTTATTATATACCTTTAGTAACTAGAAACAAAATCTATGTGTCGAGTCTGGGAACCATCAGATTTTCTTTCATGTTTGGAAATAAATGTTTTTTATTTTATAAGGATAACATGTGTTATGGTATGGTGCATCTTAATAATGGATTATATATACTTGAACTTGAAAAAATAGTAATGGAAATCAATGGAAAAAACTAGAAAACATGACTTTTACAACACCCGCCTATGGAACTTCAAGCTTGGTTGTGTAAATGAGAAGAAATTACAAAAATTACATCAAGTAGGATATTTAGAATCAATGGATTTAAAACCCCTGGATGCATGTCATGCTTGTTTACAAGGTGAAATGACCAAAGCACCCTTTTGGGGAAGAGAGTAAGAGCCACTGAATTGCTGTAATTAGTCCATACTGATGAATGTGGTCTATTTTTAGTAGAGGCAATGGGTGGGTTTTCATACTTTTTTAATTTTACCGATAACTATAGTAGGTATGGATATATCAATTTAATGTGGTATAAGTCAGATTCCTTTCATATGTTTAAGGAATACCAACATGAAGTAAAAAAATATCTTGGTAAGGATATTAAGGGACTTTGCTCAGATTTATGGAGAGAGTATCTTAACCAAGCTTTCATTGATCACTTAAAAGAGTGTGGGATAGTATCCCAACTCACTTATACTTATACACCACAGTATAATGGTGTTAGTGAAAGTAGGAATGGTACCTTTCTTGATATGTTCTAATAAATTATGCATCAAAAAAATTCCATTATCATTATAGGGATATTCCTTAGAGACAGTGATTTATACTCTTAACCAAGTACCAACTAAAGTGATAGATGGGATTACATATGAGTTTTGATGTGTAAAAAACCCAATCTTCCACACATACGTGTATGGGGAAGTGAGGATTTTGTCAAGACTATACCTAGTAAAAAATAATCTAAAATTATGAAGTGAATTTTTATAGGTTATCCTAAAGAAACTAAAGGATATTACCTATATAACCCTTCAGATAGAAAAATTATTGTGGAAATACAAGAAATATTTATATAAAGGGAACACATTTCCAATGGAAATAGTAGGAGAAATATTGAATTTGAAGAATTTAATGCTCCAGATGCGCAATAGTTGGTATCGTAAAAATCTACACAAGATAAAATGGGAGATGAAGATGTTCCTGAGACACAAGTTCTATATAGGTCAACTCGAGAGGTTATAGAACTAGAGAATTATGGTTTTATCATCACCGAGTCATCTGAAACATTGTTCCTTGAGAATGATAAACCTATAACCTATAAGTAATTAGTATAATAAAATTAGTATACTAAATTGAAAGATGTAATGCATTATAATATGGGTTCCATGTACCAAAATCAAGTTTGGGTTTGGTAGACCCTCCAGTTGATGTAAAATCCATTGGGTGAAAATGGGTATTCAAGAAAAATTTGGACATGGATGGTAATGTAAATACCTATAAATAACAACTAATAGTGAAGGGATTCATGAAACATCAAGGAATGGACTATGATGAAATTTTCACACCAATTTCAATACTTAAATTCATCAGAATATTACCTACAATAGCATCCTTCCATAATTATGAGATTTGAAAAATTAATTTCAAAACTATTTTTCTAAATGGTAATTTGGTTGAATATGTCTATATGACTCAACATAAAGGGTTTATTAAGTCAAATAATTCTAATAAAGTTTATAATTTGTAGAGATCCATTTATGGGTTCAAGCAGGAATCACAATCATGAAATGTTCATTTTGATGAGTCTATGCCAGAATTTGGTTTTATCAAGAATGAAAGTGATCCATTAGTCTATAATAAAGTTAATGGAAATTTCATTATTTTCCTAGTATTATATGTTGACAACATATTAATTATAGTAAACGAAGTGCAAGTCTTACAATCAGTTATTAATTGGTTAAATGAATGCTTCTCCATAAAATAATTAGGTGAATAAACCTACAATCTATGGATAAAGATCTATCGAGATAGATCTCATGGGCTTCTTAGGCTAAGTTAAAGTACATATATTTACAAGTTACTCAAAATGTACAATATGGAACAATCCAAGAGAGGGTTGTTTCCAATTTCACATGTTATCCATATCTCTAAGAAAATGTGTCCATAAACATCGGAGGAGATTGAAAGAATGAGTAGAATCCCTTATTCCTTGGTAGTGGAATCAATCATGTATGTCATGTTATGTACTAGGTTTGATGTTGCATTTACTTTAATCACAGTGGATAGATATCAAGCTAATACAGTATAGCTATAGTGGGAATCTATAAAAACTATCCTAAAGTACTTTCGGCGTACAAAGGATAAATATTCCTAGTGTATGGAGGAGATGCAGAACTAGTAGTGAGAGGATACACTAATTCTAGTTTCTATATAGATCATGATTATCTAAAATAATAGTCGGGCTATGTCTTTTTCTTCAATAGTGTTGTAGTGAGCTGGAGAAGCTCAAAGTAACCTGTGGTCACCAACTCTATAGTAGAATCTAAGTATATAGTGGATTCCAATGTAGCTAAGGAGGTCATTTTGATATGTAGCTTTGTCACATAAATTGGTTTTGTGCCTAGTAGTGCAGAACTTATTCCAATTTATTGTTATAATATTGTAGTAGTGGTGCTTTCCATGGAGACCAGTTCATACTAGAAAAAAAATATATTTTATAAGTTTCATATCTTGAGGTATTTTACCCAAAGTGGTGAATTCATAGTTAGTAGAGTATCCATAGAAGATAACATGGCTGACACCCTGAATAAAGACAAATATTAGCAGAAGCATTATTCTCATGTGTGAGCTAGTAGATTGAGACTTGTTCGTAGTTGGATCTAGTGTAAGTGGGAGTGTTTAAAGTGGGTTCCCTAGACCCAACTTTTGTATGTACATTTATTACCATTACATGTATATAGTTTGAAATATACATGTGTTTATATTACAATAACAGTATTGACACTTCTATATACACTATATTTAAGGTAATTTCCATATATTATGTGTTGTATCAAAGGGTTATAGCAGTTCTCATGATATAATAAGAACCTAAAGATGGTATGATAGTAATCTTAAAGTTATGTTCAATAGTCCAGATACATCATACTGATAGGACACAGATGATGTATAACCATCAAGTGTTGGAGGATAATAAGAATTGAGACTTATTCTCATGAATTTTTCACTTGGTGATCTCAAGTAGATGAGATCATGATTTAAACCTACCAATGGTAAAATCACATGTTTTAGGTTTCATTGGTTGTTCTGATCTATTGACATGTGTATTGGTCTCTTAACATGAGATCATTATCAATGTGTGACATTTAATCTCATAATTTAATGAAAGGAAAAAAACATGACATTGAATTCATGTAAAGGTAGCTTGTGTTGGGAGCATCATTGGTGGTATGACATTGGTTAAATGATCAAGATAAAATTTGTCAATTACAAGTTGAGGAAGTAATATCTTGGGATTATTTGTTTAGGATGGTAGTACCTTTATAAATCCATGTCCATGGTAGTCCAAGGTAAGTTTGTCTAGTAAGATCAAAAAATGATAAATCAAGAAAGGAAAATGACACAAGTGTGCATCTTGTTTTATGAGATGTCATATCAAAAATAGATTATATTACATAGTTCATGTTCATTGCGCGGTTTTCATTAGTATAAATATTCCTTGTATCTTTAAGGGCCCTGATGGGTTTCTAGACTCTACTCCTAGTATGTTAATACAATTCACTACTATCATGATATGGTTCAAGATGGTCACACACAATAGTTTATTCAAGGATCTTTCATATTATACCGAATAGGTATATAGGACATGGTGGTCCCCACCATAGGGTGAAAGAGTTTTCTAAGTATTATCGATCACCAAAAAACAAATAAATTCATTATTATTAAAGTATATAATAATTGGGCATAATTTATTTATTAAAAGTATTTACAAGTGTTTAAGTAAATACATGGAATAATATTATATGAATGAATATTATTTTAATATTCAATGTTCATTTAATATTATCAAGAATTAAGAGTCGATTTAATGACTCGGGTTTATCACACAATATATTTAATATATATTACAAGTATATGATAAAATATAAATAATATTTTATAAAGAACTTATTTTGTCATGAGTAATTATTTATTATTTATTTAGTGGAAATTAAAAATATATGGGGGTCTAGGAACCCTAACTGGGAATTTTGGAAATACACTATATAAGTAGAGGATAAGCTCATTCCATTTACTATTTCATCATTTATAATTGAGATCTTCTCTCTCCTACCAATTCCTATAGAGAGAAACATTCTAACCAAGAAAACAATCCAAGAATGCCTTCATGGATCAAAGGAAATGGATATAGGTTATCATCACAATGTCGAATAAATCATTGGATATCTATGTTAGCACCTGGAATTCAATGAATGATATATGTATAGATTCTTGAATCATTTTTGGATGATCTAAATGGGTTCGGACTCGAATCCTTCAAGACATTTTCACCCGAAACATGCAATATATAAGCATTCTTCATTTCAAACATGGTAATTTTTTTATTTAATTTTGTTATTTTAAAAATTCAGGTGAGATCCTCATACCATACTGGGGAAAATTTCATCAAATATGATTAATTTCATCACTCTGGTGATGAATTTTTTTAATTCTTAGTCTACTAGCTTCTACTATGGGCCCGGTACCATCAGGTTTACCTCTTTGATAAATTTATTAATGGATGTTTTTAAATGTATATGATGGAAATGTTTGTCCTTTGGCCTTATTTTTTTATTTCAAAAAATAATACCTAGGTTTAGGCTAGCTTTGAAATGTTTTATATGGTATGTGATTTATATTGGTTTAAAAAGAGTATTTGGAATGATATATTTTAAAATGTAAAAGGGGATTGGAATTCTAAGCCATGTTTTTTTGTTAAAGGGACCATTATAATTTGGTTTTAAAATGGTTGATGTGAAATACACCCCTTGATTTCCCCCTTATATTGTTTACCCATTGTGTGCGTTTTTTCTCTCTATGAGATGCTTGTTTCTCCCCTTATATGGGAATGTTCTTATTATGTCATGGGTGTACTTTTTATATGGGGTTAATCATTGTTGGGTGTTATGATCGATGATGGATATGGTTATTCCTTGTATTTTAGACTTAGATTTCATGTTATTTCACCTCACTTCCTTATTAGCTTTGGGAAACTAGGTACTAAGTGGGAGATCTAATTTGTTACACTAGTTGTTTACACACCACAAGTGGTCATCCATTTGTGCTAGAAACAAAGGGATTAGAGTGGGGTTGTAATCACAATGAGGCTTGTGTGGGGTAGTTTTATTACTTGTGATTTAAACTTCAATTCATGTTATTTTTGGGTTCACTAGTTGGTATACTCTTATACGTTTAGATCCTTCGCACATTAGAAATCCTAAGGTAGATCCCATGACACATTTTATTTCTTTCTTGGTTATTGTTTGATTGTAGTTTGATCTAGTTCTTGTTTGTATCATTTCCCATTCTTTCATTATTATGGAAGCTTTTCTTGTTTATATTGATATATGCATAGTGTTGTGGATGTTTCCTATTTGTTGGGATTTACCTATGTGTGTGTTGGGTTATTTTTTTCTAAAATTATTTATCAAAGATGTTTGGAAAACCTATTTTGAAATTAAAATATCTTTCATATTTTTTTAATTGTATTTAAAAATGGGTGTTGGGTTTAAATATAACTTTTTCCAGTGAAACATTTTGAAGTTACCATTTTCATTTAAATAAAACAAGTGGGTTGTTTTGAGAAATGTTAATAGTGATTGTGTGGTTTCAAAATGGATAAGGACAATGGATTTGTCTTTAAAATATATGAGTTTGGGGTTTTGGGAAACAAAGAGAAATTTTTTATAATATGATTATGTAATTGTTTTGGTTTTCATACATTATATATGAAAAGATTACTTTGTAGCTTTATTTTCAAACTAGCATTGGTTAATTTCCTTATGAAACATATTTCATAGTTTCGGATGGTTTTTGTGACCTTATGGGGTTTTTATATCATGATTATATATTTTAGGTTTATAGTTTTTAGCTAGATCATTTCTATATCCCTTGAGGTTTATGTGGGGTGATTTGGTTGGTGATGAGAAACCTGAGGTTGTGTGGAGTTGGTTTGTTCTCGGATCTAGTTGGTTTATTACTATTTTATTTTTATTTTATTTTTTATTTTTTATCTATTATTATGTGTTGTATATTTCTATTTATAAATGAATTTTATAGTTATAAAAATGGGTTGGATCAGTTTAGTTGGTTATGACATGTTTGATGTGGTTATTTATTTTGATATATTTATATGTATTTATCTATCTTTTATCTCAAATTTGGGTGATATCATTCCCAAACAGATTCCTATGATTCTCAGGTACTTGTTTACAACTCTTGGGGATTGGGAATACCCTTATAGCCTTATGAGAGGATAGTTCAGGTTCTAAATTCAGTGTCATCCCATGTTGGTTCGCTACAAAATGGTATTATAGGTTTGGGTTTTATTTTATAAGATCCTAATCTTCTTGATTATAACTTTTTATTTAAGGATATCCTAGTAAAAAGAATATTAAGATTGTCATAGTTTTAGAGGTAAGGATGGGAAGAGTCCAACTAGATCTTTCTCTTTTTGAGCCTCAAGTTCCTAGGGTAAGTTGGGTTTTAAATTGTGAATTCAGGTTTTTTATACATTATAGATAGATTTTTATGTGAATTTCTAGTTTTATCTTCTTTGATTATGTAAGTGATATTGGGGTCCTTATTTAGTTTTGGGGTGATGTGGAGAAGGACTTGAGTTGTTCAGATAATTCATACAACCTAGGAAACCAAGAAGCATCTGTGTGTTTGAGTCTACCTTCTTTACAAATTGTGTTTCCTAATTGGCACACATTTTCCCAACTCATGTAGACAAAGTGATCACAACACTATTTATCCCACGGTTAGTCTAATTTGAATCCTCTATAATTATGATCTCTCCAAAGTGATTATCACTTTTTGGAGGTAGATTGAAGAGTGTTTTGATTCCCTTTTTAGGATTTGGTTCATGTGATATTTTTTTTAATTCTTATATAGTGCTTTCATTTTTCTTGTTTTTAAAACCTTGCTTTTGAAAAATGAATTTTGTGAAATTATATTTTTTAAACTTTGTTTTGTGTAATGTTTGAAAAAATGGTATTTTTAAAAGGGGAAATGTGTTTTGATGATCATTATTCTTATGTTTGGATTTAAAAATAAAATTTAATTTTTAAAGGGGTATTTGCAGAATGCCTTGTATATGTGTTGGGTGTTCCACTAAGTTTTTTTTATTTTTAAAGTTTTGTTTGTCTTATTTTCCAAGAATACACCTTGGTGGAGTGTGATTTCAAAATTTCTTGGTGTGAATGTTTTGGTGCCTCATTTGAGGGCTTTTTTGTCTTTATTACTACCTTAAGATGGAATCATTCAGTTTTTATTTTATGGAATGAATTGATATTTTTCATGTATTTGTTTTAAAATGCCTCCAAAAATGGTTGAAAGAGTTTCTCTAGTTTTAGTGCCTACCAAGACTCAGAGTGGAGTGGTGGATGTGGAACCTTTTTTAAGATTTAATCCTATATTAGACTTCTAGAATTAGTATCTTCTTACTTCTATGGTGATCAAGAGTTATTATAATTTGTGAGGTGTTTGGAAGATATAAAAGTGGTCCTTGATTCTCTTATAACAACTGAATATTTATGGGTGATAGCTATCAAGAGCATGTTGTCGATTTTATCCAAGTTTGGTGGGAGTCAATAGTACCTCCTATGTTGTGGAAAGATATTCCTAAGGATATTTTAATGGATCCAATTATTCTATAGTTATTTATTAAGGTTTTAAAGGTATAGAAATCACTGGATCTTGTGATCCTTCGTCAGCATGACTGATCAATGGGAGAGTACATCACTTCCTAAAGTTTTTCATATTTTTTCCAGAGATGGACATTAGTGATTCTGAGAAAGCTTATTTCTTTGAAGATGGTCTTCACCCAGATCTTGGTTCAGTTATAATTTCTTATGGTCTGGTATATTTTCTAGAATTTTTTAACAGGGCCATTCAAATGGAAGCCAGCCAATCTAAGAATCATATAGCAGGTGGTTCTTTAGTTTCATCTGGTGGGAAAAAGGATAACCTGATGAGTTAGGAGAAGAAGTGGGATGATCCAAAGACAATATCATGGAGTATTTCTTATTAGAGGATAAGATATCTCATGTGCTTCTATTGTGAGTAATTAGGGAATGTAAAGCCCCAAAATCATAAATCTCCTAGATTTTTCCTTTGTTTTGGCCATTGGATCATCTTCAATGGTATTTAAGATCAGTTTTTAGAAGAGGTCATAGGTTTCATAATTATGGGTGTGTTTTTTTGGGATATTTCCTTTCATGGTTTTAATCTTGGTTTTGGAGCTTTGTCTCTAGTTTTTTGAGTGTTATGGATGGTTCCATTTTGGGATACTTTGTTTGGAATGTATTTTAATGTCACCTATGGAATTCCTTGTTTTGTTGTGGAAAGATTACCCCCTCTCTTTATTCTCTTGGTTTTTTTCATGGTTGGTTGTGAGTGTAATTTGTTAAGCCTTGTTGTTTCGGTGAACCTCTCTTAGAGATAGTGGGTTGTACCCAATGTTTCACTGATCCTTGTAAGTTCTCATTTCCAATACTTGGAGAGGACTTTGTTGTACGATTGGATAGCTAGGGTGTGTGATCTACTAATTGAGTTTGGTATAATAGCTGGAATTTGGTTGTGGCAGTTTAGGAAGCACCATGTGAGGGTGATTTGGTTTCAAACCTTAGGTTATACATGTGTCTCATCACCCAAGGTGAGAGATCATGTCATTATTTTGAGGATGATTGTGGTTTTTCTTTCTTTGGTAGGGTTTGGGAAGTTTTTTTGGTTTGATATTGAGTTTCTCACATGGTTTTTTGGTTTTTTGAGGATGCATCACTTGGTATTTATCTTTGGTTCCTCCATGTTGGAGGTATTCAAAATGGTGGGGAGACCATGTTAGGTATCTCGTACTTCATAGGAATTTTTTTGTAGGTTCTCATTTTGGTTGTGTTTGGATACATTTGAAAACCTTTTGGTTGATTAGTTTGATCACTTTGAGGATATCTATTGTGGACTTTGAGGTTAGATTGTGTAGAGTAGTTCTTTTAGGTTAGGTCCTCCTTTCAACTTTTATCTTCTCTTACCTCTTCTTTTTTACTATAGACTTTCTGGGGGAATAAAGTAGAATGGTGTAGAGTTTTTTACTCCCCATATTTCATGGTGGGTTGATTTTGTGTTATTGTATGAGTTTGAGGGTCGGGTTATTTTTCCATGGAGTTTTGGCTCAGAACATGGAAATTCTTGGGGGTCTCCTTCTGTTTAAGGTTAGAGTGTGAAATTATAGGGAAACCATGTATCTTCTATTCACAAGGTTCCTTTTTAGTTAATTTTAAACTATTAAAGGTTTTTTAGTATGTTTTTTCATGGTTAATTCCAAATCATGTGATCCACTAGTATAAATAGTGTGGTCTCCCTAATGTATTTTAGTTGTAGCGTAAAACTTGCGCATGGTTTGGTAAACCATGAAGCAAGAATATTGTTTGTCTTTGGTTTTTAGAAGTACCAAATTTCATGGTTAGAGAATGGTTTTTTCAACCTTGTAGTTCCTGGGGTGAACTTTGTGAGGGTTGTATAACCTAGGTAGGGTCTAGTGCATGGTTGGTGTATTATTTGGAAAACCATACGAATTTCCCAAGTGTTTAATTTTTTAAAATTTTCCATTTTTCCATCTTTGGGTTAATAAAGGTTTTACCTCTATTCTCCCTTAAATACATCATCTGGATCTTGGGATCCCTTAGAGGAGCTCAAACATCCTCCTATCATGATCATTTCCCTCTCTTTGGTGATTTTCAAGATATTTTGGGGTTTTTCTTCCTCTCTTTCTTACTTCTTTCCTTCCCTCTGTCTTTCATCTTAGTTTTGATTTCCCCCATATTTCATAGATCTCTTATGGATGATTTTATTGTTCTATGTGGATCTAATATTGGGGTTTTGGTGTCTAGGATTATTAGATGTCATTTCTATTCCTGTGGGTGTGCTCATTGTTGAAGGTGACAATTTTTTGCTTGATTATCATCTATTTGAGGTAGGTATTTATATGTAATTGTATCATTTTTGAATTCAAAGTGTTTTTATGATTTATAAATTTATTTTTAATGATATTATGAATATCTATGATATCCTTATTGAGTTTTAAAACAATTTTATTATGTTTTAATCTTAGAATAAAGTGTTTCTCCTAGAAATTCCATGTTTTCAAGTTTAAAATCGAAAGTTTTTATATGATAATATTTTTTTGAAATGTCATGAGATTTTAAAATGGTTTTAAATGAAATTTTGGTATTTTTATTTGGTTTTATTTTTCAATGATTTAAAACTATGTTTTAAAGGGAATTCGGTTTTAAATTGAGTGGTTTACCACAAAATGTTTTGGAAAGGGCTTCTTATTTAGTTTTCAAATTTTGATTTAAAATGTGTGTGTGTGGTTTAACCCTTGTGAAAAATGCCTTAATGGATATTTTGAAAGGTATTTGATGGAAATGGTTGGCCTTTGGACTTGTTTTTTTATTTTAAAGAATAAGACCCATGTTGAGGGTTCATTTTAAATGTTTTTAAATGGTGTGTGATTTCCATTGGTTTCTAAAGAGTGTTTGGAATGATTTATTATAAAATATGAAAGAGTCTTGGAATTACAATCCATGTTTTGGTGTTAAAGGCCCATTTATCACTTTGGTTTTAAAATGGTTGTTGTGAAATAAACCCCTTTATTTTCCCCTTATTTTTTTACCCCTTATCTGGTTTGTTTCTCTCTATGAGATTCTTATTGATCCCCTTGTGTGGGAATGTTCTTGTTATGTCATGGCTGCACTTTTTATATGGGGTTATTCATTGTCGGGTATTATGGTTGAGGGTAGTTATGGTTATGACTTGTGTGTTAGACTTATATTTCTGGTTCTTTCACCTCACATCCCTATTGATCATGGAAAAATGGGTATTAAGTGGGAGATATAATTTGTTGCGCTAGTTAATTCACATGCCGCTAGTGTCCCTCCAATCATGTTAGGAGTAAAGGTGTTAGAGGGGGTTTTTCATATCAATGAGGCTTATTTGGTCTAGTTAGATGACTTGTGGTTTGAATATCAGTGTGTTCTAGTAGTTGGTTCATGGGTTGGTATATTATTACAAGGTTATATTCTTTTCACTTTAGAAATACTAGGGTAAATACCATGATACAATCAATTTCTTGGTTTGTTATTTATTGTGGGAATTTTTATCTAGTTCTTGTTTTTATCATTTCTCATAGTTTCATTTGTCATGACCCGTCCCCCGGGACCCGTGCCGTGACTACACCAAGCCCGCCTTCAATAGGCCAGGGGCTGGTGACTAGCACCAAAGGCGTATTCCCTAAAATTGGGAAGGCATTGCCTTTATAACCTCTAAGCACACGTAACCAAGCACACAGTAAGATAGGAACACAAGTAAACTGAACTGTAAAAAGATTGAGTGCAGTAAGTAAAAGGGGCCAGAATACAAGTCCAACTGAAAAGTACAAGTACAACTGTGATAAAATACAACTAAAGAAAAGGGAAAGTTAGCTGTTGGGTCGTCCTCTGAGGTTCCTACATGAAGGGTAGGTACAGATCACCTCCTCAGCACTCCACATCCACCCATCTCCTCTGTGTACCAACATGCCATATGGTCCACCTCTAGGTATCGTCCAGTCCTGTTACTCTCAACCTTAGTCAATGATGTATGACATCTGCATCCAACACAACAAGGTGCGGGCATAGCCTATGCAGGGGTGAGTATAATGATACTCAGTAGGGACCCCGAGACCCTCTAGGTATCACAAAATCCATCAAGGATAAATCACAAAGTATGAAATCAACAGATAAACTTACTTAGGTATATGCCCATATATATACCTAAGTTATCAAATAATTCATCTCAATCATGAGGAAAACACAGAGGTACAGACTCATCTCACACCAGGATTTATTCTAGGGGTAGTATCAAGTAACATTCCCAATCACAACGTCGAACACCTTGGCTGATAGAGAACTCCTCCTCTATCGAGTACATTGGGCCTACCGTGTCACACAGAGGCACTTCCCACTAACCTTGTACTGCTGAGGTACTCCTCCAGTCGAGTACCGTGGGTCTACCGCATCACCAAGGTGCTCCCCACCGTGGGTCTGTCGTGTCACCAAGGCACTCCCCCTTGTGGCCTGCTGAGGTACTCCTCATGTCGAGTAATGTGGGTCTACCTCGTCACCAATGCACTCCCCAATGGGGACTTCCGTGTCACCAAGGCGCTCCCCACTGGGCCTGTCAAGTCACACCGAGTCGAAACGGTTGGCAGTCGTCAAGTCTCAGTCAGCCACTGGGTTCCCACACTATGCTCGCTCGCCTCTGGGAGGATTCGCTCCACAAGCTACTGGTCGATACTCCAACTTCCATGAAGTCCCACGAAGTAGTATCTCAAAGGTCTGTCACATCATAGGGGTCTCAACGTAACAGACGGTGCGTCAATCGGACGTCTGGTCTGTGAGTTATTAGCCTTTTAGTCCCAGAGGCCTTGTTGGATTCGTGCTTGATCCAACCTGACCTCCCCCCATCTTAATCCAAAACATAGTGGGGTATCACTCAAATGGATCTACTCACTCCAAGGTTCCCAACACCACTTACAGTTCACCTAATGGACTTCCGGTGCCAAAGTTATGGCCAAAAGAATGTAATTAGATTGTTGTGGGCCCGGGTATGGTCTGACCCGGTCCGACTGACTCAGCCCGACCCGGCCTAGGTCGACTCGGCCTGACCTGCGGGGTTCGGCCTGGCCCGTTGGGTTCATTCCGGAATGCTGGGTGTCCCGGCCTATTGGGTCCAGCCCGGCAGGCCGCGAGGGGCCGCGGAGGGCTGCGGGTGGCCGCGGGGCCACGGAGGGTGTCGCGAGGGCATGAGGCCACGGGGCATCTAGGCTGGGGACAGAGGTTCGGATGTGGGGCGGCGTTTTGGTCGTGGGGCAGTGGTCCGGAGGCGGGGCAATGGTCCCACCGTCGCTGTGGGGCGGCGGTCCAGGGGCAGGGCGGCGGTCTGGCCGTGGGGCAGTGGTCCGGGGGTGGGGCGGCGATCCGGCCACGGGGCGGTGGTCCGACCGCTTCTGTGAGGCGGTGCTCCGGCCGTGGGGAAGCGGGGTGGTGGTCCAGCCTTGGGGCAGTGCTCTGCCACGAGGCGGCACTCCAGCCACGGGGCGACGGTCCCGCCACGGGGTGGTGGTCCCGCCGTAGGGCGGGGGTCTGGCCGTGCGGGGCGGCGGTCTGGCGGTCCGTCCGTGGGGTAGCGGTCCGGCCGCGGGGCGGCGGTCTGGCCGTGGGGCGGCGCCTCAGCCCCAGGGTGGTGTGGAGCCGCAGAAGGCAGTGGTAGCCGTGGTCGGTGCGGACGCCGTGGGGCGGCGGGGGTGGCCGCGGGGCGTTGCTGCCTTCATCGTGGCTGGCTGTGGTGTTGGCTGTCGTTCTCATGCCCCAACCATGGATGGTTGTCATCCTCCTCCATCACAAAGAACACCACCAGATTTTCGGAATGTTCGGTTCATGTTGGTTTGGCCCATACCCTCCACATTAGGGTGGTATCATATGGCTCATCAAGAACATAAACATGAATGTAAAATCCTATCATCTCGCAATGATTGTTCCCAACCCACAAAATAAATAGAAGGGGTGTACATGGGAAGTGATAAAAAAATATAAATAAACCCCTACCTTTTTCGCTTGATGATGTCAATGAGGTCGTAAGGAAGAAGATGAATCATTGGGAAAAGATGTATGTCGGTGTCATCGGTGTTTTCCTCGATTGTCGGTTCGTGCATCATTGGAGATCCTTTGATGGATTTTGGAGAAGAAAACGTCGAAGGAGAGGCATTCTTTGTTGGTGTTCTTCATTGGAGAGATTTTCTCCCAAATCTCCTCCTCTTCCAAATCCACCAAAATGAAATGGTAGCCCCAAAATAATAGATTATGTGATCTATTATGTTTGTTGGCATATAATTCAAATTGGTTTAATTAATCTCATAGGTTGGCATAATTAAAGTGGTGTGTTGGCTTAATTATTCTGGAGGAGGGTTGTCATAATTAATATTGGAGGACTTGGAGAGGCTCTCCCATATTTAATGAGGGAGTTGAGAGGTTTAGGCCTCGGGTGGTCCCCACCACCATAACCTCTCATGGGAGGTTAGGCTCGAGTGGTCCCCACACCCATAACCTCTCATGGGAGGTTAAGGTCTGGTGGTCCCCACTTCTCAACTTCCACATGGAGGTTTTAATAAATAAAATAAAAATAAAATCTACACAACTTTATTTTTATTTTATTTATTCACGAAAAACCCAAAAAGTAACTTCCACCCTCGACAAACTGTCTTCGAGGTGAATGTCACTTTAAATGAATATCGGCATTATGAGTTCAACGGTGCCCTTGGATTTCAATTATGAGCACTGGTTCAAAAGTTAGAAAAACCCGCTCGAACTTTTACTGAAGGTACCAAAACAAAAGTTTAGAAATTCATTATGGGCACTCCGAGCCTCGGAATCACCTGCCGTTAATTTTCACAGACTCGTAAAATTCCCATTTATTTAAAAAATTACTTGGAAATTCTGGTTCTTTACATTCTACCCACATCAGGGCTCTATGTCCCCATAATCCACAACTCAAACTAGGTAAACAAGTGGGGGTACTGAGTACGCATTTGAGCCTCCCGCTCCCATGTGCTCTCTTGGAGGTTCTCATGCTGCCAGCGAATGCGCACTAGAGGTATCGACCGTCCATGAAGGACCCGCTCATATCGATCCTCAGTCTCTACTGGAACCTCTGTAAAAGTCACCCCATTGTAGACGTCCAGCTCGCCATGGTCGATGATGTGAGAAGGGTCGTGCACGTATCTCCTTATGTAGGACACGTGGAAGACTTCATGCACCCGGTGCAACTGATGTGGAAGAGCTAAGCAGTATGCCACCTCGCCAACTCTATTGAGGACCTAAGAAGGTTTGATGAATCTAAGAGATAACTTGCCACCTCGGCCAAATATCTATAGACCTCGTTGGGGTGTGACCCATAGAAAGACGTGGTCTCCATCCTCGAACTCCATAGGTCTCTATCTCCTGTCAACATACAACTTATGCCTTCTCTGTGTAATCTTCATCCACTTTTGGATGATCAACACCTTCTCTGTGGTAGCTTGTACCATCTCTAGTCCCACTAGTGATGAATACCCTAGATCAGTTCATCATAACGGTGATCTTCATGGTCGCCCATACAACACCTCAAAAGGTTCCATCCCAATGGTGGAGTGATAGTTTTTTTTGTATGCATACTCTACCAAAGGTAAGTGATCCTCCCAGATGAGACTGAAGTCAAGGACACAAACACGCAAAATTTCCTCGAGGTTTTGAATGGTCCATTCAGTCTAACCATCTATCTGAGGATGGAAGGTGGTGCTGAAATGAAGCTGTGTCCCGAAAGCCTCCTACAACCCCTTCCATAGCTGAAAAGTAAAACTTGCATCACAATCGGAGACAATCGTCGAGGGTACTCCATGTAACCACACAATATTCTACACATAGAGGCATCCCAGGATCTCTACTAAACCCTGCTCTCTGATCGGTAGGAAGTGGGAATACTTGGTGAGTCGGTTGATGATCACCCAAATCGAGTAATGTCTCCTAGATGTACATGGAAGTCCTGTCAGGAAGTCCATGGATATACCATCCCACTTTCACTTTGGGACCTCTAAAGGCTGAACCAAGACTACTGGTTTCTAATGCTTCGCCTTCAATTAATGACATGTGAGGCACCAAGAGACAAACTTTGCTATTACTTTCTTCATTCCCAACCACCAGTTCTATCTTCGAATATCCTGGTACATCTTCACCACTCCTGTATGTACCGCTAGAGGGGATGTGTGGAACTTCCTCAACACTTTCTCCTGAAGTGAAACTGGTACCATGGTACATCCTCTGAAGAGGATGACATGCTCCCCACCTTTATAAAACCCATCAGGTTCCTATCCTGTGGATATCTAAGCACATCATTCCTCATAGTCAGTGCCCCCATGTTGCGCCTCCCTGACTCGCTGAAGAAGTGGGGGAGTGACTGTAAGAGACTGTAGAAAAGTTGTTATGTCTCTATTAACAAAGTATATCTATAAAGAATCCAGCTGCTCTATTTCCCCACATAGAAGTTGTATACCATACCTCCTGTTGAGTGCATCTGCTATAATGTTCTCTTTCCCAGGAATATTGACTATCTCAAAGTCATAGTCCTGGAGGAACTCAAGCCAAATTCATTGTCTCAGGTTCAGGTCCTTTTGAGAGAAGATATACCTGACACTCTTGTGATCAGAGTACACTATAAAACGCTCTCCCATTAGATAGTTTTGCCACATATTCAAGGAAAAGACCACTACTGCTAACTTCAGGTCATGGGTAACGTAGTTCTACTCATGTTGTCTCAGCTATCGAGAACCATATGCGATCACTGCTCGCTCATTCATCAGAACACATCTGAGTTTGTTCCCTGATGCGTCGCAGTAGACTAAATACTATATACCCTCCTTCAGTAGCCTCAAGATGGGAGTACTAGTCATCCTCTGCCTCAGCTCCTGAAAACTCTGCTGGCATCTCTCCGACCAAACAAATGGTTGCCCCTTCTTCGTCAAGGATAATAGTGGTTCTGCAATTCTGGAGAAATCTGGCACAAAACTCCAGTAATACCTATCCAAAGTAGACATCCCTATCCCTTCAGGGTGGTATTCTTGGAAATATCTTTTGAAAAGATGTCCTCATGCTTTTCCACTCTTGTTTGGAACTCAAAACTCCTATGCATGATTTTATCATGTGATACCTGGGTTTCCTTTTTCACCAACCAAGGAAAACCCCATTCTAATGTTTTAGGTAAACTACAAAATTTTTTCCTAATACAGTTAATCTAAAAATGAACTGTGGATGTCTATTCTATACCCAAACTAACGTTGTAAGGCCTTGACACTGCCACCAAGAGGTTCCAACTAAAACTCTCACCTCAAGGGTCAGATCACACCATTGGTGTAAGTGTGATTATTGAGTCTCCTCCCAAAGGTATCTCTAGATGTGAGGGTCAATTCAATGGTTTAACCAGAAACTCTAGGTCTTGGAAAAGATTCTTGGAAGGAAGGAATGATTAGTACCTATGTATATTGATATGGAATCTAGTAGTAGACACAGACCGTACCTTGAATCATTCCTAGAGCCCTTTGGTCACACTCCTTGACCACATTCAGCTACTCTTTTCCTATGTCCTCCAGCTCCCTGAGCCTGGTGGGGTCCACAAAAAGGGGTGGTTATCACATGTTGAAATGTACACCACCTCATGCTGCTCTCTTAGCTCTGCTTCCATGTCTGTTGCCATGTAGATTCATCTGTCCCTATCACCTCCTCTTACCGAAACATCTTACATGCCCAAATCTCTGAGACTGGCACCAGTTCCATGCTTTCCCACTACTAACATTCAACCATAAAGGTTCTCTCTAGAACCCTAACATAAGTAGGAATGCATAGAGGAATAGTAATGGCTCAGATGTCTTTAAACACACCTTGCTCAAAATTCCGAGCCCTGAAGCACAGGTCATATTGTATTAATCGAGTACCAAGAAAGTTCGGTACGCCTCGATGAATACTCATCTACTAACATTTCATCCTGCCGAAGCTATAGAATCTCTAGAGAACTCTTAACCACCTTCTCAAGATAGTCCTCAGCCGCTTGTGAGTTGGGATCGCCTCGAAACCTGAGGGGTATCTGATGCTGAAACTCACATAAGGAACTAATCCTATATGTGTCCTTTATCGGTACTACCGGTTGTAAATGTTGACCAATTGGTAGTGATATAGCTGACACACTACCCGGAGGTACTATATTGGGTAATGGTCCACGTACCGAAGCCTCATCGCTATGCGGACCATCCTCATGGTCACTCATTGAAAAATACTAGTAGCTAAGATATCCATTTTCTCTAATGTTATCTTAACTAGGTGGAAAAATCTAGCAACCACCTCTAGCCAGCCCTCAGCTGTGTGGGAAACTGTCTCACCTCGAAACCTCAGAGGCCTATGCTGTTGTAACCCGTGCAAAATTCTCATTTGGTGTGCACCATCTGCTAGTGTGGTTGGTGGTATCTACTGCCCAATGGGTGGTGGTGATGTAGGTACACCACCCAAAGGTGCCGACATAGTAAGAGGGTCATGCACCGGTGCCTCGTCGCTCGGTGGGCTGTCATCGTGTACTCTCTTAGGAATCCTAGCTGGATAGCTATGCAATGACATCCTGATAAGGAATAGGTGTGCCACGGTCATTTATTTATACCTGGTGAGCTGACTCAAGAATACATGAGAAAACATTTCAAAACACACGCGCAATCAGTTTTTTCATGCACAGAGTCGGAAATTAAAAGTCAGGGTCCTGGTGTATGGATACGTCAGCCACCACACCAACACTGGATTCCCTAAACTAATAGCCACACTCACTATAATTAACATTATTTCTGTTAAAAATATTAGAGTTCAATGTTCTACGGTAGAACCAACTCCTCTGATACCAATTTGTCATGACCCATCCACCGGGGCCCATGCCATGACTAACCCAAGCCTGCCTTCCATAGGCCAGGGGCTGGTGACTAGCCCCGAATGCGTATTCCCTAAAACTGGGAAGGCATTTCCTTTATAACCTGTAAGCACACGTAACCAAGCACACAGCAAGACAGGAACATAAGTAAACTGAACTGTAAACAGAGTGAGTTCAGTAAGTAAAAGGGGCCAAAATACAAGCCCAACTGGAAAGTACAAGTACAATTGTGATACAATACAACTGAAAAAAAAATGAAAAGTCAAATGCTCGGTCATCCTCTAAGGCTCCTACCTGGAGGGTAGGAATATATAACCTCCTCATCACTCCATGTTCACCTGTCTCTTCTGCGTACCGACACACCGTATGGTCCACCTCCAGGTACCATCCAGTCCTGGTACTTTTAGCCTCAGTCAATGTTGTCCATCGTCTAAATCCAACACAATAAGGAGCGGGCATAGCCCATGCAAGAATGAGTATAAAGATACTCATTTTGGACCTTGAGACCCTCTAGGTCTCACAAAATTCACCAAGGATAAATCACAAAGTATGAAATCAAAAGATAACCCTACTTATGTATATGCCCATACATATACCTAATTTATCAAGTAATACATCTCAATCATGAGGAAAACATATAGGTACTGACTCAGATCACACCAGGAGTTATTCTAGGGGTAGTATCAAGTAACATTCCCAGTCACAACATCGAACACCTCAGCTGCTGGAGAACTCCTCCTAAATCGAGTACAGTGGGCCTGCCGCGTCACACAGAGGCACTTCCCACTAACCTTGGACTACTAAGGTACTCCTCCTATCGAGTACCGTGGGTCAGCCGTATCACCAAGGCACTCTCCACCGTGGGTCTACCGCATCACCAAGGTGCTCCCCCTCGTGGACTGCTGAGGTACTCCTCTTGTCGAGTATCGTGGGTCTGTCGCGTCACCAAGGCGCTTCCCACCATGGGTCTGTCGTGTCACCAAGGCACTCCCCAACGTGGGTCTGCCGCGTCACCAAGATGCTCCCCACGGGTCTGTCAGGTCACTCCGAGTCGAAACGGTCAGCAGTCGTCAAGTCTCAGCCAACCACTGGGTTCTCGCACTATGCTCACTCGTCTCTGAGAGGATCTTCTCCACAAGCTACTAGTAGATACTCCAACTACCATGAATTCCCACAAAGAAGTATCTCAAAGGTCTGTCATGTCATAGGGGTCTCAACGAAATAGATGGTGCATCGACCGGACACCCGGTCTGTGAGTTATGAGCCTTTTAGTTCCAAAGGCCTAGTTGGATTTGTGCTCAATCCAGCCTAAACACTCCCCATCTTAATCCAAAACACAGTGGGGTATCACTCAAATGGACCGACTCGCTCCAAGGTTCCCAACGACGCTGACGGTTCGTCTGACGGATGTCTGGTGCCAAAGTTATTGCCAAAAGAATGTAATTGGGTCGTAGTGGGCCTGAGTTCGGTCCAACCTGGTCAAAACGACTTGACCCGACCCGACCGCGAGGGGTCGTGGAGGGCTGTGGGTGGCTGCAAGGCCACAGGGTAGTGGGCTGTCTATAGGGTGGTCGTAGTCAGCGCAAAGGCCACAGGACGGCGGCGGTGGCCGTGAGGCGGCACCGTCACCTTCGTCCTGGCTGGAGGTGGTACCGGACACCGTTCTCGTGCCCCATCCATGGATGGCTCATGTCCTCCTCCATCGTAAAGAACACCACAAGATTTGTGGAAGGGTCTGCCCATGTTGGTTTGTCTCGTACCCTCCGCGTTAGGGTGGTAGCATATGGGTCATCAAGAACATGAACATGAACATGAAATCATATCATCCCGTAATGATTGTTCCAAAACCACAAAAGAAATAGAAGGGGTGTACATGGGAAGTGATAAAAAAATAGAAATAAACCCCTACCTCATTCGCTTGATGAAGTCGACAAGGTCGCAAGGAAGAAGACGAATCGTTCGAAAAAGATGGACGTCGTTGTCGTCGGCATTTTCCTCGATTGTCAGTTTGTGCGTCGTTAGAGATCCTTTGACGGAGTTTGGAGAAGAAAACGTCGAAGGAGAGGCGTTCTTCATTGTCCTTATTCATTGGAAATCTTTTCTCTCAAAGCTCCTCCTCACCCAAATCCACCAAAATGAAATGGTAGCCCCAAAATAATAGATTATGCGATCTATTATGTTTGTTGGCATATAATTCAAATTGGGTTAATTAATCTCATAGGTTGGCACAATTAAAGTGGTGAATTGTCTTAGTTATTGTGGAGGAGGGTTGTCACAATTAATATTGGAGGATTTGAAGAGTCTCTCCCACATTTAATGAGGGATTTGAGAGGTTTAGGCCTTGGGTGGTCCCCACCACCATAACCTCTCATGGGAGGTTAGGCTCGGGTGGTCCCCACCACCATAACCTCTCATGGGAGGTTAAGGTCTGGTGGTCCCCACTTCTCAACTTCCACATGGAGGTTTTAACAAATAAAATAAAAATAAAAGCTACACAACATTATTTTTATTTTATTCATTCACAAAAAACCCAAAAACTAACTTCCACCCTTGACCAACTGTCGTCGAGGTGAATGTCTCTTTAAGATAATATTGGCACTGTGAGTTCAATGGTTCCCTTATATTTCAATTCCAAGAACCGGTTCAAATTTTAGAAAAACCCGCTCGCACGTTTACTGAACGTAGCCGTACAAAAGTTCAGAAATCCATTCCGAGCACTCCGGGCCTCGGAATCACATGTCGTCAATTTTCCTAGACTCCTAAAATTCCCATATATTTAAAAAAATTACATTGAAATTTTGGGTCTTTAAATCATTATTATATAACCTTTTCTTATTTATATTGATATATGTATGGTTTTTTAGATGGTGCCTATTTGTTGAGATTGACCTGTGTGTGTGTGTTGGGTCATTTTTTTTAGAAAATGTATTTTTAAGGATATTTGGTAAACCTATTTTGAATTTAAAATCTATTGTATGGATTTTTAAGTGGATTTAAATATTGGTATTGGGTTTAAATATGAATTCATCCAATGAAACATTTTGAAGTGACTATTTTTATTTAAATAAAACAAGTGGGTTGTTTTGATAAATGTTAATGGTGAGTGTGTGGTTTTAAAATGTCTTAGATTAGTAGCCTTATATTCAAAACATGTGAGTTTGTGGTTTTGGAAAACAATGAAAAATGTTTTGTAAGATGAGTATAGAATTATTTTGTTTTCTATAAATTATATATGAAAAGATTACTTTCTATATTTATTTTCAAACAAGAATTAATGAATTGCCTTATGAGACATATTTCATAGTTTTGGTGGGTTTTGGTGATATATTAGTATTTTTAGTTAATACCTACATATTTTAGGTTCTAGGTTTTTACCAGGATCTGTCCTCCATCCCTTGAGGCTGATGTGGGGTGAGTTGGGTGGTGGTGAGCAACTAAAGGTTTTGTAGAGTTGATTTGAGCTCAGTATGAGTTGGTTTGTTTCTATTTTTTATTTTTTATTCATATTTGTATCATTTATTCTCTTTTTTATCTTTATATTTAGAAATGAGGTTTATAGTTATAAAAATGTGTTGGATTATTTTAGTCGCTAATGACTTATTTGGCATGTTTATTTATTTGGCTCTATTTATATGTATTCCACTTTATTTGTCTCTGATTTGGGAAGAAAAACATTCCCAAATGGATCCCTATGATTTCAATAAACGAGTTCCCAGAACATGGGGATCGGGAATTCCCTTCGGGATTTATATCAAGTTGGGTTATGTGTCAGGTTTGATGGTATCTTGGGATGGTTTTTTACATGCTATTGTGGCTGGAATGAAATCTAGCCACCCATGCTACACTAGCCTCTAATAATGGTCAAGTACTAAAACTTATGGTCACCATGACCTCCACTAGAGAAACACATAGGCATAAAGATCCTAGTGGTTTCATAGGAATGGTTGCATCTAGAAAAGGGTGAGGAGGGATACTAATACTAACTCCTTTCTCGTCAAAACCTTGACTATCCTGACATCTAAGATCCTCCATCTATTGACTTCTCCTTAAGAAGACCCGTTGACTCCTATCTCAATATGATCCTAACAATTCATGCATCCTCTCAATCACCTATAACTTTTTATGCACCTATAAATATATAAACAATATAAATGGGGTAACTTTATACTGAATGGTTGGACACAATGCCTCCTTTAATCATAGTTATCTTTCCTTCTAATCTAGGAAAAGATCTGGGGAAAAGTGAATATGGTCCTTGAATTTAATCCCAAGCTCATACACACTCAAGATCCCCTATTTTATAGAGATAAAATCATACCTCTTCACTACATTCATCATCAATAAAAGGAATTATCTATATAACTCACACTAGAAATCATCCCACAAGATCTATGCCTCCTTACACTCTCCAAGGAACAGGATCCACTACTAGTATACAGACCCTCTCATCTAACAAAAATTCAGTTGGACCTAATAATCCATCTATTCATGGATCAAACTAAAGTCAATATCAAGCTCCTCCAACCATCACTCCATCACTCCATCTCTAAATCAAATATGTTTCCTTTAAACATCACCAATCCCCAAATCTATAACTCACACAACATCCTCCTCGAAGACTCATCCTCCTCAATATGTTCAACCCTCCTATGGTCAAATGGATCATCCTAATACACCTCTCTAACCTAATCCACACATGTATAATGATTCTGAGCCATATATTTAAAAATAAGTAAAAATACCAAGCCCAGTAGTATGGAATTTATTTAATATCATTTAATGAGATTCATTTCAACATCCCCTAAATAACCCTATATAAACATATCCATAGAAAATCATGACGCATTTACCTCTCCTAGGTCTCTAAAATATAATTTGAATTACCTACCCTAGGGTATTCATTAGTCTTAAGGTCCTTGCGTCATATAATAGGGGTACCTAATGCCTATGTCCTCACTGGCCTACCTTGTACATCACACACTAAGTTTGAATAATACGGATTCCCTACCAACATCATGAAATCATCACTAGTGACTAAATCGTATATTCATCCTAACCATCATTCATAGCTCTGATTCCACTCTTTCATGACCCCCTCCCCCCCCCCCCCACCACCATTATTTACCCCACCTAGGTTTGCAATGAAGATGAGAGTATCCCCCCAAGCCCACCTCCAACGGTCTATGGGTTGGTGACTAACATTAAGGGTATAAATCACACAAATAAGAGTAATTTCCCACATAATATCAAGAATTAATAAAAGGAAACATCAATAAACTCCAAATATGTAAAATTAAACCAACTTCCTACAATTCAAGTAAAGGTCATACAATGTAAAGTCTTCCAAAAAGAAATACCAAAAGTAAACTCCTATAGCAGAAAATATAACATCAACCCTAATCTCCAAGTTAGTAATTTCTAACTCAGTCATTGAATTATCCCAATAAACCTCTAAAATATATTTATATATAGAGTGGTGAGAATATATGTATACTTATTAATATCCTCCTCATGACCTCTTGTGAAAATGTGAAAGAAGTATACTAATTCCCCCAGTTAATAAGTAGCAAAACTAACACTCAACTAATTAGTTAAACTACCATCCAACTTTACCAAGACTCAATAAAACAATATAATATCCAAGTATGATAACATAATAATGAATTAATATGTCAATAAGGCACCCCACAACCACTTCCCTGTAGCTTTTTCATTCTTATGCCCCAACAAGAAATGTTTTTCTTCTCTCATCCCTTCCATATAATTCCATATCCACATTCTGCATCACAAACTTAACTATATCATCATCACCAACATATACCACATAAAACATCATACCTGTAACATCCTGACCCTAACACATTTTCCTTTTTAGGATCGGAATATCACTAACCTTAATTGATGTTCTCCCAGACACTAAATGTAAGGGTCTAGGTTTTCCCCCAAACCCTTCCTTTTTCATTATGAGGTGTCTGGTGGTTTAAGAATGATTTCATGAATTCTAGAAGTTTTTTAAAAATGATTTTGTAATTTATAAAGAATTTTTAAAAAGGTTATTAAAATTTTAAAAATAATTTCAATGTTTTAAAAGTTTACTTGAGAAATCAATTGGATGTTTTAAAGTGATTCAAAATTTTCTAGAAGTTTTTTTAGAGTTTTAAAATGATTTAATTAATTTTTGAAGTTCTTTTGAATTTTTAAAAATTATTATGAACACTTTTCATAATTATTTATAAGTTGGTTTCATTGAAACTGTAATGTTTTCAAAGAAATATTTACCCTTATGCATGAAATAGATGTTGTGTAAGGTTAATTCCATTTTAAAAGGGGTGAATAAGTGTAAAGGTTTATTTTCCATGTGTTATATAAAGGTAACTAAGATTTTATATAGGATATTTAAGGGTAATGGTGTTTTTAATTAGTTGTGTAATGGTAGTCAATGTTTGAATAAGGGTCACCTAAAATCCATCCATTGCATATAGGTAAGGTCCCTTTTTCTTGTGTCATGTAAGGGTTATTTATCCTCATGTAAGGGTAATCCATCCTCATGTAAGGGTCATCCTTAAGATTTTTTAAAATTATCCAACTTTATAAGGGTAATTAAATGTTACCCTTATGCATCATGTGTGAGTTGCGTATGGCTAGAAAAAAATTTCACTACGTAAGGGTAAAACAAGTTACCCTTCTATAGAACTATGTTGTCACATATGGGTAACTTTATTTCTAAGATTTTTAGTTTATTCTTCTTCTTTCTATCTGTAAACCACATGAACCCTATTTCAATGTTTTTTAAACTCCTAAAATAATAGGAAATAATGTTTTTTAATTATTCCATTAAATAAAATATTTATAAATATTTAAAATTATATGAATTAAATATTTGATTTATATCAAATTAAGTTTTGGATTTCAGGTGTTGGGTATTTTTATATTCAAAAAATTCGATATTTTATTATTTAAAAAATACCCAAACCTCCCCCTCTTAATTTTCATTGATTTCTATAAATTATCACTGATCAAACATATTCTTTTATGTCTTATGAGCCTTTACTTTGATCCTGATCTTCCTTTGGTCATAAATTTGAGGTCTGGGAAGGCTGAGTTTCCTCTCTCTCCTCTATCATTGGGTGTAGCATCAAAGCTCATTGTTTTCTAGGTAGGGAATCTAGAGGCTTATCATTCTATCTTCTTCAATTAATATGCTTGAATATTCTCATTTTTTTACTTCAAATTATTCTTTTGTGATTCATTGGGGCGTTTTTCTTTATGAAAAAGGAGAGGGTTGAAGGGAATATTATAAATAAAGTAATAAATTAATGATGAGAATGATCCAATTAATAAGAGAAGATAAATGGTGAAAGAGGGGTTTTGTGTGTGCCTTATGTTTTTCATGTTATTTCCATTTTTGAACCCTTGTGATACAAGTATAATGTTATGATTACTGCTATGATGATTTATTAATCTTTAATGATGTGTATGTTGATATTGCTAATGAACTTTGGAATCCCAAAAATTAATAATCACTTAAATAGGGAAAACAGGATGGGAAAATTATAGAATGTGAAATATAAATTACATTTACAAAATTATTGGTGCCTTACAAATTCATTATTTATGGTTTCTTAAAAAATAATGGGTGTGTTGATGCTTACATTTATTATAACTTCCCTGAATTTAGCTAAAATTAGATTGTGAAATGAAAGTAAAAATTGTGAATGAGAAACCAAAAAGGGAAGTGGGTTTCGAATGAATTTTTAATGAAATTAATTGGTGGTTAAATATTTAATAAAAATGATTAATAATGAATAGATTAATTTGGAATAGAATATGGAATGATAAACATTTAGGAATGGATAAATGAACAAATTATAAATTAAATATGGCCACAAACTGGGTATTGATAGGTAAATAGAATGAAATAGACATGGTAACATAATGTTAATGTGGCCTCCTATTTTTATGGATATTGGTTGTGGTGTTGTTATTTAATTGTTATGACTTGTGTTAATTGATTATTTAGTGTTATGTTGTGGCTGGAAATTCTATGGAATAAGAAAAGATGTTGTGGAAAGTTTTTATGGGATATAATGGTTCTTTTTGGTTACAAATATTTTAATGGGTGTAATGGATCACAATGTTTATACATTTCTCATGATTCATAATGGATCGAGGTTGGTGAATATGCATAGCCTAATGGATTTCAAGTATAGTTCACTTGTGGTTGGGTTAATGAGATTTATGATGTGGCTTATAGTTTGGGTCGTGCATGGAATGGGGAGGGAATGAGGTTGATGATATAAATGTTCACGATACCCTAATATTGAGAATGAAATAGTAAGTTGATATAGGAATGGTTTATGTCATTGTGGGATGGCTTGGTAGTTTCCTATTAATTAAAAAATTCTTGAAAAGTAGTTAGTTATAATTAAATGAACTTGGGTTGGGATGAATGGTTTGGAGAATGAAATAAATGAATATTAAATGTGATGACGATGTTTAATTTGAATAGTGAAATATGATTAATGAATGTGAAAATTTTTAGTAGTTGATATAGTTAAATGAGAACTATAAAAGTGGGATTGTGTGGATTTTGTGTAGTGATAGTGTGGTGTGATGCTTTATATGTGAAAATATAGGATCATGGTGATATAGTTGTGGATTTATATCATAATGGTTGATGATATGTTCCTCATGTTGACTCACACTCGCATCCATGAGCTTATGAGAGGATTATCCTAATATATATCTACTATTTTGAGTGGGAGAACTCTTGGGTGATAGGTTGGAGCTGAGATAAGGATAATATGGGTCCATATGAGGAAGTTTTGCAGTGATGATTATGGACTAGTGGTTTGGTTTGGTTATGAAAGGTTGGATTTGTTGTCGATTTGGTGGAGGAAAGGGAATAGAATGGTGGATATGGCTTGATTGATTCTTCTTATTTATTTCTAATATTGTGGTCTTTGGTTTACCCCTATGCCCTCTTTTTTATTTTTTATGATTTTGTTTGATTATTTTCTTGGTTGGTTTTAGTTTTATTTATTATTTCATGTTTATTTCAGATGGATGTTGATCTTTTTAGAGGGATGGTCCTACTAAGTACTCCCAAGTGCTCACCCTTCCATAGTTTGTTAGTGTTTTCAAGTTAAATCACCAGAATTGAAGTTTTGGTTATGGAAGCATGGATGGATTTATTATTTTTCTAGGATTTTAGAGTTTATATCATTTTTATTCATATGTAATAACATTAATTGTGGGATATTATGGGTTTTACACTTTTATTTTGTAGTTTTTTGGTGGTTGATATCATATCTCTCGAACCTACTTATCTTTTGAGGTTAATGCCTTCCATATGTCATATTTTTACACCCTTGGTACTTATCACCAACCTAGGGCCTAATGAAGGTAGGAGTTAGGGTTTCATTATCCTTATTCCTTTATTTTTATCCTAGAATCTGGACCTTTGGGTTAGGGGTCATGAAAGAGTGGTATAAAAAGTTTTAGTTGAGTGATAGAGTATATATTTGAGTTAGGCGTATGTTAGGTTGCATGAGTTTGGTAGGGAAATAGTGGAACTTGATCCAAACATGTGATTTAGATTAAGGAGTCTATCTAGGAAATAGATATTTTAGGGAGACCTATGGTCCAATGTAGGGTAGAAATTCTAATAGGGTAATATTCATCATGATTGATTGTGTTTGTGATTAAATGAGGTGGTTTTTGGAAGTTAAGAAATTTAATTAAATAAATCATGAAGTATTATGTGTGTTCCTCCAACTATGCTCATATTTTGGTTTCTAATAAACTATTACATTTTTTTAAATTAGTTTTATAATATGAAAGTAAAGAGTAAAATTTTAATTAACTAGACTGGTCTGTTTATTTGAATCCTTGATGAGACTTGAATATTACGTTCCCTTTCATATTATAACATTAATCTCCATGTTTCCTTTCATAAAATTTATGACATGCTATCTTATTTTATTAATGTTTATAATTGTTATAAAATCATACTTAGTTTATTTTTTATGAATAGCTATTGAATTTTGGAAACCCTTATAAAGTAGTTACCTTAAGTAGATATCATACTGGAATGATAAAATAAATCATTTTGAAACCATGATTAGGAGTATTTTAAATTTCTTTTAAGTTTATATACCATTCATGTTTTTCATTCATGATGTATTATGATCATATGAAAATTATTGATTGTAAAACTTGGTTTTAGTGATTTAAATTATAGAATTTCTAAGAAATGACTAGCATGTTTATTGGTAATTCACTTGAATTTAATAAATTTACATAAATAAAATACCCATTTTTTCCATGAATATAATTTTTTAATATTAATTAAATTATATATTTCATGATAGTGATATAAATTCATAAAAAGGATAAAATTTTAGTGTCTTTTATTTCCAAATTTTCAAAAAAATGATAAACATTCTCAGTGAAAAATGTTAACAATTTGGAGGTTTTCCAAATTAATAAAAAAAATTCATTCTTCCCAAGAATGATCAAAATCTTTGCAAATATGGATTATTTATGATCTATAATGTCAAAAAATAAATTCCATGCCATGTGATACCTTTATTCTTGTGATATGTAGCTTGCGTATGTTGGGAATTTATTATAAGGATAAATTTTGTTTTAAATCTTGGAAAATGATAAAGAATAATCTATGGTAACCTATTAAGAACCAAAACTATTTAAATTATTAGAATTATTCTTTTATGACTAATAATAAATTTTAGTGCTAAAATGATTATTCCTCAAATGTTAATCCATGACTAGTTGGTTATGGAAATCATATCTAGTGTTGAAAATATGTGTATGAAATTTCTAGTATGTGAATATCAAGTGTATATAATGTTTAATTTATTATAATAGAATATGAAGTCATGTTATGTACTGATCATGTTGTATTAAATATGTAAGTAGAATAATGTTACCCATATTTTAGTATATAATCATGTTTTCCTGAGAAATTAAATGTTTAAATAATTTTTAGTTAGAACATGATATTCATGAAATATAGTAATAAAACATGTAAAATTTTTATTTTATGATTAGTGGGAATTTTTTAATTTGATATTTCCAAAATCATGTTGTATATGTAATGGGGTATTTTAATTGAGCATAAGAACTAGCATGTAAAAATTTTCATATAAATTTTGAAGTGTGTTTCCTTAGTAACAAGATGAACCTATAATGTCTTGTTTAATCATATTAAGCATGATGCATGGGATAACGTGTGTTCAGTTTCATCTTTAACTTATCTGCATGTTATAGTTATTTAAATAAAAGGTGTATTGTTTCCCTAGAAATGACTTGGAAATGTTGAGTGTTGTTTGTGGTTGAACTGTTATTACATTGAAGTGTTGATATTCATTTCTAAAAATAACATGTGTTGGATACCTTGTTTGTACTATGTTTTTTATATATTATGAGACCCTTGGTGTGATTTTTTGACTAATCACACCATGAATTAAAAGGATAATCACTTATATATGGTTAATGAACCGGTTCCCCATGAAAATACAGAATTGGTGATAATACCTCATGCTAAAAATTATATAATGATATTAAATCCCATAAACTAGATTGTGGTAAATTTGGAAGAAAAAAATGTTTTATTGTGTGTTGATATAGATTGATGTGTAGTGGTTGGGTTGTGAGGTTGTTGTGATGAGATGGTTGATTGTGGTGATGGATTATCTTATGGTGTTTTTTGCATTTATTATATTAATGGAATCTCCCACCTCCCATAAAAATATTAATCACTTAAATTTGATAATAAAAATAGGTTTGTTTGGAAAAATCTTGGAATTGGTAGAAATAATATTTTTTATCACACCAAGATTATTATGAAAGAAGTGATGAAATTGTTTAATTTTTATCCTATGGTTTGGTCTTATTTCTATTGATATTATGATGGTAATGTGTGTTATGGATTCAAGAATATGAAGAGATAAAAACCCATTCTCTATAAGGATGTGTTATTTATGATATATTTTAAAATCATGTAGGTGAGTCAATGACACCAAAAGTAGACAATATCCTAATGTAGTGTGTGGTCCCCCTTGATTTGTGTGCCTATAGTGGATATAGTTTGGCTGTTTGATTTGGATGATGAGGTTTTTTGTATTCGTTGTGGTGGTTATTGGCATGGGCTCTGTGGAGATTTAAATAGTTATATGGATGATTATGTGGAAAAGCGGTATCTTATGTCTGACATGGAATGGTGTGATGTTGTGCTAGATGAAGTATGGTGATGTAGTTATGTGGATTTTCTATGGGGGATATAGGTTAGCTTTATTTTCTTCTTGTGATGTGTTTATGTCCCTTGTTTATTAATTTTATTAGTTGTGTGGTTTTTACTAACCTTAATGTCTCGTGGTTTAAAGCTATGTTGTTAAAATTCCATTGAGGTTTGGGGTGCATGAAAGAGGAAGAGAGGTCTTGGGATAGAGCCTTGTTGAAATTCAAGAGGTAGGAAGTGAAAAAATTATCTGGTGGTTCCTATAACCCCAATGTTGAGGATTGGTTAGAGGAGGTTGAGGTTTCTTTTGGGTTGATGAAGCCCCGAATAAATTCTAAGTTACTCTAATAGTTTTCTAGTTTTGAAAAGGGACTCTAAAGTAGTGGGATATTAAGTGTGGTGATTTGGTAGAGATGTATTTGGGGAAATTTAAAAATCCATTCAATAAAATTTTCCTTTCTTGGGTGAATATGTGTCATCATTTGAAGTAACTTCAGAAGTTTTGGTAGGGGTATGAGATTGTATGAAGTATAAGGGTCAGATTTATAGACCAGATTAGTTGGTTGCCACATTTTTTTTCCAAGGAGAGAGGAGTGGAACAACTTTTTGAATCCTCTTTGAGGATGTAGATTCAAAAATTTATCATACCCTTCTATTTTCCATCTTGGGAAGTAGTGAGAGATCATGTAGAGATCATAGATAAAGTGTTGTCTATGAAGGAATGTTTTAGTAAAGATATCTCTTGATTGATTGAGGAAGTGGATTTGAATGCTCTGAGTTATGTAGTTCAGGACTCACAAAGGAAGATAGTGAGGTAGTCTATTAAGGCTATGGTGTAACTTCATTCTTGGGGGTTTAGTGGTTTGGGATGTTCTATATATGAAAAGTTCATCTATTTAAGGTGTAATATTGTGGGGAACTACCAGTATGACTGTCTCAGGTTCAACATGCTACCCAGCCTTTAGTGGAGAGAGTTAGTATAGAATATATGACTTATTTGAGTCATACTCCCTTCATTGAAACCTTTTAGTGTATTTGTGGAAATTTATATTCAAAACTATGTTGATAGGTTTGGGAAATTCAAGTGTGAATTTTTTCATTAAAGATTCCAAATCTTTCCTTTTTCAAAATCAAATGGATTTTTTTATCAACCAGTGGAAAAAAAATCAAGGTTTGGATATCTTTAAAAACCTATTTAACATGAAAGGAGTAGTTGGGAAGAGTTATTAGTGAGTAATAAGGATGATGGTTCCACTTTGGTGTCCTATTCGAGAGGTATCTCCCTCAAGAAATTGTTTACAGAGTGGTTATTATGTTCCAAATATGGTGAGATACTTGAGAGGTATATCATAAGGTGATTAATTTATCCACCATATCTTCCCTCTTCTTCCTAGTTTTTTTAATTCTTGAGAATGAGAATTGTTTGATATGTATCTAATGTAAAGTTTTGGATTTTACCCAAAGCCTTTCTTTTTCATTTTGGTGTGTCTTGTTGTTCAAGAGTGATTTCATGAATTCCATAAGTTATTTTAAAATTATATTTCATCAATCCTTGGAAAAAGGAACTTGTTCTTCACTGTAATCCCATTAAGTTCTCTATTGATCCATCCTTCTTCTTCAAAAAGAGAACAGGTTATCCCTAAGGAGAAACACTTGGATGGATAAACCCCTTCTCCAAAATATCTTGGAGTTGTTTCTTTAATTCCTCCAGCTCCATATTTTTCATTATATATGGGTTCTTTGATATCAGCTTAGATCCAGGAATGAGTTCAATGGAGGACTCTACCTCTCTTTATAGGGGAGGCCCAGGTAACTCCTTAATAAATAACTAAATATATAACTAAATGATCGGGACATTTTCTATTCATATACTTTAATTTCCTTATTCATCTTCATCGATAATATTTATAAATAATGCTAAAGGAGGTGCTTCTAAAAAAGCTTGGTTTGATATATCTCTCCTTTGAAAAAAATGTAGGTTGTCCATTCAAGACTACTGAGATTTCCTTACTTCTGTAGTTGATATTAGTATTATACTTTGAGATCTAGTCCATCCCTATTATAGTTTATAATTCCAACATGGGAATAAATACTATATTTTTATGATATTGTGCTCACCAAAGTAAATACTAGAGTTTCTATACACTATTGATGCTTAGATAATCCCTACTAGAGTCTTGACTGATAACTCTACTTCTATAATTTTAGGGATCGATTCTATATTCTTTTAAAACTTTGAGGAAATAAAGGAATGTGTAGAAACAAAAACAAACAAATTACTTTCTAACTTTGAGAGAAAAATGAGAGTACCTACCACCACATCATTTGGAGATTAAACTTTACTTTTGTGATAGAAAAAGCCCAAAATTTATCCCTTAGCCTATACTGAGGTTGATGGTGATTCCCCTCTATTAACTTTGTACTTGGATAGTGATTGGAAAAGTGACCAAAATTTCTATAATTGAATAATTGGACTTCAGGTTGGTCCTACACCATCTTCCCTTTTTCATTAGTGTTGATAAGTTGAGGCTTCACCTCACTATGAAAGTTCTGAGAAATATGGTCATCTCTTCCACACTTGTAACATTTCCTGCTCTCAAGAAATCAGTTCCCCAAATGATTCTTCCCAAATTTATTGCATGTGGTAAGTTATACTTCCTTTCCTCCTTTTCCATGATCAAAGTTCCTCCCCAAGTTTGAATCCAATGATATCTTATTTTCATTAGATCTATGGGACCACTACATCTCTTTTAACTCCATATCAACCTTCATAGAACTTCACACTATTTCCTCATAACTTTCATAGTCTTGATTGGCTAGATTCTTTCATATATGGGGTCTTAGTCCACCAAATAATCTATCAAAATTTCCATTAGGATCCATGAAAAAGATATAAGTGTAGTGATAAATTCTTATAAAGTTCATCTCATAACTTCCCACATAATCATTTTTCTTCTGCTTCAGCTTTAGGAATTCCTTATCTATTTTCTTTCTCATCAAACTAGGAAAATATTTATTGAAAAGGGTTCCCATGAACTCTTCCCACTATATATAATCAATCTCCCTCATTGGATTCATGTTTTTAACCAATTTTCACCACTAATCAGCTTCTCCATCTAAGTGGTACACAACCAGGGTGAATTTCTCTTACCCTAAAAAATGGAGTACAGAAATGATCTTTTCTATATATATTATCCATTGTTTGTAAATAAATTTTTTGATAGATCCAATGAAAGAAAGTGTTCATTGATGCATAAAAGACTCAATGGAAATTTGGTCCCTTCAAGGTGAATCTAGTTTATTGGCTTGATTCAAGTTATTTCTCATAACTCAAGTTAGTTGATTCATCATTCTCATAAATTTTTTCATTCTGGATTTCATCAAAGGGTTGTCAGCACCTAGTCCACTGTGCTTTCCATTTATGTTGTTCCTCTTATTTCCCTCCATTTTCTAAAATAATAAAACTTAGAGAGAAACGTTTTTCTTTAAATAATATTATAACTCTAAAAGAATTTTATGTATTAAAAAATCATTCTTAATTATTTTAATCATTAACAATAATTACATTTTTTATAAATCCTTCATAATGGTTTATAAAAAGCTTGTAATTAACTAAACATATCCCCCGGGAGTGTCAAACTAGGAGTGACTAAAGTCCCATTGTCATGCATCATTTTTTGTTTGATTCTAGTACAAATTAGTGTTTTAGGGTTTTATCCCTAGATATATCTCTTCCAGAGCCACATCCACTTGTTCATATCCATACAGGGATTTCTTTTCTCAGAAACCACTTACTTAATACTTTACCAAAATATCAAGATGCTTTCCTATATTTTAACTTTTCTCTAAGGTTATTCTTAATTCTTTAAAATCATAATTTTCAGGAGTAACTAAACCATCCTTTGATACAAACTATGGAATCCCACATTTTTAATACATAAACTTTTAATTTCAATGTACAAAACAATGGATATTTTAAAGTTTAGTTTCTTGGAAACATGGTACATAATATATGAAAAATTAAAACATTATTCTAAAAAATGTGAAAGGATTATTCATTGGTTCATACTAAGTAATTTTACTGCATCTCATAACTTAGGGACATATATTAAAAGAAAGGGTGAGTATAAGGCCTAGTAAGAGAAAGCAAGGGAAATAGCTTACATGTGATCTTGATTAATATCAATAAGAACTTGAGGGATATAATAAAGGCATGAGAAAAGAAAATCAGGGCATATAATAATAAAAATAACTTGAATCATAACATGTAAATGTGACTACAATATTTAATTGATACATTATTAATTATATCACCAAGGTTTGTCACTGAGGTGTCATAAAAATTTACCAAGGTTAATCACTAAGGTATCGTAAAACATGTCATCTCTAGAGATTAAATTCTTTACCCAATGCATTGGAGCACTGTTAGGGAGAAACCTTAAAATTTATTAACTAATTTTTTCCACATATATTATAATAAAACATTTCATAAATAACCCATCTTGAATATAATAAACGGTTTTTATATAAAAATCATGGCGTTATAAAAAATGCTTAAAGATAAGAACTTTATGTCATTTATAACCCACGGAAAGAGAATTCAGGTTTTATTTATGTAAAATATAGATTAAAATAAATCATTTTTACATATTTTTGAATACTCATAGAAAATAAATAGGTTTGGGTATTCGTGTAAACAAAATAAAATGGAATTTCTTGAGTAGAAGAGAGAAATTTTGAGGAGTAAAATTGGCAGCATAATAGGGATAAAATGAGGTTTTAAAAAAGGGTAAAAAGAGAGAGGATAAGGGTATAACATTAATAAAATACTATTAATAAATTAAATTTATAAAATAAATTTTACATAATAACTTATTTTGGAAATTTTTAATACATACCACATAAATAGGGAAGTTGAATGAAAAAGAGAAGTGGAGATTTCCCTTATCTTGAAAAGAAGTTCCTAAAAATTGAGGATTAGGACATTTGGCACTTTAGGATACCTTGTGAGGACTCCTTGGGAGGTAAAATTATCATATATTAGTTATGGATGAAATGGGAGTGAAATGAAATGGATAAATTGGTGGGTATTTATAGAAAAAGTGGGGGATTTGTCTATTAATTTCTAAATTTAGGCGTTGGACACCTAGGTAGTGTAAATGAAAAAACCCTGGTATTTACCATGGTATTTTTCCATGTTATTGGACACTTGGGAAAAATTTATGTTATTTTAATCCAAAATATTTGACCATCATTTTATATTACTTATTTTGTCAAGTAAAATTAATTTTTTCACAAAATAATATTTTTAAAGTTAAAGTTTCCATTTTTAGAAATTTGAAAGTAAATTTTATATTTTAAAATTGATTAAAATCTATTAAAATACTTTATATTGATAAAATAAAATTTTTCATGTTGTGTATTGTGTTTAATTATTTATTATATCATTATGAAATAATTATGAATTCATTAACATGCCAAAAAACTCAAACCGTATTTTTACTATTCACAAAAAAAAATAAAGTATTATAAAAAATTCTCATAAATTCACCCTAACATAATTTAAATGTTATAATTTCAAAAATGATATTTATTTTATCATAATAATTATAAAAATATGATAATTCTAACTTTTAAATATAAAAATATTTATTTATTAAAAATAATAACAGATTGAAAATGCATAGTAAAATTTTCTGACACTTGGAAAAAAATTATCATTTATATTAAAATAAGAGTGTTTTTATTACAATATTTTATTAAAATAATTATTATTCATAATATATTAGTTTATTAAAATTATTTATATATTTTCTATAAAGTTCAATTTCTGTCTAAAAAATCAATTTATCAAATTCTATCTCAATTTTATTAATAAAAACAATTCTTAAAACAGAAATGGTAGAATAAAAATTTTATTTAAACAAAGGAATTACACACTAAGGTTGGGACATGTAACCCCATATTACACCCACGTACACATTAATATTAAGGTGTGTTATGGTGGTAGTTTCTTGGGATGCCTCGACTAACATCGATTAAGTGGTAATCTCCACTAACTTGAACTTCTCTCATAGGTGATTACGTTCAAGATTAACTTGTTGAAGCTCAGCTTGGGCTTGGTCATGGGTAAACCCCAGTGATGAAACATCCCTAAAAATCTCTAAAAAATGGGCATCAAGTGGAACAACTCTACTAGTTTAGTCCATCGAGTCTTCTTTCTGTATCAACTATCCTTTAACAAAATCTTACTTGTAAACTATAATGATAACGTTAAAATTATTATCAAGAATATAGTTCTCAATGTTCATATTGTCCAACAATCATAATTTACTAGTGGTCATATAACAGTTGGATCCAAATGGTCACATTTCCCTTTAAATTTATTTCATTAAAAAATACATTGTTTTTTTGTGAATAATATAACACACTTTTTTATGAAACAATTATCATCCAAAAATTTCAGGTCATTATAGTGATGTCTTGTAGGTATAGTGCACTTATGGTTTGGTTGATGAGATTGATGAAGTGGATTATAGTGGGGGTCATGAATGGTAGGGTAGGGGATGAATTTTATGCTCTACATGTTCATGATACCCTAATTTTCAAAATAGAATATAAAGTTCATATAGGAATGGTTGATAGAATTTTGTGTGATCTTGGAAGTTTCTTGATAATTATTAGATTCTTGAAAAGTTATGAGTTTAAATTAAATGAACTTGGGTTGGACTAAATCATTTGGGGATATAAATAAATGAATGATAAATGGGATTATGATGCTTAATTGATATATAGGAATATGATTAATGAATGCGAAAACGGTTGGTATTTTATGTATTTAAATAAGAACAATGAAAGTGGGATTGTGTGCCTTCTGTATCATGGTGGTTTGGTGTGATGGTTTAAATGTGAAAATGTGGGATCATGGTGATGTGGTTTTGGATGTATGGCATGATTTTTTATGATATATTGATTGCTTTAACTCGTACTCTCATCCCTATACTTATGATAGGATGATATTACTGGATAGCTAATGGTTTGAGTGTGTAAACCCCTGGGTGATAGGTTGAAGTCGAGATAAGCATAATTAGGGCCTAGAGGAGGAAGTGTTGTGGTGGTGATTATGGACTGGTGTTCTGGTTTGGTTATGAAAGGTCAGTTTTTCTATGGATGTGGTGGAGGAATGGGAATAAAATGGTGTATATTTTTTGATTTATTCTTCTTGTTTATTTCTAATATTGTGTCCTTTGGTTTACCCCTATGCCCTATTTTCTTATTGTTGATTATTATGTTTGACTATTTTCTTGGTTGGTTTCACTCATGATTATTATTTCATGTTTATTTCACATGAATTTTGATATATTTAGAAGGATTTTCCTACTTAGTACTCCCAAGTGCTCACCTAACCATAGTTTTCTAGTGTTTTTAGGTTAAATAATCAGAGTTGAAGTTATTGTCTAAGTAGCTTATATGGATTTAGTTGTTGACATGAAGTTTGGAGTTTTTTTTATTTGTGTTCTTATGAAATTACATGTATTTTGGTATATTTTGGGTTTTACCCTTTTTTATGTTATGGTGTTGTTTGGTGGTTGATATCCCATATCATGATTTTACTTATGTGTTTAGGGTAATGACTTTCATATGTGATATTTTTACACCCTCAGTACTTGTCTCCAACCCGAGTCCTATTGAAGGTGGGACTCAGGGGTCAGTATCTCTCTTCCATCATTATCATCCTAGTAGGGATTCTTTTAGTGGAAGGAGGCCATGAAAAAGTGATATTAGAAGTTTTAGTTAATAGATAGTATGGATATTAGAGTTAGTAATAGGTACGGTTTGATGGGTTTGGTATGGTATTGGTTGAACATGATCCTAACATGTGATGTAGAATAAGGAGACTGGCTAGGACACAAATATTTTAGGGCTTATGTGATCCGATCCAAGGACTTTGAAAACCTACTAAAATATTTAGGTGAAAATGAAACTATTGTAGGATATAAATACTAATATGGGTATGTGTATCATGATTTATTTCATTTTTTATTGACCAAGGTGTTTTGGGGAAGTTAATAAATTTAATTAAATAAATCATGGAGTTTTATGTGTGTTCCTCTAACTGTGCATGGGTTATGGTTTGTAATAAACTATTATTGTTTATTGAATTGGTCATATAATCTAAAAGTAAAGAGTAAAATAGTGATTAAATATCCTGGGTTATTTATTAATGTTGAGACTTGAATATTTCATTCCCTTTCTTATTATAACATGACTCTCCATGTTTCCTTTATTAAAATTTATAACATGCTATCTTATTTTCCTAATTTTTGTAATTTTTAAAAAGTCATGCTTTGTGTATTTTGTTATGAATAGATATTTAATTTTTTGAAACCTCTATAAAACATATTTCCTTAAGTATATTTCATACTGGAATGCTAAAATGAATCATTTTGAAACCATACTTAGGAATTATTCTAAATTATTTTCAAGTTTTTATTCCATGCATGTTTTTTGTTCATGGTGTATTATGGGAACATGATAAATATTGATTGTGAAACTTGGTTTTAGTGATTTAAATTATATAATTTATGAGAAATGACTAGCATGTTTATTGGTAATTCATTTTAATTTAAAAAATTAACATAAATAACCTACCCCTTATTTTTTGGCATGTCTATAATTTTGTATTATTTATTCAATTATCTATTGCATGTTAGTGATATAAATTCATAGTAAGGATGGAATTTTGGTGTCTTTTATTTCAAAATTCTGTAAAATTGATAAATATTTTTAGTAATCATTGTTAAAAATTTGAAAGTTTTCTGAATTAATAAATCTACCCCATTTTTCCTAGTCATGGTCAAAAACTTTGTTTCACTAGATTATTTATGCTATTGAACATAGAAACATAAATTTCATGCTATGTGTTTCCTTCCTTCTCATGATATGTATCTTGCACATGTTGGGAATTTATTGTAAGGAAAACTTTGTTTTAAATTATTGTAAAATAAAAAATCATGTTTTGTGGTAAATTTTTGTGAGTTCAAACTATTTAAATGATTGGACTTACTATTTTAATGCTAATTAGTTTTTTTAGTTCTGAAATTATTATTCATTGCATCTTAATTTATGAAAATTTGGTTGTGGGAAGCATGTCTAGTGTTAAAAACATGTGTATGAAATTTCTAGTATGTGAATCTTGATCATGTATCATGTTTAATATATTGTATTTGAATATGAAATAATTTTATATAC